>JAVJGJ010000057.1:52709694-52720073 GCA_035590215.1 Microhierax caerulescens | reverse complement strand
TGCTGGCAGGACACCCCCCCCAGCCCCGTGTATTGGGCAAGGGGATTTCTCTGAAGTTGAGCCCGTCAGAGCAGCTTTTGGAGGCGGTAAGGATCCTTGCTGGGCAACTAAACTTTCGTTAAGATCTGGCATCGCTTGGAGACCGGTTACTGACGCTGTAACAGGCACTGCAGCTTATCATTGCATTTTTTTTTCTTAATTATTTACTGATCTCCTTAGCAACTGAAGTCATTTGCAAGGTTTAGCTACGGTGCAGCTTGATTTACAAAGTAACGTGGCAAAACCCATGCATTTGTTGTTTCACTGATGCGTATCTCCCTTGTACTCTCTCGAGAGGGGTAAGAGCTGCAGTGTGTTGACTCCACGTAGCTGGTACCGCCGTAAACAGACTGCTGATGATTAGTCCAACTCAGGCTCTGTGGTACGTCACCCGCTCACTCATCTGTGTCTCAGTTTGCTTTAAACCAAGTGAGTTATTATGGATGAAAAAAAAATAATATATATATATCTTCAGATAAATTCAATCTTTAGTGAGGGATAAGTAGGAGAAGATAGTTTTAGCTGGATAGGGTTACTAGGGCAACTTCATCTCTTAATTCAGCACTATTGAGGTCTGGCCAGGTGCTGGCCAAGGGAGACCACTCCATTTGCCAGACTGACCTCAGGATCAGCTTGCTGCAAAGGTGATGTAAAGCCATTTTTTTTCATTGCTGTTAGGTCCTGCATCAAGCACAGCTTAGTCCAGTTCAGGGATTATACCAGTGTATCAAGATACCACCCAGATGTAGCTCACCAACAGTCTCTACCGTCCAATCCATCATGTCACTAAATCTCATGGATTACGATGGGTGGGTAATCCAGATCTGTTCAGTCAAAAATGCTGAGCCCAGCTATCAGGCAGATTTGATGCAGAGAGTGCCTTTCCCACTCACAAGTGATGAAAGCAGAGTAAAGCCTGGAGTGAGGTGGCCACTATAGCGACATTTCTTCTGACAGCATCCCCCACACACACATGTGCACAAGGAACAGAAGTTTATGCCATCCTTCCTTATAAGTGTAACATTTAAAAAGATTAATTATGTAGGATGCCACTACTCTGTTTGTAATTAATGGCTGTGTCATGTACTTAAGCAGGATTCATAAGGTTAGGATTAAAAGCATGAATAATTGTACTTGTATAATATTGTTGTTATAAATTAAAAAACCCCCAACATTCTAACAGTCACTTTTTCTTCTGAGTTCATGAGGAAAGCTTTGTCAAATGCCATGGGGAAAAAAAAACAAAGACTGTGAGAAAACACTGTTAACACCTGAGCCATCACTGTTTCATTTTATTTGTCATATTTAACTAATACAGCCCTGACTCAGCTGATATGTAAACTGGTAAGAGGGAGAGATCAGCTGTATGGGCACTGGAAGTCAGTGGGAAGGCACAAAGGTGCGTGAGAGGCTTGTGGACTGGCAAGACTGGGGGACAGACAAGTCAGAGGAGACATGGCACAAGGGAAAGAGCTAGGAGATATAGAAATGCTGTGGGCCTTTCGGAGGATGGACCGAGATCTTTAATGTTCTCTAGTGTTTGAGCTCTCTAAAGGCCCAACAGTATTTCTGCAGTAGTACAGCATGGTTGTGTGCTGATATTTGCATTTTCACTGTACAGAAAGTGCCAGCCAGATGTGGGACTATTAGCATCACCAATGTACTGGAAGATGCTATTCCTACTGTAAAGCATTTATCAATCCAGTTTGTTCAAGACTGAAAAGACTAATGGTACCATTTGCAAAAGCATTCAGGTGACTCGTGAGCTCCGGTTTGATTCACTGCTTAAATTAAGAGATGTGCCACATAAGGATTTTTTAACAAAGTCTCAAATGAACTGGAGAGATAGCTTGGTGTACAGGTTTCCCTGGAAGAGACAGCAATAAGCCTGAAGGTACTTACTGGAGAAGAGAAAGCTGGTGTAGAGATTATTAATGTAGCATTACTGGAGAGAGTGGAGTGGAGAGACAGCTCAGAGAAAGTGGAAATAAGTGTTTAGGACATTAGTTGATCTTGCAGTGATAACTGATGGTGAAGATGTTTATGGTTGCCTGGCATTCCACTTCTCCATAAGAAGCTTTAGGTGCTCATTACTTAAAAAAAAAAAAAAAAAAAAGCCCAACTAAAAACCAAACAAACAAAAAAACCCAAAAAAACAACAATAAAGAAAACACCAACAAAATCAACCAACCAAAATAAAGCACCAATAAACACATATTAAAAAAATCAAAACCAAGAGTCAAGTCTTCAACTTCTCTAGGAGTTGATCTGTTGTAGTTAATTGAGCTGCTCCTGACAATGGAGGATATTCCCTATGATACAAGAATGTGTCCTGCGTTTCTTCTCAAATAGTTAAGAAATATGTTCACCATTACTGCACAGATGATTCATCTCAGGGAGTACTGTGGTTTTGGCAGTGAACTTAAAATATCACACTTTCACACCACAAAGAAATTATTTCTTTGAAAAGAATTCAAGTACAAAACTCCCAACCGTGCCCTTTGCTTGACTATAAATCAAAAAAGCTGTTTACCCAGCTCATTCAGAAATAATGGTGAAGTACTTAGAGTCTGTTGGCACATGTTAGCTGGTAGTATTTAATAGCAATATCTCTCTCAAGAAAATATGTAATACTGAAGTTTGTAAAATAGCATTTTTCTAAGACCTGAAGTAATGTTACTGGGATGATGAAACAAAATGCCACTTTTTAATGTAAGGCTGATTGTAAATTTTTTTTCTTTTTTTGCCACTTAACGTGTACACATTACTAACCCAGAAATGTTTATGCACTCATTTTGAATAAGTTCAAATGATCACACAAGTTATAAATATTTATGTTGAACATGCTTGGCTTCACAGACCATCCTGTGTAATCTATGCAGATGTTTTGGGGAACACAGATTGAGAAGCAAGTTGCAACTCAACAGTCCTACTCTCCAAAAGAGCAAAGAACCTCTTGGAAATATAGGTACTGCACAGGGAGCTGGGCATGACAAGGAAGGTTTCCGCCTGTCAGGGCACTCTCCAAATAGTTTTCTGTGTCCCGTGGTATGTTTACAAAGCCTAAAATTTGGATTTACCTTAAACAGTTTTCATCTGGAAACTTCAATGAGCTTTAGAAATGGAAACCCCAGTTTTCAGCTCTTGCAAACTGGTTTTGATCCTTAGAAGTCAAAGGTATGCTGATCTACACCAGTCACTGATCTGTCTTTGGGATTTGATTGCAGACTGGCTCAGAGTTTCTGGTGAGATAGTAGCAGGTATGGACGGAAACAAATATACAAGAGGATTTCGTGTATTAATCTTTCCAAAACTGAGCATTGACATAGTACGTCGCTTTTGCAGTATCTCCAAGATCACAGTACTATTCAACATAGGAACTGATTTTGCAAAGTGCCATTCATCTCTTTGCAGGTGTATTTACATGACAAATTAGGCTGCATAGGTTGCGGAATCAGGCAATTCCAATATTAGTGGGAAAGGCAACCTATGCAGCAACAGCTTGTCTCCCATTTTTTGGGTGCTATATAATTCAGTCTTCACACGCATGGTTTATGATGTGTGTATATGGTTTTCAGATACCTTGTTTCATGCAATATACTAACTAAATGAGCAGTTATCAAATTATTTTTTCATCTGTCGCTGTGTTTCCATTGTGCCTTAGGTACTGCATGCCATACAAATCTACACCAAAGTAAAGAATTATTTCTTGATGATCATTTCTATAATGCTTCATAAGTCTCACCCTCTAGAAGAACTATCAACTGTTGCCATAGGCTAGCTAGCTAGCAAAACCAACCAAGATAGGTGCTTAGGACTGGTGAAAAAAAAATAAATTGCTCTGGCTTCCTATCTTCTCGCTGAAAACCCCGTGCAGTAAGATGCTTCAGTAGGACCTAAAAGCCTAGAAGATCCTAATCTTTTATTCAAATCAATCTGTTTATTTTTAGAATATTTCTATAGATAAGAACATGTTGCTATACCTCTTTTACAGGCAGGGAAGCAAGGAGAAGACCTTACAGTCGGAAGTGCCAGCTAGCATCAAGAGTATCTTAACTCCCATCTCAGCACTTCTTCAGATCAGTCCTTCCCAAACTTAATATGCAGAGGTTCCTTATTTTCTAAGCATCAAGCTGGTTACTGCAATATGTTCCTTATTTTCTAACAGTCACCAGTTCACATAATTTGCCTGATCTCACAGGAATTCTTTGGCAGAGGCTAGAATATGCTCCAGTTCTCAGGTACAGGCATTTACTGAGCCCTGGATGTAATCACCCTTTCCTCAACCTGCTCCTCCTCAGAACCTGTGCACAGTGTGAGGAAAGGTTTTTGGCGAAAAAATTAAGTGATCATGTAACTGAGGACTGTACATAAAATCGAAAATGGCACAGAAAACCT
This sequence comes from Microhierax caerulescens, assembly GCA_035590215.1. Lineage (NCBI taxonomy): Eukaryota > Metazoa > Chordata > Aves > Falconiformes > Falconidae > Microhierax > Microhierax caerulescens. Next base: position 52,715,636 of record JAVJGJ010000057.1, on the reverse strand, counting down.
TCATTCTGACACTTCAATTTTTGAGCACTTGACTCTGCAGTCTTGCCGTTCTTTTAATACAGTTTTGGGGAGTGCAAACATTTAAAAGTTAATGTATATGTAAGTGCTTGAGAAAGGTGAATTCTCCCATCCTGCTGCACTGATATTTCTTCTTTCAATGGGTCATTAGGGGGTTCAGCTCTTGAGATCCATTGCACATCATCTACCACTTGACTTAAGTTGTCAGCAGAAAACAGCAGCCGGCCAGATTGACAAAGGGTTAGAGGGGAGGGGAGCAAGGAGCTGAGGGGGGGTGGAACTTACTGCATTTCGCATATATTAACTAATTGCACAGATAATCTTAGACTTATAAGTAGCAGATGCAAATTCTCCAGAGAAGTGTGTTCTAAGGTTTACCTCCTGAAACTCTTGCCTCTCGTCTGCATAACCCTCTTCTTGCCCTTTACACCCTCCCCACTTGCTTTTCCAGTCTCCTATGCCTCAGCAGACTTCATCCTCAAGCTACCTCCTCTGTTTCTTCATCTGCAACGATGATGACGCTCTGGTAGCATTTTCCTCCCCTGGTTTTGCCCTTCCTTCCCTATGCATCTCTCATCCTCCTTTTCCCTCTCTCCTCTTCTTTGGCTGCCTCTGTGCCCTGCTGTCCTCCACCCTTTAGGTCTTGATTTTAATGTTTTTGTACTCAGGACTCACCCTTTCTGCATCCATCTGAGCTTATCAGAGAATACCACTTCTCCTTTCTATCTGTGGTTGCTTATTTCTCCTCCTCCCCACTGCCCATAGGCAGCCTCCCAGCTCCTGGCCGTCGCTGCTGTCAGCAGCACAGAGCAGAGATTGCAGGGTCTGTCCTGCTCAGATACTGAACCAACAGGTGGATGAGATTGGAGAAATGAGGTTAATATGTGGGAGCTGAAGATCACGCTTGAGCTGTGAAGGGGTGGGTATAATCAATGCAGATGGATTCACCTGGGAATTTACTGACAAACCCTTAATAGGTATCCACGGAGAATGCAAGTGAACAGAAATGTTCATTACTCTGTGACTTGTGTGTACATTTTCTTAGCAGATGGCAAAAAGCATATCCCTTGGCACAGAATCACTACCCTGCCAAATGTTACGTCCCTCCTTCAAACCACAGTGACACTAAAATATTCTCAGAAAAGAGCATGGTTGGGTTTATTCTTACTATTGAAGTATGAGCAAAACAGTCTTTTCCTGTATTACGTTTTGAGAAATGGCTGGCCCATTCTTTCTGAAAGTTCCCCAGATTTGTGCCTGAGGTAGGCACCAGGCATAGAACATTTCCTCCTCAACAGTTATTCTGGCAAAGGTACAAGTTGCAGAATGCAAAGTATAATACAAAATATTCCAATTGGGCATCTTGAATAGCTTTAAAAATAGGCTGTTGCTACCTGAACTCTCAGTTACTGCATTTAAAAAAAAAAAAAAAAAGAAATAAAAAAATCGTATGACATTTGAAGCTAAGTAGTCTGAGAAAATTCTTTTCTTGAAAATGTGTGACATTTTCCGATTGGGAAGAAACACATGTTGTAACTGCTCCCCTCTAGACAAAAAAAATAGCATTTTTGGATGAGACTTTTTCTTTCCTGTACCACGAATTTTCTATCTAGGTTGATTTGGAAATGAGTGGGGGATGCAATTGCCCAGTCATGTTCCACTAGGAACTTTTCTGATTTATTTTCTGTATGAACTGTCAGAAATTGCATTACTTGGTCCAAGACAGAAGAATAGATGCATTGTTTTTGAAAAGAAAAAATCTATCTGTAGTGTGCATATTTACACAAGTGCAGAATTTCATATTTTCCTAAAACCATTGTTAAGGTTACATCACCTAAGAACAACTAGATTTTATAATTAACCATATGAAACATTAGGGTTTAATTCCCTTTATTTTTCAAGAGGCATGCATAAGAAATCAGGCAGGGTATGAATCGTAAATGTTAATGAGCTGTACCTCTGTATCCCTCTCTTGACAGTGATTAGTGCAAAGCAAACTGCACAGATAATCTGCAGCAAGGAGCACTGGGAGGCAGCTCAGAGGCAGTGACAATGTCTTTAAACTGGTGGGCAATTCCTACTCGACTTGGAGTTTTAAAAGTGAACTGCAAAGGACTGGCATGCCTCTTGGTCTTCACGGTCAGTATTTGCAGCAGCGCCCCAGGAATGTGTCCAACAGCCTGCATCTGTGCCAGTGACATCGTAAGCTGCACCAATAAGAACCTCTCTCGAGTGCCAGGAAATCTTTATAAATGTATGAAAAGGCTGGATCTGAGTTATAACAGAATTGGGGGTTTGGAGCCTGAATGGGTCCCACTGCTGCTGGAGAAACTGAACACTTTAATAATCAGTCATAACAGCATTATCAGCATTGTCTCCGGAAGCTTTTCCACAATCCCGAATCTGAAGTACCTAGACTTGTCATCCAACAGCCTGAAGACACTGGGCAGCCCCGTGTTTCAGGAGCTAAGGGCACTGGAGGTTCTCCTGCTGTACAACAATCAGATAGCACAGATAGAGTCTTCAGCCTTCGGAGGATTGTACAAATTACAGAAACTGTACTTAAGCTATAACTCGCTCTTGCATTTCCCGCTGGACTTGTACACTGGAAAATTTAAATTAACAGACCTTGTGTTGCTGGACATTTCCTTTAATCACATCCAGTCAATGCCTGTTCAGCGCCTGAGTTCAGTGCCAGCCAAACAACTTAGTGGAATTTATCTTCATGGCAACCCGTTTTATTGTGACTGTATGCTGTACTCCATGCTAATCTTCTGGTATCAAAGGCACTTCAGCTCGGTGGTGGACTTCAAAAGCGAGTACTCCTGTGTGTTGCAATCAGACCCAAGAGGTTACAATAAACTACCTTTACTGCAGGACAACTTTCTGAATTGCTCCGAAAGCACCATCAACAGCTCTTTCCAAGCTTTTGGGTTTATCCACAACGCCCAGGTTGGTGACAGGCTGATCGTACACTGTGACAGCAGAATCAGCGATGCAGGCACGCACTTCGTCTGGGTTAGTCCGGACAATAGATTGCTGGAGCCAGACAGGGAGACGGACAACTTCAAGGTGTTCCGTAATGGCAGCCTGGAGATAACAGATGCCCAGCTAGAGGACTCGGGGCTGTATTCCTGCATTGCAATAAATAAGAAAAGACTATTAAATGAAACCATAGAGGTTAGAATAAATGTTAGCAATTTCACAGTGAACAGGTCCCATGCTCATGAAGCATTTAATACAGCTTTTACCACCCTTGCTGCCTGTGTAGCCAGTATTGTTTTAGTACTGCTGTATCTCTATCTGACCCCCTGTCCATGTCAATGTAAGGCAAAAAGGAGGAAGAGAAAGCTGAACCAAAGCTGTGTCCACTCATCCATACTGAATTCCACGCTGCCGCACGAGCTGCCAGCCGATGAGAAGAAGGCTAGCACTGGTAAACGGGTGGTTTTCCTGGAACCTGTGCACGAACCAAAACACAGTCAGAATGGGAAAGTAAAACTGTTTCCTAATGACAACATCATCGCTGAGAGTATCTTAAAAACTACTCGACCAAAATCCGACTCTGACTCTGTCAACTCTGTGTTCTCAGATACACCCTTCATGCCATCAACTTAGTGTACTGCCTGTGTTTGTACCATGCAGTTACATTTCTGAATACCTCCTTTGCTTGTAGCAACCATCAGGAAAAATAAAAAATAAAAAAAAATAAAAAGAGATAAAATGTTTAAAAAAAAAGTATCTTGTCAGTCCTTGAACTGTGTCTCCCCTCTCTGTGAGTGCAGGGCCATGCAGCAGTGATATTGTTCAGGAAAGGGAAAGAGCATGGCAGAAATGTGAATGTCTTCAGTGCAAGCTTAGCCTTGGTTTTTACTCTCTGGTCCATACACAGCAATTTCTCGTGCATGTTTAAAGGCGCTTTCAGTGCATACGGCTGACACTTCAGCAGCAGAGGCTGACCCCTATAAAACATTCTCAGTCACGCTGATAACTCAGCTGCTCTGCAGTTGAGCCCAGAAGTGAATTCAGATAGCTACTGAGAAAAATGCCCAGGCTTCCTGCAATTCCTTTTACAGGCTCATAAAATCTTTACAGTAAAGTCATGAGGGGAAAAAAGTCATGAGTTTTCTTGGACTGAACAGAACAAAAAGATCAGATTTGCCACCAGGATGCCTGGCAGCACTGCGTTAATGTTTGTGTCATGCAGCTGATAATGTGTTTGCCAATAATTGCTTGAAAGCTTTAAATGGGGGTCATTGTCCCATTGTTATTCAAAACTTAGTCAGGGGATTACTCAGGAGAAGTGAAGTGGTTGTGTTTGTTTATAAATATTGGCACATAATGAAAAAAGGTTAAAGTTAACACATCACCTTTCCGATTGGCTTAGTTGAGGAGTAAAAGCTGCCAGTCATGAAGACTCAAGCTAATCAGCACTAAGTCATCGAGTTGTGATAATTGCATTGATTGTAATCAGCTGCCTGAAACTCTGCTTGTCACCGTACACTTGGCATCATATGTGGTGAACAAGCCTGCCACCATCACCAGGGCTCCTGCTTCGTCTTAGGGGTGGGTGGCTTCTCTTCAGAGGTAACTTCACGAAACAGGGGAAATGTTTCAGTTGATCTTTTCAGTGGCACGTGGTTCCAGCAGTCTTAGAAAATTTGCTTCCTAGAGATTTTTCTTAAAAGAGGAAATATATTACTTGGACAATCTCATGAAACATATAGAAGACTTTATGCACTGTGAATTCAGAAAGCACAACTTTTCTCTAGACTTGGCCCTCCTCTTGCATGTGCTGCTTCCTTCCTTGCCCAAATGTATCATTGTCAGAGTTTATGACCCTGGCAAGACTGGCCTGGACTGGTTGTGCAACCTATGTTGCCTCAAGTGTTGTGATATTGCAATGAGGACGCTGTTCTATTTATTTCTTTTTCTGTTAAATTTGCCTTTTTTTTTTTCTTTTTTTTTTTTGTTTTTTTTTTTTTTTTGTAATAAGGCTTACTTACATTGGGAAGGGGCTGGACTTTGCCAGTCTTCCTCACATTGATTATTACCAACTTCAAAGGCGTTTTGCAAGGCATTACAGCTTACCAAAGAAGAGTAACTGGAGCATGCCTGTCTCATTCTATCTTTGGGGAATATATTTGAAAGGTAAAGGATAAACAAAATCAGAATCAAAGAGGTACATGGTATGGCAACTGTGATTTATTTTTGAGAGGCTTACTGTAGCAGCCACTTGCCATTTTTTGTGATTTCTTTTGAGAGGCATGTCATCATGCTAAAGCTTCTATCTGGCTGAGCCAAAGCTATCAGCAATTGATTTGCTACAGAGAAATCCTGATGTAGCTAATTGTTTGAAAGCAAGCTGTCTGGAAAACAGATTGTATCAGGAAACAGTGTTGCTGTGATGTGCACAAAGTATACTGGAAAAAGGGACAGGAAAACTGCTGAAGATTTTAATTCAGATATTCAGGGAAATGGAAAATGGTAATTCTTTTTCTAGGCAGAGGACAATAAATATTTAGCAGAGAGAGATGGTCAGGGGTCTGGATCTTTTATTTGTGTATTTATCTGTGTTAATCTAAAAATTGCTTCTGATATCAAGCAGGTTGGTGTCCTTTCATGCATCTTTTTCCCTCTTTTGTCTGTATATATGTGTTACACCAAAGTCCATATGTTCACATGTAAGGTATGATGGAAAAATAGTGGTTGTCTTTGCCAAAATCAGTGGTATAGTTGGGTCGTCTGTCAGTGAGTCAAAGGCTTGACACTGTCTCCTTCTCAAATATTTGTTTATTGAAAAGATTCAGCTAAGCCCTGTGATCTGCTGCTGTACCACCTGCCTGGTGGGTGGGTGGGTGGGTGTCCGTCCTCTGTGTTGTGCAAGGAGACAATCAGTGACCCGGGGCCAAAGAGCTGAAATG
>JAVJGJ010000057.1:52663390-52705572 GCA_035590215.1 Microhierax caerulescens | reverse complement strand
CACAGCACAGAGCCTCAGCAAGTGCAAACTCTGCCTTTTGCATAAGACAAAATGTCCTTTCATGGAAATGGAAGAATTTCTAGCACTTTCCCTGGTAGCTGAGGTGATGTCAGCAATAATATACCACAAAATAAATTAGCTCTGATAAGCACTGCTGTTGCTTGGAGCAGCTCAATTAGCCTTTTGCACTTAGAGCAGAGGGTTTTATAGCACTAGATAGAGCCTCAGACCAGGCTACATCTGCCTTTTGTCCTCTTTGCTCTTTTTACCTGGCACCAGCATCAGTGAAAAGCACTGGGTTTGTCATATTTTTCACCTGAGTATTTAGAGCAAATAAAAACTTGAGTCTTTCCCCAGGGGAAACAAAGCATTTCTCCTCAGTTTTAGTGCCAGAACCAAGATTCTTTCTGATTTAAGCCATGGAGGCGACAGTGTCTATGGTATTACTATTGGTAGTAACACACTCGGATATGGCAGTCATGGCTGGATCCTGCTGAAGGAGATGCAAAAGAGCAAAGGGTATATATACTTGCTTCTCTGACCTTGTTTTCTAGAGCAAAAATTAATATACCTGAGCTATTGCCTGAAATAATTTCAAGCCCTATTTTTTAAACTAACATTCCTGAGACCAACTGAATGTCACTTGTAATTGCAATCTAATCAGTAATTTCATAATTTTGTAATGGAAGAATTTTGCTTTGATTTTATCTCCTCTCCTTCCCTTTTTGTCCATATACTAGTTGATCTATTTTTCAAATGTGTGTATTTCCCCTTCCCTGTTCATTTTCAAGCGTGGATAATCACTGCATACAATTTAGCCAAAATGATCATGTTGCAGTGAATGATCTCTATGATCCATATGTTCAGTAGAGATAAGCTGATTTGTTAAGTATGCTGTCCTATATATCATTTCACATTTTAAAGATATATTTAGACATGCTGCTATTAGTGTTGCTACATTTGTGGTATATAATTTTCTTAAAATTCCCTTCCCATTACAAAAAAAAAAAAAAAACAAAAAAACCAACCAAACAGTAAAATGTCAGAAACTGATGCATTTACTTAAACCAATCATTTTTGTCCTGCAGTGCTGTAATGTTTTTGTCTTTTAGCAGTCCCACCTATAAATTCACACCTAATGCAAAGTTAGTCTGGATTTCAACAGCACCTGCTTCATATCTGTTGTGAAAACAGTCTTCTTCCCTTCCCCTAGCAAGGAAAACACCTTGTTAATTAATAATAGTGCCTTACCCCGCATCCACAAAGTCTGTCATGAGAACTGATTCTAAGCAGAGTCTGTATCTGGTTTAAGAAATGTTACAGGTGCATAGAAGCTATGTTCTCCTCATTTATTCCCCAAGAATTCTATTATAGGGTTAATAATGTGGCTGTTGGCATTATCATTTTGTATTAAAGAAAATGAGTTCTCATTGGTGCTCCACCTGCAAAATTGCCGTTGCGAAGTGCTGTTTGCTGTATCCAGACTGCTTGTGATGAATTCCCAGCTCAACCATGGGCTTGTTGTCTTGTGTAAATGGCTGAGAGTGATAAGAATGCACATGGCTAGCTCTCCAGTGTGGCCAGACCCCACTCCCCACTCCTTTTATACTCAGTGAGGAGAAGTTGTTGGAGAGTATGCCAGAAGAATCAACGTGCTGTTGATACTTGGCATATTCATGGTGATTTATAATTGCTTTATAATAAAGAAATGCAATAGAAGGATTTTTTTTAAAAAAAATTCTCATCATCATGATGCATAAAAAGGTTATAAAGCTACCCTGTCATTACTGTGCCTTTTTCATATTCTTCAAAAGTATAAGTAAATATCTCCCTATCCGGTATATACAATAGTATCAAATTAGGCTTATACAAAATACCATGCTCTCCGGGAATAACTCAGAGTTACGAGTATATTTCCTGTAGCTCTCCTTGCTCAGTAAGGCATAACTAGCAAAATTTATCTTCATCTACTACAAAGAATCGTGGAATATGCTAGTTGTTATTATCAGTGCAGATATGTCCCCTGCTGTATTACACAGGGTGCATTTCGTCGTGATTACATATGTGAGGGGAACACTTTTTCTTATCAATATCGTGTTCAAAAGACAGCGAGGTCTGAGGCTCAGAGGCGGTGCTGTTTTCTTGCCGCCCAGAAGCAATGGGCTTCTTTTGTGGAGAGCACAGGCTGCAATTTGTTAAAAATAGAAACATTGCAGAGGGAAATTTTTTGCCAGAAGAAAGATACTACCCTTTGAGTTAAAGGTGAGAAAATAACATAAAGGATGTCAAATGTCAAAACTGAAAAACAAAAGCAGTACCTGAACCTTGGTAGGGGCTCAGGCTTTTTAAAATATTTTAATCCTTTATACTGTTCTTTATGATTGCCTCCTGTGCAGAGAACTGTTATCCAAACCAAAGGGTTCAGATCGTTCATCCCAGAAATGAGAAGACCTTACCAGGGACAGAAAAGAAATACTTTCTAGTTTTCTTCAATTGTCATCATGTCATGGGTTCAGGACACTTTGCTCACAGTAGGTAAATGATGGTAATATTAATCCATGGTCTCCCTAAGAGGCAGTGGATAAATGGACTGACTTGTAAGGTTGGCACAGGACTAGTGACCTGGGTACTTCCTTAAGGTTTTGTTCTTTTGAGTAGATCTCTTACTGTCTCCAAGCCATTGCTTGTAAAAATAAGTAACTTTCAGGCGAGATGCTCAAATCTTGTCATTGAAGTAGGAGTGTTTAGGATTTTCATGCTGTTTTTTCTAATTTTTCTAATCAAGTAACTAACTTAATTGTGCCCTAAAGACAGTATGTGACATTTTCTTCTTTCAAGATGTATTCCCTAAAAGGTGTGACATTGCAACAGGGGATGTGTGCTGCTGTCAGCTTTGCCGATTAATATTGCGCCCTTGTAGTGGGAGGAGAGCCGACACAGTAACAGCAGGAAATGCGTGTGTATCTCTGGAGACTATAAATATGAAAGATGAGGACAGTTCTATATGGTTCCCTAAACAGCCAGTGTGGGAACTCATGTTCTCATGGAAGCTGGAAGAAACACAGCTCTTCTGGCTGCTAACTGCACCCGAACAGACCAACTGCAGCTGTCTCCAGAACAGACAGATGCCACAGATTTCAGGTATTCCAATACACTTACACAAAAGCAAAGTAGGATCAGCTGTTGTGAGAAGAGTTTGACCAGAATTACAGGACTTGAAAAAGGAACTTCATATATGCGTAGGAAGCTGTCAGCTACAATTTATGACTATTGATAACCACTGCAGGAATACTGTGTAATGCTATTTTTGTAATGCCTACGTTAAAATCTGACTGTGAGCGTCTTTGCAGAGCTTGGTTCATCTATAGCTGCAAAACTATTTCTCAGCACTAGAAGCATTATAGTAGCCCATATGATATTAGGGTCGTTCCACATGCTGAATGCCTTTTGAATGTCTTTCTGCAGCACAGTATATGTGCATTGTATTTCAAGGAGAAAACACTTCACAGATAGGTATTTATCAATCAATATACAGCGTCTGTGTTTTCAAAAATATGACAACATTACTTGCTATGACCATAACAGTTTCACACAAGTACTCCCAGACTGCTGCCATCTGCTTAAGTTGAAAAGAATTATTTTCCTCCAGAGGATGGTTTTGAGCTTCAGAAAACTTTTCTCTCTGCACTGACCACACAGGAAAACAAGGGAGACTAATGTCACTGAACATACATTAGCTTGCGGGAATGCTGCCATAATGGACCAATTGAGTCTGACTCTCTGAATCCTTTCAAAAGGCCACGCTCTCAGCAGTGGCAAGTGCTCTTCTGCAACATCCATGCTGAAAGACTCTCCCAAAAGTGACATACAAAGCCAATCCCTGAAGCCGAGCTGCGTGCTGTAGTAGCCAGAAAGGAGCCTCGCTGGTCAGTGGAGATTCGATTCCAGCTGACCTTTCGAGACTGCCAGAAATGCTGATTTTGGATGTAAGGATACATCCTTACATAAAGGATCCATACATAAAGCATCCATACCTAAAGCCTCTTGTTGCTGAGAAAGAGTTGTCATCACTGGCTGGTGCATGGAGTAGCACTGGCATATTACTGACATTAATCTGCTGACACAAATAGAGTTCAGACTTTTTCTGTCATCTCTACTTCCTTCCGTGAATAACAGCAGAATCTGAAAAGGGTTTTGTGCTGGTTTAGTTTTTTGGGGTTTTTTTGGTTTTGTTGTTTTCTGTTTGGATGGGGGTTGTTTGGGTTTCTTTTTTCCGTTTTTTTTTTATTTAGTTTCTATATGAATTCATGAACATAAGCCAAACTTCACTGCACTGCCCCTGTGCAACCCTTTTTCCCTTTATCTCCTCCTCTCTCATATCTCATGGGCATTGCTCATGGCCAGGCTGAGGTTGTGATGTGCACCCAGCAAGAGGTCCAAGGAGGATCCAAGTGGTCCAAGGAGCCCTTTTTACCCCTGAGGAGTCCCTGCAAAAGGTGAATAGTTTGGAAATACCCTGGTAAGCGTATCTTACAACATAGGACATGTCACTCTTGATCTGCACCAAAGTCTAGTTGTCTTCTGATATTCAAAGCAGGGTTTCACAAATGTTTCAAAAATCCTCTGAGACTGTCAATAATCTTCACATGAACTATGTATATAAATGTACTGTCTCTGTGAGCAATTTTAATCGTGGCAGCTGAAGCACAAAACCACTGTGGTTTTCTGTTGTTTCCAATTTAAGAATATCAGTAACAAAGCCCTCCAGTTTAGTCACCCACAAACCAGCAATCACAGCATCAGTGAGGCTGTTAAAGCTAGAAGAGAACTGAGCTGAATTTTAGAAGAAGCAACAATGAGAGAAGCCTAGAGATTAGTAAAAAGAAGTGTGACTTGAGGCTCTAAGTAGATAATCTAAAGGTTAGAGCACATCAGGACAGGTAGGAATTGTTGATAGGAGCTACATCAAATGCACAATGATAAATTTACAGGAGATAACTTTAAAAATATGGAGTAAGACCTTCCCAAGAAACTAGAACCAAAAGGAGCCAGACAAATGGTAGAAGCAAGGAACATAGTTAGATACAAGTTTAAAAGGAATTGCGAAAGTTCAGATGGTTGAGGTGATAACATTATTTTGGAACATAAATGCAGTAAAAATATGCAAGTTAGAATAAGTACATGAGAAGCAAAAGAAGGGCAAAGTAAAGGTTCATAGCTTAACAGGCAATGCACAGAGTACTGAAGTGTTCACTTCACACAAAAAGATTAATTTCTAATCAGATACTTAAACCACATTAAATTTAATGTGAAAATAGGAGCATAGCCAGAATAGGGAGAAGTTAAATTAAAAAATATCTGGTTAATCCAAGTGTAAAGGAATCCATCAGGGCTTGATGACATTCAGCTTTGCTTGTTTAAAGGAATAGGAAGAAATCTCTAAAATACTGTTACCTTTGAAAACTCACAGAAAATGGGCAGGTCCCAGATAATGCATGAAAAGTAAATACAATACCTACCTTTTAAAAAACAAACAGGGAATTATAGATTATTCAGTGCAACACCAATTCCTGGAATGATTCTGGAAGAAGTGGTTATATAACTGATTTATAAGTGCCTGGAGCATACTAAAATGGTAAAAACAGCTGACAGATCTGACAAGAACAAATTGTATTGACCCTGTTCACTGCTGACAAGTTCACTGGCCTTGGCTGGATAATAGGAACAGCTTTTCAGCCACCTGGACAATGAAACAGTGGGAGAAACTATTGACCGATGCTGTTGCATCTTATTTTCACTAGAGGATTTTTAAAAACAAGTTAGGCACACACCTTGCGGGAATGATGTAGGAATCTTTGGCCTTTCTTCAGTGTAGGGTGTTGGACTAGAGGAGCTGCAAGATCTTTTCTAGTCCTAGTATTATATAGGCGATGTTTGTTTAGGTCTGCCATGCCCCGTGACTTGTGTTGCACATTTCCTTCCCTGGATGCAGGTTACTGAAGATTGTCTGAGTTTAGATACAAACTGTTTTATTCAAATTGACCTGAAATTGAGATGGTTTGTGTGTACTTCATTTTCCTTTGGACATTTTAACGGAAAGCAAAAATTTTTTTCCCCCAAAGTTTGTTTTGGTTTTGCTCCCTAAGTTCATAGAAATGGTACTTCTGAAATCTGCCCTATCCCTTACCTCTGAAATAGGTGTCATACACAAGATGACAAATTAATTAGTTGGGGGACTAGCTGTGGTCAATTAATTGTAGAAGTGAAAGTAATTTTATCCTGAAACCATCTCACAGTGAATGCTAGGTGTTGAGAAAATCTTGGGCCATGCTATTACTTGTGAAGTAGCTCCACAAGCAGTGTCATATGATTGCTTTTCAAATATTTCCAAGTCACTGGACCAAGATATTGCCTTAGCTGTGAATGTTGATCATTCAAGATGATCTTCCTCTGTTTCATAGTTGCTATCAGTGCAGGCAGGTTTAGCTTGGCCTCAGGGTACAGAGATGGGAAAACTTCTCAAACATTCTTGGGACCTCTAGTAAGGCTGAAATTTACTTCGCAGTAAACGCAGCCCAGCATGGAAGAGTGCAAGGCAGAGTCAGTGTGATTGTTGGCACGATTTACTACTACACAGCAAGAGGAAATTGTACAGTCTGTGCTGGACTTCTGAAAATGAGAGAGATCCGTCTCCTCACTCAAAGCACAGGTCTGTCATCGCAGCATGCCCCAAAATAAACTATTCCTCCCCACCTCCCTAAACTGATGTGATTGTAACAAGTTTTCAGAGACAATGTTGTCTTTGAGAGTCAGGGTTGCCTTCACTGTGCATAATGCAACTCATTTGACTGCCTACTATTCAGTGGTATAACTGGTAGGTATTTTTTTAGGTGCTAAAATACGCCATCCCAAAATCGTAGGCAATCCTCTCACATTTCCAATAGCACTTTCACTAAAAGGGAACACTAGTCTGCTGGCTGAGCAAAGCAGAGCCACCTCACTACAGTTGTCTCCTTACCATTTTTTCTGCCTCGATTTTTGGGGGGATTCATCCTCTTTAGGAAAAATAGAAGATAATAAATACCCTTACAAGTGGCATATCTAAGCATTCAAACCTATTGGAAGTATGTTTTGCTGGTTATCACTCAACAAAAACAGCATTAGAGTTTGAACAAGCTTATGATGTTAAACATCCTAAAACTCAATCTATCTGTAGGGTTTTTTATTAAAATAATGAGGCCATATCAAAAGCTAATTGCCACATTCATTTTAAAGTGGGAGCTCTTCAAGAATACAAGATACATATTATCCTCATACCGATTCATGGCTTAAGAGTTCTCTTTCAGATAATTGCATCAGAAGGAATTATTAAACATAATAAAATGGCAATAAATTGAGAGCAGAATTAGGGTCCACAGTGTAGTCAGTAACTTTCTGAGATCCTGTCAGCAAGGTAACAATGAGATGGAGCTTTGTAACTCTAGTAACACACATCTAAATTATTACCCCAAGTATGAACTCTGACTGAGAAATTTTGGATTTCCCACTGTATTTGTATTCTATTATACTGAAGTATTCAGAACACATTCAGTCATCAGAAGCATGACACTGGGCTCCTAAATAATTTATTTTATGTGCTTGATGCAATAGTAAATAAAAAAAATAAGACACAGTTATCAGCATTCAGCTGAACAATGCCTTTTTGTGTAACATGATGTTTTCCATCCTTTAGATTATGGACACTTTGCAATTGTGATGCTCTGAGGTACCTTTGCAGAAAGCTGAACAGGAGAATTGTAGACGATAAAGTCAACTCTAAAGAGCACTAAACAGTGCCAGATATATGGACTGTATCTTGATATAGGCTCCTCTTTTGTCCCATACTAGAATTGCAACTGTACTGTAAGCAAGGAATGAGCCTTTATCCTGAGACTATCCTGCATCTTGAGATTACATTAATCTGTGTATATTAAGGCAGAGTCAATGAGTTCATCCGTGCCTTGATTTCCCACAGACAAAATGTGGAGAATGTAAGTGAGCTGATTCACAGTGGCAATATGGGTATAAAAATTAGTCAGGGCTGCCAGAAGTCTGGGAATTGTGGCTGGTCTGGGATCAGCAGCTTTGAAAGTGTGCACGTGCCCTCAGCTCAATCCATCATCACTCATCCAGGGCCAAAGTGGGACCCAGGCTCGGTGTTTTCTGCCAGTCCCTAGAAGTGTGTACCCCCTGCTGCATGTCTTCCTAATCCAGGAGCAAAACCAGAGATCCAGAAGAGCTGCTTCCTGGTGTCACATAGATGGTGGAAGTTTTTGCTCTGGACAATTTTTGGATGTTCTGTACACTTGGTAAAGAATTTTTTTTTTAAAAAATACTGATTTACCAATTTCTCTTGAGAATATGACAGTGTTGCAGAAAAGGGCAACAGTTTCCTCAGGTTAAATATAATGCCAGACTCAGATTTGCACCACTAAAAAGTCAACTAATTTCAGTGCATGCAGGTGTAACTGAGATCAGACTCCAGCCTCTCCTAAGTAATCCATGTTCCTGTGGCAGAAAGTCACCTATGTTTATGCACATTGGATGTATCTTTCAGGCAGAGAATTCATCATGTGAGAGATGTTTTGGTTCACTGAGCAGCATTTCACAAAATCTTTATAACTGCCTTTCATATTTTGCAGATGCAATTTCCATTCTATTATCTTTTTTTCCTACATATTATTCCGAAAGAGTTACACAAGAAAAATCTCACCACAACGAAAAAACTATTTGTGATCAATGTAATGTGTGCATTGATTATGTTCCCTGTGGAGTCCTCAACTCCATGTCATCTTTCTGAACACTAGATTTTGCCTTTACATCTCTGATGTAGCCAAGATGTGTAAAAATTAATGTAAACTGACAAATTCTTATTAGTTACACACATCTGAAGAGTCTCAAGTGGATAAGCTGACTTGATTCTGCCTGGTTTATGTACTAGTGTTTTAATAACCAAGGGCAAATAGTGGCTAGAGCTAGGGCTTTTGACTCATATCATGCCAAAACAATTTTCATTAAAGCCACGTGCTCACTGTATTTCCTGAAGTCCAAATCCTTATATAATAACAAAACATGTTTCAGTGCCAGCCTCAATACTCTGTTCTGTCAAGTGACTGTCAGAGCTGTTGCAGTGAGCTGGAAGATGGGACTGCCGGCTTCCTACACGAGAAACGGTGCAGCCCGTGGCTCTTCAGTGCCCAGAATGAGCCCAGGCACATCACCCTCCCAACAGCCATCGGAGCAGACACGGAGGAGGGACTGGGAGGAGGTGGAGAGAAACACATCGGGGGACAGAGATAGAAATGGGTAAAGGATGAGAGCAACAAAGAAATCAAGAATAAAGCTACCATGACACAAGGAGAAGAGTATCAACACAGGTCTGCAAGGTCAGAAAAGGTGATCCGTGAGGGCATTGCTCAGGTCTGAAATAGGCTGTCTCTGGGCTGCTCTGGGGGAAACTCCAGGGAAGCTGTCTGAGATGCCTGAAAGCCTGCTGGGGCCTGGGTGGTGCTGTGCTGCACTGGCTCACTCATCGTGCCAGTGGCCAAAAGGAGATGGTTTTGTCTTGTCTGCATGCATTTAAATAGTTATTGTCACTTACTTTGATTTAAGATCACTTTACTTGATAATTTCAAAACTTTCGAAAATATACGATACTACATAATAGGAATTACAGATTCCATGCTACGTTGCTATACACCAGTTTTGAACATAGAGCAAATCAAAATGAAAATAAATAAATCAAAAAATACGTACTTCTGTATAGCCAGCAGAAAACATTTTGATACTATCATGACAGTTTTAATGTTGCATTTTTCTCCTATTACAATTTATTCACCCTCTGATACATTCTTGGTAAAGATCTATTCTTTGGAGCATTTCCAAAAGAAAATTATTCTCTGGAACATTCTTCAATCACTTTTTTTAAAGTTAGTCTCCTGTAACTACAGTCAAAACTTAACAGCTAAAATAAAACACATTCTGAAGGGAGTAAGTCTGAAGCTGTGAAGGATAAGGATTAGAAGTGAAATGCTTATCCATGATTTCATCTGTAACTGATCTGTCTCCTCGATGAGAGGAAACACTGAATAAAAGGCCCATGTATGAGAAGAAGATGAGGGAAGGTTAATAAGTAAACAAACAAAAAAAATATTTTAGAACACTTATTTTGTATACAGCAGGTATTTGAATTACTATATTGAATTATGTGAACATTTTTCTTATTTATAGTCAAAAGGCTTTAGTGAATACAATAGAAACAGGACATAAAAAGAAAAGACTTCCAGGAGCGCTACTATGGAACAGAAATGGGAGCAGATGCCCAGAGCTTGTATATACAAGTTCATGTGTAAGGTGGTTTAATTTTAGGGACTGATGTTAGCTATATATTTCCATACTAAGTTTTGTAGCCGTGACATTTGGGTATTCGAGGCCTCCTTAAAAATATGGGTTTAAAACATTGAAATCTCTTCCTCTTGCCGTAGGCTACTTATTCTTACACCCTGTTCCAGATAATAAAAATACTTGGCAAGACCTGGTGTTTTGAGCACAAGCAACAGTAATGGACAATTGGCTTCTGGCCTGGAGCTGAAGAACAGCAAGGCTGCATCTGTCTGCCACCAAGCACCTAGGCATTCCCCAGCAATGCCCATGCACCTGTAAGACAGTCTGAGATAAGGCATGACAAATTAGTCTCTGTACCCTTTCTTTAAAAGCACTTCACACTTTTCGAAGATTCTGAGGACATCCCTGAAATGGAAAAACTTTTCTGTGCTCCCTTTATATTATTTTCTCTCTTTCAGACAGACTTCCAGTAAACAATACCCTCATGTCCTGGTTTCGGCTGGGACAGAGTTATTTTTTTTCTTTAGTAGCTGATGCAGGGCTGTGGTTTGGATTTGGTGTGGGAACAATGTTGACAGCACACGGATGGTTTTGGTTGTTGCTGGGTTGTGTTCATCCTAAGTCAAGGACTTTTCAGTTCCTTGGGACCAGCCAGACGGAGGGCTGGAGCGGCATGGGAAATTGGGCAGGGACACAGCCAGGGCAGGTGACCCAAACTGGCCAAGGGATTTTCCATACCATATGACGTCATGCTGTGCATATAAACTGCGGGAAGAAGAAGGAAGGGGGGGACATCTGGCATTATGGTGTTTGTCTTCCCAAGTAACCATCATGTGTGATGGAGCCCCGATTCCCTGGGGATGGCCGAACACCTGCCTGCCCATGGGAAGCAGTCAATGAATTCCTTGGTTTGCTTTGCTTGTGTGCACAGCTTTTGCTTCACCTATTAAACTGTCTTTACCTCAGGCCACAAGTTTTCTCACTTTTACTCTTCCAGTTCTCTCCCCCATCCACTGTGGGGGAGTGAGTGAGCAGCTGGAGGGGGCTCAGTTGCCGGCCGGGGTTAAACCATGACAAGTCAGTTGATGAAGACGCAGGCTGACTGAGATTTCAGGACAGGCTGAGTTACAAGTGTGTAAACCTAAAGTAACAGCTGCACAGTCAGTGATGTTGCTTTAGATTCAGGCTGGTTCAGCTGAGATCAGTTTCCAGCCAAACTGACGTCTACGTGCACAGAAAATGTAGGTCTCCTTCCAACGAGCTGCCGTTGCACGTATGAGGAATATGTGAACGTGAGGATAATTCTGCAGGATTCCTCTGAGGCACAGGTTGTCAGGGATTCAAACAGTTAATTTATGACTATATTCTGTGGCTGCACTGTGACTTTTAAGGCAAAAATCAATCATTTTCTCTGAAAATCCAGAGGGGAAAGAACACATGTGAGAGATGAGAGGAGATTATATGGTTTACCAAGTACGTCTCCTCTCTGAGCCACATCCCTGTGATTTCAGCTAAGGTCAAATTTTACAGATGAAGTATTACCCTTCTGAAAAGTGTCTGCCTTTTCTGTCTTGAGATCTGGAATTTAAAAAGAAATCAACTTAGCTTAGTTGCTCAAAAGATTTATCTTTTCAAAGAATGTAGGCTATGTGCACAGGATAGAGAACCATGCTTTGGGATGAGGTTATTTGGAAAGGATTTGAGGGTCATAGAGAAAATTACTCATGCTGAGGTCCCAAAGCAATGTGCTAATGTGATCCTTATGATTTCAAGTGGGAATCTCAAGTAGGATCAGGAGAGTATGTTACTTCGATAGAGGAGTGTCTACTTCTGGTGTCCACTCATTGAGAGGCGTGTGCAGTATAACATAACAGACTAAGGAAGAGGGAGAAGAAAGGGGAAAAAAATCTCTAGAGGCCGATTCTAGCTTAATATGTTTAATTTAATGAAGCAAAAGTCAAGAACGTTATGAACACATCTCAGAGAAGAATTTATTCTACCTGATCTTAGCTGATCTCGTGTCATCTAGTGTAAGCCATCTCTTACAGGCCCCCTTTGTAACTGATGGAAAGAGAAAATATCATCACCTGAGGATGCTTTTCCTCCCTCATAAAACAAATGTCCCAAACATCTTGGATAAATTGTTACCTGTCTCCATAGCCTACTGGGGGAAACTAAATGATTCATTCAGACTAAGCACCTGATTCTGAGACAAGTGAATTAAGAAGAGATAAATCCCCACATGCACTGCATCGGGACAAAACCACGCAATAGCTCACTGGAGCAGGGCAAAATGTAACAAGTTCTATCAGCTAAAAGTTGAAGCTAGACAAATTCAGGCCATAAATAGGGAGCTTTAAAAACAGTATAAATCTAATTAACAGCTGGATCGATTTACTAGAAAATGCAGTAAGTCCTTCATGATTGATCATTTTAAAACCGAGATTTGTTGTTGTTTTTCATAAAATGCTTTAGCACAGAAAAACAATTTCAGAGAAGTCTTATGTCTCACATTGGTTTAGTAGTGGGACTCAACTGTCCTAAGTCAGGGATCTAAAAATATATCGTTTACAACTAAACTCAGCACTCAGGTTAAGGTGCTTTCCTTACAAAAAATAAGCACCACCAGAGGGTGATGCATTTAATTCTAAAAACAGGGCAGAGAGATTATTTACTCAAGGCACCTGTTCCTTTTCTTGTTTCTAAAGGGCACACTGGACAATGCACATTGACATAGGACATTTAACTTCCATCCAAGTGAGATGATTCTCACACTAGATTGTTTCTCCTGATCTGACAAATTCTGAAGTTCTGACCAAAGTGATGGGCAGTACTTTCACATTGAGTCAAAGTTTGTATATATTTATTTTCAGTAGTGCAGATCTTGACATAAAGCGCCAAATAGTTCCCTCCATTTTCCCTAAGCGTAGCACTGTCTTCTGGTGCTTTATTATTTACGTGCTGACTATTAAAATACAGTACTGTCCAGTTACATGACCATGTAGGACCAGCAATGTTTTATTCATTGATTTGATTCCAATGCCCATTCTAAGCAACATTAACTTATTTCCACTTAATTTTACAGAAATTTATAGAAAACCTAAGCTATTCCCAGTTTTCTACCCTAGAAAGTCCAGCAAAGCAGGATAAGCAGAGAATTTTTATTAATGTATTCTCAGCTGAGGGGGTTCATCTGAAGAATCATTAAGCTTTGGTCATAATAGCATGAGGGCAAAATAATGTTTATATATTCCCAACCCACCCTTAGAAAAGCATTTGTTCCACTCCTACCCTGAATGATTTGAGAAGAAAGACACTTAGAGACAATGCTGTCCCTGTACTAGGCCTTGTCCTCTATTGTTCAACCCTTTGTTCAGAGAGAATCTGATATGCCATTGCTCAGTTATATCTCATGTTAATGTCTTCAGACAAAATTTCCCTCCCTTCTCGCCATGTGTTTAAAGGTATGTTTCACAGACATATTCTTGGAGTCATGAAACAACCTAAAAACGCTGTCTTGTACAAAAAAGGCATCAACAGCAGATGTTTCTTCAAACTCTTGATTAATAATATGACTTTCTGAAGTCTCCAAATAGCCCTTCATCTTCATTGAATGCCAAAGTGGTTTTCAGAGTTCTTCTTGCAGGCTTTGGGCTCATGCAGGGAATCAGTCCCAAAGGGGAATGTGAAAAGCTGCAAATTCCCCCCACCATCAGCCCCACTCCGTCTTTCCTGCAGAGATCCTCAGAGAGAAGGATTGTGTCTTGCGGAGAGAAGCAGCACAGTCTGTGCAACAGAACCACATTTATCCCACTGCCAAAGTGCTTTATGCATCTGCAGTGCTGGGGCCACATTTGCCTCTGCATGCCAGTTTTTCAAAAGAGAAGCATCAGCTTTCCAGATTAGTGGTGGAATATGTTTCAGCAAACCAGCCAGATAAGCAGATCAGGCACACTTCCATCTCTACTGCTCTTGGACACAAACCTTAAAAAAAATCCCATTTCTTGAAAACTTCTGTGACAAATTATAGCATCTATTGACCGTGAGACATGAAAATTTAAATATGGGGAGAATTGTGTAAGAGCCACTCTGTTATGAGCTCTGTCAACGTGCTACTGACACACACAACTCTTTACAGAGAAACTTTCACTGCAAGCACATAGTCAAATGTTCCCAGAGCAAATCATCAGAGAAGTCAGTCTGTGAGCAGACACAAGAGCTGAGAGCATCATATCTTCAGGGCCATGAGGTGCTTGTGCTTTATAGGACAAATGAGAGCAACAAGGCCATGGAAAGTGAGCCTGTTGGCCCCAGTCCCTGGCGGGGGCATGCGGAAGGTTCCAAAATGCAGGGGCCGAGCAATAGAGAAGCAGGGAAGCATGCCCACAGTGAGATTCAGCACAGAACCACAGCCGTCTCTCGGCCTCATCTGGTTATCGAGATTTCCTTTATAGCTGGTGAACAGGAGCACTTGTCCGATATGTTATATGCCCTACATGGCTCCAATGATTACAAAGTGCATTCCTATGACTAGCTCAGGCATAGACATCTGCACTAGAGTCGACATTCCATGAAACCTATCCCAGAGAAAATGTCTGACAGTGCAAAGACACCAGGGGACCAAACTACCTATGGAAGAAGCATCAGCTCTTTCTTCTGTTCCATGCACCGGACTGTGAATAGAGCAGGCTGTGTGGCCTCTTCACAGCTGGAAGAGAAGGTTTAATCCCACTGCAACAGACCTAGCTCCTTGATTGGAGGTTTGTCCACAGAATCACACTTTGGCACTGAATTTTTATGGGGTACATTTACGCACAATTGTATAACACTGGAGCAAAGTGCTCACACTAAAAAACACAGACATTCAGCACAAGATACAGTTTCACCAATCACAACATATTACAGAAATGCACAAATCTTTAGATTGCAGAGAACTCCCAATATTCCAGAGCTGCTGAAGAGCAGTTCTCATGGTGGAGGATCTTCCAAACTGTAGAGCCTGGAAACCTCAGTTGTTGTCAAAACTTGACACTTGTGCTACTTCTCTTTGTATTCTTTTTTGCTCAAAGCAGGCAGCTGACAAAAATGTCAGTTGCTGCCAGAGTCTTGGGAAATACATGCTATGTGGAAATGCTTTCCTGCTCTCTAAATTACAACAATAACAATTATAATTATTATTTTACTTGTGAAAAAATACTTGAGGAAAACTTGTTTTATTCCATATCCACCAAAAGCAAGATCTGAATGGATCACACTTCCTAGAAACAAGAAATCCCAAGTTTGGGTTATCTCCAAGCCAAATATATCTGAAATAATTCTCCAGAAGAATAGAATCAGACGAGGAGGAATAAAAGGTTATTGCTGCAAGAAGCCATTTCCATGAGCAATATGTAACTCGTTCTTGAACAAGTACTATACAATTTGTTGTCTCTTTCTTTCAAGGACACTAACAGCCAGAAAACTATTTCATTCTTTTAAGTGAAATCCATATGTTAGGCAATTCTTTTCAGCTTAGTGGATCAACAATCCTGATTTTAATGTGGCTTCTATTCTTTAGCCTATCTTCAAATAGCAAAAGACTCATCAGTTTCCCACTGTAAACTATTGATATTGGCCACATTACCATAACACCATAGCTCTGGCTAGCTTTTGTGTAAAATGTCATACGTGCATTCCCTGCCAGCACTGGATTTGTCAGAGAAACAGAACAGGCAAAGGATGGAGTGGGCAGGTAGGTACTGGAAGTCTGCCACTCTGTTGGTATTTCCAAGTCCCATCCACTTGCATAGGTGACTCTCTTGGGCTGCAATCTGTTTTTAGAAACTCACAGTTCCTAGAACCCAACTTCTGGGTATTCTGAGTATTAAGAATCTAAAAAAAACCTCAGAAAGTTCATTGAAAACAGCAAAGTTAACAAAGTTGACCAGGAATTTCAATAGGTAGAGATAAACAGCAGCAGAAAGGTGGGAAATACAGCAAGTATCTTTATTACCTGTAAGACCACAACTCTCAGGAGACTCATCTACTGTTCTGAAGGAAACAGCAGTTGCATCTCCACCACTCTCAAAGACTGGAAGAGAGGCAGCCGGTAGCATAGCCCATGTCACACTGAGCTGCCCAGGAGCCTCCTCACATGCTCTCCAAGAGACCCTCTTACCAACAGTAGGGGTTGCCAACTAGAAGAACCACAAATCTGGATTTAAAAATGACCATGGTTTAGCACTTGGGAGGAAACAGTGACTTCTAGTCTGTGTTTATCCTGGGGATATGACTGTAATCTTTTCTAGTTATTCCTGCACTTCACACTTCTCATGGCCTCTGTAGAAATGGTTTCTGGCTATGTGATACCATCAGTAGTCACTGTTACTCCACTCATTATACTGGCTTTATCGGTTCTAGCACAGATGGAAAGTCAGCAGTGTCACAGGATTTGCATACACCTTGCTCTTCAAGCTTAGCCTCTAACAGAATAACAGAATGACTGACATGCAGGAAACGATTAGAGGGGACATGAAAATAGAGCCACCAAATGCAGAGGCACACACTGCAATTTGATGGAGGCCAAAAGTCATGTTGCAGTGCAGTATATGAATCACATCTAACTCTATAATATCTCTTACCCATAGACAGGTTAGAATCATGCCACAAGAATTTCCTGTAATTTCTTTCTTTTCCCCCCAGTAATCTCCAAGATCTCTTTAATCCAGCTGCATTAGGGACCGTGCTTTTAAATAGCCTCCCCGTTCTCAAAGCAAAGATTTTCAGTCTTCCCATGCCATGAACTGGAGTCATAGAAATGTCACTTTTCTCATAGTCTCAGCACCTCCTGCTTGTCCAGCTACATGGATGTCCAGCTAAAGATAAGAAGGAATACCATGGGCTCATTAATCCTCTTTCCAACTCTTTACCAAAAAAGCAGTCACTAAGCAAAGGTAACCAGCAACATACCTTCTTGATGCACAGAATATAGTTGTCTGGTGCTGGTGAGATGTTGTTTCCTAGGAGCCGAGCAACCCCATTGTTACATCAGAATTTTCTAAGTGTCATTTTTTAATAACTCTTGAATAACTCTTATCACGAATATTCACTCAATCAAGCTATCAGATTCTGAAACCAGAAAATGAGTATTTTATCTATGTAGTACTAGATGTTATGTCGAGAGAAGGTTTTTAGACAAGCATTTCTAACTTCATCACAGCTAGAAATGTCTGCTGCTGTGTCATGGCCGATAACATGCTTTGACTACCGTGCCTCATTTGCAGCAACCTAAGATTCAGAATTGAAATAAAAAGCAGGAAATTATAAATATTTGAAAGTCTTCCTGGGTTCCACATCAGCATTTCCATGTTTCCTCCAGTCACTCCAATCTGCCATTCCTCAGTTCTCAAGAAGAACCTGTGTCTTTTCAGTTACACTGATCCCCTCATTTCGCATTAGACGTGCCTCAGGTATAACTCTGTCAATGTAGACACCATGACCACACTGAACTAACCTAATTTCAACGCATCTCAACCCTGTGTCTACTGTATCCTACTGAACAGACAAGAAGGGCAAAGAACAGTATCTGTGCAGAGAGACAGAAGAGGCATTTGGGCTTTGTGAGTATGAACCCCAGTGTAAATACCAATGCAGGATGGGTGATTATAAACAGGTAAGTTAATGACACACTTGCGCTGATCCCTCAGGGTTGATTCCTTCATTATTTAATACTATTATCTCAATGATTCAAATGTCATTACTGTTAGCAATAGCTGTTACTAACTTGCCATCATCTTACTGCATGATCTGCCTTTCTACAGTAATCCTTGCTACAATAATGAGACCAAGATTTGCCACATCTAATTTAAATGTTCATCACCAAGTCTAAGCTACTCAGGTACACTTTTCTGTAATCAGTGAAGTATATCTAAAATGCATATCTAAGCAGCTTTGAAAAACCTGCTCTGTGAAGGTGTCTGTTTCTCTCCCTGTATATGAAAGAAGCTAAATTACTATCTTTGACAGTCTAGTTCCCTTGTGTGTTCCTAATTTATCTTTGACAGCTAGAGCTAGGCAAGACTAAAACATTGAATTGCTTTTGAGTCTTACATTCAATGACCTGTTATAATCAGCATATGTAATGTAAGTTCTCCCCAATTTTCTTCTAAAACTATTTATTCTAAGCCATGAGTTGCTTGGGTAATTTATACCTCGGCATTGGTCTTTCAGAGCTGTGCCACCTTAGTGAAGCAATGCAATTGAAGAATCAAGTGTCAGGAACAGAGGCATATGCTGTGATTCTAAGTAAGACAGAGCAAACATCTGTATAACCAACTTTTCATGGGAAGGCCAAGTGAAAATACAGAGCAAACACCTGTTTAGAAAAGTGGCTCCAAAAGGTGGGACCAACCATCAGCCTAATTAGCCATATTCTGCCTCATTCAGCTCCGCTCACCAATAACATGAATTCAGACTACGATTATGCAAGAAAAGGTTTCATACTATATTTATTTCCAAAGTCCCTTTATTACAAGGATTTCTTTTCTTTTGGCTCCTGCTTCCAGTTTCACTATTGAGTAGGACACAGGGTATTTGTAGCTGTGTAGGTAGCAAGGATCTCTGCTAGATGCCTCTTGTACTAATCCTTCAACATGAAAGGCATGAAAGGAGCACCAAACCCGTGCCTGGCTAAAGCTCAGTTCACTTCTCCAGCCCCAGCCATCACTCCAGTCATTTGAGGGGGGAAGGACCATCAAGCAATACACACAGGTGACCTGTGAACTCAGCACATTTATCAAAAAGGTTGCCACACACTGTGTTCCTAAGAGCCATGACAATAATGCAGCACAAGAGGAAAGCAAGAGACATTGAGATCATCATTGCTCCCTGTAACAGCTTGGAGGGCTTCGGTGTCAGGAGGGTCTGGGTCATTTTGGGGACAGATGGATGGAAATGGAGATATAAGGAAAGAGCCTACAAGGAAGGGCTGCCCTGAGATACTATATCATTATTGTTATGCACAACTAATACTTACCCCAATTAATTAATGAGCATTAATTAATATATATTACATGAAATTTCCATTACAATAATCAACTGTATTAATGATTAAACTTTTTTGGTATTCCTATTTAAGGCAAAAGGTACAAGAAAGCTTATTCAGTTGACATTGTTGCATGCCTGGATAGTTCTACCCAGGACAACTTTAGAACTATCTTGACACAAACTGGGCACGAATGCAATTATTTTTAAAAGATCTTGAATTTTAAATTACTTGAATTTTAAATTACTTGAAGGGACATGGCTGTAAAAACAGATAAAGCCTATCCTGGGTCTAGAAGACATGGGTTCTTCTGGTCTTTGTGAAGACCTTACCCTGCATTATAAATGCACAACTCCCATTGCTAATAACAGAGTTAAACATGTTCTTTGCAAACCATGCAACAGCCGGACCATGGAAAGGACAAGCGTGTGTGCAGTGGGTCTTACTGAAAGATCACAAAAGATGAATCACCTTTGGTGTGGTTCACACCATTTCTCCTTTTGGAATGTGTAGGCTAAGTCACTCTGACCAAGCCTCTGTCCCTCCTCCCTGAGCGCAGAGAGAGCGGGATGAGAGGTCAGTGCACTTCCCTGGTGGCTCTCCCAACAGGACAGTGCTCCAAGAGCTGTTCTCTGCCAGTGCAGGCTGTGAGGAGGGTAGCACAGCACAGCTGGGTCACATTGGGCCCACAGACACATTGCACAAGTAGCTAGTCTATCTTCCTTGGTCCTTCTCTGGTTTTATTTAGATATTTCTTCTGTATTCTTTTTTTTTTTTTTTAATTCAAAATGTGCATGCTACCTACATTCACAGAGGCTCTGAAAGACAAGTACATTCATACACATTAATACGGGAAGATAAGGGTTTTATACTTGTACTTCGCCTCATCCTCTGCAGTTAATCGTGCCTCCAATTAAGCCCCCTAAAATCTAGCACAGGAGTTTAAGAGTAGAAATAATAAACACATAGGTAACTACTTCAGGACTGAGACCCAGCTCATTCTGTCTGTTGATCATATTTTTTCAAACATGCATGATTGCCCAAGCGCTGCATTTCAGCATATAAAAAAATTAAATGATAAAATCAACACAGATTTAAAATAATTTTTCCAAATATTATTTCAATTGGTGAATTCCAGGAAATTTCACTTTGCAGTTAAGAGTTCAGTACCACACCTTTTAAATCTGCTTATTATTTTTAACAACTGAGTGCTTTAGGATGGGAGCTGCATGATTCCCTGGCCAACAGGCTACTGAAGTCACACCTTTCACTCTATTTAAGCAAAAGTACCTGGAATTAGTGACAAATTGTTTGGGGGCCATCAAGCCAAACAGTTTATATGATGTAAACACCAGAGCTGAGCCTAGGTGTCTGTGTGGTTGTGTGACCCAGGCACCACGTGCCACAGCCCCAGCTGGTCCCTGGGCATGAGTCACTGTCTCAGCCCAGCCATGCATCGCACTGCTCTCCGCGGGACATCCTCCCAGCAAAGCCATGCTAACCCTACCATCAGGCATCATCTTCTGCCACTCGTTCTGCTGGTGAAAAGACCACTCACTGCACCAAATTTATTGTCCCTCCTTCCCGGTGATTGCCACTTTCCCAGCTCCGCCAGAGCAGTTTGTGTGAGGCACGTCTTATTCCAGGCATTGCTTAATGCATTTCTTTGCTCCAGGAGATGTCTGTCAGGCCAAGTCAAACCACCTTTCAGAAATGCTGAAGCTCAGTGAAGCAGGGCAGGGAACACCCATACAAACTGCGCTTCTGGTGGGAATGAGCAGCTCAGGCATCTGCATCACCAAAAGACACAGCTCTGTGCTGATGGGAGAGCCCATCAGAAGCCCAGAGTGGGAAAGGGTAGCATCTAGGAAGGTCATCTGTTACTGAGAGCACTCTTTGTGAAGCATCATTTGTGTTTGTTTGACTGGAAATACTGGTTGAGAGAAAATGCCTTTGAAAGCAGCTGATGCTTTCTGGTCTATTTAATCCTGCTCAGTGCTCTCTTTCTACTAAGCCAATTGTTTGTACACCTATTTGAAGATTAAGCTCCATATGAATAATTGTGAACTGACTTCCTTTTTAAGGTAGACAGAATTAAACAAAATATCTGTGTATATATTGCACAATAGTATATAGAAAATACACTAGAATGGTTGCATTGAATCACAAAGTTATAGAAATACACAAAAAAATCAGACCCACTTTATTAATTAAAGAACATCACCAATAAACCAAGAAGGTAAAAGACAATATTTGTATAAAATCTGTTTAAATCTCAACAAGCAACAGTGTACAATAGACAAATTTAGCATATTTCCAAAAAGGATATTTTCCAAACTGGCTGTTGAACTATTCCCTAAGGCAGGGCGTCTTGAGAGGTTGGAAGGAAAAGGCTTCTTCCTCTGAGGATACAAGTGAACATTTCTAGCCTCCTCTAAGCCCAGAAGTTGGGCAGAAGGCAGCTGAAGTGGAGGTGATCCTTTGCCCTTCCTTCCCAGTAATCTCCCAGTGCCTCTGGTGTGCTGTTCCTGCCCTCCACTTCCAGCTGCCGCACAGGAGCGGTGGTGAGCAGCAGGGGTGGACCTCAGCCATGGCTCCACACTTCAGTTTCATCCCACTGCCCACCGATGGCAGAAGAGCCATTTGCCCTCATGGTCTACACTCAACTAACAAACAGCTACCACAAGTGACTCACGAGACAGCTGGACATGGATTTTAATTTCATTACACTAGATGGAAACTCCAGCTACTTCTATGAGCTCTTTTCAGCAGCAGACAGCCACACCACATGCAATCACATTTAGAAAAAATGCTTATTGAATAAGGCCCTCAAAGATAAACAACTTTGCTATTAGTGCAGTGCAATGAAAATAAAATCAACGGCAGATGGTTGCCAGTGTGTCTTGTTCAGACACTTCAGATAGACGTAGGGAATGGCAGAGAGACACAAGTGTAAAACAAAAATTGGTGGAAATGAACAGTGTTGTAGATTTGCCACTCTCCTACAGACTCCTTTAACCATGGGGAAGATGAAGTAGTTGGAGATTTACTCCTTTCTGATTCCTTCACTCTAAAAATTTTGTTTAAATGTATGCAACAACCTTTATGTACAAAATAAAAACCTTGAATAAAATAAAAATTAGAGTATAAAAGTCTAGGAATATGAAATAGAAGTGTAACATAATATGCCTCCTGCACAGAACAGGAAATAATAGAGAAAAGTCTGTTGTTATTGTGAGTTTATTATTGTCATCTAAAGCACTAAGGATGTGGGTTTGAGTCATTTTGTCTAGTTGTTTGGACATATATTTTAAACAACAGGCCTGAAATTAGAGCAGAATGGAAAAATAACTGTTCTTGCAAACATCTCACTAGCTCTATTGAAGGGCAGCATCTTTTATTGATTTATTTTATATTTCATTGAAAGCAAAACCCACTTATCTTTGTTAATAAGGAGATCGTAAAAGACAAGAATATATGATTTAATATTCATGTGTGTGCCTATGCACATTTAAAAGCTGATTTTATTTCAGTGTTTTACCATCAGCTGTCTCAGTATTCCAGAAAGTCATGGTTAGCCCAGCCAAAAATTGCCTGTGATAGGAATTGTGAAGAGTTCCAGGCTAACAGCATGCTTGTAACAACACATTTTCTTTTATCAGTTTTAAAATGGCTTTTTTTTTTTTCAATTTCACAGTAAGTTGCCTTGTTCTTCTACTATAGAGTTGAATACAAGTGCTATTCTTGTACCGCACATTACATAATTTTGTCAAATCTCTCCTTTCAACTAGATCAGTCCTACTTTTTTCCCAAACTACTACCTTCATTTTCAGCTTTAAACTGCATCTGTCAAACAAGTTTTAAGATACTGATCCAAGATCTCCTAGAGTAGCTTTTCTTCCTGTTACTCCAGCTTCCAGCACTGAGGAAAAGCACATGAGGAGATGGAGGAGTACTGCTCCTTCATTTTCCTCTTCTTCACCCCTCCTAGTTTTGTTGGGGGTAAATCCCATCAAAATATCCTGGTTACTCCACTGATCTATATCTTTTATGAGAACAAAACAAGACTTAGAGGGACCCTCCTTGCACCGCTGCTGTCTGACATCTGTGCAGTGTCCTTTGCAGAGGTGGCACCCCGTGGAGATGCTACCAGCCCTAGGCTGTGGCAGGGAACATCACAACCCACTTCTAGCTTCAGACTCCTCCCCACCATGGAAAAGAATGGGGCAAGATGAAGATTCATTGTCAAGAGATGAGTCAGAAATTTGTGGCAAATGGTATGTTTGATCACATGTCAATGATTAAAAGTCAATGGTAATGATAACACAATGAAGGAATGAGAATGCAAGGTAGATAATTAGGTGTACACAAAAGACAAGACCCATGTTATGAAAAGTAAAAAAAAATTAAAAAATTAGAGCTGCTCATTTCTCACGAAGCACTGTGCATTCTTACCATCACTCTCTCATTAAAACCTGTTCAGGTGATACAGAACCCCAGACCACCTGCAAACTGTGTGCTGTGCCTCAAATCTACTGGTTGTCTTGAGGATTCAACTTGGGGAACATCAGAGCAGGGTCAATGCCACTGTTTACTGGTTGAGTTTCTACTCTATAGTTGAATAAAAAGCAGGAGTGACTGCAAGTCCCCACTACACCAAAAGGTACTAGTGCAATTCCCCAAACCTTGAGGAAGCTCTAGATGGAGGAAAACTTTGGGAAAAAATATGCACCCTTCAGGAAGATGTCTCAAAATTTGAGGGGGTTCCATTTTTTTCTTTTTTTCTTTTTTTTTTGGGGGGGGGGGAATCCCTCCCAGCGCTACCCCAAATCCTACAATAGCTGGAAAAGATGTTTTCCTAATCACAAGGGATTATTTTTTTGTTGTTGTTTACTACTACTAAAACAATTGAATTGAATTAAGCCAAAAATTCAAGATAAAATTGCTAACTATTCTGTTAAGGAAAGTTAGCAATTACTGGTAGAAAGTTCTTTCTCACTTTTTTTTTTTTTTCTTATTTGTCTCTCAAAGAAGACAGGACTGCTTACGTTACAGCTGTATCAGTGAATCGATACCACTTCCCCTTTTTTTATGTCACCTTCAAACTCTAAGCAACTATTTTTCCCACTACAGACTTGATTACTAGCAGGGCTTGTGCTGAAGCTTTGTGTGCTTTTTCCTATTCCAAATTACTAGTCTGAATGTAGCCTGGTTTATTCTTCATGATAATATGAAGTGCCACATGACCTAACATGAGCAGCTAAGAAAATAACACTTTTTTTAAACAACTCATTAGCAACTACAAAATGTAGTGTTTTCTGACCATATTCATAACTGAAATTTTTTAAAATGTTGCAGAATGAAGGGGTTAAATTATTTCTAGCTGAACAGGATATTTTCTTTTTTTTACAGAAACATCATAAATCAATATGCTTTCAGTGTTGTTCATTTAAAACAATGTAGTGATTTTCATGAAATCAAAGGAAAGGATAATAATTTCAATTTAGAAAGTGAAGCATTTTACTTTGAAAAATGTTGAAATTAACCATTGTGACATAAAGTTTTGATTATTGTTTCAAATCTGCAAAAGAACAAAAGCTCAAAAAATCAGTATCTTTTTAGTTTCACTTTTTCTCAAAGACATTTTTCACTTCAAAATATACCCTATAACTCTGTTTCTATATCATTATCCATACATTTTTTCCAGACCTGTTCTTTGTTGATCTCTCTTAGCTCCTGGTTGTAGGGAGAAGCAGAAAGTAAAAATGGACATCAAATAAAAAGCACGGGCTCAATAAACATATCGCAAAAACTAATTAAAATGGTTTTCTAACCTTCACCCAGCACTTTTTTTGTGAGACACAGATAAAAGAAATCCAGGTTAAGCTGATGCTAGACTCAAATATATTTTTACGCAAGAGCACCGTTATCATCAGTTCCTGCAAGTGAGGTGACTGTGGTTTGAAAAGCCCATGGTCTGTGACAGAAGCTTTTTGGTTTTTTTTTCTCTCCTAAGAGAAACATTTTTCCCCAATGACTCATTCTTTAAACTACCAAAAAATTATATTATGCTTTTTTTTTTTTTTTTTTTCCTCAAGTTATAAATGCATTACAATCAACAATCTCTCAGAGAGGACTTGAAGCCCCATACATCTTCAATATAGCCCCAAACCCTTTACCTTTCTCAAATGATTTTCACTCTGGTGGGCTACCAGGTCTATTTTCTTTTGCTTTCCAAGGTGATCTTGTGTCTATATTGTCAGGTCTCATAACAACGTGTCAGAGCAGGCACTAAGAAGCTGTGCTTAAAACTCAGACTTGCTGCCATGAAGCCTGTCCCACAAACACCTACAGGTGCAGCCTATCTGCTTGCTGTCCTGAGAAATGCAAACTTTGCCAGCTGCCATAGGAGCCTGTTTCAATAAACACCCAAAAACAGTGTTTTTTAACGAGCTTGGGAATAACCCTGTAGGCTCCACAGAGCAGACTTGGAAGGTGATTTCAATGATCACAGCAAAGCACAATCAAGGACATGTGAACAAGGCCTGTGAAAGCAAATTCCTTCATTAGAACCTTTTCTTTCTTTTCTTTTCTTTTCTAATTCTGCACCTGATTACAACAGCAATATCCTATTAAAATCAGTGGAGTTTAACAAAAGAATTAGACGACGGCATTTTGAATAAAATAATGCATACTTCAGTAATAGGTGAGAGAGATTGAAAGCACCAGTACATTTCTGAACATATAAATGTGCACCCTACTTCTAACAGACTACACTTTGTATTTAAATCATTTTATCCACTTCAGTACTTTGGGCCCAATGGCTCTTCTGTCTGTTTTTATTCATGAGATTACTTGAATAAAATACAGGTTCCGTGACGCTGAAAAGTGTTGACAATTTCTATTCATTTTGCAGAATTTTAATGTCAGAATATACCTTACCTTATTTCTCAAGGTGTTTTCAAAGTGAACCCACAGAGAGAAAAAAAACCACCTTGCTAAGACTTTAATAAGAGTAGACTCTCATTCCTTGCTACTCCCCATAGGAGCAACTTTTTTCTGATTGCAAATTCTTACTGTTTTTCTTCGTTTATTGTCTATAGCCCTATTATCTTTAGAGAAGCTACAGATTTCATTAACTCAGCATGTATCTCTTCTTTTTTTTTTTTTTTTTTTTAAGTTGCCTCTGTGTAAATATTACTGTCCCTGGGGGAGAGTGGAATTGCTTGTGTTGAATTTAGAGCATCCATAACTCCTTCAGCTTTGTACTGGAACAAATACTGAGGTAAACCCCATCTTTCAAGGCCTTTATTGTCTGACCAGGCTGGGAGGAGAGGGCATGGGGCAGGGGGATCCTCCTCATCTAATTTTTCCTCTGCTCTCTTTTCTTTTTTTCTTGTATTTGTCCATTTGCTTTCTCCTTTCTTGAGGCAGCTGGTGATGTTTGGAGCCAGAGGTTCACCTCGTGCTCTGAGGCAGCAAAGAAAATGCCTTAAGTGCTTGGCTAGTGCAGTTTCATCTCCAATCAGGGCCAAGAAGGGCATGATGTTGGGTGATGCTGGGGCTTTACAGTGCTCCGTGGCCTTGGTTCACCTTCACATCCTCCAGGCCAGTGCATTTCAGCCACGCTGCAGGGGCCATGCTGCCCCCAGGGAGCAGATCTCCCCTGAGGCCTGGGAAGGTGGTCGAGTGCCTGGAGCAGGAGGCAGCTTTCCCCATGCTCCCCGTGTAACTAAGGGAGGGAGACAAGCTCTTCCACACAGCAAGGTGCTAAAGCATATCAGTTAGGAACCTGCAGTGAACTGCTGTGCCAAGGCTCAGGTACTGCCTGAGGAGGTGGAGAGCCCAGGGACACCAGAAGGCGGACACCCACCACCAGTCTTTCCTTGTGGGGAGCACAGTTTCATTTGAGTCTATGCATTTTGACCTAACGGCTGCTTTGCATCTTGATATAATGTTCCAAATGTCTCTAAGGGGTTTGCCAGCTCATTTGTTTCAGTACATGCCACACATGGCACCAGAGGCTGTTGTTAAGGGTCATTCTGAGTGCGCTGGGTAGTTTCTTCGGTAGCACCCAGACCAGGCAGGTAACCTACAGGCATGTTGCACTCTTTGGATGCAAAGTCCCCAGCGATTTTTTTGTGTATGTGTCTTTAGTGAGAAAAGGTTAAAGGAATTGGAGAGCTTGTTCAGCCTGGAGAAGGCAAGAGTGAGGAAGGAATGGCAGCGGTCTTGCAAAGTGTGCAAGACCCTTGAGAGGGAAAGTGAATCAACTGCTCAGTGACCACTGTGGCGAGAAGACACATTAATAGGATGCTAGGGCCAACTGCTGAAGTTTCACTTAGATATCAAGAAACTCTTTCTCACAGTAAGGATCGTTAACCACTGGAAACATTGCCATGACTGATTTAGGTACAGCTGATTCAGCCTGGGGACAAGGAGATGGACTACACAACTTCTGATGATCCTGTTTCACTAGCAATTCATTTGGACTCGACATTATGCCTTTCAGTGACCAAGGTTCAGATTTTTAATTACAGGGCTTCAGACTGGATGTGTGTTCTGTCTCTTCTGGGCTTTGGCTCTATTAAACTGTGGAAATGAAGAACTCTGTTTCTCAGCCTACAATCCAACATAAAACCTGTTTCAAAACCTTATGCCTGTGCAAAAACTACAGCAGCACCAAGGCTGCTCAGCCAGACCCTGACCTGGTTCTTGTCAAACTGCAGAAGCACAGAAGGGCTAAGGCTCAAGATGGCCTAGTGCAACCGCTCTGTGCAAGCAGGGTCACCTAGAACAGGCTGCCCAGGAGAGTGTCCAGATGGGTTTTGATCTCTACAGATGGAGACTCCACAACCTCTTTGGGCAACCTGTGCCAGAGCTTGACCATCCTCCCAGTAGAAAGGCATTTTCTTGTGTTGAGAGGGAACCTCCCGTGCTTCAGTTTGTTCTCATTGCCTCTGATTCTGCCACTGGGCACGTCTGAGATTAGTCTGGCTCCCTCTTCTTCACTCTTACCTGTCACATGTTTATACACATTGATAAGATCACGCAGGAGCCCTGTTACCCTTGGGTCTACCAGTTCCGGCTCTCTCAGCCTCTCTTCCTGTGTCAGCTGCTCCCATCCCTTCATACTCCTTTCCTGGACTTAGCTCCGGTATGTCCCCATCACTTTTGTACTTGGGAGCCCAGCACCAGACCCAGTATTTCAGGTACATCTCACCAGTGCTGGAGAAACTGGCAATGAGAGAAATAATCAAAAGAAATGTAAAGTGGACCTGAAGTTCAAGGAGAAAATAATTTATATGAGGCTGCCACAAGTGTCCTGCTTACTGCATGGGATCAATCACCAAGATTTAGCTGTGATGATATCATGTTTCTAAAGATACTTTTCGCCAGCTGAATGTGTTATCATTCACTAGCCTGAAGGAGAGTGAGATAAACCTTAATGTTATTGCAGAAAACTTTCTCTTCTCTGAGAATGCAATTTTTTAAAAAAAATTATTTTTCATTAAGTGGACTTCCTATTTTTTTCTAGATTTCCCAGGGGCATTATTAAAAAACCCCAAACTTAACAGACACCCATTACCTGAAAGGAAAACCAATATTGCATGAACCATTCCATCAGCCACTAAACTGCAGTATTTTGCCATGGGTATTTTATGTTATATATAATATCTTCCTTAAGAACACCTTCCTTTTCCCCATTCCATTAATGCATTTGATGTCCACAGAGATTTTTTAAGAGTTTGTAAACCAGTTACAATTGAATTGACAAAATGATTTCCTAAATGATGAGATCTGGTTGCAAAAGAAGACACAATGAGAAGAAAGAAAGAACAAGAAGAGGATCCCAAAAGCATATAGAAATTTACAGCAAGCAAGTCCTTTAAACAATCACTTTTTTAAATTAGACAAGAATGGATAACACATTTTTCATTCTGTCAACCCAACGTATGAGCTATAAAAATAATAGATATTCTGTCATGCTATCTGGCTATGCCTCAAAACACAAGGGTTTTAAGTAGAAAGGTACTTGGAAGTAAGCCACATGTTTGGTATGAAAACCCCTCAAGACCCAAAATACCCTTATAAAAGAAATCCAGAAGGACTTAAAATACGATAGAGCATTTTAAAATTCCATTTATGCCCTCTAAAAAAAAAAAAAAGTAGTTCTGAATTACTGCTAATTCAAACCACTGCTTACAGGAAAGCTTCATTATTTTGAGGAAAGAACATAAGAACATTCACCCATAAAAAGAAATAAAATATCTGCCGTAAGGGACTAACCAAGATAGCAGACAGTGGATTAAACTACTCCCTGAAGAGTGATAGTGTATTTAAATGATTTGCCAGTGCCCTTTTCTCCATCCTTCCATTCTCCTCCTGTGTCACCCTCCTTTTTATGCCCTGTGTCCCAGCTCAGGCAGCTGGGCAAAGCACACTCATCACTCCTGGAGAGATGCTGGAAGATGGGACCAAGAAGGACCCCAAAAGGCAGCCTGTGAAGGTGCTCAGGACATGGAATTTTGTCACCTTTGGCCCAAAGCCCTATAGACAGGCTTTCCTCAGGCAGCAGCCACTGCCCACGCAGTTCCTCCAGAGATCCCATAGCTGCAAAAGGGTAACATGTCCCTGCATCTTCAAGGAGTCCCAAGCTGGGAAAGGGACCTCCTTTGGAATAACTGGACTCTACCCAATCATTCCTGGCAGCTTCAGTTACTCTCAAGGCCCTGCCCATGCTGGTAGCTGCCTGCTGTGTATGCTTTTCTCTCCCAAGTGCTGTAGCTACCCCACCCCCCCACCCCCCCAGCACAGAGGCTGTACTTGGCAATTTAACACAAACAAGAGACTTACATGACCACACCAACAGGGCAGGTGGGATTCATCATGCCAAAAGATAGATATAGAAATAGATAGATATATATAATATACCACCTGTGTAGCCATCTAGACTTC
The DNA here is from genome assembly GCA_035590215.1 of Microhierax caerulescens. Classification (NCBI taxonomy): domain Eukaryota; kingdom Metazoa; phylum Chordata; class Aves; order Falconiformes; family Falconidae; genus Microhierax; species Microhierax caerulescens. Next base: position 52,675,208 of record JAVJGJ010000057.1, on the reverse strand, counting down.
TTTTGTAATTAAAGGAATGTATACTTCTCAGATATGAGCTACATAATGTATTTGAGTGATCTACACTAAGATGAAGTGAATAATTTCTTAGAAGTGCCTTTTTCCCCTTTGCCCACCATAGAAGGAGTCCAGCTGACTAAGTCAGATGCTAAAAAGTTATCTGAGATTAATCCTATCCATTCTAGCTTACAGGAGAGTTAACAACTCTTCATATACAATAAACATGGTGGCTACTCACATATACATTAATATCTATCGTATCACTGCTAATGAGGAAAATATTTGCTTAAAAAGAACAGGAGGGGATGTTCATTCTTCAGCATTCATTTATCTGTTATCGCTAATCACAATCACTAGCCAGGTGGCCATACATTTGTCCAAAACATTATTTCTTATGCAAATGTGTAATTAGTTTCTGGAAAGGCAAAATTATCCCTGAAGGAAAACACATAGCTTATGCCTCGTTATGACTGGTGTCCAGTGCCAGCCCCCCAAAAGACAGGGCTGTGCAAGCACAGTGCATTCAGTGGACAACAGAGGTCGTCGCTTTGAACAGCTACTCTTTATTCTGGGATGAAAGGGCCACTGGTATTATTCAGGCTACTCCAAGCAAATGCCAGAAGAACCAGTCTACACTGCAGTATGTTTCCTTATGTGTCACAGGCAAAGTATTTTAGGAAGGTTTCTAGCAATTTTAGTGTTTTATTATTGGAACCAATTTTTCACTTTGGACTGTGGAGTAAGCTGCTCTAGCTATCTTCCATCAAATAATACAGATTTCAAAAAAAACCATAAACCTCACTGACGTTTTTGTATTTCAGTGCCCAACACTTCAGACTCTTTCCAGGACAGGAGTGAGTGAATGGTTGGTCCCAATGATATTCTCCCTCCTCGTAAGATCTAGCTTTCTTTCAGTTTCAGTCCTGAAAGGCCTGCCACAAATTTAACATCATTTTACACCCCTCCATCTAAACACGTCAGGCCGAGACTATGGCATATGAGATGGCAGGCCTATTTAATAAGGGGTTGGGAAAAGCAAATGGGAAGAGGAACAGAAAGGAAATTTTTCTGGAGTTATTTTTAAATTTCAATTGTTCCTGAACATGTCCAAGGTCTGGGTGTTACTCTGGCCTGCAGGGAGACAGAGCACAACGAAGTGCCCTTCTGGCAGGATGAGTGCAGGCACTGAAGTCCTCTGCCCAGGCACATCCACGAAGACAGAGCAGAACTGTGTGCCCACCCACCACATCCAGCCCTACAAGGAGAAAGCAGCGTTGCTCTAAGGGAGTCTTTTCTGGTTTCTTGAAGTGGTTACACTGCCCATACCTCACACTCAACAGCAAGCAGAACTGAGCTACTTCACTCCTCCACAACCAAAAGGTGAGCTACGGAGGAAAGACCTAACATAAGGCAAACATCTTCATAGGGAGTAGCATGAAATCACCAGCGTCTTGTGCATTCATAGGGAGTCTACTACATAGATACCTGACTCACAAAATAGAAAGGACATGGGTGAAATCCAGGTGCTGCCGAGGAGAGACCACCCCCACCAAACTCCAGAGGGATGGAAGTCACTTCAAGGCAACTTCTTCCCCTCATCCTTATTATCTCGTGATTGTATTCACCCTACACATTTCATTGGCAACAGCAACACCAGAAAGTGCAAGAATTCTGGAAAACACGTTCACTTTTGTTTATAGCCTTGTCAAAATTGCCGACTTGCCAAGCCAATCTGTTACGGTGGACTTCAGGGCCCTCTAGTGGCTTGGGAGAGAGGTCATGACAAAGAGGAATGACACATCTTTCAAAAACTCGGCAACGTTTCCTACCACTTACAAACCAAAACACAAAGCAGAAGCAGAGTTCCTCCACCACTTCCAGTAGAACCAAAAGTCTTCATTAGCCCATGTCCCTGCTTTTCTCCTCCAGTCAACTTTTCTTCGGTGAAGTAGGACTAAACTGGACATTACACATAGCCATCATTTTTCTAGAGCCAAAGGCTGATTGTGGTCCCAACATAAATCCTGGACCCCTCCCATCAAGGGGAAAGGCATTTCCAGGCTGTCACAGATATGGGAAGTCTGTAAATTGTACGACCTGTCAACACTTGGGCACCAAGAGTGGGACACAAAATTGGCTTCTGTCTCACTCTGCTTAAGTGCTGTGACTTTTTGGCAAGCCACTCATTTACAGCACAGCTTTTCTAGTTTCTATCTTATTCTGTAAGTTCAATACCTGGGAAACAGTTCAGTGGGCTTTTTGAAACGTTTACTGCCATGCATGAAGATGCCCCAGCATGTGAATGGAGCCATAAGCTGCACTACAGGCAGGGAAGCAGCACGCTTTATCACCTCAGCCCTGGAGGAGTGCTGCAGCTGGCCAGCACTGTGTCCCCTCAAATGTCACATGGACCGAAAGCTGTCTCAGGCTTTGGAAAAAAAGGTCTGTAGATGAAAGACAAACCCATATTCCTCGGTAAAATAAGAGGTCTCCCAAGTGTTTTCTTTTAAAAATGACATGATGCAAGAAATTTCAATAGCTGAGTTCATCCAAAAATTTTGAAAGCCAGATTAAGGATTTCTCAGATATCTTTAAACACCTGAAACTGTTGTAAAACCATAGGAAGAAGACTTGAAAATACTCAGTGAGCCTGAAGCAGTTCCCATAGAGGCAATTTCAGTATTGCTAACCCAGCACGTCAGAAATTTGGGGTAAATGTCTTCTGCTGTATAATCATAAGATTTTTGTTACAATCTTGATACTGCAGGAAAACCAGTATGTGTTCTTTTTGCCTAACTCCCAGTCTCCAACCCTCTGTGTAGCATTTTCTGTATAAATTTTTCTTTAGATCCCAGCTAGAAACAATTTTTTCTATATAAAATTGGAGATTTCCACAGACCTTTTAAAGCACCAGAGGAAAGCTGCTTCTAGGCAGGACTTGCAATAAAATCACAATTGGCAGCAAAGCAATTTACTGCTGCTGTCTTACTTATAAAAATCTACTGTGTACAATCTCAGGTCTTTTTTTAATCAAGAAAAAAATCATGCTGTATTATTGTCCATTTTCAGAAGATTTAAGAGTGCACACAGGCCGAGAGATAAAAGATCATGTCTCTGCTGACAGACGCTTGGTTTACCGGCTGTACTTGGGCTGCTTTCAGCAAGTTCCAGGTACTTGAAGAGACCCCGAAAGCCCTGTTGTGGTCACTGCAAAGGGGAAGGGTGAAGTATGAACACAGAAATATCTCCAGCTGACCAGTGCTGTGACTGTTCAGTAATCCTTATAGACTCTTGAGACCCAAAGATCTGGGAGACATGATCCCATTTAAAGCTGATGTCCTCTCTCCTCTCTCAGGAAATTTCACAGCTTGGAGATGCTGCAGAGAGGATGCTGACTTTAGCAAGCTGCAGACGACAGCAGACAGTACGTTTATACCCCACAACAGCATGTCAGGTAAATACGTCTCTCCCCTGGAAGAAGTTTAGTTGCATGGGCAAGGCGTTTTGTTGTGTTAAGTAGCCAAGAGGAGGCCAGTTAGTAGGGCAGCAACACAGCCTCTGGTAGCACCTATGCTCAGCACAGCATCTTGCTGGTCCTCAGCCAAGGCGTGAATCAGCAGCTCAGGTCTCCCGCTGGAATAAAACAGCTGTTTCCTTAAATTTATCTCCTGTTCAAAGCTTAGTTTCCTTTTTATCTTTTTGTCTTCTTTTTTTTTTTTGTTTTAATTATCTTTGCTGATTTCATGCCAATTATGACCTTTACATAGATAATAAAGCATAAAGACTTGAAAGTTAAAACAAATGTATGCTGAGTGTGAATTTGCACTATCACAGTAGCTTTTCTGAACAATTACATGCATAGGCAGGCCCACTGCTACCACGGAGTACAGGGAGCAATCCCCAAATCTCTCTTGAACATCACCTCAGACCACAGTTAAACCAACTCAGCCTGCCTCTTCTGAGCACTCAGGAAAAGAAATATCCAAGTGCTCCAGCCTCCTTTTTTGAATGAGGTATGGCTCAAAAAAAAAAAAAAAAAAAAAATTGGGCAATAGCCAGACCACTAAAAATGCCTGAAATATTGGCTGGAGCTCTCAGGGCTGTGCTGCACCAGTGCCTTCAGCGCCAGTGGTGGCAACTGTTTTTTACCTCCCACCACATTCCACTCCTCTCCTGAGCAAAACCTGAACAAAGCAGATGTAACCTTACATATCTTATATTTGGCCTGCAATCTGAATGCACTTTTCCTCCCACATGCTGTCATACTGAATTAATAGTTCATCTGTAAGTCCATTTTCCCTTATACTCTGCAAGAACATTGTTTCTAAATGACCGAGATGGAATAAAATGTACCATGAAGAGCCCAAAAGGATCAAATTAGTGGAGAATGGATTAAATGTGCCACATTTTCCATTTCTCTAACACTCATATGGGAATAAATTAATCTGTGGGATATTAGGAAAAGTTGCACTAATTGACATTTCAACCTGCCTGTGACATTTTCTTTTGAAGTCATTCATTAAATCACAACATGCCTGGTCAGTACATGCAGCAATGTATTGTTATTGTCACAGAGCATCAAGTCCTTCATCTGGAGCATGCTACAAGTAAAAGTACTCCATCTGCTTACAGTCTTGTTCTATTTTGTTTCATATTTTTTCTAAGACCCTAGTTTCCTTAGTTTCACAAAGAGATGCTGTGGTAATTACTCTAATTGGAGACCTACAAAGTCTACAGTTTTATTTTGCACTTCTCAAAGCTGATCGTGGCATTTAAAACTGAGGCTATTCAAGTGCTAAATCAAAATAAAGGGAAAGCTTGGTAAGTAGGAGAAATGATTACTAGATAATTGGTATATTTTTAATAATGTCCACTCTGTGTTTGAATTTCTGGTTCAGAGCCCCTTGAAGTAAATGGAAATTCTCCCTTTGACTTTCTGTTTCTTTCCTTTTCTTCAAGAGTCCTTGTCTCAAACATCTAGTAATATCTGTTGTCAGAGAGAACAAATCTGCTCAATGGTCTGGTGTTTTTAAAGGTTCCTTTGTTTCTAAAAGCAAAATAATTTGTATTCTGCTAAACTCACTACATAGCTCCTTCAGGCACGGTTTCCTGGTAGTTTCTGAGCACCTGCAATGCTCTGCTGCAAACTTTAGCCCAAAGTGCAGAGCAGTGGAAACACAAGAGTGCTACAGGAATCTAATGGAAAATAACTCAAAAATGTATTTATGGGCCTCTATGCATTCATTGGACTAGATATCGGCAACACTGGGTAAACACATCCATCAACCTCACCTCCATGAGAAGTTACTGACTACACATGAAGTGTGTAGAGCGCCTACAAGAGGAATCAAAGATGGAAAAGACCTCTGCAGGAGGGTAAAATGAAGAAATGGTAAGAGCTTTCTTTAGAAAGAACTTAACAGAGGTGTTAAAAGTGAGCAAGGGTTAGACAAAAAGTGAATCAGAACATTTCTGCTTGCTCTTATTTATAATATGAAGACTTGGGGAAGTCCAGTGGAATGCTACAATTTACAGTGGACAAAGATAAATATATTTATTTATTTAATTATACATTATTTAGTGCTAGAATTCTTTTTCAAACAGCCATAGCTGCCTCAGCAGATTGAGGCAAGGGAGCAGGGAAGGGTTTAGCTAATGGTTCTGGTAATGAGAACTTTCCAAGATACTTGTGAAAAGTTGTTAATAAGGGGGTAGATGGGCTTATGTCTCAGGATGCAAAGCAACTGCTAATTTGCATAGAAAGAACAGCTACCTTAATGGGAATTTTTTTCTTTATTACCCAGTGTCATGCCCCTTCCTATAAAGGATGTGGCATGAGCGAGCACCAGGGCCAGAATTCTGGTGGAGATGGATGCGCTGGGATCTTCTAATAGGGAACCCTGAGCCCTCCATCATCAGGGACCGAAGTTCTCATACAAGTGCAAGGTAATCTTGAGTGAATGTATCTTCACACCACATCGCTAAAATAAGAAGATAAGAACTCAAAGCACAAAGATTGAGTGACTTGCCCAAAACCACCAAAATGCCTTCTGCATTCAAATGTGTTTTCGTTCTCATGCTCATTCAAAAACTCTGCATTCAGACAATGCTGAAAGGCTGTCTTACAGCTCAGGTCCTCAGAGCCCAGCCTTTGGGGACATATCTGTCCATTGCACTGAACACAGGCAGCAGCTGCAGCCCATCTGAATGTCGGTGTGCTCCACAGGAGGCCTTATACCCCCCTAGCTGTCCAGACTGGGGACCTCTGTATCACTTCTTTGTCCATGTACCCATGTTTCCTTTCCGAGCCGCCAGGTAAGTCCAGCAAGCACATCAGGAATTGGGAAGCTCAGTCACGTCCCCTGAGAAACAGGTCTGTACCTCTTGCAATGTAGAATCGTTTGCACAGGTATGGTACAGCTGATACACTGGATTTACATTGTGAATTTGGAATACAGGGGGACCAGGACCTTCCAGCTTCCTTAAAGCAGGTCTGGAGCAGGAATCTAGCCTCTGCCTCTCAACTGCTGATTAATATGTCTATTGTTGGAATACCTGTTTCACACTGTTTCCTAAATAGGTGGTTGTTCTCAGCACAGAAATAGTTTCACCAAAATGAGCATGGGGCAATGCAAACACTTAAGGACCCTGAATGCAAGTTGTGTTTCTCCTGTGGTTACATTTTCTTTACTCAGTGAAAATATTTGTTTTCTTTCCCTCCATGTCTAGTTAAGTCATTTGGTTTACTGTTCGTTTATTCTACACCACTTCCACAAAAACACAACTAAGAGCCTCATCTGTGATGGATTTTTCTCCCTTTGGTCATCTGTCAATCACCCTAAGACTTAGGCTTGTCCTCCAAACCCTCATAAATCAGTCATGAGCATGGTAAGGCAAAAAAATAAATAAATATATCTTGGCCTGTGTTTAAAAAATACTTACCAATATACCTTGCCCAGTGGTGTTTCAGCTTTGGTCTTTCTTTCCCCTCATTTCTCCATCTTATGATGTTTTCCTGACAGCTAGGAACTATCTGGCTCACAATTCAAGAATAAAAACTTTTGAGGATTTAAGAGAAATAGGAAATATCTTATTGCAGACACACGGATTTTAAATCATTCCCCAGAGTTAAGAAAAAATCTCAAAATACAGACACATGCACACAAAAACATAATTTTAAATTTTCAACAAACAACAAATTTTATGTTTTGTGCCAGGAACATAGACTGGAGCAGAGAGATTACAAACTTGAATGCGTGACTGAAAATATACGTACAGATGGGAGGGTATTAGAATCCACGTTGCTCATTTCAGAACAGATGGAGACTATGCTGTATTACAACTAATATTTTGGGAAAATACTAAACTGTGCAACTCCCAAATTGAAGTGTAAGGACAACAAAGCAGGCAGCATCTTTTGTGGCAGTAATCAGATGCTTTTAAAGGCAGCATATTGGGGTGGGGGTGGCGGGGAGAGGAAAAAAAAAAAATAAAAGAGACAGCTGAACCACATAAATAGTTCTGTTGCTTTCTCACAGGTGCTTAAGCTTTGGCAAAACAAGTACCTTAATCACCAGTGCACTCCTTGTAATTAATAAGACAATTTAATCTACGTTTTCCTTCAAAACCATTTTCCCTGACTCGGAGCTTTCCTATTAGCACTACGGGGTGATTTTAGGGCACTCAGACTGATACAATTACTTTAAGATAAAAAGAATCACAAATAATTATTTGGCCAGAAAGAAAAAAAAATCCTGGTAATAAACTCTTTGTTGATGAAATAATTCCTCATTGGGCTAGGTAGGAACAGCATCTCTTGGGACTGATTTCTTACGAGGCTAAAAAATAGATGCTGTACATGTTACTGATGCCTCTGATTTCTGTGACTCAGCAGCTGCAATTCGAAACTGAGCTTCAGTGCCAAGTGCTGTAGAAGTATTTGAGCTCTCTAAAGATATTATAACAAGATCTGGAAGAAACCAAGCTATAGCAGAATGAAGAACACAGATTTGTTTTGTCTTAAATCAGTGTAAAATCCTCTGAGCCATGGCCAACAACTTAAGCTAGGCAAGTTCTGGATATGTTCCTCAGGGGTAAAAGGGTCTCATGGAGCCATTGGGAATAAGTAGCTCAAGTTGCTTGTCTACCAGTCACCTTCTTGGGAAGATAAACTCAGATTTCCAAACTACCTAAAGCAATTGAATATAATGGGAAAATTAGTGGAGTATTTCCAAGGCTCCTCTCAAATAAAGGAACTGATGTAGTTTCTGTTTTCTTCCACCTTCTCTCCCTTCAGCCGGGTGACTCTGACCATCCGTGTGATTACATCTATTTTCTCCTGCCGATAACAGTACTTAGCTCTGAGCCACTGCAAGGTTAGAAGGCACAGCTCGGGGATATACCAGCCCATATGACTTCTTTGTTTTCTGGCCTGCTGCTTTTCTCTCTCGGTACGAGAGGCAGAGATGTAGGTGATATTTTTGTAGTGATTCCAGAGTTTTGGTGTCACAAAATAACCAGTTGGTAGGGAATGTGCTCTGACAAAACTTATCCACTAAACCAATCTGGATAATTTGGAAGTATAGCATCTTGTTCTTTCATCTTTTGCAGTTTCAGCAGAATGGACAGCTGTCTGAGACATACTAATTTTCCAGGGCTAGATAAAGGTTCATTCACTAATCAAATACTCTGTAAAATATACGTGAACCAACAATTACTGTGCAATACAGCAGACTTGTCAGAAGCGACTGAGTGTTAGTGGCAAAATGCAGGAACATAATGCAAAAGAGCAATAGTAAAGGAAGTATCTTGACAGTAACTAATGACCGTATCAAACAAAAGCTAATAGAGACACGTTGACTTTAAACATTGAGAACCCTTTTGGTTTTACAAATACTCTTTATTTCAGACAAATGTGCTTTGGTTATTTCATATGTTGTCATTATTGGCATTCTATTTTTTTAAAAGTGCTTGAAAATATGAATATATTTCATTGATAGCTTTTTCTATATGACTGGTTTTGAAGTGTGAGTATTGATAGGGCAACTTAGTCATATACTAGAAATACCTTTAAAATTTAATAAACATTCAACCTAAGCAATAATCTAAAAATGTACAAAAATAAATTATATGGCTCAAAGGAAATGTTTTCTTTTTATTCTAATTTCCATACAACCATTTTCTATCAGGTAGAATACAACTGAAATAAAATCTATAAAGGCCAGACTTTTACTTGTTACCTTTCAGTTTCCATCCTCTGTGACTGTCTTGTAATCTGCGAATCTCAGAAGCCTTTTACAAACTGTACAGTAGGCCATTATTAACAGTTCAATACAAAAATTAAACATGATTATTTGAATTTCTAAGAAAACATCTAAGCCTTCCTCTACACTGACTTGACATTCAAACAAATCCAAGACAGCAAAGTCAAGTCAGTCCATGAAAAGGGACTGTTCACACATTTTCTGAGTGTAATAGGGTGGGACCCGGTCCCTTTTTACCAATCTGTCTGTTGCTGTATCTAAATTCAGGAAAATACCTTGCCAAACAGAGCTTTCAGAGCAGAGCTGGAAGGAAAGATTTCCATAGCCCTACTCCAAGGCTGAGCAATACAAGCCTACACATCTCCAAAGGAAACAAAAAGGAAAATGTTACTGACCCATTCTCATTTTAATAAGGAGCTTGATGACTTCTTTGAATATTGCTGCATATACATTTCTACATACTTACCATATAAGGAAGCCAACATACTGATTCCCATTTGTTGGGAGAGATATTTATACGACATACAGCAGCTGCATTTGCTATCACTTGCTGTCACCAGCTCTTCTAGCTATGCTTTGTCAGGACCTTGCTGAAGGAATCTACCTTAGACTTTAACACAGCTTACTGTCTTATTAGCACTGTCTTTTGTAAATTAAGGTATTTCCGATGGTGCTATGTCAGTGCCACAAGTAAAGAAATGCCACAACTCTATTTCTTCCAGGAAGAAATCATGCCTGTGTTGAAACCTTTTTTTTTTCCCCCTATATAATGCTTTGTGCAGTGTATTTATCCTGTTTCGGGGTTTGGTTTTTTTTTTCCTTGCAGGAACTTAGCAGTACCCAAGAAATTAATTGGACTGAAAAGCATGAAAGGGGAGCATAGCACAGCTACTTTTCTCTTAGTGCAAGGTCTGCAAGCCAGTGCTGTCAGTTCTGCAAAAAAGTCCACTATGGTACACATCAGCTGAAGTTGTATCTACTTCACCTATACTACTATCAAAAAAATTCAAACTGTCAACAATATTTCTGAAAGATTCTTTTCCGTCAGGATGGTTCAGGCTCCTCAGAAATGATCCTCATTCTGCTGTTGAAGCTGTCACTTCCTGCTCCAGCCTTTCTCACTACCATTTCTTTGCCCCTTTTAAAAGCACACTAAAATCAGTGAGGCAACCAGTTTTGCATAAAAACCTGCAGAGTAAATGAACTGCCCATATGAACTGAGTTTGACACAGGACTGAAGTCTTCCCCATCATGTTACAGTGACTTTCCAAAAATGGCTTTTCCAGCTTCTCTTTCCCATCCTGCTCCTTAGCAAATATATGATAGAGGTAGTTTCATACAACAGATCACAGGTATTTAGCATCCCTTTCCATTCACAGGCTCATTTCTACTAGTTGTGAAGCCAGCCTCCTGTTCCAACCACTGCTGCAGTCAGGGTGAGAAAATTAAGTTCTGCAGCTGATGCAAATGGTATTTTGCCCCTCCAGGTACAAAGAGACAGAACAAGCGTTTCTCCCCAGATTTCCTTTCCCTGTGGAGTTTCACATCTAAGACTTTTCTCAAAGCCAAATTTTCCCAAGGCAAGGTTCTTTTCCTCTTTCTTGTCATTTGTTCCTCAGTTATTTAAATCAGAAATGACTGGCTGATCAAAATTGCTTGAAGTCCTTAGGGGCCCATGTCACTGTGCAGGCTGCCAGAACATCTATTGAAACTCCAGGGACTTTAAATTAACTGACAACAAGTCTTCAGACAGCTGGCTGTGCTGGGACTCTGGGCTCCATATAACAGTTGTTTGTCTATTCCCAGCAACCAGTAAATGATACCTAAGTGATTACTCCCTGTAGCAATAGTCTGTACCTATTATATTTAAAGGAATAAAGGGCATAGGAGTTATTATAGAAGAGGAATATACTCTTAACTGTACTCCTATGCTAGGGTGAAACAAAACCCAGACATTATGTACAAGTGCCACCCATGTCCCAAAATGTTTTTTCACCACTTTCTCAGTTCCTGTAACTGTTGGTTATGCCCCAGCCCAGCCACCCTCCCTGAACATTTTAGCCTTCTTCAGACTGATCAGTTGAAACCATTGGCAGGGATGAGGTTCCTGCCCCATAGCAGCTCTGTGGGGAGGTGATGTCCCTCAGCAGCACTCCCAGGCTCTGCAGGGAAGTGGTATTTTCCCTTTGCAATGTTGCCTCTAGCACTCTATGAATTAGTGAGTTAGAACTCAACTGCCATGACCCTGGCAGCCCATCTGTGCTGCCCAAAGAGGTTTGTGAGCCATGAAAACCAAAAGGTTTTGTGGAACAGACTGAACAAACATCTGCCAGGAGCTCTTGAGGTTTCATTAATCCTCCCTTGACATGCATGCTCACTGAAGGTCCATTGTCATATAGATGTCGCAGCACAAACAAGCTGGCAAGCTGCAAAAAGCTCTACCATTAGCCAAACTCTACTGTCCAAGCTGTTTCTCCATCCTCCAGAGACCAGACCAGACCAGACCAGACCAGACCAGACCAGACCAGACCAGACCAGACCAGACCAGACCAGAC
>JAVJGJ010000057.1:52640137-52654023 GCA_035590215.1 Microhierax caerulescens | reverse complement strand
CAAAAAGCCTAAAATACTTCACTATAACAGTGATGTGTCCCTGCAATGGGCCTTTTCCATGGTCATGTTCTGATCATAGATCCCCTACTGTGTGCTGCAACAGCAGCATCAGGAAAGGAAAATATTAGAAGAGCCCAAAAACCACCCCTGTGTCCCTCTGTGACCCCCTAGTACCCGGCTGCTGTTCTGGTGCTCAGTATGCAACGTAGCCTAACAACCAATGTATCAGTGAAGTGTAACACTCAGCAAATAACGTTTTTGAAATATCTTTTTTTACTTCCCCCCCCAGGCAGGAAGCTAGGTTTTACTACCACATGAAAGGCAAAAGACTGCTGCTTTTTTTGGTGTTTTTTTTTAAGTGATGTTTTTTCTAATGGCTTTGCACAAGTACTAGCTAGGTTATTCACATGTTTCTAAGAATATTCTTGTTCTTTTCTAAGTCACTTGTTTTTTAAATGGTATAGGAATGTCTCAGAAGTACTGAAGTACAAAAGACATAGAAAAGTTAGAAAAAGCAACAGTTTCTCAAACCAAGATTTCATTTCATGTAAATTCTATTACTATAATTTTAGAAATTTAAATTAAAAGACATTTTGGAAAAGTAACAGTTCCTTTATTGTCAAAAGCACCTCATTCAGACCACCAGCTCCTCCAACTAGGTGATACCATGTCTCTTCATGCATTTTGTTAAATTAAGGCCACAAGGAACTGTAGGATATACAGAAAATAACAGCTTATTTTTGATAAAACATGTTTCCCAGAAAACTATTCAGTCATGAAAGTAATGGGAAATCTACAACTTCCTATGGCAGGTCAATCTCAATTGTCATCAACAACATAAATATGTGACTGCCACATAAGGTTCTTACTGGATACAGGGAGAAATTTTTCCCTATGAGGACAGAATTGGAACAAGTTGTCCAGGGCAGTTGTGCTCTCCATCCTTGCAGGTTTTTAAGACCTGACTGGATAAAGCCCTAAACAACCTGGTCTGAGCTTAGACATGTCAGACCCTTCCAGTCTGAATTATCCTGTGGTTTCATGACATTATAACCCTAACATTAATTTGCCTTTGTCTCAGTTTCCAGGCACTGGTCTTAACAAGGCCTTTGTGGGCTGCCAGGCTTAGCTCTGCTGGATTATATCTCCTTGGAATTCTCACTCCCTAGCCAACAAGGAGCCAGAAAGTAAGACCTGGCAGTGCACTTAGTCTCCCTGCTGTGAAATTGGGGCATGAGGCTCTGGCAAATCCAGCTTCCAAGGAGTTTTCCACTTCTGGCTCTGCAACAGGTCTCCTGCCTGTTGGTGAGCCTTGGGAAAACCCTCACCTCCACCACAGAACAGTCCAGAGCCACAGACCTTGGCCTTTCTTCGTTCCCTGCCAGGCACACTAGCAGAAATACTTTTGACTGAAAAAACACAACACATTTTCCAGGTTGCCACTATGCCAATCACAAGCAACTAATTGCAAAAATATTTTATTATATTGTTTTATTATTAAAGGAGAACAGATATCAAAGCTAACTCAGACACAGAATTAAGAATAAGAGATGCTTCAAGACATTATAGACAATCATATTACTATATGATGTGCTTTCCTATAATAACAGAAATGGTAAGTTTTGAAATTGGGATAGTAGAGTTGTTTCCACCATGGAATAAAATAATATATATATTCCAGTCCTTTTGTTAAGAATTACAACTGAATTCAAAATAAGGGATTTTTTTTTTTTTCAAGTAAGAAGCTAGAAAAAAATCAGAGCAGGAAAAGAGATAAAAAAAATTGAGAAAAGCTAATATGTTCTCTTTTATCTGAAACATACATTCTCTACTGTTTTGGAGACAGAAATTAGTCTAAGTACATTAAATCAAATGTTTAATAAGATTTTTAAGAAGTCAGGAAGACTGGAAAGAGATAAATAAGTCTAGACCAAATATCCCTTTTTAATGTGGTTATTCATGCCACCTATGAAGGATGTGACTTGTGGTGACCAAGCTCTGTAATCATTTTAGCATGACACTGAGCATCATTTGAATGAAAGAACTCAGTTGTTTGAACTTCAGGGTGTATAATAGTCCCTCTCATAGTGGAAGAGTGTTTAATGTGTTGAAAATAGTTTGAAGAGAGAAAGCGTCCCAGTTCCCATTTTTTTCAGCAGACTCTTTTTAGACCTGGACATTCTCCCAAGATGTTCAGGAAGCTCCACTCAAGAAATAGGAGAAAGATCTGATTACTTTTAAAATACATACTGTATTCAATGTTTTGCACTACTTTGGTTACTATCATGTTAACTTCTGCATTTTCTGCTGACAGCTTGGTAGGGCATTCCATGCAGCTATTGCAAGGCACAGATTTTCAATAGAGAATTTTACATTTCAGTCATGGAGAGGCAAGAAGTAGAAGCTACTGTACATCATGCAGGATGAAATCAGAAGTGCCATAGAAATAGGAAGCTGGTATATCTTTGCTAGAAAGTATGAATCAAAATCTGATCGGGAAAAACCCTGAGCTAAGTAAATATGAATGAGAATTTGTTCATCTACTTCTTCCCACTCCATTTCAGCAGTTTGATCTATTGTTTCAAAGGAAGCACCATTATTACTTTGGAAATTTTTTGACCCCTCAGTGAGATTTTAGGCTCAAGATCATAGTCCCAGATAACAACACAGTGCTTACCTGACTGGATCTTTCAAAAAGCAGTGAGAGCCTCCTAGGCCAGAATGACAATTCTTCTTCCTGTTCTTCACTTCTGGCTTTACAAGATGCATCTCACAATATGACATGAAAAAGTTTTCAGGGAGAAGAGCTGGAAATAAGGCTATCACAGGGGAAAAAGGTTCTCTCTTAGTCTTTCATCATCTCTTCAAATACTTTGCAGGATACAGCAGGCAAACTGGATTTCATATAGAAAATGCTGATTCACCTCATACTAGACAGAAAATGCACTTTTTTTTGCTTTCAGCTAGTGAGTTACCATGGGTATCCCTGGAGAGCTTTCTGCTTCCTACAGTGGTACAATGCTACACCACTGACACCACAATGCACATCGCTAATGATAGCAAAAGAAAGAGTAAGTACTTTGGGTATGCCATCCGGCCACCAAACCCTACTCACTCCACCCCACCCCTCAAAAAAAAAACATTTAAAAAACCATAAACAACCCCAAAATCATTAGTTTGCCCAAAAAATGGTAAATTTTAAAGATCACTATTGAAAACAGGAAAAAAAAAACTTTACTATGTAGTGAATCAGAGCACATTTGAGCCGCATGTTAATTCCTAATTGGTTGGACTTCTAGACAAAGGCAAAAAGCTCATTAAAACAGGAACAAGAATGGTACATCTCATTTATCCTCCTTTTTATATTTCTGATTGGCAATATAAGCTTTTCCTTATTTTCGAGAACTGAAGGCTACAGCATCTTGAATTATTTTTGCTGACTTTTTCCTGGAGCATGAATAATGCTTTTTCATTGCTTGACTTGCTTATCAAAGAGTTTTCACTGTGTTTTTTTTAAATCTTACTTCAGTCTGCCTCATCACTATTCTCCCCCTGCTGAGGCCGCACCTTGAATCCTGTGTTCAGTTCTGGGCCCCTCACTGCAAGGGGGACACTAAGGTGCTGGAGCGTGTCCAGGGAAGGGCAGCGGGGCTGGTGAAGGGTCTGGAGCACAAGTCTGATGAGGAGCGGCTGAGGGAACTGGGGGTGTTTAGTCCAGAGAAAAGGAGACTCAGGGGGGACCCCATCACTCTCTACAACTACCTGAAGGGTAACTGTAGACGGGTGGGGGTCAGTCTCTTCTCCCAGTTAACAAGTGATAGGACAAGAGGAAATGGTCTCCCATTGCACCAGGGGAGGTTCAGATTGGATATTAGGAAAAATGTCTTCACCAAAAGGGTTGTCAAGCATTGGCACAGGCTGCCCAGGAAAGTGGTGGAGTCACCATCCCTGGAGGTATTTAAAAGCTGTGTAGATGTGGTGCTTGGGGACGTGGTTTAGTGGAGGATTTGCTAGGTTGAAGTAGTGGCAGTGCTAGGTTAATTTTTGGACTTGATCTTAAAAGCCTTTTCCAACTTAAACGATTCTACGATTCTATTGTCAGGACAGCAGTAATGGCTTTGGCAGCAATCTTAATAAACAAGACAGAAAAGACATCAAAAAAGGTTTATTCACAAGGTTTTGCTATTAATCAGACTCCTTTTAAAAGCCAGTAAATGTTGCCCTGTAGTGAATTTGTTCTTGAGGCTTGCATAGTATCACACATGGCAAAGTACATACAAGAAGTAAGGTGACAGGTAGGAGGCAGCATCTTACCTGGGTCATATGGAGTCTAAACATGGCATTCAGATTTTATAATTTTTGTAAAGTGCATATCAAGTGCTGATCTGGAACACATCCCCTTTTATTCAAACATGACTGCTTCGTCTGAAAATCTGTACAAAGATCCACAGTTATTGTCACAGGAACCACCAAAGACCCAAAAGCCAACTTTGACCTCCCCCACCTCCCACCACTATCACAAAGGTATGGACAAATTTTACAGGTCACAAAGAAACAAAATCAAAAGCTCAGCAAAAGTCCAGGAGCACAACAAAATATTTTATACAGTTTCAGAGTTCCAACACTGTGTCATGGGCAGTGTTTTCCAGTTCAGATCACAGGTTTCCAGGGTGCTGAGGCCAGAAACTGAAAACTCGTCGGCAAAGGTGGCTACCTAAAGCAATCAAGACTTCAAGAGAAATTTTCTGGCTGATATTTTTTGAGATGCTCTGGATGAAACTGAAGAACATTCACAGAACATGAAAGGTAGAAGGATGTTCCCAACAATCATCAGGGGTTTTTTTGTTTTGGGTTTGGTTTTTTTTTCACACAAAGTCTGTACCTTCATGCAGGGAAATCAAAGCTGTGAAAAATAAATGGGTGAAATGTTTTTAACTTGAAATTCGGCACAGAGTTGTGCAGCAAAAAAAAAATATTGCATAAATCTGTTGTAAGAACTGGTATTCAAGGAGCTTGTGCCTTAACCCAAAATGACTGTTTAACACTGGCAGTAAGATGTTAAGGCTATGAGGGAATTAGGACAGCAGAGATCGTTATTTCTGTAACTTAAACGAAAGACTTAGCAGGCTAGAACCACCCCCGAACAACCTTTTTTAGCACGGGGTTCTACTCTTCCTAGTGACTTCAAACACCCTGGCATTGTGGTGATCAGTGTAAAGGCTGCTTGGGTGCTAAGCTCCAGTGTGGGTCTCAGCCTCACCCTCCTCCAAAGTGGGAACCAGGCAGAGGACAAGGCAGGGCCCAGATGGTCTTTCCTTGATTCAGGGGTGCCTGAAGGAACACAGCAGAGAAGTGGCTCTCAGTGAGTATCTGCAGCCATTTCCTCCTCAAAATATGGTGCAATGGTGCTTCCAGCAAAAGTGAGGATACAGCAAGTCAACCCATTCAGGGTGCAGGATATAGCTACAACATCTCATACGTCATGTCTTTACTATAGACAGTGCAGAAACACCTTTCTTGCCTGACTGTATGGACAGAGTTCTATCTCCTTTTATTTAAATTATATGAATTCTCTGAAGCCAGTGTTGCTTCTGAGTCATCTTACACTGCAGTTGGGTTCAAACGAGAGTAGACAAGCAGAGATAGACTGACTCATTACTCAGATTTGAGGAATGTCTGCATTAGTGACAAAAAAAATGCTTAACCCTAATGACTGTTATTTACTCTTCTCACTCTCACTAACCATGTGAGCAGGAATAAAATTCAGATGCTAATTCTCAGCTCAAGTGAGTCATGCATTCTTATGATATTCAGACTTCTGTCTTTTTCTACTTGTCTTTCTGGCACACCAGTGCAAAAACATCTGTTTGGAAGGGAAGGGGAAGAAAGAGAGTTTAAAATAATCAATTCAAAGAGCTTGTTCTTCAGATGTGAATGGAAAAGCTAAGCTTCATGGTTATATTACCTACTAACACATGTCTTACTGTCAAAAATAACAAAGAAGGAAGCGGAATCCAACTATCTTTTTCTTCAGCAAACCTGCTCTTGAAAACCCTAACTTCACTTAACAGGAAAAAATCTTTTTACCTTAATCACACTTACTGAGCCAAATACAGTTATCTGCAATAAATTTATTTTATCCTTCCACACCCCCATTTTCCCAACTCAGAACTTAAACTCTAATACCTTTATTC
The DNA here is from genome assembly GCA_035590215.1 of Microhierax caerulescens. Lineage (NCBI taxonomy): Eukaryota > Metazoa > Chordata > Aves > Falconiformes > Falconidae > Microhierax > Microhierax caerulescens. Next base: position 52,647,829 of record JAVJGJ010000057.1, on the reverse strand, counting down.
ACACTTACTAGTCACACCTATTTCAGCAAGCCTTCAAGAAGAAGCCTGAGACAGTTAAGGTTTCTAAAACTGGCCATGCATGGAAAATTCTTGTGCGAAACTAAGTCATTAGGCTGGATCTCACCATGTATTAACAAGACTGTCAATTCATTTATTTTTTTACAGATTTTTCCAGTTTTGTCATGCCTACCTTTTAAACATTGCTTCAGAGTTCCAGCTCAAAATTAAGTCCACAGATAACAAAGCAAGATCTTCACCTAGTGGCATTTAATTTTGGTATGGATGCTGAAGATGCCAAAAAGTCTGTCTAAAAAAACACAGAATTAGGGAAAACACAGTATTTAAAATTATGTGGTCTAAATTAAAAAAAAAAAAAAACAAAACAACAACTTATTTCATGCTCTAAAACATAAGAAAGGGTCATATCCATTGTCTAGAAATGACCCTTAGGAATTTCAAAGACGGGAAAACAAGTGTATCTTCAGTGGGCACTCTGTAAGCCTACTCTTGGATTGCAAGAGCAAGGTTAGGTGTTAGTGCTATACTTTTACACATGTTTCAATAACAAGTTCATTTTGGTCATCTGGTCTATATCGTAGTTAAGGTTGACCTTACAGCTGCCCCAAGCCTATGACCACACACCTTTTATGTTTTCATCCCAAGACCTGTGCCCAAACACACATGTATTTTAACACTAAAATTTGCCCTGAGCTCCCAAGAACAAAGTGCACTCCTGCCAGTTACCTCTTACTCAGCATTTTTTGCAGGGCATCTTGAATTTAGTGGTTAAGTGCCCAACCTTACCAGAGAAATCCATCGAAAGGCAAACCCATAGTTCTCTGTTTCTTTTTCAGATCACCCATTTTCATTTTTCCACCCAATTATTAGAAAGAAAATTCATCACACCGTCATTTTTGCTGGTAAACGAATTTTCAATATTTGGCCAAATATGTGTAAAATTGACTCCTTTTACTAAAGTATTTTTGGAAGCGTTTTCTATTTTCAGTTACAGACCATCTTCACTCCTGCTACACTTAATCAGTTTCTCTTGTTCTCCCAACCCCCGCTTTCAAGAGGGACCTTATTTTAATGCGCTAGGAAACTCCTCAAATATCAAGTCTCTAAAAGCTTCTTAACATATTCTACATTTTTTCTCAGTGATTAATTTCTAGAAGTAAGAAAACAGCATAGTGAAACTGTTGGCACTGTCCAAAATTGTTAATGTAGTAATTTGCCCTGGCCCAACTACAAATAACATTTATAGGCAGAAGAGAAGTGAAAACACAGCAAAGCATGGACCAGCTGCAGCAGTACCACAGCAGCCCCAGTGCTCTGGGAGGAGGGACTGGATGTGGCAGGTGAGGAAGAGCCCACACATCAGATCCATGCAGCACCAGGAGGCTGGGGGCAGTGCTGAAGAGATGCCCACACTGTGCTGCATGGGACTGAGGTGGCAGAAGGCAGCAGGAGAAGCTGTGTCTCCCACAGCAGAACAAAGCATTTATGTATGTAAAACACAAACAGAAAAAGAAATTGAAACCACAGTTTGGAAACGCTCCAAGATAAAAAAGCCAACTTTATCATTTGGAAGGGGACTAAGTCTCAGCGATAAAACTCTCAGGTTCTAAAAAAATAACATCTGGACTTGTCAAAAGTTTCTTATTTGCCATCAAAGAGAATATAAAAATAAGCCCAAGGGAAAAAAAAAAAAAAAAAAAAAAAAGGCAAGTTATTTTTAAGCAAAAATAGAAGAAGCTGCACTGGAAAGAAAAAAAAAATGTTTTCCCCTTCTGTAAACCAGAGGCACTCTATACTATTCCCAAAGAACACAATGCTGACAGAAACAAAATCTCTCTCTCCTGTTTATGCTCAAGGCTATACAACAGAATATCAGTTTGACTTATGCACACTCAGTGTCTCTCCTGGCCTCCTAGTTTCTGACTGAACCTCATACTCATCTGGTAAGTGTGTACAACAGTAGACTTATCTGTCTGTACTTCCATCAGGATGCTTGGCCAGGTCCTTAACTGTCTATAGAGCTTAAGTGGTGTCATTCTGAATGTCTTCTTTCTCAGCTTTCTTACAGGTGTACAAAAAAATACCAGGGAGGATGTTCCCAGGCTGTCATTCTGGGCTTCAGAGGACAACTTAGGAGTTCGGCTCCTTGGGGGAAGTCAGATTGGAGCCCTGAATTAATACAAACCACAAGTACATTGTAGTTTATTTGGACTACCTTTCTGGTGCAGGTATGTGAAGCACTTTGTAAACTGAACATGGAAAAGAACATTTCAACAACTTCACTTTATTTGAGCCACATAACACAACCAGAGACCTTCCCTGCAAGTGTTCACTAACGTATTTTCCTGCATTTGTTTTTCCTTTTTTTCTGATAGCATGATGTACATTTAGATGTAAACTTTCAATAAATTCTTGAAGGTAGATTTCAGAATTATTGGTAGTTAGGAAGTATGGAAGCTGTTAGTCTTGCTTTCCTAAGGGCTGAGTAAGTATATTTGTCTGTATTTCTCCAGATTTTGTTTAGGTTGAACAGTCCAACACAGCCAAAAGTACAACATTTCACCTGGGATGAAGTTGTTCATACTGTAGTTCTTAATGTTGACCTTAAATATAAACTACAACAAACAGAAGAACTTCTTTGGACTTCTTTGAAAGCCATAGATGAAATTCTATCAAACAGGATAGCTTTCTTGGCAAATTATGTATGCAGAGAGAGTACTGCATGCAAGGTTTATGAATACCCTGTAAAAACAAAACATGCTGTTAAGCGATAACAATACTGATTAAAACCTCTGGGATTTTTTTGAAATCTTTTGTGACTCTGTATTCTGCAGGGCTTGTTTCATTAATGGTAACAACTTTATCACAAAATACCATACTAATACCATAAACTAATGACACTACTGGGACTGTCATTCTAATTTTGCTGCTATTATATGATCTTCAATGGCAAATAGGCTAATAGGTGAGCACTGTTGTGTTTCTGTGGCCTTTTAGGGTTTATAGGCAAGAGCATCCTGTTATAAAGATTGTACAATCCTATCTTACATGTAGATCCCAATCCTTTATGTAAATCTTAGAGGAATTGTTAGTAAGACACTAGTGAAGCAGCTTTCTTCCCAAATGTGAGCTATGCCTTCATCAGTTTCCTTAGGGATAACACCTATATCACCTTTTCATTAATAGTGGAATGGTCAATAATTCAGATATATTTCAGATAGTGGTATCACCTGCAGTCACTCAGGGCACAACTGCAGATCAAGAGTTAAACCATGAGGAAGCCCATCATTACCAAGCAAGCTGTTATTTAACACCACAGAAATAGCAGAAACAGTTTAACTTTCTCAAGTTTTGATCTGATTTCCCCAGGGTGTGCTGAGTTGTTACCTGGTTGTAGAAGCTTTTGCATGCTAATGAAGATTTTTCAGATTGCTTTTTTTAAAAGAGAGATCAACTTTATAGGCTTGAAAATTGTAGGTGGTAAAAGGAGAAAAAAAGAATAGTCTGACAAGTGAATGATCTTAAGGGTCATTTCCAATGTAAATGATTCTATGATTCTCTAAACTAACTGTGGGACTAAAGGCTCCGCACACACTGCCTCCACCTACTTGTTAGTGGAGAAACAGTGGACGCAAGTTTGTGAAGGGTATGTTTTTAACTGGTCAGAACTGGAGTTTCTTCTAGGGAACATTATACTTCATAACAAGGGAATAAAGCTAAAACTGCATCGGGGAGTGGAGTGGTGTTTGAGGAGGTTTGCTTTGTTTTTTAACAATTCTGATAAACTTGAACAGCTGTTACTCACTGATCCCTTAGATCAGCACTGCAAATCAGATAACATTGCAGTTGTTTCCACGGACGTGTATTGCTTACACTTTTATTCCAACACACTTCAGTAGGATAAAATCCTCTGTAAATTACAGATTCACGCCATACTAGATGACTTAGTTACTTTATTTCAGTGTATTGAAGTGACTGTAAGATTCCTACTTCAGTAGAAGGACCTCAAGGTATAGGAAGACTTTTTTGCTTAAAATTCCAAGCACAATGCAGAATCAACATGTGAAGATAAGTCTTCTGAAGAGAAATCTTAATTTCTTTTGATGTTAGATAAGATTTTTTTTTCAATTATTTTGGCTGATATTTTATTCTAATTCAGGTCCTAAAAGTTAACTATTTAAATCTAAGCTGTTAACTTTAAGGCATTCCATATAGCAAATTAATAAACAGGTAAATCCCCGAAGGAATATATTTTCAGCATAAAATAGACATGGCCAATTCTTTCCATTAGCTATAAAAGGAATCTAGGATTACTAGTCTGTAGATAACTCTGACCGTTCATTTAACAAGGCAGCCTTCTAGCTTTGAACTTGTTGGCTATTATTCTTCTTTTCATTAAGGTTTTGACAAGAGACACTCTTACAAATCCAGCAGCTACAAATGAACTAGAGACATTTCCCTTCTATTTTTCTAAGTAACTGCTGGTGGTCTCCATCCCTCACTGTCTCCTGGCAGGTATGTCCTCATCACAGTTGATTCAGTGCAAAGTCCATCTGCTTATACTACACCCCATCATTGTCAGATATTTTAAAAGATAAATTAGCTAAATTTTAAGAGAAGCAGCTCATCTCCGTTCCTCCCTCTCTGTTATAAAGGTAGAAGCTTCTCGCTGGGAGACACTAACAAAAGTTGAGGAAGATACAGAGAGTACTGGATCATAAAGCGTTACAGCTACTTATCTAGTTGAAAATTGAACTTCTACACATTTGAAATCTTATCATAACCATTCTTGCACTATATTAATCCAGCTATACTAGTGAAAACAAGATGGTTTTCACAGTGTGTATACCATGTTTGTTGTGGTAACCCTACTAGACATTTTAGAGTTGAATATACAGTGCTTTCATTAATCACAGTTTAAGAAAAATGCTGTGTATAGCAAGCACTGAAGATTTCTCTGGAGAAAAAAATGATTCATCTTGGCTTAGCTGTTCTTAGGATATTAAATAAGTTCTGACTGTCTTACTCATGACAAACAAAGCAAGTTAATCACATTTTTTTCCAGTAAAAGGCACTCTAAGATTAGTTCAGAAATCATTTTTTTTAAAGTATTGTTTCCCATTCTAAAACTAAAATAAAAATCTAGATTGCTTGCATTTGTTAAAAGCAAATATTATTTGAAGGGAAAAAATGGTTAATGAGAAAATAGAAATTACTAAAAACATTTAGTACTTTTAAAAAAGGGTACTGAATATAGATTCAAATTGGAAACACAGAAAAAAGTAGTGGTGTTTCTAAATTTCTGTACTATTTTAGACTGTGTTTAACAAATTGTGAGTGGAAAAAAGAAACAGGAAGTAGAAATGTCTATGTAATAAGATTCATGTTCTAAACCCATTCATTCAGTTGAATTTCAACGCCTGTTTATCTGTTCATTAAAAATAGATGGGACCCAAAAATACATTACAGTAAACTTCACAGAGGATCATAGCATCTGAGAATTTCCCTTCACTAATTCATTAATCACATGCGTCTGCACTACTCTTTTAGGCTCTTCATCTTCCTTCTTCTGCTTAGGGAAAAAAACAGAATAAAAAAGGAGGTCAGAATTTTTTGGAGTCTTCTTTCATGTGATACAACTTGGCTTGTTTTGTGTGTTTCTTCCTTGTTTCCTAATAGCTAAAAGTTTCTGAATTAAGTGATGCACATATGTAAAAATTCTTTATGATGTATTGAAAAACTGGGGATTCTAAAACTAATCTAAGTTTAAATGTATGGAATTAGATTGGGCTGTAATGTTTATGAAAATCAACTCGAGAATTAATGCTGGGAAAGCAAGAAATATTTGCAAAAATAGCACTGTTATTTTCCTCTTTATAACTCAAGTTGCTACAGAAAGGTGTTCTGAGTAACGACTGAGACATCCTAAATTAGTATTGAGTCTAGATTTCAGGTACATAAAAGGATCTTGAAATGCAAAGTGAAGCTTATCACAGTTTATGACAACAATAGGAGAGAAGGAAATAGGAAACTCATTGGCAAGGTGCAAGCTGACAATTTGCATCTTCTTTCTTTCTGTCTTACTTTAGGTTTCATTAAAATCAAATTACTACTTTGCTAAGACGATTTCCAAAGAAAGTTATTTTTTTCGAAAGTGTTCTGATTAGGTGTGTTTGTTGTTGTCTCCATTCTACTGTGGAGCTACAAGTTACAAATTAACCCAGTTTTATGCCCCAAATTTGTGCTTTGTTTGCAGGGGACAGAGGCCTGAAAAGCACGGGAATTGTATTATATATGCATATATGTTTACAATCTATATTTATTTAAAATTTATACATGCATAGCCAGTGGTTGAATATTTCCTTGGAATGAGGAAAGAATTTGAGAGTCTCCCAAACTTCACTAGCCAAGAAAAAGTGTGGAGACATAGAACATGTTCTGGGGAAGTAGAAACAGGATAATTACTGTCTTGTAAGCAAAGAGAGACTGAGCAAAAATGATACCATCTTTCCTTCATTGCCACTGTGTCCAGTAGATACATTGTAATAAGCAGAAATGAGCTAAAACCCCAGAGTAATAGGGTAACTCAGTAGACCTGAAATAAAGGGTTATTCCACAGAAGTAAAGAACTGGCTTTGTTAACTAAGAAGAAGCAACATTTATATAGTCATTTTTTATTATCATCTTTGCACCACAGAATACAAACAAACTCCTATTTTATTTATTCTTATTAAGAGGAAAACATGAGTAGATTTGTATTGTAATGTGGTTTCATGTAGTTGTTCTATTTTCCCCATTTAATTTTGCATTGCAAATTCCTCAGATTTTATGTATCAGCAGTGCAACACTAACCATTTTAATTACAATGAATGATAAGTTTCCTGCACCAAATAAAATGGAGACACCATTTTATGAGCTCAGATTCTATAAACACTTGACTTCTGCTAAATATTCTGGTAACATCCAGGCAGAGTAAATCTGTTTTACCACTGAATAATCTATATTTACTGAAGTAGTTCACTGATTTAAAGTGGTTGTTACTGGGCAACCTTAGCATAGCTGACAGTGGAAATAACTGGCGGGAAAAAATGCCTCTGAAAATGTCATGTGCCATGTTTCTGGCATAAAGCCAAATGACACTGAGAGATTTGGCATTAGCACTTTGTGCCATAAAAGCAAAGAGTATTATATGTCATAGAGATTTATATACCAAATAGCACCAAAGAGTTAAATAGATTATGGTTGGGGTTTTTTTACATTTTCAGTGCAACAAAAGTCAAACATCACTGAAAGCTTACAGCTTTCACCTTTTTTAAGCTAGATTTTGCTTACTAAGAAAATAGTTTGCCATAGAAAATATAATTATATTTGCAAATATAACTTCAAAACCCCCAAAATGCTACAAAATATTTTAATTTCTGAGATTTTAAAATATTTATTTTAAATTATTTTTATTGGACATAGAGTGCATTGATATGATGAAATTTAATTTTATGGAAAGTCCTCATTTTGTCTGATATGCATGCTATGTGTGAACTAAATACAAAATAGTCAGATATTTCATAGTTTAGATATGATGAACATTATCTAGCTTTGGATGCAATCTCCTATTATCAAAAAACTCTGTCTTATATTCAGTCTAAATGCTTGCGTGTATTTATCAGACCTTAAGCA
>JAVJGJ010000057.1:52621259-52640037 GCA_035590215.1 Microhierax caerulescens | reverse complement strand
CAAGGCAAAAAAAAAAAAAAAAAAAAAAAGGAGAAAAAAATCCCTCAATCTCAAATTCACAGTCCACAAGAGCAGATGTTCTACAATAAGCTCTGCAAGTCAAGACAGAGATGTTGGAAGATGATGGAAGAACTGGAATGAAATATCAGCTTTGCAAGAGATGTAGATACCATTTCAACATGCAGAGCATGGAGAAGATCCAAACAGTAAGACTGCTGAAGTCTCCCTAAGGTCGGACCCTAACCAAGAAGAGCTGAAAGCAGAGGAATGAGTCAATGCACCGAAAGCAAATGAACCATGTGTTCATTTAACATGTCCAAGGCAGCATAGCACAAGGACCAGTCATTTTAACACTGAAAGATCAGTGAAACACTCAGATCTTAAGAAGTGTGATTCATTGGAATGCCATAGAAAACAAAAGCACCCCATAACTGGCTTGGAATGGATCAGAAGTTCTCATTCCCTCCAAAGGCAAGAGCTGGAGAAGAGGAGGTGACTAACCAGGCTGAGCAAGAGTCTGTAATGCCTTGTAGAGTACAGCAAAGCTCTCCCTAGAAGAGATCTGGAAAAGACTGTTTACATCTCCCAGCAAGTGCCCCCCAGCCTGAAGCTACAAGGCCAGCTGCAGGCATCCTTGCTTTGGGATATCACAGCATGGAGGAAAAGAGGAGGGAGATTTATACCATCTTAAGTGAATTGCCACCCAAAGGGAACTCCTTTGCTGACCAAAGAGTGTAAGGCTGCTGAGTACTCTGGTTTATAGCTAAGGTACCTACCTACCTTGGGTAGCCCAAAAAATTGAATGCCCACAGTATCTCCCATCTTTGATAGGCACCCAGGCTAATTCATTGTTTTAAAAGAAGGCATCTACAACTTCATGGAGCATTAAGCCCATTCTTGCCAATTTCTTTCAATGCATTTTGAGAACTGCAGCAGGACTAAGCATGTCAAAAACAGAGGCAGAGGAGCGCCTACTTTCTGACTCCTGATTGAGCTTAGATTTCACTTAGATGTCAAATTGTTCAGACCATTCAGGAAGATTATTCAGAAATATACAAAGGATTTATTCTAGGCTGTCCAGACAAAATGTGAGGTGCTCTTGGAAATTACTCACCCCAAGAAGCCAGGCAGCAGCTGAGCAGCAGCATTACAGATTTTGGACAAAAGCACCTAAACTCTGCCTAGTCAATTACTGGAATTAGGCCTGATCAAATACACAAAAAGGGAACATTTTCAGCTTTCAACAAAGACAGGAATTCCAGGACAGATGATCAATGTCCATGTTTTTTCCATGCCTAAGTCATCAGCATAGGTTTAACAGGTGGGTTAAGAAAATAATAGATCATACTTGTTTTCTTACTGCACCTCCTTTGGGAGACACTGTCTGCGTCTCGAATAGCAAATGCAGTCTGTGGAAATTCCTGATCCCTCTATCTATTTCCCTGCTGTTAAGGCTGGAGACCTGTGAGACACCAAGCTATGGAAGGCAGAGAGGAAAATGTTGACTTCCCTATCCTTAATTTCATATGAGGTAAGAACAAAGCTGGAAAGTGCACCCAGACCAAAGGTCTTCAAATATCTCCCACATCCAACTGTTTTGGCGTAGCCACTGTCTGTGCCGCAGGCCACGGTCTGAGCTGGTTCAGCTCCAGGTGTTTCACCCAAAACCACAAGATTTCACTGTATTTAAACAGCTCAAGTTTACATAGATGACATGTTGATCTGATTATGTATTTATACAGCAAAAAGCATGACAGATGGCTCAGAACAACATGGGGAAAAGCTCAGCCTGACAGGTTAATGCTTAATAAACAAGACAAGAAGTTAAGTTCAGACGGATGAAAGAGGGGAGGAAAAGTTGGTACGGGAAGATATGCAAAGAGGGGTTGTGCTTCCAGGAGCACTGGAAGGAAAAAAGTTGCCTTGGAATAGGGAAGTACCCCAGGAAAATACATCTAATTGGGCTGCCTCAGTCAACAACCTGTAAGCGCTACAGGACAAAATGTCCAAAGAGCAGGGGGTGGAAGTGATGGCTAAATGCCCGGGACACATTACAGAGAGTAACGAGGGCTGAGCATCAGTGCACTCTCACAGAACAGAAGGGCCTGCTTGAGTCAGGCCTACAGAGGCCTCGCGTGTTCATTGTGGATAGCATAATCGCGAGAGAGGCTCAGGATGGAGCTTTTAGGCTGCAGCTGGCTGGTGTCCTGCCCATCCAGAACCCGAGCACACACTGTTGGCAGCACCTTGCAGGACAGCACGGAGATACCTATCGCAGGCAATGCCAGCGTGTCTTTTTAAGCAGAACAGACCTAAAGTGCGTAACAATATGACTTTAGTAAAGTATTATCCTCATTTTAAACATGGACTGTAGGTGTCACTGTGCTATAGGAAGACATGCATTAGCAGTAATTATCCAATGCAGTAATACTAGGACAGCAGTTTATACAGCCCATCCATCTGAATTTCCAGACTGGATTTTCCAGGCTAGACTGCAGAGGAGCTCTCTCTTCCTGCCATGGAAACCAGGCCACTGCCCAGCTGAGACTGCAAAAGCGGAGAAGCCAGCAGGAGGGTGAACCAGACGGAAGCCAACTTCAGACACGCTGCAGGGGCTAGAAGAACAGCCTCCCCTTTGGCAGCTGTTTAGGGATGCTGCTGTTTAATATCTAAAGCTCTCGACTAAAACAGGTTGCTGCTGGGTACTTAATGAGCATATGCACTATAAACACTGCACCCTTCTGGGTGCCTCAAAGAATTTAGTGTCCAGGCAGCCTGATTTCTCCTGACTCTGACACCAAAAAGACCAGGACAGAAAAGATGCATTTGCGATCTGGAGCACAGGCAGATTTAGGGGTAAGCCTCTCTGCAATTAGATTGATATGTGACTGCAGCACAAACAGACCTTTCTCATCCATTTGGGTGCCTGTAGCAATGCTACTAGCCAGGCTTGCTGTGTGGCCTATGCATACAGCATCCTGCAAGATTGTCGGTCTGGTTGGAAGCTCACGGTCCACTACTTCAGTTGCTTTCAGCAGCAGCAAAAATGAAAGCCGTCCCGGGTCTGCCTGCAGGCCCTGCCATCACAGCCTTCCAGCAGCCGCGGTCCTGCTGACTCATTTGAAGTCACATACTGAGTCTTACTGGGGAACCTTGACTCTGGCAGGCCAGAGCAATTGCATGGCAGCAAGTTCAGCAGCACTTTTGCTGCCAGCAGTGATTGTCTATCTGTACTAAGAACGATTAATTTCACCCCTACACTGTCTTCCCAAAGTCACCCATAACAGTTAGTTGTCGTGGCTGAAATTCACTTTCCTGGCAATATTAGCATGTGGACACAGCACCGCTGTTGGGCAGCTTATCCAGCTAACCGATGGGAATTGTCCCAGTAGAAATCCCATGGAACAAGGTAGCCAACAAATGATGCAGCTGAAAATATGGTGCACCATGGCCTTGGGTAGCAAGCAAGAATCCAGCTTTAGTTTGTCATGGAGAGGGCAGGCAGGAACTCTTCAAGCCAGCATCACTGTGCTGCCCATGTGATGTAGCTCTGGCATCATTAGTAGCTGTGGGACAGTTTATGGTATCTTGAAAGCTGTACTGGTCACTGGCACACACTGTTGCTGTACTATAGTCCTGGAGGGGATTATTAGGGCAACACGGGGAGACCAGCCCATACCTGAGTAATTTGGCACATATTTCTTGCCCCATGTTGGCACATGAATCCCACACTCATTTTCCTCTGGAGTCATGCTGTGTTGGGAAAACATGATGAGGTGGAACTTCTCTCATCATAGATCTTTTTAGTGTGCTTTGCTTCTCCCTCATCTGTGTGGGCTGCAGATGCCTTATTCCCTGATGTCCTTACTGTCATGAAGTACATCCAGGGCAAAATCTGTAACAGCTGGACCACTTCTCTGGTTATTCTCCAGTCCCCAGTAACAGCTGAGTTTGACTGAGCCTGGATGTATTTACTTCATGACAGGAAAGCATACACACCAGGATGGAAAGTAGACATGGTGAGTGGTGGAGCTGTCAGATGTACGCTGCACTGCAGTCCTCGGGCCAGGGACCCAGGTCTGAGCTATGTAGAGGGGATAAGATAGGATGGAGCGATGGTAGTCAATGTTGGACTTGATTTCTACTGGAAACTGGTTCTGCTGCCTCCTGAACTCTTGTTCAAAAGCACAGTGTGACAAGACACAGACACTGCAAGTCCAGTTCTTTTCCTGTGGATGCTAATTTGCTAAAACATATCTTAATTTCCATTTGTAACAGTGTGACAAGACAATGAGACTTAGAGGTCAAAATCTCATTTGCCCTAAATCCGCATTGCCGATATGTTAATCCTGACCCACATTGGCCTTTACCTGCCTCGCTCCTGGTCATGATGTCAGCCCAGTAGCAGCAGTGCAAAACTCAGAAGACAACACCACAATGTAAGCTGACTAAACAAGCCTTGCCAGCCTGCTGTGGCTACTCAACCTGGTTCAAACTAGCATTATACCTATGCCAGGGTACTGCAGTCATTCCTGTGGCTGCTGTTTACATGTATTGGTAGTGCAATCTAAGGTTACATGCAAATCTTGGTTGCATTATTACGTTGTTTGGTGTTAACTTCCCTTTATGGCCATGATGTTTGGTGTTGGAGTTAAATATGGAGACACATAGACATTTGTAGCACACATTTTGTCTGGGATGTAAGGGAGAAGGGGTGAAAAAGGGGCATTTATGTGGAAATAGAGCCTTCTGGACAATATTTTTCAGCCAATTCCAGACTTACTCCTGCATCTTTTTTTTAAAGGTACTACATTGACTGATGGTAATGTTGGATCATTCATTAACCACTGTTTTCTGTCCTGCTATTGACCTGCTGTAGTGTAATTGCAGCGGTGCGTGTGTGGTCTCCAGAGGCTCCTTGTGTGTAGGGGGGGGGGAATATCTCAGAAGTGTCTCCCATCCATCTTGATTGTAATTGTGAGCAGAAGGCTGTGCAAAGTCACACAGTCTGGGTTTGTTTCCACTGACTCACAGCTGCCTCTGGGAACTCTGAGCAAATGCAGCTGCTGAGCAGTCTTTTAAGCTGCTTGGTTGCAGGTTGATCATAATTGCTATCAGAGAGCCAAGGGATACAGAGCTCTTATGCAGAGTTCACATACAATATGTTTAGTAGCCCACGAGGGAGATTTCTGCTCATTGATTTGCTCTGCACATCTGCACCCGTACCTCCTTTTTGGCATACCTATTGCTATTACCAAGTCCTATTTCTCCTGAAAAAGAGAAAGGAGGGTATCTCAGAAATGACACACAAACAGATCACTCTTTGAGACTATGTCATTTAAGGAGACAGGAAAAAGAAGAATCAAATTGCAACTCACCTCTTTGCTTGCTTGCTTGCTTAGCTGTACCTGTAAGAATCAAAAGCAAAGCAATTGTTGATCCCAGATTCAGCAGTGCTGTGTAATCACAGCTCCACACTGATAATGCTGTTATGTGTGTTAGTGTTATTACCTTTACTCTGAAGCCTCACACGGTGTCAGGCACTCTTCCATCCTTCAGGGACAGAACACAGAACTGAGGGGTCGTTCCTCTAACACAATTGTCTTTGCCACAGGTAAGACATTTGCTATGAAACACCAATGTAAACCAAAACACTAAGGGGTGTCAGAGGAGACAACTCCTGACAGTGTTATTCTTGTTTCTTGTGTTATTACTAATTTTATTCTGTTTCTTTATTTTTTACTAATTTTGTATTAATCATTGTGGATGTAAAAGATGAATATATGTTGCCCATGCTATTCTAGTCTTGGCTTCATTTTTGAAAGAAAACTGGTTTCTGTGACCCTGTAGTCACTGTAAAATTTAATTGGCATACGACTGAAGTACTGCCTCTTGGTCATATGTTGTCATTATACAGCAACCTTTAACTCAGCTACAGGGATGTTTTAACTACATTGTCTAATCCAGTAAAGATTACAAGCTAAAATTCAAATAGCAAAATTTGAAGGCACTTCATGTAAGAAGTATGAAGTAGAAAGGGCATAAAGAAGGATGAGACATACTTAGCCCCATGAGTATTGCAAAGCCTTTGCATTTTCAGAGGGCCAGGAAAATTCTGCACAAGAAAACCCCACCTCAGAGAAGCAGTTCTGCACACTCAGAAATATAGAATACAGCCTTAGCAGTCTTAGCTGCACATACAAATGGTTATCAGAGCACAGCACACAGAAAAGGCAGTGTTTCCCACCCAGGATGGATTAACTGGCACGTAAGCATTAACTTGTTTGCATCAAGTGACTGTGGAGCACCTCACCTCAGAACTGAGGAAAATGAGATGGGATTTTGAGCATGTTTTCAAGTTTCAGCTACTGATGGGAAGGGGGTCCAAGGACTTTTGAGCTTTTCACTGCATCATTGGCAAAATAAATTTAAGACACGAGGAGGGCTTGGATCACCCTCAAAAACATCACCTTGGCCTTGCACAGAGAGCAGAACAGGGCGTGGCAGAACCACTGAGGAAAGGAAGGGACTGGCCACTTGCTGCCAAGTCAGATCCAAACCTCCTCCAGCTCTGTGATGTTGCAGCCTGGCAAGGTAAAAGGAGACAGAAAACTATGGTTATGACGTGATATCTAAAGTATAATGAAAAACTGGAAGAAAGTAACTTAGATAAAATAATGCATCATTCCGTCCTTTAGAACACAGAGTAAATTACTGTGTTAGTTATACATTCTTGTGAGTTGATGCACACCAGCTTGTGAGCCAGCCAGAAGTGCTTGAGTATGGAGGTAGAGTTCCTTTAAACCAGTACCTCAGTGATGTTTGCTGAACTGCAGTACCACAGAAGATTGCACACATACATCTGACTAGCACTGTAAATGTCTGATCAATTTTAATGTTGTCTTTCCCTCTAATAAAACTGTTAGTTTTAGAACTAGAAGAATAAACTTGACCTTCTCTCATACGCTAGTAACTAAAGAGATGATCTCCAGAGGGGTCCTTCCTAGCACTGTTTTTTTTTTAAGATTTGTCATGTGTAAGAGTTTGTTTTAGGCTCAGTGAAATCAAAGTGCATTGTGTGCTGCCTTCCACCAGTCCTGGTAGTATTGACAAGAAACTTAGCAATTCTTTTCTCATTCTGGAGCCTGAAAAATAAAAGACTAAATTTCCACAGTGGCCTGTACAAAAAGTGCTTAGAATTAGAAAGAATGCACTTCTAAAATGGCTGTCCATCCCTTACATTTCCCTTCAGAAACCCTAATTCTCCAAAGACATATTTGGTGGTAATTTTGTTGCTTAAATATCCATTCAGAATGCAAACCTATCAGCTGTATCATCTCACAGTCTGATTAGGGCTGCTAAGACTAAGAGGCACATTAGATTTAAGTGATGTAGGTAATGCACAAAGCTTCACCAAAGGGTGCAGCAGTACCAGCTCATTACAAGATCATTCAGCTTCAATATAGATTTTATAGAAGTAGATCATAATATGAAACTAATGGCTTTTATTGGTGGCTTGACAGCAGAAAAGTATTAATAGGCAAACCACAGCCTCTGAATACCTGTAGAATATGGAGTACTAATAATCAAAAAGTGCCAAGTTATTTAAAAACTCAGTAAAGTTCTTTAACGATTAAACATAGATGTGTTATTCCACCTCTAGCAATTTTTCTCGTTGGTTCCTCTATTACAAACTTTAGAGTCTGCACCCACAAAACGCTGAAAGCTGCTATCTTTCCAGAGTGGCATGGCTTTGGTCTATAACCAGAAGAGGTCACAAGTCCTGGCAGATTACACATCATGGTGATAATGGTGCATTCCTTGAGGCACTCAGCCTCAAAGAGAAGGTCTGGATCAGCTGGGTACCTCTGCATGCAGCAGTTCAAAAAAGCTGTCCCCTGGGGCTGCAAGCAAGGTCAAGTCAGCAAATCTGCCTTGCGATCACCTAGCTAGCAGACTGAAGATGACGGAGGTATCAGATGCAGCCTCTTTGGACTGGCTGGACAGGACTACATTGTCCTTTATCACCTCTTTATAGAAGGGAAAGTGTTAGCAGGGAGTCACCAGGCCTGGGGTCCTTCCCATGGAGGTCCGGGCTCTGAGCACAGCACTGCCAGAGCGCCGGGCACAGAGCAGAGGGACACCTCACCACACAGGGAGGGACAGGAATGGGTTATAGCAGGCTGTGGTCAGAGACAGGTTGAGTTTTCAACAGGTGTTTTGACTGGAGTAAGTCAATCTGGTTTTGACTGAAAGCAGGAACTAAGAAATTTCTTTCCAAAACTGAGCAGATGCAAGAATTCAGTAATTCGACCTTGCAGCTAAGAGATATAAGATCTCATTCAGTTGTCTTCTCCCCTTTGAATGATTTTAGCCTCCTCTGTGCTGCTTTCACAGGGGTGGCAAAACTTGAAAGATTAGTTGTACAGGTTGCCATTGCTTTTAAAATGAGAATGCAACATGGGCAGGTTAAGGGATGATTTTGCTTGAAGCCAAGAGGAGCCAGAAGTCCCAGTCAGAGGACTTGTCAGTCTGTAAGCTGACCACAGCCTCTGGAAGGAAAATAGCTCAAAGGGAAATTGCGTTGCTTCAGAAAATCAGTTTTCTGTTAAAGGTCTAGTGTTGCAGCTGGCTAGTTTTGATAGTGCTGTGAGAACTGGTGCCCTGCTGAGACACTGAGAGAGAGAGAGAGAGAGAGAGAGATTGAGAGAGAGTGAGCACCCCAGATGTTGGAGAGGCAAGATGCAGGGTGGACTTGCCTGAAGAGGATGAAAAAACAGCATGGACAGTAGCATCTGACCAACAGTAAAAGTCTTGCTGCAGCCAGCTAGTTTTGATAGTGCTGCAACAGCGTAGTTTGGTTTTAATCAAAAATAAACTTTTCATGTCCTTCACAAATCTAGATAACCAGTAGATAACCCGCAACTCAGCTAAGCAGAAACGGCTTCAGTCATCACTAGAGCAAACAGGTGTGACATGGGAAAGAGTGGGTAGAGGGACTTCCTCCTCAGGCTATGCCAATACAACTGTGTAATATGAGCATGGGCTGAGGTTAACATCTCATCTCTGGACATTTCTCCATCCGTGTACAGTCATCCTTTCCTCATGCTGCAAGTGCTCCAGCTCCTAACCAGCCCAGGGCTCCTCCACATAACTCGGTCCAGCTTACTGAGGTCCTTCTTGTGCAGGGTTAGAGCATGACAGAACTAGATCCAGTATTCTGGATGTGGTCTAATAAGTCACATCTCTCAACCTACTGGCTGTGCCGCTGTTTGTGCAGCCCGGGAGGCTGCTGGCCGTGCTTGCTGCCAGGGCACAGGGCTGCCCCATGCTCGGCTGCCCAGCAGGGCCCCGGAGAGTGGCTCCCAGCCTGGGCTGCTGCAGGGGTGTCTCCTTCCCAGGGGCAGCACCGCGCATTTGTCCTTTGGTATAGTGTCCATTGTAGCTGTCTGCTAGACAAATGGTTGAACCTTAAACCCATGAATGACAGGACCAGATTGAAAGTTTTGTCTAAATCTATGTTCTTTTCCCCTTATATTATGAATAACAATATAAACCTGTCAAAACAATTCCAGATTTATTAGAAATACCTAGCCAAATTTTTTTTTCTAAGCACTGATTAATTTCTCTGTACACATGTATACCTTCAAAACATCCTTCAGTCCCTTTGAAGCTACACATAAGCACTACAGTTGTCATGCCAGAGCATGTCACTGTCCCCTTTGTCACACCTAACAAATATATCGGCAGACAAAGAGCCCCTTGGCCTCCCCATGGTGGGGCAGGAAGAACCCCCCTCCAGGACTTTGTCACTGAAGTCTTGTTTTCCATGTAGGAGCATAGCACAGGTTTAGGGCAATTGAAGTCTGGTTTTCCATTGCCTTCTGCTAACCCCTGCAAGATCTTCTCAAATCCCAGCTACGCTTTTCCAGAGCTAGGTGGTGTGGTCTCTATATCTCCTCATAGCACAACAAGGTCTCAGGCAGCACTTTCTGAAGGGTAGTGCTCTTAGCTGGCATGAGTTCAGTCTTTTTCCTGGACAAATGAGAAAAAAAAATCAGCGACCAAACTTCTGAACAGAGATGACCAAATTCAATCCCCACAGACATCTCGCTAAAATCCCTTTGAAAACATTGACGTGAGCAAAAGTGCCCCTTCAGCAAATCCTTCTCAGCATCACCTGGAAGTACATACTGAACATTGCTGGCACGGTTATGTGACAAGATCTCCATTTGGAAAGAGTAAAGCTGTTATGTAAAAGGAAGGTCAAATATTTAAAATTCTGCACACTCGGAATGAGGCTCCATCTAGTCTGGTATCTGAAATGTCAGCTTAAGAAAAGCTAAGTAAAAGCAAAGCAATTACACAATGTTTCTTTCACAGGAACAACTCCCTTTCCAGTAGTTTCAAGTTTAGGAACATGCTTAGCTGCAGTTTACATTGGGATCAGGCTCACTGATGAGCCTCTTAGTCACAAATTTGTCATTATTAAGTCATTTTTATTTGTGGTTTCTGTAAGTTCCTGTTGGAATGAGTACCACAGTTTAACTACGCTTTAGGTATGTGAAAAAATTCACCCATATCGTTAATACGGAACCCCACTGTCCACAGTAAAATGAAAATAAAATTTCTCCTTAAAAGCGAAGTGTAATCTTGTGCTGCAATACTATTGGTTATATTTTCCTCCTTTTTATGATGTGAATAACTGTCTGTGTTTTATAATGACAAAAATGGAAAAGGTGGCAGTGAGTGTATAATTTCTATCAGGTAGCTCTCTTTTATACTCGATACAGCACACTAGCATGTTTGAATCGTTCCAATTGGAAAGCATCCATTGCGAGAGGCATCCAGATGGAAGAGGGGCTTGGAGTCAGCTCACCGGCGGCTGTGGGCAGCCAGTGGCCGGGAGGGGAATGACCCACTGCAAAAACAGCAAAGACCCTGGCAGGTCATCACCCACTGCACAGGCAGCACCAAGCTGAAGCTGCTGAATTGCTCCTATAAATGCAGCACCACGCAAAAAGCACCTGACTTGTTTCCCTATCTGGCTTAGATCTGGAAGCAATTTGACTGCTTTTATGTACTACAGACTGATAAACATCCTGCAGAAGCTCAGCTAGATCCCACTTCCCCACCCCATGGGCTTATCAGTGAACTCTCACCAATGCCTTATCTTTTCTGCTCCGAGCAGCTGATTGTGTCTCACAGGGATTCAGTTCAGGGTGGGCATATCCACATGATCCCATCTGGGTGATTCCTGGCATGCACAGCTACCCACAGCAGGGACCCCTCACAGCCCATGGCATGGGGCACCCCACAGCTCCAGCCAAGCTGCTGCTCCACGCTGTGGGGCAGTGCCCACCACGTTCCACCTGGGCTGGCTCCTTGGAAACACTCAAGCATCTCCCCCCACACACACAGGCTGGACTTAAGTGTTTCCATTAAGCTGGAGATCCCCATTCCCCATGGAGCAAGTAGCTGGCTGAATGTGCTCCCATCAGAAAGGTCACACTCAAACCATTTGAAAAGAGCTGGAGACAGAAATTTTAATTTTAGCACTGGGCCTTCTGCCACTGATTTCTGGTGTGAACTTTGGCTTCTTCTGTAGACCTCAACTGGACCTGAAGAATCAAGGCAAATCTGAAGAAAATACGTTTCAGAAATGATAAGACTGTGAAATGGTCATTTCTGGCAGTTTTTGCATTGTGCACTTAAGATTGTATCATTTAACGTATTTCTAAGTCATGACAGTGAAAAACTTGTCTTTGGAAGACCTGCAATTTTCTTGGAGTAAACAAAATACAAATTTAAAAGATAAACTTGTGGAACAGAACCATCAGGTTTTAGTTCAGGCACTCACACAAGCACAGTCTGAGGATTTCTCAATCTCACCCAATCCAGACTGCAGACAAAACTTCCAGTCTGCTGAGCCCTGCTCTTTTCTGTTTTTGCAGTATGTGTGGTTTATTGTTATTTCAAATTTTTTTTTGTTAAATATTGAGAATTCTGAGACAGAATTTTCTTCCCACTGGCACATGACACATAGTGGTTAAATCTGCTAAGAGGAATGTGTATATACTGTGAGCAATCCCGATGAGGTCAGCAACAGAAGGAGAGGTGAGTGTGCAAACTAGATACACAAAAATATCATGAACAGTTATGCTAATTAAATTATTGTACTAATTAGAATGAAAAGCGAGCTAAGAAGAACCGTCAGAAGAACCAGTGGTTGGTTGCCATTGTTATTTTCTAGAGCCCTTCTGTTAAAGATTCACATGAAAAAAAAAGTGATCATAACTTCAATTCATCAACTGTTCTTGCATGAGATCACAAACCCCTCCATAAATTGAAAAAAAAAAAAAAAGTTGATTTTTCTTAGGGATGGACCAAAAAAAATCAAGTGCACCAAGGATCTGGGCATGTTCCTGTGTTCGTCCATCTACATGCACCTCTCGTCCTGGTATCAGCAGTCTCCACAGGCAGCACAGGGCTGTGCCATGCATGAAAAAGTGTTTAATTGCCTGGCACAGGTCTGGAACATGGCTCAGCACTTCATCTGGGGACTCAGCAGAGCTAAGCATAGGAGTCTGGTACTCAAACCAGCTCACTGTCAGCACCATACAGCCTGGGCACATCTTGGTGTCTTGTGGTCTTTAACTGGAAAGAATTTAACTAAAAGCTCAACATTACCACCGTTTCAGGAGTAAGGCATAAAGACAAGTGATGGGCTTTTGTTGACAGGAAACTGGTGGCTGAGATAAAATCAGAATAGTGCTTCTCTGAAGGAGTGGTGCCCCTTTTCACTGTTTTGCAAACCTTTTCAGCTCTGAGGACAGTTCTGGCCTTGACCTGCCAGGCTTTCCTTCTTCCCTCACCACTTGAGTCTTACATCACTGTTTGAGCCTATTATTAAAATCACAATGCCAGAAGGAAAAAATTTAAAATAATCTTCTGGATTTTCCTATTCCTTACATCTTTGGATGGGAGGAAACATAATGAAAGTACCAGACACAGATGCATTATTCAGGGAAGTGACTGCTGCATCATACAAACCCGTGCCAGGGTTTGTGAACCACAATGAGAATAAGTGGATGTAGATCCATCTAAGCCGTGTTTCCTCAGCATGCTTTGGTCACCATCCCAGACCAGTGCCATTCCACAGGACATAGCAATGATAGTTGTCCCATGATTCTACCTATCTGTACATAATACAAGGTTTTATTTTAAGGATTGAAGGACTGATCTCATGGAAACCACAAACCTATTTGGTTTCTCTCATAAATAATGCCAGGGAGCAGGAAGGAACTGAGGATACCTCAGCAGAAAACAAGAAGTCCAACTTACTTATGCTGATGAAGCATAGCTTGTCTTAAGCCGAGATAGTGTTTCCTCATGAGACCACTGGGAGCTTGTGGAAAGTCTAGTAACAAATGTGGGTGCTTTTCAATAACCATTTTACAAAAAAGCAAGTAGGGCAGAAACACCACTAGCTGCCTAGTGAAATAATAGCATTATAAATGGCATCAAATCTCAAGGCTAGTTTTGTCAGTAAAACTTTATTCTGCATTCAGAGCAGTGATTATTGCATCCTTGTACAACATGAGTCCCTTAGTCTTGGCTCATGTGCAGTATGTTTTAGTTTTAAAGAGTGTTTAGGTGAATAGAACTGGAATTCTCCATTCACATGGTATTAAAAGCACACCTTCACCTTTTGCAAATAAGGATTTTGAGAATGTTGTCTGTACTCAACTTGTAATGGCAGGGCCTAATCTGAAGAAGAAAGTCTACTGATAGTTTTCAAATAGCTGATCATAACGATCACATCCTCGATTTTGAAAAGTCTGCAGAAATCCTATTACCCTCACTCAAGTAATCAGAGTGTTCTTCACACCCCTATGTATAGTAACAATATTTTTGGTGTAAACAGGTTCCTGGACAACAGATGTACTTATGTCTTTGCTCTGAAGTCAGGTCATTAGGACATTACTCGCACAGCAGTTTACAAATGTTACCTTGCCAGCGTAGCCAAAGCGGTTCTATTAGAAGCTGTGCTGAGAATAGCAGTGATTTAGCAGTAGATAACCAAGTTATTTTTATTTTGGTGTTAAATGGGGAAGTTGGTGTTAAATGGGGAAGTTACAACCCGTTTGGTATTTCAGGATAAGCAGGAGAAGTGGTTAAATGTTTTATTATCCAAATCAGAACTAAGAAATTTCCATTTAGCACCATTTACTTCTGGTATTTCAATGTGAAAATGAAACAATCTTCACTTGCAATAGATTGGGATGAGTTTCATTGTTGTATTTTCTATGTGCCATCTAGATTTTAATCTATCACAGCATAAATATAGGTGACTAATATTCTTCTCTCAGGTTTGTAAGACTAATTACCTCTTTAGTCTGTAACGCAGTCAACCGTATCCTCTTTGGTCTTTTTGCTTATATTAATTCATTATATATGACTAAGCTTTGTAAAGATATAATTTGTAATTGAATTGGCATAATAAACTGAGCGTAAAAAAAAACCTTGGCAAAGTGCCCATTTTAGTATATTAATTCTGCCAAGTGAGTTGATAATAAGGTTGAACTGGATTTGAAAGATTAGAGAGACTTGGCTTAGAAGGACATGATGGTTAGTTCCATACAGTTCTTCAGCTGCTTAAAGAGAGCCAGTATTTGAGTTTTTCTCTGTACTTTTGTAATGAATTCTTTCTATAATCTTTCTCTGTGGAGAAAAGGGTGCAAAAAAATAAAATTTTAAATAAAAATAGCTGAAGATTTATTTCCATTAGCTTTGGATGCTGAAATTGATCCACGCAGTCCCAAGGTTTATTAACTGAGAAGCTTATGTGTCAGGGCCTGCTGGATAACTGATAGGGTGACCTACATGCTGTGCGAGCATACCCAGGCTGATCAACTTTAAATGTTTTTATTTGATGCTGCAGGCTGTAGTACATGGCAAAATTAAATTAAAGAGGTCAGTGAGAGCTGCGTTGTTGATTCCTTCACTGACTTTGCAGAAACAGTTTCTGCCTGTTTTAACTGCAAGACAGGCTGCACAAATGGTTGAAAATAGAATTGACTGCACACAGAAAGAAAGGAAACTAGGAGAAGCAGACAAACACAACCCAGATGAAATCAGCAGCCTTCTCAGGCCATCAGGTTTGTCTGTTTGATGGATGATCAAGCCCTGTTTGCAGCTCCTAATGCCTGTTTCATATTTATCATCCATAAATCAAAAAGTCTTGGCAAATTCAAATGTATTTGCAATTTTGTTAAGACAGATGAAGAAAATAACTCGTGGTGTTTGTTTATTTTGAGCCACACTATTATAAAGCATTGCACGAATCCTATTAAAAATGTCTCGCTGTTATTCCATGATTACATCTTTACGTGCCTGCAGTTTTTCTCCACACCCGTGGCACCCAGGTTATACATTTGTATAATAAGCCCAAAGCAATGCGTGAAAGTGAAGAAACAGAGCTATTAGTCCAGTACATCCAGAAACACCGTTGAGATGGATCAGACCATTTTAAGTCAAAGGTTTGGGGGTAGAAACTGTGGAAAGCCATTTCATCACAGCATTTGCTGTCCAGATACTTCCAATGGTGAAGATTTTGTTTGATTCTTCTAACAGCCTGAACCAGTTACACGAGCCTGGAAATTCATGCTTGTCTGGGGGTCTTCTGAGGGCAGGTGGCTGGAAGAAGACCTCCAACAGAGTCCAGATACTCTTCCATGAAAGGTTCACACTCTGCACTGCGTGAGAGAAAACTGATACTTCCTTTTAACAATCAAAATGTTGTTAGGATGGCAAGAATCGGCTCTGTGTCTTGAAGCTAGGAGTAAGTTACTGTAATTGCTTTGTAAGACGTTGTTATCAGGCAGAAAGAGGACTTAGGTTCTCTGTCTTTCACTTTCTCCTGCTCTTACTTGGCTCTAATTACAGCAATGCTTTAAGTAGGTGTCACCCAGCAGAAACATCTCCTTCTAATGTGGCTGGCAATTCAGTAAATCTGGATGTCAAGGAGTCAGGAGTTCTGGGAGCAGCTGAATAATCAGTCTCTGCCCCTTTCAGATGCCACAGAGTTCTCCTGCCCCATTCCCCTGCCAGAAACATGAGCCAGGTGTGCGCGGCGAGGAGAAGAAACCTGAACTACAGCAGCCAACAGCCTGAGGTGCGGAGGTGAGGAAAGGAGCCCACACAGCAGCTGTGTTTTTCCTCCAGGAGCCTTGGAAAGCCCTGGCCCTTTCTGCCCACCCCATGTCCCGGCGTGACCCACCCCAGGGCTCGCAGCCAGCACACAGCCCGGCTCCCACTGAGCAAAGCAGGGTAAACGTAGCACGTTAGCTCCCCTTTCTCTGCCCAGCTGACTGGACCCAAAGCCAAGCAGACTGGAGGGAGCGTGTACCTGTACACCCTGGTGGGAGCTGGGCTGGGGAAGGCGAAGCAGGCGTTCCCTTCTCCCAGCTGTGGCAAAGGGGCTGAAAGGGGCTGTAAACTCACACAAGAGAGGAAAAAAGAGGCCAGTGGGGTGGTAACATAAGGCGCCTTTTCCTGACCTGCCAGAGCCGTCGCTATTGGTTTATAACGAGCTTTCTGCTCTCTAGAAAATGTATTCAGTAACCAAGGGTTGTGGGTGTGTTCCAGCTGTGGCCTTGATCCCTGCACAGGGGATCTTCATCTCTGCACAGACCTTTCCTTAAGGTGAGGCATGACTAAACTTCTTGATGTGACAAATTACCCAGCTACTAAAGGAGCAAAGGACAGGACAAGGGCAAAGGAGAGAGAGCAAAAGGCTTCCCCATTTCCTTTGGGCTTCTAGCACAAAGAAGGTGCAAGGTCAATGTATTTCACCACTTTCCTCTAATGTGTAATTTACAGAAGAAAGGCCACAAAAGGATGACTTACAAACAGAGTTTAACGGCCCACATTTTGGTCACGGAGATATGTTGCAATCGTAATAAATCTTAAAACAGACTAATATTTCTGCTGTTCAAGATGGAGCACATTTGTAGAAAAAGGTACAAAATATTTTATTCATAAGTCTAGCAAACTGGGAACTCAATCCCATTGACTGCACTGACCTACTTTTCATGAATACCTGATCTCACACAGCCGTGCTAGTTGTCTCAAAACTGATAGTACAACAGGTGAGCATGCCTTTCTGGCCATGAATAGTGAGCTAATGCATGGGGATTAGCTCCAGTGTTTTCTTCTTTGTGGCTTATTTGAATTCAGTGCAGTGAGAGAATGATTTTTCCTTTATTTTTAGTATCTGGTTTTGGTCAGACTTGCCGGCTTAGTACTTGCTGAATGTAAAAAACCTTTACCATAGAGCATTAAAATTATGTTTCTGCCTTTCTTGCAGTCTGAAATTGCACCTAGCTTAGCATCACTACAAATAATTAAAAAATACACATGCCTGTTCACTGTGTTATAAAACCATGTCCCATCCATGATATACTCTTTCTGTGGCAGAAATCATTTATTGCAATTCAATATCCTGAAGTGGAAATTTCCAATCAATTAAGTCATTTTAATATTAATTTATGGATACTCACATTGCTGCCACTTATTTGAAACCTTTTACAAAATGGAATTTGATATTCTACAGATCTTTGTGTAAAAGACGAAACTGAATTTGGCATTCCACTTCATTTTTTTTCCCTTCTTCTAAGAGGTTTTTTCTGTATGTTTATTCCTCACTGAAACATAGCACTCTTCCTTTTTTTTTAAGAGCAGCATGCTATGTGTTACATGCGCTAATGAATTGGCATTTATAAAGCAGAATGTATACCGTATCTAAGATGACTGCTGTGAAAATGCCCGAGTTGCTGCTCTCTCTAAATAGAGCACAATTATGGCATACGGTTGGAGTGCTTTTATCTGTAGTGCCACTGCTGGAAATTTAACTGTGTATGTGACCTGAATATTTAGAGCTCAGTGGAAAATTCCATAAATGTAGTGTAGCTTCAGAGCACCTAACAGCTGTTACAAATATTACACCTATTATACACCATTGCCAAATGATACATATGAAGCCCCTCTTCCATCCTGGGTGAACTCTGTCACTTGTACTGATGCAGTATTTTAGAAGTCTCTGAAAAACACAATGAGTCTAGGTGTTAAGTAGCTTGCATAATAATTCAGCGGTAGTTTTCCCTGTCTGTATATTCATACTCCTCCCTGGCTGTGCACTTTAATGTTTGAACCTGAAAAGGCAGGAAGAAACTATGTCATATATACTTACTGTGTGCTTCTGTTTGCTTAGTTTGATATACATGCTAAAAGCCACTGCCTAGCTGAGCAAACACAAAAAGGAAGGGAGCAGCTCTTCACACTCTCAGAAGGTTTCTTGTTATAGTGGGACAGAACAGAGGTGTAATATATCCATGGATGCTCCCTTTCACTATAACTTACTACAGGAATACACTAATTCCTTAGAGCATTGTTGTTGTATGAACTGCGGAAAAAAAGAACAAATGAGAGAGTTTATAAGAGCAAAAGAGAGAGTTTGCAAAACATCATGTTTAAAAAAGCATAATAGTTCAACGAAAATTAGACAAGCTACTGGCTGGCTTCCTAATCAATCATTCTTCCTGCCTCCTTCCTAAAGCGTGGTTCCTCCTGCTTTTATACTGTTGGAACATGTTAAAAGACTCTTTGCTGTAGAGAGGAGAAAAGTGTTAAACATGGTGTCCCCAACTGCCTTTGGTAACCTGCTGCTGTAGCGCTGTGCTGTGTAAAGGGACAGAGGAGGAGGTAAGTGTTACGT
>JAVJGJ010000057.1:52596913-52618626 GCA_035590215.1 Microhierax caerulescens | reverse complement strand
GAGACATCTTTTGCTACACCAGGTTTCTCAAAGCCCCATCCAACCTGGCCGTGAACACTTCAAGGAATGGGGCAGCCACAGCTTCTCTGGGCAACCTGTTCCATTCACAGGACAGGGAGTGAAGCACTTTAAAAGGAAGAAAAAAAATAGTGACAAGATTGATGGTTGTGGAGAAAAGTTTGGAAAATGGAAACTATAGTGGACTGAAATAGCACTGCACAGATCAAAATTATTCAAATGTTATTTTAAAGCCTCTCTAATTTTAAAACCAACCTAAAATTTTTGCATCACTCTGACTCATGATACTTAACATAGAGGACAAATCCTAAAACTGGAAATATTTGTGTGCTTAATTCCAATGCCTTGTAAAGAGAATGCAGCTGAGAGCTGCCATAGCTGTACACGTGACCGCTTCGTTTACGTGAAGGATTTACCTTTCTTTTGGGAGCGGAAACATAAAGCATTGTCATGTGCTGTGCTAATGGGATAAATCAGGGATTTCTACAGAGCCTCCCATGTTTATCTTCTCCCTGATGTCTGTTATACTGATGACCTTAACACAAAGACAATCTTGTTATCTAAAACTGCTTTTTGCCATACACTTGTTTGGGGTGAGAATAGAAGGGAGGATGACTGGCACGAGCAGAAAGAGCCAAAGTATCCTGACAATACAAAGCACGTTACTGTTGATCCAGCCCAGCTCAGCAATGACTACATGGCCATGACAGCTGTTCAATAACCTATATGAAAGGACCTGGTGTCTCCCAGCAAGTCTTTCTTGCAGAACCCAGTGACATGAGTGATGACACCTGCCCAGGTGACTCAGAGTGATACCCATGCTCGAAGCCAGGCTGGCAGCTGACACTTCTTGGACTGGTGCTGCTGGGTCCGCGACTTGCAGCAGGCAAGGAGGATGAAGACACAGTGCCCTTGTACTGTTGTCATAACCCCTTCATCCTGTGGTAGCAGCCAGCTATGCCAGCTGTGGATTAGGACCCCAGCATTTTAGGGGCTCCTGTAGAAATAGTAACAGAAAAGTGATCCCTGCACTAACGAGCTTTCAGGCTAAATACCCCCCCTGTACACAGACAGCTTCACCCCTTAGGCCAGCTGTCTCAAGCCCTTTCCCCACTTAAAAGCATTGACAGTCGTTTGAAAGGATAAAAATCCAGTTTGATCTTTGTTGTCAGCTCCCTATTTCATGTCTTAAACTCCCACAGGAATAGCTGTTGACCTGTGGAGGTTTTACTGCATCTTGTGATTTCTATTAATGCTACTTTGTGTGAAATAAAACATAGAATTGGGACAGCAAAAAACCGCACAGGCAGCAGTTCCCTGCCCTGTGTTTCATGTACGTGTCCAGAACAAACAGCAGATGTCAGCACTAATCCAGAGCTTGGATGTTCACATGGACTTTAATCAGACCTCGCTTTACTATCCTCAAAATGCATATGCTCAGACTGTGCAGAAACTCATCAAAAGCTCTGCTTGGAAACACAAACATATTTCTATTTAAAGAACCTTAGCAAATTTGAAGTATCGCTTCCACATGAGTACTCCTAGCTAGCAAGGGACCACACCTGCATGGATAGGTTTTTGCTGCATGCTGGACTACCTGACGATGTGGGAATAGGACAGCATCCTCCCTGCCTGGTCACCACCCCTCTGAGGTCAGTGGATGCTAGATTCCTTCCTGAGGGCGCGCAGCATACATTAAGGTGCTGTTTTCCAAGCCCTGGAAAAAAATTGCAGCTCTTGAAAAAGACCAAAAAGAAAATTGAAAATATGCCATGACTGCTTGGACATTTCCTGCCAGCACGAAGCACAATGAAATCCCTGTGCTTCCGCTGACTTGTGAAACCACTGTCACAGCTATTAGACATACAAGAACACACTACTTGTGATAGAGCCCAAGATCCATCTTTCCAGTATCTGTGGTGGGATCTTTTAAATCCTGCAGCATTCTGATGTCTGCAGCAAATCATCCCCAGTAAGACTGCTCCACACAGGAATATTTCAGCCAGGATTTCACCCAAAATAGGAACAATTTTTATACCAATACATAGGAATATATGGTTTTGTTCTGAAGCATACTCCATTAAAACCAATGGCTTAATGGCTTTATTATCTACAACTATAGCTTGGTCTCCAAGGTTCTTTACCAACAGTTCCTTGACTGACATTGAATGGAAGA
The DNA here is from genome assembly GCA_035590215.1 of Microhierax caerulescens. NCBI lineage: Eukaryota > Metazoa > Chordata > Aves > Falconiformes > Falconidae > Microhierax > Microhierax caerulescens. The sequence continues at coordinate 52,616,432 of JAVJGJ010000057.1, read as the reverse complement.
GGACAAGTATACTCAGGGTCAATTATAGAAGTAAAAATAGCTTGGCTATTTAAAATCTTATTAGTTCTGGTTACAAAACCAAACTGACATCTGTTTACATTATGAACTTAGAAGACTCAGATAGTTCCTCCTGAGCTGAGAGCCAAGTCTCAGCCTGAACAAACTGGCAAGATGCCCAGAGCCACCTTCAGTTTTTAGCAAACACCACCACCAAATTACACCCAACTGCCAACTCTGTCATTCCATGATCTTTGCTCCCTGAACTCCTTTGCTCTATGTTATTTTTGCAAAAAAAAAGAAAAAAAATGTAAACTGTTTTTATTAACTAGTAAAACAATTTACTTTGGTTCATCTTCTCGGACCAGAAGAACATAAGAGGTCATCAGTCTTAACTTCTCTGTCAGCACAGAGATGTCAAACTAGAATTAAGTGGTGGAAAAATTGTTGAGGGAGAAAGCAGTTAAAAAACAAGAGAAACAGAATGAAAGGTAACAAATCCTCTTTCTCAAAAGAGGGGGAAAGAAATACTGCTGGACTGCCTTGCTGCTACTGGCTGACGCTCTGTCGGTTAGAAACTTCAATTTCTCATGCAGAATTAGAGACATTATGATACCTGAGAAGAGCTACAGGCTTTTCATGAATTCAAAGAAACATTAGGAAAGAAAACAAACCCTCATGTGAATTAGTACTGCTTTGATCTCCACCTTTTATAATAACAAAGAAAATCATCCTTTACACCATACAGCTGAAATCAGTTGCATCACCTTTTCTTTGCAGGATACTCCATTGCAGGATTACAGTTCTCTCCTGCCTTCACCTGTGCACTGCTCTCCCCAAGGTGTCTTCTCTCATCCTAAGTGGTGGCTGGCTCTTTTCCAAACAGAAGAAGAGAAAACTGAATTTCCTACCCATTTCAACACTTTTTTGATGCATGCCAGATGCTCTTATGCATAACCCCAAGGGATACAATGAGCTATATACCACATTCTGAAGATGAGGAAATTCCGGTGGCTCCACAAGTAACGTGAAATCACACGATCTGTCTACCATAAATATCCCACATCTAGACTTCAGATATAAGAAGAATTAACAAAAACACTCCAGCTGTTCTGTATTACCACTTCAGCAATGACAGAAAGAGAGCTGGATTGAAGTATATTGGTTCTATAACTGGTGCAATTATTTACTCTTTGAAATCCCTGCCAGCCAGAAGAAACTTTCAATAGCAGATAGGTGACCCCTTGCTTAGCTCAGTGACAGGTGAGGTTAGCTCCCAACCGAGCACAGCATAACAGCCTGACAACACATACACAGGGGTGAGCTTCATGTCAGATTGAATTTTTTATAAAAACTAACAGGTAAGTAAAAAAAAAAAAAGGATTTTAGCCACTGAAGATGTCTAGGAATCTGAGAGCCACTGAGGACAGCAAAACAGATGCATAGTATGTAGAGGGTACTGTCTTGCAGCATATCCTGATATCCAAAGACATTTCTTTTCCCCATCCGTCAGTACCTTTTCTACCCTATCTGGATAAGACTACAGTCAGCCCTTTCTCATCAGACATTCACCTCATTCAGACACTGGGGAAACAAATACACCGCATTCCATGTCAGCTGGAGGGGGGCGGGAGGAGCGGGGGGCAGCATCAAAATAGGCTCAGAGGTGCTTATTGTCCAAGTAGTGATGGCTTGTGCCCCAAGCCATTTTGACCTCTCCAGTCATTTCACATGAAGGCAAGCAGCAGCCAGAAGCTAAACGCTGCAGAGCACTTCCACCTGATGCCCCTTCCTCTGGGACCTCCCAGGGAAGAGAGGACAGATGTTCTTGGGCAACCAGTGGCCACTGGGACCTCCAAATGAAGGGACCCCAAAGTCTACCAGGTGTTGCTGATACTTCCCAATGAATATAAATGAATATAAATATGCCAATGAAAATATAATCTTGCTGGAATATAACAGGGGAATCACCTAATTTATTGAATGTAAACTCTGATTAAATCTCAGTTTACTGTTTGCTTCCTGAAGTTGTTGTGGGCTACTAAAAAGTACTTATCGGTGTACAGTAAATACAGATATACACAAGTGTTCTGAGTAACGTCTAAAGGGATTTGTCAAAAAACAGAGAGTTTATGAATGTAAAGCTGTAATTTGTGTGCAAACAAGTGAGACAGGTCAAAAATTTTGGAGCATTTCTATAAACAAGGCCATTCATGAAATGCTGAGCAAATTGGAAGTAGGTGGTTCCCTCAGCAATGCTGTCCTACTTTTTCTTGAAAGGAGCTTCTGACGATTCAGTAGCTCCTTTGTGTGCCTTTTATTCTTATCGGTCATCCCATCTGTCACCAGACCCTCCATATCTTTAAATATTACCTCTTATCTGACCACTCTAGTCTAAAAGCAGATAAAATATTTATGTCACATAAATATATGCCACACGGCAGAGTGAGGGTGCATATGAGAATGCAGGCACATGCAGTCACATGACTTCATACTGAAAAAGATGCACCCTCCATCCACTTGCAGGGATACGGTAATTTCTTGCCCGTCACTTTACAGGAGCAGTTTATCAGAAAAACACATTGGCAAGATTGTGCAAACCAACCTTCTTTGATATGAACACATATTTTTTGATTTTCAGGATTTGTCTGGTTTTAAATATCAACAGTGGAGCATACTTTAACAGAGGGGTCCTTAAGCAGTCCTTTCAGAAAATCAGAATTTAGCTCATTCATCTGTTTGGAGACATGAACTGCTAAAGACAATAGTGCTTTCTATCTAGTAAAGACTTTTATCGTATCACACTCTGTCACAGTATTATCACTTAGGCTGCTTTTTAATAACAGATTGCTGCAAAGCTATGAGCAGCTCTTTAATGTTTCGTTTTATCCTTACCAGCTGCCCACTTATTCAATGCTTATCTAAAGACAGATTGATTCATTTCCTCCCAACTATCACTATGGAAAAATTCAGAATAGTACCTGAGAGCTTCATACACGTTCAAGAATTTATTTTCACATCCTCCCTACGAGAAGACAGCTATTATTGTCCCAATCTTTGTACTTGGAGAATTAATTCATTGAAGGACTGAAATCAGATTTACTCTAAATGCCTATTTAGGTGCCTATTTTAAGAAAATGAGGGTGTGAATGTTACAGCTCCAGCTCTAAGCACTGCTTTTGTAATAATCCCAAGTCAAGCACTTTGGATATTGATTCCAGGTCCCTCTTTTGCCCCCTTCATTTATTCCTCTCCTCTTGGGCCTGTGAAGAGACATCCTTTGCTGCAAGTTGTCACTGCTTCAACAGATTTTGTTCAGATCTTTTCTGCCCTTCTGCTCCTTTTACAATGATTTATACCCAGTCATCAGGAGAAGCCTTTGGGCAGTAAGGGACTGGGGTTTGGACTGATCACAGCTCAGTAGAGAGCCAGATAAGTAGGGATCTGAACTCAAACTTCTCATTCCTTTTCAAGTTATTACAACAAAAATAAAAAAAAAAAACAGCCTCACCTCCATCAATACTTGGACTTAGTTAATTTTGAAGGAAGCTTGGTTTTGACAGGCAGGGTAAGTTTGAGAGTTACTTACAGGGAAGCTCACTCCATTTCTGGACCCCAAGTGCTCTCAGAAAAGGGGTAGGTGCTGAATTACTCTGCACAGAAAATTATGGGTGCACCCAGGAAGAGGGCTATTGACATCCAGAGATCCAAACCACACAGGAGGCTCCTACTGAAATTGAAAGTCCCTAAGACTGGGTGAAGAATCTGAACCATGTTCTGCATGTAGACAGTCCCACTTCCGTCTCTTACATCCTGATTTGGACTTAATCGTACATCTTGAAGCATATTCACAGTGCTTTTTATTAAAGGATTGTCTATAATTATGTTCCCCTTAAACATGGAAAGGTTTTTCTGTTTATTTAAGATATCGGAAAACATTGAAAGGTATCTTTCTTGTCATTCCTTCATTAAGCAATACCTTGAACTTTAATAGTATCTTCAGTGCAAGTGTCATGTGAATGGAAACTGCAGAATCTGTCTTATGGGGAATTCCAGAATTATATTTTTTCTAAACAACAGGAGTTGCTGAAGTATTAAAAATGAGCATTGATTCAGTTCAGAAACAAAAAAATATTTTGTTGGATTGACTCAGAAACTAATCACAAACCACAAAAACCAGCAACTTTGGAAATTACAGTTTGAAAACGTGACGTTCCCCTTTCCTGGCCAGTCCATGAGTTCTGCAGTTCTCCTTTAGCCATGTGACTCACGCGATGCCCTGTGCAGCTTGGTCAGAGTAGAACATCTCCTGCTTCTTTTGAAAAGGACCTGAGCTTCAGATCAGGAGCTTGAGCTGCAGCTGCCACACACCATTGAAACCATCAAAGAAAACTCCCAGCACTAGTGTAACAAATAGAAACAGTCTGCCTCAGGTTTATCAGTGGAAACTCTTTCAGTAACTTTCATCTTGAGTTAGAAAAAAATCAGTGGGAAAAGAACAGGTTTTGCTAAGGACCCATTTTGAAAAAAAAATTGCAGATACTTTAATTATGAGCATCAGTGAACTCCACACAAGCCAAAAGTTTTGTCATCAAATGAGAATATTATGCTCATCGTTTTGACCTCGGATACATGAGTGAATCATCCAGTGATTCCTGCCCTGAGATCAGAAATTTGTAGGTAGCTGGAGTGAGTGGTTCAGGAAGCCCACAGCACTGTTCTGAACATGTGATGTCCTCTATCCAACCCAGCTTGCGTTAGCCACCTACCTCGAGCTCCTGCCTTGTGAGCAAAGGTGTTTTCTCTAAGGAAAGCAACCTTAGACCTGAAACACTCTGCGGAAATATCCACCTATTTGACCACAGAAGAAGCCCTTGGACACTAAATTTCACACCTCAGCTGAGTGATCAGAGTTAGGAGTAGCAAAACTGAGTGTAAGTGATAATGAATTTATCACATGCTTAGCAACCTGCTAACAAAGACTCCTTATGGTCTTGGTAACAACTTCACAAACGCCAATAAAATCTTTCCTGTTTTCCATGCAGGGGAGGAGTGGGACTCTTGGTAAGAGTCACATAATAAGGCAGGGTTAGAGCAGAGCGCCTTGCTCCCAAGACTGTCTTGCCTTTGTGCATTTCTAATGTACTTCCCGCCCTGTGCATTTTAATGTGCTTATTATTTACCCCATCTCCTGCTGACTTCTCTGTTCTTCAGTCCCCCTGCTTCAGTCTTGCTCTGATCCTCTCAGCTGCATGTCTGCCCTAGTGCTGCATATTTTATGGTGTACCTTTTTTTTTTAATAATCCTCTCCCTGTGTGTCCTGTTCTCAGTACCTCAGTACCTTCTTCCTCCTAGTGCTTTGTTTTCCCCTCCATCCTGCTATGCCCTGTTTTGGTCCATCTATTCGTATGTATTCTAGGACAACTTTGTGCAGGCCACCTTCTAGACCATCATCTGGATCTTTCTGGCACAGCAAGGTTAGCTGACACGGTCTCAGCAGAGCCAGTTGTGATGCCAGGACAAGCCCTCTGTGTCTCACAAACTGCTTGTTTTGCTCACTCAGAAACAGCAGGAGCTGGTTTATTCCCAGGAGCTGCCAGACGATCCCTCTTGCATACAGGAGTGATGTGTCCCCTGTAAAATTCAGTCTGAAGCCACAGGTGGTGCTCTGACAGCAGCTCTCAGGCAGTCAGCAGCAACAGCTGCCAATCTTGGATGCTTGACCACTCATGAGATATGCCAAAGAGCTTCTCCCTTTCCACTGAGCCCTCTGCAGGGAGCCTGGTTATGTCATCCCCCTCCCCTAGCTCTGATGGGACCACTGCACCTGTACTGGTATGCACCAACAGCAAAACCAGAAAACCTTGGTACACTACTTAGCTTACCAGGTGGACCAACCTCATCCCAGTCACTAACATGTCCAAGTTTTCCTTTCTGCTTACAAGTGCATACGTCTGATTCTTATAAAAAATACAAAACTTTGCAGAAGATCACTAATCCATACCATGCAGGGGTCTGATGCAGTACACCTAAATTCTGCTGAAATTCAGACACAGGACCAACACTGCTTTAGATTAGAGGGATTTAGATGAAAAAAACAGCATGGCTTGGCCAAAAACTGTGCTCAGGTCTTCCATCTTCTACTTCTGCACCAAAACATGCAGCAAGAGACCAACAACCTGCAACCCATTTCCCATGAACCTGATGTCACCATCATAACCATCCCTGTCTTTTTCACACCAGGTAGTCAGTGCCACCATTTGTCCAAAAAATGTGAAACAAACCATGAAGACCTATGAGAGTGGTTTTATCTCCAAGTCCCCTCTATCTACTGCCTGAGCTGGGGAGTAGCCTGTGGCTGAGAGCACTCCCTGCTCCTGCCCTGCATCCAGCTGAGGCCATAGGGCTGAGGCAGATGCTCAGTGTCACCATGTCCCTGCGTGTGTGCTGAGGCTGTCCCTCACAAGGGAAGAGATGGGCTTACAGCTCTCAACTCACTGCCACTTCCCTGCCTTGGGACGTGGGAGACAGTCTCAACGCCACAACCACACTTCTGTAATTAATAATACATTGACTTGCTGTTTTCCTACTCTTTTACTCTTTCCTACTCCTTTTACTCTGTGGTATGATGGCCACAGAATTGGTCCGTAGCCTCAGAAATGCTGTAAGACGTTATAACTTGGCTATCGTGTTACTTCTGATATTAATTCTGATTCTCCTGTCACATTCTGCTGACACAGGCAAAACTACCCCTCAGCTACTGATACGGGATATCCCATGCCAATAATGTAGGTACTACTTTAGTGCTTAGTTATAGAGGAAATTAAACATAATGAAAAAAGCCCAACTATTGTTAAGTACTCAGGCAGAGAAAACATGAATATTTAACTTGTCTGCTTCTCCAGAAATAACAGTAACACATATATTTCAGTGTTGATACATTCAGTCAGAATATAAGCAAGATGTCAGAGGGACACTGCTTCCAACTGTGCTTATGCTTTGCATGAATGATTATTTTAATATTTTGATGCTTCTAATTTTTTGCATACCTTTCTGTTTGTTTTGGGACATTCAGGAGAGGGGATTTGTACCCATTTAAAGACACTTTGAAAAGCAAGAATACTGGCCTACAAATTCTTGGAAAGAACTCAGCTGTGCCATGTAGAAAGGAACAGCTTTGATGTCTTCGAAGAAGTGCTCCTGCTGAGCAGGCATTTTACAGTTTGTTTCTGTCCAAACTGAGCTGCTCATGCTGATTCATTAGCAAAGGATCTGTTCTTTGCCAGATCACACTTGCCTATGCCAAGCTAGTTTAGCCAGGCACTACCAGTTCCTGTGCATGGCATGTGCATAACCTCTCCCACATGGTCATGTACTAAAGCCAGTGGCAAAGAAATACTGGGAATAGTTTTGCCTTTAAAAAAGATAACTTGAATGTATGGAAACATTTCCTAGAGTTGTACCAAATTCCAAAGCTTTTCAGCAACCAAGACTGCAGTTGCATGATAAACATATGCCAAAACTTATGTTTGATTAAGCAACATAAAAATGTCTGTTTCTGCATCAAAAATGCAATGTGTTTTGGTCAGATGCAAAGGTGTCTGTGCTAAATTAAGAATATTCCTGATGTGGAACTCCTGGCTCCTTTTCCATCGTTTCGTGACACCTCTGACTGCCATCCTCAATCTTCACTATGTCTACCAGCAGCACCTGCCCACTGTTTCCAAAAACTTATATTCCACTTAAGAGTTTTCACCTTTCCCTCTACTTTTGGGTGAAGGAGGTGACACCTGTGGGGCCATCTTAACACACATGAGATTTTCCTATTTTGTAGAAGGTTATCCTTCTACTGTAGCTGGATCCTGAAAAAGAGAAACTGAATCTCCACCTAACATCTGTGTTTCTAACTTTAAAATTTACCATCAGGGTTCAGACTTCCTGCTATCTGCCCTGCTGGCTACATATGAGATTTCCTTTATCTAAAGCAATAGCTTATTTTCTAATTGTCTTACCAATTCAATGTTTTAAGTATTCCTTAAAAAAAATGAGATGTAAGCACATCTTACAAAAGGAAGGGAACCTATTCTCTCTGAGAGTATCACTGGTGTTACAGAAGAATTACAAAATACCTTGGCCTTTAAAAGGTTTACCTTGCAGGAATTGCAAGTGAGAGTGGGATCACTGGTCAGAGTGATGGGGAACCTCCAGAGAGACATGGCATCACTCCCAGCGAGCCGAGCCCCGGAGCTGCGCTGAGCAGCGTTCCCAGGGCCCTGCTGCCTGCAGCAAGGGGCTGCCTCCCAGCTGCAGCAACCGTTCCTGAATATGAAGCTGTCCCCTTTCTCGCTGCCTCTGGGCTGTTTAAACTAGCATCTTTTTCCTCAGCATCGGAGTGGGATAGTAACATTTTGGAGGAAAAATATTGAGTGCTAAGTATTATCTGATAGTTTGAACTGGGAAGTGTTCAAACCTCTTTGGTACAAACATGGTAGGAACACAGGACATCCATGTTGATCTACACTGTTTACACCAAACTGGCTTTTGCTTTTTTATATGGTTTAACCAGGAGGCTCTCATTAAATCATCTGAGTTCACTACATGCCTTTTTTGCACCTCTGTAATTAACTGTTCCTGCGCAGGCAAGCTGGATGAGACCACATATGAGAGGGCGCAGAAGTCCATGTTCAGTTTCTTCCAAGCCAATGGAATAAACCAGACACATCCGAAATTAATTTTCTGTCTGTCTCCCAAGACTAAGAGCTTTTCTTGGTCTAGTGTTTGTTTTCAAAATTGTGTTAAATTATCCTCTTAAATGTGTGCATAAGATAGAGGCATGCTTCAGTATCTTGGTGATACAGGACTGCTTGACGTAGGGGCAAGGTGATATTTAGCCAAGCATTAGAGACATGTGAGGAGCTGATGTCCACCTCAAAACCTGTGATTTACCATGGCAAACAAGAGCTGAAAAGGACACATGGCTCTGTAGTTTGGCACTTAGTATGAAAGGAACAGATTTTGGATTCCTGTTCTGACTCCCAGCACCATTTTTGCATTCTGCTTTAAACCAACATCAGCTAAAAGAAAGAAACAAGTCATGGGAAGGGAAATTTAAGTCAGGGTAGGTCCTCTGTCCCCCAGGACAGGGAAGGTCTCCCGTGCATCCTTGCTTCTGGGAAGCCAATGAGCCTAACGGGCAATAAGGCTCAAAGCAAGGAGACAAGTGAGACCATGAAAAGGAGAAGCTGTCAACAGCAGCCTGCGGTATCTAAAGGCCAATTATGATGACACGGAGAGCCTCTACACTAGATTTCTTTTGCGAAGTTAATGATAGATGAGGTTTTCCAAAAACTGTCGTTTGCTTTAAATGTTTCTAAGTAGACTCAAGGCAAAAGCAGACACTTTTCAGGACAATCCAGGCTTGACTCCCTCCCTCCCAGCATCTACAGAGAGAGACTATAGTATTTCAAGACTGTATATGGCAACACAATCCTGTACTGTTTGTTCAATTAATTACTTAATGCAGATAGGCTTAAGATAATATCCTCAGCAATATTTACAAGGTCTTCTGGAGGCGGATCTCAGTTTGCTGTTCACATGTTGTGAACAAAATGAAAGCTGTGTGGGTGTATTTAATGGACAGGGCTCAGGCTTGATAGTTCATTAGCTTGGGCCACACAGCTGCTGCTGGACTCATGGCATGAGCAAAGCAAGGGAATATCTGCCTGCAGAAGACCACTTAGACATATGCTCATATTTATTGCTCTTTCTGTTAAAAAATCATTGGCTTCATAACTTAAACTAATAGAAATTTGAAAAAATGTATCCTTTATATGAACAAAGGAAGCTCTGTAAGCTCATCTGGCCGGAGGGCTAAACATGCTTACTGAATTATCATCTTCTCCATCAGGTTATACGGATTTTCTAAAAATAGCTCCATTGCAAATTCTGAAAGTTTAAGAATTTATCTGAGCCACAAAAGACAGTGGATTTATCAAGCTAAAGAAAGAAGGAGCATAATGAAAGACAGCTTGACCAAAGAGCAAGTCACTTTTTGAGGAATACAAACAGAAAATTTGAAATAGCTGACATAATTTAAAAACAGATGGGGCACAAAACTTTAAACCCATATTGCACTCTTTCTACCTCAGGACTCGATGTTAAGAAGGAAGTGTACCTCTCAAACGCTAACATTATAAAACAGGATCTAGATAAGATGCTAAGTAATTCCAAGTAGTTAAAATGCAAGCACCATGCATATCCATCGGTGGCAATATGTATCCCATTTGCTAAAGCTCCTTCTTCCTCTTCTTGTGGGCACCCTGATGCCCACACCCCTTACAGCAAGGCACAGGAGTCCAAAAGGTAAAACTAACGCTGATCCATATATATGCTAGTGAACATGGGGGAGAGTTGAAAAGAACACCACATTTAATATTTCCTCAGCAGGACATGTTTGGCACCTGGCACTTTGAACCTGAAAGCATGAATCTATTGCACAGGTACTGAAAGAAGTAAATTTTCCTTTGTTATATCAGTTTGAAGTCAGTGGCTTTATAACACACCAACATTTTGCAGCAGTTAAGTCACAGCCATGGGGTCCCTAAAGAACTAAGTTACCAGGTCTCTATCTTGATTTTGATGAGGTCTTCATATTTGCATTTTTCTGGCATTTTACAATGTTGGGTGTTGAAATGCTGTCTGTGCTACTTTATCTGCTGTGAAGTTGGTAGCTTGCATTTGCTCACTCAGAATTATTTCTTTCCTTTTGGAAATGAGGCTAAAGTTTAACGTCCTGTAAAGGTCCCTTCCAACCCAAACCAGTCTATGATTCTATGGTTTCTTCATAGCAACAGCCACATGCAGAAAATTTTGGACACATTTTATGGTAAGGAATAAAAATTATTTTTTTTTCTAATGGAACAAAATGTTTTAGGTGGAAACACTTTAAAAGTTTCAACTTTAATCAGCATTAGAAATCTGCTTATACCTAGTTGAAGTCTCTTTTAAGTGACAGCAATTGATATTTTCTCTGCAATTTCAGATGTCAACAACATAAAGGTTTTCAAATAATCACTGATAAAATGGGATCTTAAAAACAGTGATGAGAAAATAATTTTTGAACAAACTAGTAAATTATAGAAAATTCACAAAATGCAAATAAACTAATTTCACTAATTACACTGCAGGCAATAAAGACTTTACATAGATCTATAAAGAAATAAATCTACTTTGGGTAAAATTTTGCATGTGTTGAGTCAGGTTTTAGGTAACTTTTCTTTTTCTTATGCAACTTATAATGTAACACTTTAGTATAATGAGAAATTGGAACTTTCTTTAAATATCCTCTGTTCCTTTGATGTCAGCTTCTAATTTCCTTTTCCTATAGGGTATATCCTTAATGCTATTTTACAAATTTTATATTAATAATAAAATATATTATTATTATTATATATAAAAAGAATAAAAGTATATTTTTAAAGTTGGCATTATTTATACTGCACTGTGTCCCTGATGCAAGAAAGTGCTAATCAAGTATATTTTTACATACTTTCCCAAACACAGATATTTTTGAACTGCAAACTAAAATCTTAACTCCACATATAAATTGAATGTTTAATTTCTTTTCAGACTCAATGCCTGAATCAGCTTTCTCAGCTCCAAAATCCTGAAGGTTTCTTTAACTGCAATAACTAGGAATAATTACAAGTTAACTGTTTTAAGTATTTTAATTTCTTCCCACTCTGAATATCATTATTTCAACATTGACAGGCAAAATAGGTGATCTTACATTTCACAATAAAATAAAACCTGAATAACCATGGTCAAGGAAACTGTTGTAGAGGCTCTCCGTGTCATCATAATTGGTTTTTAGATACCGCAGGCTGCTGTTGACAGCAGCTTTTCATGGTCTCACTTGTCTCCTTGCATTGAGCCTTATTGCCCATTAGGCTCATTGGCTTCCCAGAAGCAAGGATTAAGAGGATAATTTAGGGGACAGAGGACCTACCCTGACTTAAATTTCCCTTCCCATGACTTGTTTCTTTCTTTTAGCTGATGATGGTTTAAAGCAGAATGCAAAAATGGTGCTGGGAGTCAGAACAGGAATCCAAAATCTGTTCCTTTCATACTAAGTGCCAACAACAGATGTGTCTCTGGATTTTAAAATTCAGTATCAGTCATAAATTGTAACACAACTTTTATTATCCCTTTGGTCAACAACTATGAGTTAATAACATCCACAAGGCAGGGCAGGTATTTAAGTCCATGAGGTCATGTCCTTTACTTCTGAACCTCTTTGCATTTTGTTCTTTAGCATGCCAAGGCAGATTGACTGCAATGAAGTGTTGTACCAGGCTCAACTCTGAGAAAGCAAAAGTAGAAATAGTGTTAAAATCTCGCTAAATAGATTCCTTTTTTCCCTACCTGGTAGATGGAGACTCTAGCCCGTAGTGCTTTCCGCATATTGGCCCGACGTAGTCTGTGGCAATTCAGCTGGACTAGATAATGGCATTGTGTGGTACCATTTCATTCTCAGGTTATTTAACCCTTCCTTGACATTGCTGTAACACTGGTCAACTTTTGAAATTACTTGTTTCAAAATAAAAAGTTGCAGTATTTTGCTTTTGACATTTTCTGATACTGCCTTTTGCTGGGTATTTTTAGGCTCAAAATTTTTTCCAAACTGGACCTCAAATTAAGATTAGTTTCACCTCATCTCATAAGGCATTTTCTAATTGTACTGGATTAAATACTGATTTGTCTGTAGACTCAGAGGAGGGCTACAACCTCCTTTAAGAGCTGTAGGCTGCTTCCCAGAAGTGAAAACAGCTAGAAAGCCACACCACAGGTTACATCTAACCTTTTCTTCTCCTGTGCTTCATCCCCTGTGTTGTATTTCCAGAGCTGTCCATGACAGGGGAGAACAGGGACATGCCATGTTGAAAACTGAGTTTTGAAAAGAAACAAATGAAAAGCCTACTAAACCAAAAAGGAATTTGGGCTCTCTTTACTTACGTTCCTTATGGACTGCACTTCAGGCAGAACTAGCCAGTCCCAGCCCCCACTAACATCAGGCTGTCCAATACTTCCCACTATTGATCTGTGATGTAAGTGCCTTATAACCTTGCCCAATTTTATTTGGGCTGGATTTTTCCATGATGGATAACAAGATAAAGCAAACACTTTATATGCCTACACGTAACTTTCATGTTTCAACTGCTAATTAATGTTCAATATTGAGAAAATATATGACCTGAGCTTTGGCAGTGGCTTCTTGAGGCAGAGGAGCTACCTTCCGGAGCTGGTCAAACAAAAACCTCTGAAAAAATCTTAGTGAGCACAGCAACAGAGAAGGCAGAAAGACCATTAAAGATTACGCATACTTATAAAAGGGACAGAACCTGAAAATTCACTGGCACTCTTGATTCTTGCATTTCTATATCCTTCGAGTACTTGAACTCACAGCCTTAAAATTGTGTTAAGGGAGGCCTCTGTGTGTAGCTTGGTATGAGTATTTCAGTATTAATTAGAATCTTTAAAGAGAGATTAAGAATATAAGGCTGCAGAACTTAAGAAATACCAACAGTAAGTGGATTATATAAAAGTATGAGCAAAACAAGCAAAATGATTCTGCTCATTTAATTCCTTAGTTTCAGAAAAGCTTAACTGTGAAATGTTGTGCAAAATAAGATTCTTGCTTAATCTCACAGATTTTTCACTAGAAATTAGTATTAAACATATACAAAATAATATAGCTTAGTTAAAGCACGGTACAACAAATCCTTCCCTAGAAAAAATAGACTTGTGCTGAATCCAGCCACTAATTATCCCAGTTATATGCAACGACAAATAATTTCACTTTTAATCATGAAGTCCTGCAAAGACTCCATTTTACTTTGTGAAGAAATGCTTTTAACTTAAAGTGTTTAGTACTGCATTTCCCCTAAATATAACTCAACTCAAATTTAGTTCTTGCTTAGACTTTGTAATACTCCATTTGAATTAGAGCTAGCTTATTAACAGTTAAAATATGAAATACAGCATTATTAGTATTGGCATTTGAAATAGCATTTGTATATTAATATATATGTGTGTGTATTTGAAGAAAGATAATGCTCTGATAATGTTCTGAACTTTCTGCGTTTCATTCTGATTCTTTCTCTACTCACCTCCAGTTCCTGCCAGTGCCAGTATGCTGGTGATACAGTGAATCTTTAACCTGGAATGTTATATTCTTGGGTTTACTTCATGATTTCTTTCTGAGCTTCTACATGTTTTTAAATTTTAATTTATAAACCAAAAAAATGTAATAAAGCATAGTAGGTGGCAAGATAATTTTTGAGACAGATGAGAAAAGTAGACATATCCTGTTTAGAACCTGTTTATGCTTTTGGGACTCAATTCTTGCCAGAGAATTTCCAATTTTTTTGCAAAATCTGTGTAACCTTTAGAGGAGTGGGGTGGTGGCTAGGTGGTTGAGTTTGGGGGATTGTCCATTATAAAATACTGGCCACCCAAAACTGAGAATTGTTTTTAGATAACGTTGCCTAATTTTCCACTGATTTATTTCCCATGCTCATACAGAGGCTAGGAATACTTCATTCTCTTTAGATTGCTGTTTTCTGGAAGGTCACTATAATTGCCCTCCTTTGATTTGTAACACCAATAACGTTGTCATTTATCTTATGGCTTTCCACCTACTCACTGAAGGAAGGATTAATAATTATGGTAGAGATTTTAACAGAGGTTCAGCAGACCTGCCTCCCTACACCAGGGTCGCCCCAGCCACATCTCACTGGCTAGCACAGCTTCCCAGAACACACCAGTGCATTGAAAAAACCACAAAATTAGTAAAGCCCCTTCTCAGGTCTCCAGTTCAGACCAGTTTAGGTGCTTGACACAGTCTTCTGGTAATATATGAAGGGGAGTTTGCTGGCCAGGGACCTCTGGCGAGGGCTGCCTGAGACATTCAGGAGTCTGAGTATTGACACAAGTGGGGGGTTTGTTATCCTATTAGCATGTCTGTCCTTTAATAACATTTTATACTACTTCTCAAATGAGTCTCAAGTTTGCAACAGGTCATATCTCTAACACACTAGAATAACTAGAAACTAGAATAAATTAGCACAGATACCTCTTACTCTATTCAAGACTAAGATTAAAATCTCCTGTTTTTAAACCACAGTCATCAGTCTTTTGATATGACATTGTTCCAGACCATTTAATGTGTATAGTTCCTTCAGCAAGCAATATTTCTGAATGCTTAACAAAACATTCCTGGAACAAGGAGTCATTCTGCATTTCACCCTTCCAGCCTCAGAAATCAACTATTCTTGTTGCATGTGTGTTTTATTTTATTTGGCTCATTGTTTGCCTTAGTTTAGAGATCAAAAAGTGAATCTGTACTGTAAAAATAAGGCCTGTGTGGGTCAGGAGGAAAAAAAGGGGAGAGAATAGGGAACATTTCATTGTTATATGTGTTGTATCTAACAGCTTTTTTAACAGTGTTCTTCAGATGTTTTGCATTAAAGCTTAATATAAAGAATTCTGAATGAGTGCCAAAATCAACAGCATTGTTGGATAAATGTTATCACTGCACCCAAGTTCTGATTTATTCTGACATAGAATTGCTCGCCTGCAATTAAAGGTTCATTATTCTACCCTAAGACATAAGTAAACACTGATAATAAGGATTTAAATTATCATAATGGTTTGTATAAATTCTATGATCAATTTTTATTCTCCTAGTTTTATGCTTCTAACAGCCATTATATAGTCATATTAATATTGATAATTGCCACAGGCATACATTAAACACTCTATTTTTGTCTCATCCCAGTAGTAGCTCGAACTACATACAGCCTGTCTTCCACAATCTGCTCCACCATTCTCTTCATGCAATTTTTCTCTTGTTCTGCCTACCCAGGTCTCTTCCTTTGCCCACTAAGTCATGCCACCTTCTCATTTGTCCTCTAGGTAACGTATTTTTGCAGAGAAAAACACAAGTGTGCTGAAATGAAGGACTGAGGGCAGAAAGAAGAAAGGGAGCTAAGAGACTCCTGAAGAAAAATGCACGCTGATTTTCCAAGTGCAGGGGTGATGACACAGCCACTGGAACACATTGGCTCAGAACACTGCAATGATTTCTTATTTACTTCTGCTGTATTAACACACTCCAGTAACCTCAAAAATTTTTCTACTTTCTAAAAATTTCCATTTGGGCTCTGACTGAGGATGAAATGCCCTGGAAGGTTTGAGCAAAAGAAAGTGGTAGCTTTTCATGTGGAATGAGTGTAATGAAACCATGCTTTCCCAAAAATGAAGTGCCAAAAGACTTAAACTCTTCCTATTGACTTGGGTTTATGTGATTTTGTATTTTAAAGAAAGAAATAAACAGAAAAGTAAACCTGGAAATACTACTTAAATTAGCAAAGTGTAACAGCTATTTACCCAATTAAGAAATCATGAGGCAGAAAATGCCTAAGGTTGCAAGCATAGCCTTAATTCAATGATTCTTTTTCCTAGCCATAGCTATTGGTTATTTGGTCAAAATAAACGATGCAGCTCCCTACCTCATGTTTACTGAGCTAGATGCACAGCTCAAGCAGAAGCCACATGTCACACGTGTTCAGAAACAGTCCCCTCCCATTGCACTGCCTGGAGCAGTAGCCCAGCTTTGTCCACAGGACAGGTCAACATTTTCTGTACTGACACACCCGCCTCTTACTGAAGCAACAGAATATAGGACTTTATGGAATTTAATATATATGTCTAAAATTGAGAATTTAATATAGAATATAGGACTTTACCTACTCTTTGTTAGCTGTTAACCATCACAGTGTGATTATGAGCAGGGATTGTCACAATGGTCACACTTACAGGTGCAATCTTTGCAAAAAATTGTTCTTCAGTGTCGAGAGATCACTCCAGAAATCTCAGCATTTCTTAGATACAGTTTACTGTTTGCAATATGTATTCATACTGATTAAAAACACTTACCTCCTCTAGATTATATAACCATGGAATATGGAGCAGTAATTTAGTATGTATTGCCTGTCTCCCCAAAGTGCACTGCACCTGTGTGACAGACATAGTGTTTTAATTGCCAAATTAAGAGCTGAGAAGTCAAGAAGTGCCAGAAACAGTTTGTCCATGTGTCCTTTAATCTGTCATTCTGCACGTTTTCAGGTACGTAATAGTACGCTTTATTTAATGAAAGGAGAATACACTTATTTGTCCTGGGAAAAGTGTACATTTACAAGTAATGAAAGCAAAATATGTAATTCTTATGAAGAATCCCATTAATTTCTGAATGCAATTTGTATGTATAGCTGTTTTATTTTTAAAGCTGGCCTAGTTAATTATGGTAATCCAGTAGTATTACTCTGTCTTCACTCTGACATAAAAAAAAAAGCTCCTCATGTTAAAAGAAACTTCTTATTTTAATTTTTCTCCTTGGGAATACATATGGTTTGTACTAGATCATAACTGGATGTTTGTGAGTCTCTGTTAATTTGCCTTGTTGGTGGCCTTGAGGGGAAAAGGGGGATTTAATCAAATGATTTAACATTATCTAAGCAAGAATTAAGTAACCATGTTTACAGTATTTTTATGAGCACTTCAGTTAACCCCAGTGAGACTACTCATCTGAATGAAACTAATAGGATTAAGCTTTCTGATTGTTAACGAGTTCGTGTGATGTCAAAATAGACGTCCATGCAGTCTGAATATTGAAAATTGAGCTAAAGAGAATTTTGATTCTGAGGATCATTCTTCTCATTTAAACAACCAACATCTCCTAAAATGCAAAGGTTGCTTTTGATAATGTAATCTAGCAGTCCATCCAATTTAAAAAGACATTTGTCTGTTAACTAGTATGTGCATTCTAGCACTTTGACCAAGGGATGTCCTTTCATTACAATTATACGGTACCCAACACACAGGGTGGCAAGCTCAAGGCACTCAGTGGCAGTACCTTTGCCAGTAATCACGGAAAGAGATAAATTGCAATTGAACCAACGGGATCAGTAAGACCTGGGACAGGGTACAGCAGAATTCACTAAACCCTGAAAATTCCAAACTAAACTCAGACTTTGTCCTTTATTCATCGGATATCACAAATTCTTGCAACAGATCTTACATAACCTGAAGCAGATGCTGTAATACATAAACAAATTGTGTGGAGCTAGGAGGAAAAAAAAGTTGATTTCTTAACTGTGAATGTCTTTACTTCCGTGCATTTGGGTTTACTCCTAAAATAGAATTACCTTTTTGGTGGTGGCTGGTGGGAAATCAGAGCCTTACAGGAATTCACTGTCACAGATATGTTTTCTACTATGTGCAGGCAGATGTTTATCCCTTAGGCAGAAACAAGCACGTACTCAAATTGCCATGATTATTAAAATGAAGCCTCAACCACATGCTTGCAGAAGTAGCCTACAAAACTGCATTTTAAAGTAAAAAATAAAAAATTAAGTGCATCATACCAGCCAAAGCAAGCACAAGACTTCCTTCTGCTAGAACAAATTCTGCATAAATCTCTGGTTTGTTTGGAACCTATTTTAATCTGCTTTTCTAATTGTTGTCCTTTTCTCTTAGTCTACATGTCAGCACATATCCAGTGGGCTGAATTACATGTAAGATCAAAAATCAGCTTCCACTCAATTTGTTTGCTTAAACCCAAGGAGACAGTGCAGAGAATCACATTTCACAGGGGACATACCAGCAGAAGGAACTGTAAAATGCCAGCACACATTGCCCATGGCTCAGTGTTTCTTGTCCTGTTAAATCTGCCTTGTTAGAAAGTGCATATAGCTGTTCAGCTTTGCTTCTCAAGGCTCGTCAGAAGGACTGTACAGCACTGGACAACCAGCTCAGTGCTCTCAGAGGGACCGGTGGCACATGGGCTCACAGGGGACAGCCAGCACGAGAAGAGGGCAGTGCTGGGCAGCTGACAGTCCAGGCATCAGCAGCTCACCATGAACTTTGCATGGTCATTTTCCTGCCTTCTGCGTAATTCCTTAAGAACCAAGAGAACCTTAGCCAAATACTTCCCAAAGTTGGAATTTGTGATTTTGTGATCCACATAAAAAGCCTGAAAGAGCTCCAGGAGCAGCAATCTGTTAGGCACCATTACCTTTTCTCTACCCTCTTTAATAAATGAGAAATAAACCACAGTATATTACAGCATTAAGCAGCTGAACATGGGTTCTGCCAAGAGTGCTGAGACTCGCTGCAGCCAGGGAAGGGGGTGTCACATGAACCATTGGGTACAATTCCGCCGTTGCCTGGCCTCACCTGCTACCACCTTCCTGAGAGTATCGCTCACCTGCCAGGTGCCCCAGTCCTCCTGGTTGGCAACAGGAATAATTAATTGTAGCCTCTAAAAAGCACTATAGCAGTCCCTGTTTGCATCTTTCTGGACTGTTGTCAGGCACTGCCTTCCCTGTGCTCTGCCCACGTCTCTGCCCTGTGTAAATGCCTTTCTCCTACGACGAGCTCCATGGCAGGAGAGCTCTAGATC
>JAVJGJ010000057.1:52539037-52596813 GCA_035590215.1 Microhierax caerulescens | reverse complement strand
GATCTTCCCCGTGTTTGAGTGCACGTGGGTGCCTGAGCCCCACAGAGCACCCAGTTCCCAAAGGAAGCTGGGCACCCCAGAGTTACCTCTTCATGCTTTGTCCCAAAGGATTGCTTATCCATCAGACTTTCACTGCAAAGATATATTTGCCAACTATGAAAAGGAAGACTGACTTTCAAAACCATAATTTTGGAATGTTTTACAGCTAAGTGCAAAGAACGGGCTAAATGTTCACCTTTGACCAGATTAGGAAAACATAATTAGAAAACTCCCGTGCCTGGATTTCATCTGATGCCCCACAAACGCAGAAGCAGGAGGGTGAGCACACATCCCTGGCAGCACAACTGTTAGCAGAGCTGTGGTAGGACCTGGGTCCAAAGAGATGAGCCTGGGGACTACACAAAAATCCACTTCACCCAAAACACAGAGCAGCCCCAGTACCAGCACAAGTGTAGGGGTGCAAACAATAAGAAGGGGGCAGAAACACCTGAGTCCGGCACTGCTGCCAGGGAAAGAGGCTGTTGCAATCACAGCCACAAGCAGCTTGATTGATCTACACGCTGAGCTAGAAAGACCGAAAGGGAGAAGTGAAGGAAGGCTGCAAAGGAACATCAAGCAATGAGACATCCCACCCCAGCTCTGCTATGAGCATCTCTTTCAAATAACAGCTGTTTTCTATAAAGCTGACTTGAAAATTGGTATCTTCCTACTTCTGAGAGAATTTGTTCATCTTTTTACTGGCAAAAGTACTGTTATTGCTTTTCATTCCTGCCAGCCCTGCAGAGCCACCTCAGCACTGAGGAGGTGAACCAGAGTCTATTTTGGCATAAAGCAGAAAGAACACAGCTTGATCTCAGATCCCAGGGTGAATTTTCAGTGCTGGTGGTCAAGAAAGTCATGGGTTTATTTGTAAATTAAAAGAGAGGTCAACAGGAAAATCATTGGGGAATAAAAAGAAAAAAGCAAACGTGGAACCCTACTATGCCATTTATACTCTCTTTATAGATGAGAGTACAGTTTATATAATGTAATTTGAGTTATAAATAATATTATTGTTTGTTTCGGCCAAAAAGCTGTAGCTCATTTAATTAAGAGAATGGATGTGTTTGTGTTGTGTTACTCACTACTTTATCGTAAAATATATCTGTAATGATAATCTATGGGAAAGTTACTGCAGTGGCAGGGAAAAGGATAGTGAAAGAACTTATGAAAGCATTTCCAGTAAGAAAAAAAAATCGAGGATTCTCTTTGTTCCCCTAAATCAAAAAGTTGAAAAAATAAATTTTAAACAAAAATAAATAAGGGAAGAAATGTAAATTGATCGAATTGACTTTGGAGTGCAATGTTAAAAAGGGGCCATTTGTACCAATAAGTCTGGGAGAGAGGCTCAGTCATTTTCTAAATCTGTTCAACACTCAGGGTGTCCCATTCCATTCGCTGGTGTGCAGTGCGTATTCAGCAGGAAACCATATATTATAGCAGTCTTTAATGCTCACTTATTTCAAACACCATTGATGAGGAATTACTATGTGATGTCAAACAGAAATGTTCACTGCAAAAAAGAAAGAAACATTCTTTTTCAAATATTGTAAATGAAGGTACCACGTACAGACACAGATATGGAAAAAAATCTATCATGCTGTCCAGGAGTCTAAGTTGGCAACAATGGAAGATTTGTGGTACTTCTCTGAGCCACATAAATGCTGACATTTAATTTTTACAAAGCTGAGGTGAACTTTTTTTTTTTTTTCAGAAAGAAAATAAGAAATTAAGTTTAAAGAAAAATAAAACATTAAGCACTATAAAACATTTGTAATGTCAGGTTGCAATACATGGAACAGGTCGTTTCCATCAGGAGTAAGGCAGGTGGAGGAAGAGTAAAGAAGAAATACTTTCTTGTGAGACAAGATTAATGAGGCAAGGGGATGTGATTTGGTTTTTAATGAATGGATCCACCCAATGAATATCTACAGCAACATGTATAGCAGGTTGCCACGAGCTATTGCCGTGGCTCCTTAATGTATGTGGCTGACGTTCTGTGTGGGAAGAGATGTGGTGGGAGACTGGCAGGGCTCTGCCCCTTGGATCCAGAGACCAGCGTCCAAGCTCTGGTCTGTACTTGTGCCAAAGGCCATCTTCAATAAATCTAGTTATAAATAGAAACTTGCCTGATGAAGCCAGTGACTCAAAGGCAGCTGAGTGTGATGCTGGCCACATCACACCACTGGCTGCCACTACTTACAGTTTGGAGGGACACATAGGCAGACCTTTGACTGATTTTGATGCAGATTGTGGAGGGTTTAGTGACCTGGATTTACATTAGCAGGGGCAAGTGATGTTGCAGATACATCCCTGTGATAGTTAATTACAAGGGTCTCAAGCTAATATAAGAAAATCAAAGCCAAGGTGGTTAGACTACTTCCATCACTTAAAGTAAATGTAAGTAACCTAATTTTTTATTGTTTCATGATAAGTTTTGGCCATATTTTGATGTTAGTCATCTGAGGACCACAACTAGCAATTCCTAGTTTTGGGAGCTGACAAACTGGTGGTGGATATATATTGGATCAATCAGTCAGGCAAAAACCAGTCCAACTGGTACGAAAATGGAAAACAAAGAGCACTCTCTGCAAAAGAAAAAGAAAAAGAAAACCAAAAAAACAACAACTACACGAACAGAACTATAGAGACATCAGTGTTCGGGAAGGAGGGATGGAGATGACAGGAAGCCGCAGCACAGCTCATGTACCCTGTGGCCAACTGTGCCACCATAGGGTCACAGTTCACGTTATCCCTACGCTGAGCAAAGGGGCAGCCAGAACAGAGCATACCGACCAGCTGAAAGAAACTTTCAAATTATAATGAAGGTGTAAATTGTCACACAACTTTTGAGGCAGGCAATCTTTGGTGCTATTTCACCAGTGCTGTCTGAATCATCCCTTCTTACAGAAGCAGCAGCACATTTTGCACCAACGGCAGTCTGGCAAAAGAATAAAAAACAGATTAAATGTGTCCTGGTGCAACATGTCTCATTTGAACCCCCCTCAGCCCCCACCAGGAAGAGGGCACCCGTCCTGGGGGCCATAGAGCCAGGGTGGGGGCTTCATCCAGCAGTACACAGACCCCAAGGCAGGGGAAAGTTGTGCCCGTGAGCTCCACCACAGCCGGGGGTACCTGGGGAGGGCACCTCACCAATGCACAGCAATGCTGTGGACTATCCCTTCTGTCACTGTGCACCACCCCTTACCCCAAATATAAATAACCCTCCACGAAAGCAAGGAAATAGAAAACCAGTGGGGAAATGGCGCTGTAACAAAAATAGATTACATCTAATGTGGATGCACTTCGTCAGTAGGTTTCTACATCAGATTTTTAAAAATCTTCAGTGAAGAAACATGTTAGCTTGTAAGAAAAAAACCACTTCCTTCTGATGAAATGGAGACACGCTGATTGATTATGAGGTTTTTGAGCTTTCTGAAATATTTCAAGGCTTTAACTGAATCTCTGCTACTAAAATTATTCACAATATATCTGAGGGGGGTTTTTTGCACTTCTGTACCAAAGAGAGACCTTCTTGAACCATCTAATTTTGGAATAGCATAAATTCTCATAAACAATGAAGGGAGCATGCCAATTTAATAAATCATTCACTGCTTAGCAAAGAGGAAGAATTTGAGGACTCCAGCATGGCAGCAGAGATTTTATACAATACAGCAAGAGTTTTAACCTTTTAACTTTACTGGAGTTTGCAATTTCTGAAAGCCCATGAGAGATACCTAATAAAAACAAGGCTTTTGTCAGTAGGATCAAAATCACAAATTCATTAAGCAGAGAATCCATATTCATTCAAAATTCATTAGAAGTCTGTTTATTTAAAATAGCTGAAAGCTGTTGGTATGATAAGGCACTAATAAAAGTGACCAAATCAGGTAAAGCAGAAGAAATAAAACTCACTAATGTAACTTCTAGAACAAAAAGTGCAGTTTAAAACAAGTAAAATAAAAACATAACATAAAGATTTCAACCCTAGTAGTATTAACACATATTTATTTTTATTCTAAAAGTTGTTGATTATTTCTGCTGAAAAAAAACCTAAAACAACTCACTTGTCCTGAATGATGACTGCAAAAATGGTACATGTGATATTACTCTGGTCTGCACTCATTGATCTTTTGTACTCAGCATCCCATTAGCTTGGAGTTCCACAGCCATTCTAAACATAAACTTCTGTATTTCTGACAAGTCTTTATGATCTACGTACACATTTTTAAACCAGTTGGTTCAACAAAACTGCTATGAAAACCATAAGAACAACAGGACACACACCAAGATTGACCAGTTTAAGGGTGAAGAAGACCTATAAGGTACATCATTAATTAAGCAAGTTTAGATTTTTAATAAATGAATGTGCTTAACAACCCTGAATACATTCATGTGATCATGGAATCATGGAAACAGAATCATAGAATGGTTTGCATTGGAAAGGACTTTAGAGATCACCTAGTTCCAACCCCCTGCCATGGGCAGGGACACCTTCCACTAGACCAGGTTGCTCAAAGCCCCATCCAGCCTGGCCTTGAACACTTCCAGGGATGGGGCAGCCACAGCTGCTCTGGGCAACCTGCTCCAGTGCCTCACCACTCTCATAGTGAAGAATTTCTTCCTAATACCTAATCTAATTCTAGCCTCTTTTAGTTTAAAGCCATTCCCCTTGTCCTATCACTACACGCCCTTGTAAAAAAGTCCCTCTCCAGCTTTCCTGTAGGCCCCCTTTAGGTACTGGAAGCCTGCTATGAAGTCTCCCAGAGCCTTCTCTACTGCAGGCTGAACAACCTCAACTCTCTCAGCCTGTCTTCAGAGGAGAGGTGCTCCAGCCCTCTGATCATCTTTGTGGTCCTCCTCTGGACTCATTCCAACTTGTCTTTTTTACATAGGGGGCTCCAGAGTTGAATGTAGTGCTCAGGTGGTGTCTCACAGGAGCACAGTAAAGGTGGAGAATCACCTCCCTCGACCTGTTGGCCACTCTTCTTTTGATGCAGCCCAGGGTATGGTTGACTTTCTGGCTGCAAACACAGATTGCTGGGTCACATTGAGCTTCTTATCAACCAACACTCTCCAGTCTTTCTCCTCAGGTCCTCAGCAGATTGTTCTGCTCTCAACCCGTTCTCCGTCGAGCCTGTATTTATGCTGGCAATTGCCCCAACCCATATGCAGGGCCTTGCACTTGGCTTTCTTGACCTTCATGTGGCTCACATGGGCCCACCTCTAAAGCCTTTCAAGGTCCCTCTGGGTGGGACCTTGTCCAGCATGTCACCAGCACCACACAGCTTGGCATCATCAGCAAACTTGTGGTCATATGTTTAGGGAGGTGTATTGTGTTTATAGTGTAAGAATGCCCTGTGAAAGATTTATGCCCCAAATCCTCTTGGTTGACTGGAGCCACTTCAACATCCAAAGGCAGGGAAGGCAGTAGATGAGTTACCTGTGGCGTGAAACAATGCAGCAGAATGAACATCACTCTTTGCAGGTCAAAACCCAACAAAGAACAAACTTACTACAACAGGGGAGTTTGAGCACCTGAAGAACAGCATTTCACTAAACCGCACCTATTTTATAATGCTTTGGCATATTTCCCTCTGTCTTTTGGCATTAACTACATAACATGTACTTATCAAAAGATGATTGGTAATAGTTTGGGTTCTTTTAAAGCCACAAAGTGAATGGGGTTGTTTTTGCAACAGCAGGTGGGACAGGTTTGGGGAGAGAGGAAAAGGGAAAGGAAGAGTTGGAAACTGCTTAGGGATTTGTACATTGGCATCCCCCATTAGCAAGGTGAAAATAAATTTTAGACATGCAGAACTTACTGAAGCTATACTTCTTGACATTATGATTTTTATTCTCCAAATTCAGCCATGTAGGTCTGAAAATTCACACAATTCTGTGAGTTTTCAGCGTTGAAAGAACACCACTTTTTGTGTATCAAAGGAGAAATTGCATTATTTGAGCATGAAAGACAACGTACATTTGAAGACAGAAATTTTAGCAATTTGGTGGCAGTACCATTTTAATCCTGATCTTTGTCTGTTGGCATGTATTTCTCAGTAACAGTGAGGACAGTGTAGCCAGGGACATACTGCTAGTCCTGCTAATTCACTCCACCTCACCCCTGACAAATGAGAATCCCTTGACAATAATTTGTCTAAGCCTGTTCCAAACAAATCTTTTCATGTCTTCTCTATTTAGGAAGATCCTGATTTCTTTAAAACACATACATATATTTTAAACAAACCAAAAAAAAAAAAAAAAAAAAAAAAAAAAAAAAGGTTATACAGCTTACTAGGACTCATTCTAATAATTATTATGGAACATAGAATTTTTAATTTCAATAAGTGCATTAATTTTTCTGATATTTATTTACATGTATGCCATTGGAACTGTTTCTGAGCACTACAATAGTTCTTGGATTTTGCGTTCTTTTTCTGACAAAAACACAGGCATTTTCATAATTCTTAGTTGACATTTTAGCATATTAATTTTTTTTCATATAGCTCAGGATTTTTCGTTCTTCATACCTGAAGCGTATAATATTTCTAACACGTAAATCAGAATATTGTATGGAAGGATATCAACCTGGAATAC
The DNA here is from genome assembly GCA_035590215.1 of Microhierax caerulescens. Lineage (NCBI taxonomy): Eukaryota > Metazoa > Chordata > Aves > Falconiformes > Falconidae > Microhierax > Microhierax caerulescens. Next base: position 52,590,174 of record JAVJGJ010000057.1, on the reverse strand, counting down.
ATCTGAAATAACTGGTGGATCTTATAATTTCTCCTGCATTCCTGTATTTCAGCATTTCAGAGACATTTCATATACTGAAGATACCTAAATATTTTGCAGTGACATCTTCTTTCTCTTCTTATTAATTCCAAGAATATGGATTTGATTCATTTACTGTTTTTTTTCAGGTGGCTGCAATCTTTATGCAATTTATTCTGCTGAAATTTAGAAGGCTTGAAATATGATATTGCAAATTAGAGTGGTAGGTGAAGCCCTACAGTTCCCCTAAAATTAAAAATAATGTTTGTCATTATTATAGAAAAATAACAGTATAAAATCGGGGTTTTTAACATAGTTGTGGACATAGGTCTCTTGGGCTAGCCCAAGATGCAGTGTCTAGTCTCTCATAAAAATAGGTGTTAGAGAGCAGCAAAGTCACCTGAAGGGAAGCACCTCTCTGTTGGCTGACATTGATGTTTCAGGAGAGGCGATGCTGAGATATAAAAGAACTACAAAGTGTTGCTCATGTTTTCTACAAAGTGCTGAGCTTTCTGCTGTGAAGTGTAGAAAGTAATTGCTATTGATGATTAAACTGGATAACACTTCAGAGGTTTTGCAGACAGCTGATTCTGTGGTGATCACATAATTAAGTTTTGCTGGTTTTGTGATATTCTGTACAAGAAATCTGCAGGCATAAAGTCCTACTGTTTCCATAGACAGTGGCCATCCAGGTGCATCACGGTTCATCTTATCAAACTGGTTCTAGACAATCACAAATGCATATATATCAGTTTGCATCCAGGTGAGCTGCTGTTTTGAAGAACACCCAGCGTAAACTCCTCTTTTCTTCAGAAAATAGTGAAGATCTTAGAATACCCAGTTCACTGGCAAATCAGGTAGTTGCTCAGTCCAAGTAGGCTAAAGTAGACTTGGAGGAAAGAGCAAGAAAAGACAACCATATTGCATACTCCTAATTTGGTAGAACTAGCAGCCTTGTCTCCATCTCTTCCTCCTCCAGGTGGTCACAATGGACTAGATATGGAGAGGAGGGAAGCTTGTTGACCTGGAGCTGTGCATAGTTCCCAAGTTGCTCACATGATGCTCCTGTGCTCAAGCTACAGCACATAACCACCAGATCAAAAACTTTGGCATGTGACTCCCAAGAAAATTGGTTAACAGTGAGGAAAGAACCTATGGAGACAACTTTATGTGGCAAAACAGAATGCTGGTTGACTTCTTTATCAATCTTTTCAGGTAACGTGAGAAAATGGGTGTTCCCCCTCTACAAGTGAGATCTGGGAAGAGGCAATACGGTTGCTTAATATCAAGAAAAGGCCAAAGCAGATGTGATCACTTACTTCTCCTTCCAGGAGTAAATTCTGCCATGAATTGTTGGGTCAAGTATAAGAAAGAGCCAGCAGCAAAAGCTTGATTGCAGGAAGTATAGCAACCCACTGGATATCATCAGAAACTTGCTTTAGGCACTGAATAAGTGATTTAAAGTTGATGCATATGAACAGGCAACCTGCCAAGGATTTTGGTCAAGTAGGAGTCTATGGTACATCAACCCAAAAGCTTTTTAGCAAGATGTAAGTAATACTGGATATATTAAGGATCAGGCCTCCAAAGTGCTAAAATTAAATTCAACACGTAAAATGCTTGTATGAATCATAGGAGAAGGACTGAAAAGATGAGAACGCTTCAGCTAAGAAACCAAGCAGTAACTTTGTAAATACATGTCATTTGTAAATAAATGTCATTTTGTTCATGCAAAAGAAGGAAAGACAACTAAATAAAGATAAATTGAAGGAACATGTATTAAGAGCAGAAGGATAATGAAGAGGAAACAGTCATACACCTGAAAGTGGGCTACAAGACTGTTCAGAAGCAAACCTACTGCCAACCTTAATGGTATTCTGCTGAATACTTTATGGCAAGCTGTAGTATTTTTGGAAAATCTCAAGCCATCAGCAGAAGGCAGTTCAAAAATCACAGATGAGTCTCTTGGTTAGTAGGGAGTGTAAGGATTCACAACATCATTGTGGAGGAGCTCAATGTGTTTGTCAGTATTTTTGCTATAGTGAGTTGGGGAGTTATCTAAACTTCCATTTTGAGGCAATCTTCATGAGACAATGAAAATAAAGTCCAGTAATAAATCAATAATTTACAGAGCATCGAATTATGTTGCTTTTTGTTATGTTGCAAGGCAAAGTATTTTTGAAACACAGTTTGGAACTGATAGATGTTTACCTAATATTCATGTGTATTTCTTCAGAAACGTTTGCCGTATCTTAGAAGCAGCATATCTGCAATGTGATGTAGGGGTTACTATGGTGAGTTCACATCTCTTATTTAATCCTGTACCTGAGTAAATACACATTGTAACAATCTCTGTTAGAGGTGCTATTAGTAAAGTTATGTCAGCATTTCTATCAAAACTACTTGTTTTCCTGTTGCAACTTGGCCAAAAGACAAAGGAAACTATTCCTAGACCAAATCCACAGAAGTCTTTGCACTCTTCTAGTGTTTGTTTTGTTTGGTTTTTTTTAACAGAGCTTCAATCACACTCTGAAGTCCTCTGTTGTAAAAATCAAATAAAAAATCAGTGGATTTGTTTCTATACTTCAGTAGCTAGTGATTTGGATGACAGTTATGGGACTTATCATTTAGAAAAATCTTTAGAAAAATTTGGGAGTTAGCCTGCATTTCCCTGTTCCAGGCAGTGCTAGTGGGCATTCAGTGAGGCATTAATTGCAATACTTGTTTTACAGCCCTTCCATGCTGCCAAGTGGGATAAAGACACTTTTGTGTAAAGGAGAACCAGGACATTAGTTCCTGTGTTTAATGACTCAATTTAACTAAAATGGCATTAGAAATTTAACTTGTAAACTCCAGTGCATTCTTTTTGAGCAATTATTTGAGTCAGTCTCCAGGATTACACATAAGAAAGAAGTGCATTGCTGGAAACAAACACATACTTTTATCTTTTTGGCACCTATTTATTTTTCTAATAATTTTTTTTTTAAAAAGAGTGGGTAACTTTCTAAGAATATTTTCTCTATGAGCTCTCCTGCATATGCCATGATAACTCTTGCATTATGCACTTGTATAAATTTGTAGTCTGAATAGATTAAATGTTTTCCTTTTGTTATTTTTTTAACTAAAATAACTTCTGTAGGAAATGTCTATGTTTGGCAAAATCCCTTAAACAGATAATAATACTTTTGAAACACAACTGCTACAAGAGTATTTCTAAATACATATATTTTTATTCAAAATTGTGAGTTTTAAGAACCTGAGTGGAAAAGTCAAAATTTACAGTAAAAAAAAACAAACAGGCTTTTCCAGTCTGCCCGTAAGGCCTGGTTATTCTACTGGGACTTGCATACGTGCTTGCATGTTGATCGTGTGAAGACTATACTTTTAAGTGGAACAGTTTCTTCTGTGCTTCATGTCAGCCACCAAGAGTGGACACTCATTACTGAATTGGCTGAGCAGTGCGGCTGAACAAACACATCTTTCCCGTAAGTCAGGAAGAACACGGTTGGATGGAGAAGCTCAAACAGACCATAAATGTACATCATTAGCTAGTAATAAGAAGGGAAGGCTATTTTTTGAGAATTTACTCCCATAGTCAGAAAGAGAGAAATGCAATGTGTTTCAGATGCTGCCCTGACATATACTATAGAAGCTGGGATTTTACACAGCATGAATTAAGGCCCTTCATGTTAAATGGAGTCATAGAGATCCCTGAAATAATTTTGATGGTGTTTTGGGAGGTTACTCCAATTTTTAAGTGCTACAGAATTTGAAAGATACTGCCTAACTTGTTGCTCGGTTTCTGCAGCATCACATGATAAGACAGATCTCAAGCTCCACAAAATTATTACAGTACTAGAAGATGAGAAATAGGTCATGCACTTTCCACCTTCTGCTATAAGGCCTTCTTTCCAAATACAAGCCAGTATCTGACATTGCAGTATCAAGGTCAAAAGCTGCAACACTAAAAATTTTAGAACATACTGTGCAGTAATATAAACAAAGGAATAATAGAACATTATGAATTCTACGCATCTTGTGGCACCCACCTATGAGTAGAATATGACTAAAGCACCAGCCTATCCACTTTTCAAAAGAACTATCACCATGAAGCACTAGCAAATCATCTTTTTTTCCACTAAGGTCCTATATTCATCTTTTCCAGTTATCTTTAGTTGTATTCATCAATGCGCAAAGAAATCCTTCTAAGACAGCAAGTCAGCATATTCTTTCTTTCTATCTCTTTCCTTCACCTGTGAAAAAAAAAATGGAGCAAGGACTGGAAGGAGAAGACCAGGTTCTACATTTAAGGGGCTTCATTGGAAAACAGTTTTCAGACCCCAAGGGTGAATACTCCTGTAATGTACTCCTGTAATCAGCAGGGTAAAGCATGACAGCTCTGCCAATCTCATCCATGATAAAACACAAATGAGTTTTTCAAGTAAGTGTATCCCAGCAAGTAGCATCTGACCTATCTTGAAAAAGCAGCAGATAACTGTGATATACCAGGGCAATATGCTAAGAGCAACCTCCCACCATCCCTTAGGAAGTCATTGTCTACCTGTTGAAACAGTTGACACTCCTCTGGTTTCCTTATGGGCAATACCAACTAGAATGCATTCAATAACCTTGAGATGACAAATGTACGGATTAAAAGACCTACAAGACCAAAAAAACTTGGTCTATTTTTAAAAACTCGTACCAGTGAGACACAAGTGTGATTTATTTCATATACCACTTCTCTGAGGCACAATGGGTTGTTTTGAAGTTAACTATACATTTTTATTGCTTTTGTTTTGATAAATCTAGCACTTCTTACTCTAGCACTGAAACTTACTGGTGGCTAAGACTTCTTGTTATTACCTTCTTTATTCTTATGATAGAAAATTTATCAGATAAATCTGGAAATACGATCTTGTGTGTCACATCTTTACCAAAAGTCTTATGGACGACCAGCGAGACATAGATTCCTGATCTCGAAAGTCCTGCAACAGACACCCTTCATACATACTTTGACATGGGTTTATTCTGTTGCTGTAAACTATTAGCACCAGAAAGCAAAAATTCAGAACCACAGTATGATAATTTTCATCACTAAAAAATCCATAGTATTATCCAAGTGTGTAAAGTTCAGAGAAGGGGAAGATTCATCATCTTGTCAATATTTTGAATTTCACTTTCAAATCATGGCACAGCCTTGTGTAAAATATCAGATGCTAGACCATATCATAGCTAACGAGTTCAGTGTTTGAAGGAAGTAATTAAAAAATTTAAGAATTATGTTACTGAGAAATACATTAAGAACATTTAAGAATATCATAGTAAGGTCTGATGTCCAATTAAAAGATGAGCACTCACGCAACATTTTAGTCAATCAAAACATTCTGCAAGCACTAACTGATTTTTGTAAAGTCATTGTGAAATAGGAAGGAAATAATTATCACACTTTTCCTCTCATCAGAACTGAATATTAGGACTTGGCAAACATGTCATTTGTCTCTACCACTGATGAGTTTTGCAAGTAGTAGTAGTAGTAGTAGTAGTAGTAGTAGTAGTAGTAGTAGTAGTAGCAAAGATTGACATCTAGTCTTGATGATTCATTTGATGATTTGGATTTCATAACCACCACGGACAGAATGGTAGAGTTAACCTATCTGGCTTCAAGGTAAAGTTTGTTTCAAAGCAAAAAGAAAATTTCATAACATTGCAACAAAAAGTATGACATCCTCCCATTTTTCTAGCAATTCATGTCAGAACACTTGATACTTAATATAGCGTATTTTCTCCTTTTTTTTTTCTTTAATTTATCCATCAATTAGATCTGAAAATTTAAAAGTCATATTTTAGAAATTAATGTTAAAGACATTACAGAGGTGGAGAAAAGACAAGTTAAGTTAACAAGAATCAGAAAATTCCACTATGAAATCGAAGGTTGAAAATAAAGGAACAAAACTTTGCTCCTAGAGCCCACCACCAGTCTTGTTAGGAAGCATGGTTTTGCCCTTCTGCTTTTGAACCAGCTTAGCGAGCAATGTTTTGATTATTGAAACTGAGAGGAGCAAAACTGCTGGATGTGGCAGGAATATGATTTTTTAGTATTTTTCCTTTTTATAGTGAAAAAAATTGGGGGATGATAAGATTACTCAGATCTTCCCTTGCCAGTAATAAGAGTTTAGCCTGAATTAGTATCTCAGGATTCAGTCCTGATTCATGGATTCAGGATTCAGGATTCATGGATTATTGCCTACAGAACACCAATGCAAGTGAAGACACAAAGTGAACAAAAGAGCCTGATGGAAATTTTTAGTTTTGTTTGAAATAGATATCACAAAACTCTCATCTGAACACATCTGAAAAGCATCAGTCTACTTGTTGTTTCTGTATTAATATGGAAAACATCATTCCTGCTCTGATAATGTTTGGTTTTGTGGCACTTACCATACCATTAAATTAGGTCAAATCTTCCTCCGTGCAAGAGTGAAGTTCATCACATGCATAAATGCTGCCCCCAGGAGTAGAAAGGACATTGGATCAAGTCCTTTCTGACAATTTACATCGTTGGCCAATAGTGAAGGAGAAGATGAGTGATGCCACCTCAGCCATGGTCCACTGATGACCTATCTTGTGTCACCCTTGAATCTTTTTTTTTTTTTTTTTTTTTTTTTTTTGAGCTAGGATGCTTGCAGAAACAGCTCCAAGAGAGAAAGAGCACTTTGAGGAATATCTTCAGCTAATTAAAGTTAGGAATTGACAGTCTGAAGGGATTTCCATCCAGACATTGGCAGAAGAAAGGCTAAAACAGAGCCCAGAAAGGAAGTGTGAAGTGTGGCTGGCTCAGGAGACACAAACTTTCCCCTCTAGGTCAAAGCATCGAACTTAGCCTGGAACGGGGGTGACTGAAAAACCTCTGTTATCACTTCTGCCGTTCAGGATGCTGTGTGAAACTTAGTGATAGCTAGTCCAGCTGCACACAAAACCCTTATCATCCTCAGTTGTTTAAGTTTAACATAGATCAGAACCAGATCTGAAACAAGTGTGTATCTAGAATTGGACTCATATTCTCTATACAATAATTCTTGTTTCCCTCTTGCCAGAGTGGTGAAGCTAGAGTAGCCAGATTTTTAATATCAAGCCAAATATGGACAAGAAGGAGCTCTATACACAAACAGTTCTAGAAATAGAAGTATATTCATTTTCAGATAGAAATGTCACTGAGCAGTACACACAGACATTGCATTTGTACAGGAATATGGAAGCTTCCCACCTTCATATTTAATAAACTATAGAAAGTAAATTTCTCACTTACCACATAGCACTACTTGCAATAACAAAACAAATTTTATCTTCTGAGTCTCCTTGTTTTGCTGGAATGGAGGTGGGGAGAAATCCAGCTCAGTTCATCAACATGTTTAAATAGTGCCTTTGAGAAAGGATTCAGAAGCAAATATGTACCGTTGCACTGGGCAGCTGCTCTTGCGGATTTCCAGTTAAACAAACATCTATTGCAAGGTATGTCTCATAATGAGGTTGTTTTCTCTAGACTTTTTCGAGGGTCATGGTCATCACCTGGGAATTGTGGTTTTCAGACTTACGAAATTACTGATCAGTATTTGTGCAAAATTACACAATAGTATAATAAACAATAGCGGTATATGAATGTGCAGCATGTAAAAGTAAAATGTTAAATTCTTGTGAATTTGTTGATTTCCAGTTTATACTTCAACAGAGTACTTAACAGAGTCAAGTAGAGTGACAAAACTTACACTATTAAATAATTTTTAACATTTGAGGGGGGGAAAAAAGGCATGGAAACTAATGGTGACAAAATATAAGCACAGCTCTGTTTTAACAACACTTGTGTATGCAATTTCTGATTACTTTCAACAGGCAAGAGCAAAGTAAGGAAGCATGAGTTTTTGCAGGAATGGTGACTGACCATTGCAGTGTGTTCACAATCTTCTCTGGCATGTTCATTCAGCCTGCTGAGCCAGGAAAAAGCTTTTACTAATAGGATTTGATTAAAAGAAATACTAATTGCCTATTGGAAGTTAAGAACCACTTTTTCTTTAATACTTAAAAAAAAATATATTGAAAAAAACTGATATACTAACAATTTTTTCTCATTAAATATCATTTTAAGCAGAATGGTAAATACATTTGTTTTCAGCTTCAGAGAGACAAAACTCTCCAATTTGGACTTCTTTTCTGAGTGCTTTTACAACTGTATGGATTTACAACAGAGTCTCAGCTACTACCAAGACTCTGTACTCACTTCTGAGTTAGGTGCTCAAATTGCAGTGAAGTGTCTGGCTTCATTTGTCTGTGATTTCTAGCAGCTGTGTTTGAACTGAGTGCTTGATTGACAATTATCTTAACTTGTCAGAAGCTTGATTACTTGGGCTATGAAAATATTCTTTACGCTTTTTCATGATAAAGTTACTTTTTTATCCCACTTTTTGACATTAACTCTTATTTGTCCCTGAACAGCAACAGATACGGTTTTTTAAATTAAGCCAAAATCATTAGGCGGTTGTGGCTGGCATGATGCTTCAGTGTCTAGTAGTGTTATTTCTTGGATTTTCCTATGTCAATGAAGTTCTAGCATGGATAAAATTAAAAATCAATTTTTCTCCAAGAGTTTTAGTGAGCAAGGATTGTGATAAATTCTGTTAATTTAGGATTAAAGAGAGAATGAAAAGCCATCAATAAAGGCCTTTTGATAGCAGTGGGGGATGAGTAATGGAAAATGTTCTTGCTGCGGACTAATCAGAGTGTAATTGCTAAAAGAACCAATCTTTCATTAATTGGAAAGGCAGTAAACTCAATCAGTCACAGTGCCAAAATATTGCAGTTCAGCTGAAGAATTTTATTGAACTAATTGATTTAATTGTTTTAAGTAATGCTGTTATAAAAGCCATTATTAAGAAATATTATTCTCAATACAATTCTCTGAAACATAAAAACTTTTTATGAGGCAAGTGATTTTCATTTCAAATAAGATGAGACAACGGTTTCGATTTAAAGGAGCAACTTGACTAGGGTATGTTTCAATAGAAATTATCGGTACTTGATGTTGGATGTCATCATGGATAATGTGAAGCACTTTGTAAATGAAGGGTACTTTAGCTATGTTTAGACTAGCTTAAACATTTCTGATGGTATTTTTTCAGAGTCAGAAAATGGCTTTTACCTTACCTGCCTAACCCAGATATAATGGACCAGGGAAGCGTGCATCTCACTTCTGCACACCCAGCATGAACTCCTCCTTAGCCCTGAAAGAAAGAACATTGTACAAGTGCTGCAGGTTACTCACCAGCACCACAATCAGTTTAAACTGGAATAAGCAGTCCTGGCTCACCTTCTCGTCCTCTTCCTGATTATTGCCATTTGCATATCTCTCTCCCTTCAGCCAGATGTTCGTGCAATCACATGGTGAGCGGGAACAGAGCAATGGTCTGGGTTAAAACTAGCCTTTTCTTTTTTTCTTTTTTTTTTTTTTTCCATATGTATTTATGACTATTTGCAGTCACCAGGGAAGCAAGAAGAGTGAAAACAGTGATTGGATCAGTGGGAAGTTGGCACTGCCTCTTTTAGCATCAACATTTGCTTATGTTGACTTAAGGGAGTTGTGGGACTATGGTGTTAGCATCACTCCTCCAGGGTTCAAATCCAGCCGGGGTCTGTGGAGCAAGAAGCAGGAGCCCAGATATGTCAGTCACTGGTTCCCTTCCTTTCCCAACAGTGTTTGAACTGATTGAACAATCCATCTCATTGGCACCAGTTCTGATGTAATGTCTCCTAAATTCAAAAGCAGAGGGACAGTGCTGTATGTAACCCTATATGAACTGCGAGTGCAGCACCCTGGCCATGTCTGTGTAATCTTTCTGGGTCTGTGACAGTGACAATAAATATTGACATCACTGCAAAGGCAAGCAAACTGTTTGGGAGGGTTTCATGCCACAATGAACCTTTAGTGTGTTTCTAGCAACATGTCATTGGTTAGTGAATCACAGACAATCCTGACGGCACAAGATTTGTAGGAGAAGGTAATTCATTAGATCCAGTGGCAGAATTCAGGAAGGAACATTTGCACATCAGGTCCAAGAGGTAGAGCTTGTTAGTCTTTCAGATATGGCCCACAATCATGAAGATATCAACGGTGACTGCGTTCCCATAAGGTGACTTTGATTGCAATTTGTGTTCAGAAAGTCACTTGGTAGACTTTTTGCCATCACTGTGGAGTCACTGTGGCTCAGGGGTCCAACAGGCTCCGTTAAGTGCCTGGAAAGCCTCTTGGCCAAGGTTCTGCACAAATTCATTGCAGCTGCAACATGAAAATAGGGTTGTCATTACTGTTGCTTTATCGTTGTTATTTTTAGCCATTACATATGTCTCCTGCAGCTTCTCCTCTGGATCAAATGCTGTTCCACTAACAACCATGCAGACAGGCAGTACATGACCATTTCTAACTCAAATTTTTTAGAGAAGAATAGAGCTTAAAACTCCGGAAATGTCATGAATTAGGACTGGAATTCATGAAGGCATCTTCCCCATGGAGTGCCTCTCAGGATTAGGTGTGGTACTGAGAGGTGGAGGACAATCTGCTGGGTCAGATACTGGCTACCATCATGTGAGGCTGTTGAACTCGGTGGATCAATGGCTTGATCAAAGGGGGCAAAACCTTGCAGAATTTTCACAGTTTGGTCAGAGCAAAAGTATGTTTTGAACAAGGTAGCAGGAGGGATATAAAAACATGACAGTGTAATAAACATGTTTCAGCTAGTATAATAAACAGAATTTGGAGCCTTCAGAGCTGAGCCAGATTTCTCTTTTAAAAGAGGAAAAATGCACAGCCAGGCATTGTCTCATATGACAAATGATAATAATGAGCAATAACAATAACATGAATCATTGTTATAAGTCATCTGGTGAATTTTTTATTTTTTTATATTTTTTTTTAGAAACTAATAAAGCATTACAAAAAGTCACTACGCTGGGGTAAGGAAGACTATCAAGAGAAGTATGTGGAACTGACAGAGACAGAGCTTTTCTAGATATGAAGTTTCAATATAAGAAAATTAAGAACAAGAATGCTTCACGTAGAAAATGTTTTTGATTTTTTTAACCCTTTCTGCATCTTGTCTTTTCTATGCGGCTTTTCTATACTGTTCATTCATTAAATAGCTGATAAGTGGCAGCCAGTTTTTCTTGAGGACCTGCATGCTCCTTTGCTGCTTAGCCTTGAATATACTTATCCCTGTGATGTCCAAGTGAAATAGGGATGTACTACATTCCTGGTTTTGCAGATGGAGGACTGGGGAGCGGAGAGTGGATTAGACCCACTCGGGATATTGAAACTTCTTATTCTGAGCTGCTGTTTGTCTACAAGGTGTGTTTTGGGCAGACATGCACTGATACTGCCGATGCTCAAAGTCAGACCTACCCATGGAACCCTGGGGACGACAGTAGAGGAGAACTGGAGCTTTGTTAGGCCTGCCATGTTTCACACCAGTAAGAGTATGCTTAGTGTATTTTGAACAGACTGGGCAGACTGAACAGTGAAGAAGCTTTGACTTTGTAGAGCCTGAGTTGCCCAGGTCCTGAGCTGCTCAGCCCTGCCCAGGTGGTGGCCATGCCAGACTGTGCATCTTGAGGACCTCCCCAGGGAAAGTGGCCCAGGGAAAGGCCCATTCTCGTGCCTAAGCTCTCCATGAATGTTACCTTAGAGGTGCATTCAATACGGCAGGGAAAGTCTGCAGCAGAACCAGGAATTCATTTTTATGCCCTGGACTAACTGCAGGGCACTAGGGAAGAGTAGCACTAGGGTACGGCATCTCCCTTTCACTGCCAGAAGAGAGTAACGGGCTCACACTGCACCGGGAATGTATTGATTTCACCTCTTTTTCATTCATTTTTATAAAAGGGAGATCCTTGTAAGCTGTCAACACCCATAGGTCTCCGAAGACATGCTTTTCCCCTCATGTAAATCTAAACGTTTTCAAGACTGGTACCTCATCCTGATTCCTTCTGAAGAGCTGACTCAGCTCTCAGGGTCTATGTAATGCTGTTAAGTGTTGCGAAGTATTATACACTGCTCAGACAGCACAAATAACAGCATTGCTCTCCCACAGAGTCTGCTAACCAAAGAGGAATCTGATGGTTTTCACAGGCTGATTTTAATCACATCTAGTTTATATGAATATGTTGGTAATTTTATAAACAGAGATGTAGCCACAGGACCCTAAAGATTACTGGTCAAACTAAGTCATCAGTGGCTTTTTTCATATGTTTTATAAAACCTTGTTGAATCCTAATACAACAATGGCCAATCATGGTTAACGCAAACATGACCAAGGACAGACTAGACACATGCCTGTTAACAAGAGCTTGCCCACCTTTTCCAGTTAGATCAGTGCTCTGGTAAAAGTGGTGCCCTATCCCCTTGCCCACCTCTTTTCCTCAGCTCACCACGGGAGCTACACCTATGCTTGTGGTCTCAATCGGGAAAGATCCAAGCGTTGCTAAACCTGCTGTGGGATGACTGTGTTCAGTGCCTCTCTGCCTCCAAGGAGAGCCTGGCTTTCTCTTCCCATATCCCCGTTAGGTTGTTGTAGACAGCAATAATATCTCTCTTTATTCTTCTTTTCTGCAGGCTGACCAAGCCCAGCTCCCTCAACCTCTCTTTGTATGCCTCGCATTCCACCACCACCTTGTTGTACTCTTTCCTGCGGGTGGGGAGGGCAAAACACAAAAGTGCCGGACAGAGGGGAATAATCTCTTCCCTGCCTCTGACCTGCTGGCTGCTCTCCAGCTAATACAATCCAGATGGTTTCACAGGAGTTCTTCCAGGCCTTCTCTCTGTGACCCTCGGGTGAGGAGTAATGGTGGTCAGCTCATCCACCCCAGCATGTCATGCTGGCACATATGGAGGCATTTGAGAGCTGTACACTACTAAATACAGGTTTCCCTGGCTGACTAGACGTACAAAAATGTATGTATGTGTTCCCTATTAAATGGTGGATGGTGAGCTCTCCCTAGCCTGTGTGACTGGAAGTGTATTTATCTCATGGTGGATAACTATGGATACATGCCACAGTGGACACACATCTGGTCACGCAATGGGACAGGCATCAGGCTACAGGGAAGAAAGAGTCACAAGCAGGCTAGCTGAGCAAGTAATGCTGCTGGAAACCTTTCCTTACTCATATCTGAAGGGCCTCTGCAAAAGGTGGCAGCAGAAATGGGGACCACCTGGATGAAATGTTCCAGCAGGCTGGATTTGAGATGAGCTGATGCAAAAATCAGCCTCCTCAAATGAGAATGGAGATCAAAACATCAGATTAGTTTTGACTTCTTTTCATTCAGCAGATCTAGACCTGCAAGTTTTACAGATCTTTAAAAAAAAAAAAGCAGAGGTCCCAAAGACATGCCAAATTTGCCACTCTGGATGCTCCCAGGGCTCTTGAGTCTCAGCACCACTCACTGCTCAAGTCATGGGTGTCAAACCAGTGGTACATTCAAGAGCCTGAAATCACTCACTCACATTTGGGCAGAACACAGCAGCAGCTATGAGAAACTACAGGCACTCTGTTAGTCACTTGAAAGGGCAGCTCTCCACATTTAGCAAGTGCCACAGTGTGAAGAGATTGGATAGATTGCAATATATAGCTCCAAACAATCAGGGATGTTAGGACTTCTTGTATATATCAGTATAGAAAGGGACTAAAGTGATCTAGCACCTCAATATTCCTCTGTGAGCTATTACATTTAAATACATATAAGCCCGTGATATTATACTGCATGTTATCCAGCAGTGGCTACTCACTGCCCAGTGAATTCATTCCTCTGCCCTGCAGCTTTGTTTGCTCAGTCTCGTTCCATGCAGACCATGGACAATATGTTCTGTCTAGCACACGTGGGCACTTTCAGAGCAAACAATAGACACAGGCTGGCAGTGAAAGTCTCCAGGTAGCCCCTGCCTTCACTCAGGCAAGGCTTGAAGGCAGGAATAATTGTCCTGACAGTGCAAGATGTTCCCAAATGTGTTCTAAAAATATTGGAGGGGGGACTGGCACCACTGAAGTGATCTTTTTTTATGTGTGAGTGTGGAACAACAGCAGAAGGCCTGTGGTAAAAATCTGGAGGGGAAGGGTTTGTCCATTCAAATAAAAAGAAGCCAAACCAAATTTTGCATGGTAAGTCCTTCTTCTACACCCTTCTCAAAGCCCAGATTCATACCATCAACCTTTAAGCACTCACCGAAGTGCATTAAAGAAGCTGGCTGGGTACCATACATCGCTTCTAGGTGGGCTGAATCATTTTATGAGATGTTCCCATCTCCCTCCACTGAGATTATACAGACCCTAAGGCAAATTGCCTCCTTTCTTAGTCATTGCAGTGAAGTGCTTTTTGTTAGTTGTTATGAACCTGAACCTCACTGTCTTTCCCTTCTTCTTAAAAACATTGAGCAACAAGAAATACTTACACTCTGCACTGGCAGGAATCATTATGATAGGGAGTTGTAGTAATGCCACAAAGGAAATATCCTGTGCCATCTAAGTCATACTTAATGTTATAAGCACACTAAGTAAAAAAGCACAGTAGTAAAGCAATTATTATATTGTAATTTACAGCCTTGATTCTGAAACTTGTGTTTATTATAAGGTTTCCTATTTCTTGAAACGAATCACGTGAGGTTTATTTAATATTCTATTTTAGCTCTTCCACAATTCACTGTAGCTAATTGCAAATGCAGCTTTTCATGCTTACCCTGTGAAGCTCATTATTGCCAGAAAGACTGAAATAGATTTAAAGATAAGAAGAAATTCTGGTTTTGGAAGGGAAACACAGGATGTTGCAGCCTTTTTCCAGAACGTACCAGTTATTCTACTACAGACAATTTAATACATTTAACGACTATCCTCAGTTTTGTTTTGCAACATTTATGAATATTAATATTTCAAAAGAGCATTTTATGTTTTTTCATGGGTAGTTACGTATTTACACTGTATATGTGAAGGCAAAAAAATTTCTTAAGCCAGAACCTGCTGCTCTTTCTCTGGCAGATTTCCTCAAGAAATAAATGAACTATACTAAATTCTTCACTAAGTCCTTTTTTTAGTTTGCTTCTGACAGATGAGGCATTGTTTGCCTTATGTTTGGCCATGTCTCACCTAATTGCATTCCTGCTATCAGTAGTTTTGAGGGCATCTTTAATATCTTTGTGTTCTTGCTTGTGGCACTAAGCAGTTTCACAGACTCATCAGAACACTGGTTGGAACAGACCTGTGGAGGACACTGGTCCAGCCTCCTCCACAAAGCAGGGCTGCTACGAACACGAGGTCAGCTCAGACACAGCTTTGCCTTGCAAAGTCTCAAAAGCCTTCAAGGAGAATGACTCTGCAGCCTCTGCTCCTTGAGCAACATGTTTCCAAGTTGTGCTACCACTCTCCTAATGTCCAGCCTGAACCTCCCACACTCCAGTATGTGGCTTCTGCCCCATGTCAGGGCTCCCTGGCACTAATGAAAAGAGTCTGGCTCTGTCATCTTTGTAACTACCCTTCAAGGAGCTATAGCTGGTTCTCAAGCCACCCACCCCACCCACCCCTCCCCCTTAGCTTACCCTCTGCCAGGTTAACTAAGCCCTGATTTCCTAACCTTTTCTATTCTGAAGAATACAAATGTAGTCATGGCTGAAGTCACGTGGCTCCTTGGATTTGCAGGATCTGGGTGAGAACTCAAGGTGTTTGAGATGCAGGAGACGATATTACTTCTCTTGGCCTTAAGCTTCAAAAAACTGTGAAGTTTCTCTTTGATGTGTATTTCTAAGGATAAGGCATAGTAAGAGTCAGCTAACACTGAAATAATCCTTGCAAAAAGCATCTTAACCCTTCTAAAGACAGACATAAGGTTCTTGAACCAAGTGGAAGGTAGTATGAGTCAGAGAGCAGCAGTTACTTCAAAACAGGCATACTAACATAATTTCTTTCAGTTTACAGGTGAGAGTAGGATTTTGTGTTTGTAGAAAACAGGAAAAATGTTAATCAAATGTTTAACAAAACCTCCCATTCAAAAAAAAAAAAAAAAAACCAAGGCCAAAACAGGAAAAATGTGCTTAGTATTTTGGTAAAATCATCTCCTACACCTTCAATACCAACCTAATTTCACCCTGTAAAGCCTTTTTGTCAGCCTAGGCTCCAGGCACAGCAAAGTAAGCAGCTACAGGGACAGCAGAGCAGTTCTAACCTGCTTTGCCTAAGTCCAGATCCTGGAGGCTGGCCACTGAAGCCCAGGCATGTGGGACAGCAGCTGGGGCAGAGGCAGGCTACAGAGGACACCGGACTTCCCCCATCAGTGCCCCAGTGCTCCCCATGTTTGGGGGACCTGAAGTACCAAGCTCTGGGCCAGTACCTCCAGTTCACACAGCCAGGACAGCTCTTGATTGCTCTTTGCCTCAGACAAGGGCATTAAGCAATGGCTGGTAGGTTTTGCTCTCTAAGGAGAATTATGGTTTTCAGAAAACGGGACCTGCTGATGTGGCAAATGTGGGAGGTTGTGCCTGCAGCACAGGACCACTGAGCCCTTTCTAATGGCATCACCACCACTGCTGGCTCCAGTCCCTGCTGAAAACCTCTGCTCTGGAAACACTCTTCTAGCTATAGCAGATTGTTTAGGGGAGGCCTTCTCTGTGCAGGAAACGCTCCCTCAGTCCTCAGACCTGTCATGTCTGCAAGTTGCTCCTGTAAAGGGTGGCAAGTATTACTGAGTCATGTGTTGTCTCTACAAGATGGTAACTAGCCAAAAGACACCAGAAGAGGAAAGTATAATACATCTACCAAAGGTCATAGTTCTAGTTGAAGGTGACCTGGCTTCCTCAAAGAAAGGGCAAACACAGGTCTGGGCACTGCAAGGGAAACACTCCCTGATGAGCTGCAGGGTGCTCTGTAGGCACTAAGGTGACTATCAGAGCTTGTAGTAATAGCCCACAAATTAACAGGGAAAGAAGAGATTTATTTAGCAGCTTTTGGGGCAGGGATGTTGGTCAAACGTAGTACACTTGTCCCTTCTTTGAATGTAGGAGAAGCTACCCTGGCTGCAGAGCACCTGTGGCAGAGACATGTCTCACAGAAAGGTAGTGCCAGCTAAAAATAGTCATGGGCGTGATTAATATCACAGGGTTGTGCTGTCCTGTTACCTGTTTGTGACATTATAATCAAGAATCTAATCTTATTCTTAGACAGGAAACAAGAAAATATATTTTCTTCTTTAAAGTCTTGCATGAGCTCTAGTAATCCTAGCAAATACAAAGTTTTCTTTAGAAACAGTGCCATCAAATACAGTCAGGCTGAAGACAGGATAGAAAGGGCTCTGCAGTACTAGAGTTACGGTGTGTCTCCCTTCAGTCTGAAGATTGGACACCAACATTTGTTCTCCTGAAAGAAGTCTTTCCTGGTGAAAATTAAGCAGCACTTTTCTGGTTAGGGATAGGCAGAAAGAACTGGCAACATCAAGAAACCCCATGTTAATACAGCTGGCTCCTCTTCTGCAGGCAAAATTGCCTATAAGCATGTGGACGGTTTCTCTCAGCCCCACCTGCCCAATGACCTTATGCTGCCTGGTGTCTTTGGGGCATCAGGTGCTGGGGCAGGGGCACTACTGAGCACCATCGGTCCTGACAACTCCACCTCTCCATGCACTAAGGAAAGATCCACCCAAGTACCCTGATGGGGCTACACAGAGAATTGTGCCACGCTGCTTTGGCTTGATGGGTATCAGACATAGACATCAATATCTGTGGTATTTGAAAAGGAAATGGACTCTAGTCTTGATTATTATTCTTTCAATCAGGTTCAAAATACGTATTAGAAGTAATTTTCACAGCTGTTGCTGATTTGTTAGTACATCTGTCCCCAAATCTCCCTGCTGTTTGCTTTATGGTTTACAATCTTATTTTCATTTGTTTAAAGAAATGTTTTTCTCTCCCCTGTCGTTACATGAGACACGCACATGAACAACAGCGCAATGAGGAGATTGCCTATACCCACAGCCCTGTCAAGTGTGCAAAGCAAACAGGCGCAAACGGCGCTGGGCTGCCTTCCCCAGCCCCTCCTGCAGCTCTGCTTCTCTCGCCCTGACAGTGGCACAGAACAGCTCGGTGCCAAACCGCAGCCGAGAGCTGCTTTCCTTCATTAAGGACACCTACCCTTTGCTGTACGCTTTAAGAGGGAGAGCCCGTTTCCCTCACTAGACCAGTTGATGCAATGAAAAATACACTCAGCTTTCAGACTCAAAGACCCTTCAACCATTCTAAGCCCCAAAATGTGTTAATTTTTCCAACGATGTGATAGGTTTAAAGCAAGATAGAACCTCTAGCTCTGAACCTTGCACCTCTTAATCTTTGGCCTGTACTACTTTTGGCATCAAATGGTATGGCAGGCTTTACAATCAGTCGCATTTTCAT
The DNA here is from genome assembly GCA_035590215.1 of Microhierax caerulescens. NCBI lineage: Eukaryota > Metazoa > Chordata > Aves > Falconiformes > Falconidae > Microhierax > Microhierax caerulescens. The sequence goes on along the minus strand of JAVJGJ010000057.1, from coordinate 52,571,696 downwards.
GGGAATGCAGGACTGAGGGAGACAGAGCTTATTTTTGTTAAACTATTTGTCTGAGTCTATATTGGAACTAGGATTTTTAGGTGGGGGTGGATGGTGAAACAGCACACCACAGCCAGTGCCAGCAGCAAGCAGGCAGAAGCCTTGCTCTTGGCAAAGCAGGGCTGGGTTCCTGCAGGTTCTCACCCAGCCTGAGCTAAAGCAGTCTGAAGTGCTCCGCAGGAAACTCTAAGAATTTAAAATTACCTCCCCTCACCTGCCTTCCTGCCTTCGCAGCCAGGCTAGTCCGAGGGCTTTAATCACAAAGCCTACACAGGAAGGAGGGCTGTTTGGTGGGGGTTGTTTAATTATGGTCATTATGTAATTGGATAAAAGGTTGTAAATTCTACAGTATTAAAGGCATATCACAGGTAATTAAATACGTCTCCAGTCTATATTGCTGTTAAGTGAATAGCATTCATCATTTGACATATACCTCCACAATTTCAATTACAGTAAATATTTCAAACAGGAAAATAAGACACAGGTCAACCAGCCCATTTGAAGCATACGCTTCTAGCCAGGTCCTGCCGTGCATACCTCACTGCGGTAGCAAGATGTAGCTTTGTAGTCACAGGGATAAGAGCAGTGTGGGAGCCCTCAGGTTTTTCTCCCAGATGCTACATTCCAGGCTTGTTACTATTGTGCTACTACCAGTTAAAATGCACACACATTATTCAAAACCCAAGACTATCAAACGAAAGCATGACCAAGCCTGGGTGAAGCGTTCTGCGGTTATGCATTTTGTAATAGTGCTAAGCTTAGAGAGCAAATAGCTCCAGTAACGGAGATGTTTACCCTCATTGTGCTCCAATAAACTGATTTACCTTTCTCCTTTTTTTTTTTTTTTTTGCCCCTTTTTTTTACAAAGAGCTGACGCAAGTTTGTCAAAGGGAGTTGTTGGCTGTAGCTGCTGTTGATTGGTTCATCTCCTACACTCCCATTTGTCTTTAAATCACTGTCCAACGGCTCTAGATGGCACATGAGCAAACTTTTCATTACAGGTCCAATTCCTAAAAGATAGAACCTGCTTAGCAAGAAAGCAAGAGAACCTGCTTGACTCAGAGGTAAACCTAAAACTTTTTTTATTTACAATGTTCGACCAATGTATTTTATACAGTAGCCACATCTTTAAAAATTGAGAATTAGAAATGTAATTAATCTGTAAATATAAGTGCAATATAAAGGATGGGATCCTTAAGATTTACTGACATGGTAATATACGTTGGCAAACATCTTTAGTACTTTTTCAGGAATTAAATTTAGTCTTTTTTTCTTTTAATACTAAATCAAAACCTAAGCAACCAGAGAAGCATCAAAAAATGCTTAAATTGACCAGGCAATTAAGAAATGAATGCTGTCTTTCCTTTGTAGCCCTTGGCTAAATTCTGAGAATTTTTCTTGAGGCTCTTGATTTACTTGGCTCACATTTCTGTAAATAAATGAATTTGTGAAAGCAGGCTTTGCATTCTAATTGGTTATTTCACAGTGACACCACTTATTTCATTTTGAAATAGCTGTTTAGACAATAATAATATAAAATCACTGTCATGAAGACAAAGAATCTGGCAAAATCTGCTAAATTAGGTATCATGGCTCAGTTTACAACCTTAATACTGCAAAACCCATGCAAATATTAGTCATATATGTGAACCAGCATAATCTGACCATTCACTTAATGTCCTAACCGAAGACTGGACAGAAATCAATAACGTGAAATCAGATACCAAATGTTTCATTATTTTCTGAATCATTGCTGAAAACTGTTACTTAAGAAGTTATGCAGAACAGTACCCTATACTTGAAGAGAGAAACAGTTCGATAGAGATAAATAACTTCCCTCTAATAATAGGTGAATCTCTTTTGCAACCAGTTTTTCCATTTTAATACCATCCTTAAGGAAAAATCTTTTCTGTTCAGCCAAATGCCACAGGAGGCAGCAAAACCATCGCCGTATTGAATCCAAGTTTAAGGAACACCATAGAGCTAAGAGATCTTTCTTGTATGTTTAGGCACCAAATTCAAACTTTGAAGCAGAAAGCATTAAGTCCCAGGGAAGCTAAAGCAGCTGAACTTTGGTGTTTCTCCTCCGATGCGATGTGCTAAGCTTCTGGCAGGGCCCAGGCCTGCCCGACCTTGGTTGCTGTGATCTGTCACGCCATCACTGCCCTGGTGCCTGGCCATGGCCCAGGAGCAACAATCCAGCCAGCACAAACCCCTGCACGGGCGCGACCAAGCACGTGGCTACCAGCCCTGGCAGTGGGCTTGGGCATGACACTGCATGCAGCTGTAGCCACCATTTTATTTTAAACTGAGCCACCTAGTGCATCCCCCTTTTTCTAAATAATATCTCGCAGGTCAAGCAGTGACCCAAGAGGCACAGGGCCACCCCATTTCCCCCTGGTGAAGGGGTGGCAGCTCTGCCCCTTCTACGTTACTCATGGGGAGCAAGTGTTACCAGTACCTCAGCATCCTCCCGCACCCTTCAGTACCTGCAGAGTTAGGAACCTGAAGTTAGGGATTTCTACCAGCTAAGGACCAGCTCTGTCAAGTTCTGCTGAAGTTCAAAGGCACCGTTGCTTGCAATAACCGTTATTAGTGTTTGCAGGATTTAAATCTAATACTGAGCTTGTTTCATAAGCCTCATCCTGCCCACATTTATGCCAATGCTTTTGAGCTCATGGCTTGCAGACCCCTTGATCTCTACCAAGCACTCCCTAAAAAGTGACAACTGCAAGAATCCAGGTTCTCAGCAGATTTAATTTTGCCACCTGAGGCTTTGCAATTTCTCAGAAGACTTTTAGGAAGTCATGGATTAAAAAAATAAAAATAAAAATAGAAAATCACCGCTTTACCCAGTAAATCCACAGCCTTTTGACATGACACCCATAAATCAGATTACTTGTGTAAATGTTTGACAGGACAATGTCCAGATGATTCTTATGCTGTAACATGTACTTCTAGTCAATTTTTGTTCCCCTTTCCAAACTGTGTTTGCTGTGCCGTGCAGACTTTCCTCCTCAGTCTAATCTCTGTGTAACTTAACTCCTGGCAACCTTTTTTGCTTACTTTTCCTCTGTTTCCCAACTGTTTGAAGATCTGTATTTTTTGGACTGCCACTGCTGGAAAAGATGTTCCTCTGTTAGGCAGTACTCACAGGGGAGATTTTACCCTTTACCAGGACAGGACTAAGTGCAGTCAGATTTGTCAGCCTGACTTTTACATGACAGATTAAAAATAAGCATCAGGAATTGGAAGGACTTAGTTTCTCACACAGGGCAATATCTGCATTTGAAGACAGTTTTGTGAATGAAACTGCATTTGGGAGGGCTCTGTTGGTGTGGGGTTATTATTTTTTTGTGTCCTGGAGTTATTCATATCCCGAGCGAGCAGACCCCCCCAGCCACTGGAATGCAAGTGCTGGAAGCTCTGCCCTGATGGCCGAGTCACTCGTCCCCTCACACACACACTCTGCAAGGCAGCAGAAAGGAGTAACCACAGCCACCCTCTCTGGTAGGAAATCTAATGTACTGCTTTTACTTTTCAGTTGTTTTGTCTGGGTGAATGTTTTTAGTAAAAAGCAAGGAAGCTGACTTTAATTTCTGGCCCAGGGTCAGTTTTAGCCTCCAGGATTGGTATGTAAAGTTTATATTTATGTTTTAATTGCATGTAGTCTAACATTTTGCCATTACAAATACATTTGTAGACATTCTTAATAACATCATGTGATCAGTAGCAGAGGATAGTGAAGGTCTGATCGTCAAGCAAGGACCTATACATCCATAAATGCAAAGCCAGGGAAAAGGCTATCAAATAAATGCAGGAGGCTTTGACACAAAATTATTTTTTGTGGTGTTTTCTGATGTTGTTACACAGTTGTAGGCTGCATTTAGCATGTTATATTTATGAAAAATATTACAGATCCAGCCAGTGTGCCTGTTTGCAAGGTTGCAGGTAGAGTGCCAGGGTTCTGCAATTCTGGCCCCAGGTGTGCCAAAACAATGTGTTATCTGGTCTGTGCTCTTTCCATTCACCATGGTGCCCCTTCGTCTCCATAGCTGTGAAATGGAAATGTAAAGTGCATCAAGGAATATCTTGGGAATGGAGAAGTGTTGTAAAAGTGCAATATTTCTTGCACAGTTTTCCTCTTGAATCTGGATATGAGCAAATGAATGCAAATGTATATATGCATGTGAGACTAACATAAAGCTGATGAAATCCAAGAGGTGAAGTCCTCTTTGTAACTTCAGTTTGTACACTTTCCTTTGGTCCATATAGAAATGGAGAGTTGAGCATTTATTCCTATCATGATTTGTAAAAGGCAGGAATTTTTCTAACAAACATGTGTAAAGATAATCAGTCATACCCATGTAAGAATCCAGTGTGAGGCACAGCTTCTAGTTGTGGGACAAGAATTAAACACAGATATACTGAAAACCAGAAACTGCTATATCAGAATTGCACATCCTAATTATCAAAGAAGTCATCACGTAGAGATGTTCACCTCTGCCGGATCCCAGTAAAAGGGACAAATCTTCAAAACATTTAAATCTGTGACAACATTAATCTTACAAAAAGCTATTCAGAACACTGAGCACTTCCCTTAAGAGTTTGTATGTTTTGACACAGTGGTAAGAAAATCCTGATGTACTCCCTTCACTTTTAACAGCAAGCACTTCTGCATCACCATCACCTAGAAATTCAAAAGCAGCAGTTCAAGGAATTATCTTCTGCTGCCTTTGTAATTTTGCCAGATGCTGGACATCAACTGTGCATCCGTTGAAGGATGTCATTTGAAGGAAGACAGAAGGGCCAAGTGCCAGCATATAAAGGGACATAAGGCTTGCCCCGAGTTTTCCCAGTTTGCAATGGTTTCCCTTCCTAACACTATTACAAAGAACAAACACAAACCCAACAATTCACAGTGGTTCATCTAATGTGAGGAAAACTCTAATGAGTTCTATTGTGTTTTGTTTGCAGAACAGAGTGTTCTGGCAGTCCCCGCATGGTAGAGAGGACCCGCAAGCAGACGGCACGGTGCTGTTTACCCTGAAGAAGCAAGTGCGTGTGCTGGAAAGCGCTGACCGCTCTAATGGATCGCATGGAGCTGCAAAAAGTCAACATCGAACCTGATGATCAGAGCAACAGTGGGGAAAGCCTTGAAGACAACTACACAGAGCTGGTTGATTCAGAAAAGGCTGCAATTAGGAGGTAAGCTTTAACCGGGAAGGCTGCTCTTTTAAGGCTAGAAAGCAGTAATCAAAACCAAATTTCACTAATGGCATCTGGGAATCAAAACATTTCCTGGGCAATACATTGAAATTAATGTGGTTGTCTAGCTAGAGTCTTCCCACAGCACTGACCCTCCCTGTTCTGCATCCCAGAGAATGGAGTGCCCAGCACAGCAGGGGCAGCCTGGGTCCCACCTTGCTGGCCACCGCCTGGAGTGACCTCTGCAGGCTCCCAGCCCCAAGCTCCCCCTTGGCAATTTCCACCCGCTCTGGGCAGATAGTACACATGTAATTAATATGCTGGCAGGGAAGTGCAATCTGAGCAAGCCAAGAGGGGGAATGCTTTCCAGGGCAAGGTATGGAGGGCAGTAGCTCAGTGCTCCCACTGGGACAGCCTACCCTCAGGCATCTCCAGCAGGACCAGCTGTAACATCAGCACCTGGGTGGCCTGAAAAAGACACCTCAAAACCAGCCATCAGCCTCCAGCTCTCAGCTTGCTGAACCCTGTGGCATATATCTCCAACAGGGCAGTTGCAAGACGCTTTGTTCCTCGAATGTGAAGTACATGCCTAGCTTTAACAGAGCGTTGGCCGTAAAGAATTGTTACTTTCCAACATCTGCAATCAGAAATAATTCGAAGATTACTGGGTTTAAAACTAAATTCCAAGGCAAAGCAAAGTTCTATTAAATATGCCATTGGATATGAGAATCTTACAGGAGAAAAAAGATTTTTTTTCTGAAGGATTTTAAAATACTTATTGCAATGTTGAAGGAAAGTTTCCACTAATGGCAAAAGGCTTGAACATAATGTGTGACATAAGTCTTACCTAATATTTCTTATTTTTTTCATGTTCAGTCCATTTGCTAGTGACGATGCAGAAAGTCAGAAGTTCCTTACAAATGGATATCTGGGTAAAAAGAAATTGGAAGAATATAATGAAGAATATGTAAGTTCTGTTAATTTTTAAGAGTAATTACAAAGTAAATCTTTTAAGCTGAATCTTTTTCCAAAAGTTGCAGTAAATAGTTACTCTGGAGTTTGATCAGCATAATCTTGGCTTCGGAAGAGTAAACACATTTTCTAGCAGTTAGTACAGCAAACCCTTTCTATTGCCTTGCAAGTTAAACTGGGTCTTTCCTTCACAAGTAGTCTGAATAATTCCTCAGATCATACTTGGACTTCATTAGCATCTATGTCACCTCACCTGAGATGTCCAGTCAGGGTGGGTCTGCACCTATTTTTCTAACAGGAGATTTGGTTCAGGGGAACTTTGTTGTTCCTGTACCAAGGTAGAACTGGGCCTTAGTGTGTGTGTGCTTGTATTGGTTGTTTCTAGCATCAGTGTAAATGAATCCTCAGCCAACCGCATAGCTTTAAAGAAAGGACATTCACGTTTGGCTTTACAATGCAGAACATCACATGCTCAGCATGCTTCCAGCTCTTTAGACAAGTCCATAAGCAAATGGAAGCAGAGCACCAGTTCCTGGGGTGTGCATGTGGGTACCTCTCTGCTCAGATTTGTCACTTTATGCAAAGTTCTGATGAACTTGGTGCAAAGAAAGTCATTATTTTATTGGTCATGTTACAGGTTTTATTAGGATTGATCAAATAAAACCAAAAAATATTATTTGTGATTGCAAGCTAAAATTAAGAGCCATGATCACCCCCTTTCTTTTCCACTTGATGGCAGATATGACTCCCTGTCACATCATCCCTCCCTCCCTCCACTCCCCACCCCCGCCAGCTTTTTGTCCTCTTCCACTCCCCTGCCTCCAGCCCAAGCTACACAACTCTTCCTTCTTTTCTCCCCCAGACACACTTTTAGCTCCCCAAAGGTGCACATCCTACTTGGAGAAAACCTCAATAATCAGTTGGATTAATTTTTAAAAATCATTTGACTTTTTTAAATCAATAATTGGGAAATCTGTTAGATAACAGCATGCATTTCTATAGAGGCTTACCAGCGTAGCCAGTTGTGGCTGTCACCCCCGTCACCTCTCAGGGGTGTAGCCTTCCTCCCCCCGGAGACAAGGGAGAATGTGAGAGGCAAACACCTACCAGCACAGCTGGCTTTGGCGGTAAAAGAGACTGTGGGCTCAGGAACCTTGACAAACCTCTACCTCTAAGAATCAAGGGGACAATACAGGGAAAACCATCAATGAGGATAATTAGCCTGTTGTGCTCAGTAAAATTTAAATTAATTGCCATTTTCTATTCTTGCTCCCAACAGCACCAGGGTAGAGCTTCCTTTGGAATGTCCTCGTTCAACCTCAGCAATGCCATTATGGGCAGCGGCATCTTGGGGCTTTCCTATGCCATGGCCAACACCGGAATTATCCTTTTCATGTAAGTACATAGAAAGAAAAGCAAATAGAATATAAGCAGCAAACTGGAGCTAAAGATTTTGTGGTTAGAGAGGTACATTAAGCTTGTTTTGTTAGCTGAAAAGTTTTGTAGGATCATTTGTAATGAAAACATTTTAGCTGCACCACAAGGAACCATCCGCTGCTGACAAACCATTATGGTTTTTTATTTCATCCCTGTTTTGAATCAGGAACAAAACTGTGAATTGATACTGTGCAGTCAAAAACCAGAGGGGAAGAACAGTGTACTGGTCCTAAAATAACAACAGCAGTCTTGCTGGTTCAGTATGGGAATTCAACAAGGGAAATAAATCACCCATAAAGTATATATTTACCTCATCCCAACTATGTAATCACTATGTAGAAATGGAAGAATATTTGATATGCCTGAAATAGCAGCATGCTATGAATGTAGAGGTATTCACAGATTTATTCAGATTTACCATTGCTCCCTCAAAGCTATTTGTACTCTGTGTGCACAGATGACAGCAATGGTATGTGGCTGACATACAGTATCTATACAAAATGGATTTTGATAGACAGTAACAGATAGCCATGTGAAGTTTTTTAATCTATGGCTAACCCTGTAAAATGAGACAGACTGTAAAAAAAAAAAGCAACCAAACTTGATTTTCTTTTTAATAACTAGGTTTAATTGGAACTGAAGCCTTAATTTTAATCACCTGTGAGGGCGGGATAAAGCACGACAGTACCGTATGACAATAGGCCACTGTTTTACGTTATTGGAATCTAACAAGCCTTTAAATCAAGTTGCATGGCTATCTTTATATGAATTCTTTCTTCTGGAGACTGTAACTACGACAGCAACAGCATTTGAAATCTACGTGTAGTTTCCAGTTGCTAAGAAACACCTCCTGTTTTGCCAGTAGAATTTTTAACTGAAAATTGATTGTAGATGCAAATGTCCTGGATAAGTGCTTCCCAGCACCTGCACTCAAATGATTTAGATATAGTATTTGCAGATACAAGTATAAAAGCTGGTTCTAAAATGAACTGCATTAGTCTGAAAAATGTAGGATTTTTTCCTCCAGCATTCTCTGAGCACTTTTGCTAACTAGTATAGCCACAAATTATCACTGAAAACTGTGATACATCAAGCCTCACTAGAGGAAGAAAAAGTTACCTTTGCAATATCTTTATTTTTAAGGCTGTTCATTCACACAGGTGGCTAAAAACATCTGATATGAGCCTAATGACATTAGCTTTGTTGGCAGTGCTAAAGCAGGGAGTAATGCTAAAGCAACTTTATGGAGTTGTAAACTGCAAAAACAAAGGACATATCCACCCACAGCTCATTCTCTTTCCTGTCTTGTTTCCATACCTTCTGCATGAGAACATTCTCCCTTCTGGTAGGAGAAGGACTTTGATTTAAAAGTATAAAACTGTTTGGGGATATTGTTACCCCCATGGCATGCATCCACTTGCTAGAGGTTCCTCTTTTTTCACAGATCATGACGTTACTGTTAGCAGGACAGAAAAATCCCATCTACTAAATGGAAACTGCTGGACATGAAATCTAATTTAGACAATGCTGCCAGCATCATCTAAATTTTTGTAATTCACTGTTCTCATGTTGCACAATAGCTCTCATGCTGGAAGATGTTCTACATGGTGAAGGCAAAAGGAAAGGTCCTAAAACTCAGAAACTTTCCAGAAGTTCTCGTTACATCCTCCTCTCCCATAGGGGAGGTTTGCAATAGCGCAGAGCACACACTGGGATATCAGTTCTGTAGCCTGGCATGATTTAGCAAGTTCCAGCCTGGATGGCTTTGGTTTGCTACACCTCGTGTCAGGACACAGAGACCATGCCTCTGAATAGCAGCTGCATGGGTGCCCCTGACCAAGAAGGATGACATCTTGGCAGGATACACTGAGAGCCATATTGCATGAGCCCACAGCATGAGAGATGACACTGCTCACATGAAGCACTGTCTCTCTTTATTGGAGAAAGAAATTTCAGAGAAAATTTTGAGAGTCTGGTGGCCATCATCTGTCCCCAGGGCCTATGTCTCCTCTTAGACTGTAACTCATTTATGAACTTGGCTGTCAGTGTCTCCCGTATCTGTACCAAGGCATTTGTTCAGTGGAGTGGAAGATGTGGGCACAACCTCCTGTTCAGCCATGGAGTATGGCACATCTGTATTTCCCAGCTCTGTCATGTTATCTTTGCATCCCCTTCTGCACCAACACTTGTGCAGGCTGATAACCAGGCAGTTATGGTGATAAGAGATGCTGCCCACAGCGCTGTACCCTGAAAATGTCATACAAAGCTACATTTTTCACCAGCAGTTCACAAGAGGCAAACAGATGATATCACACAGGATACAAATGTTGCATGGAAGAAATACAGCAGTAATCAGGATTAATGAATTCAGGCGGTACCTTCAAGCAGGCTAGGCCACAAGAGTATGCTGCCAGGGCTGCAAGAGCAGGTTTTCCAGTGTCATGCCATGCTTTAGCATTATGCAAGATTTCTAATATACTTTGCAAAGCAGGCATCTCAAGCTAAATTCCACAAATTCATGATGACATGGCTGAAGTCATAAGTAGTGACTAGTCAAGAGCTGGCAGTGAAGTAGTCACAGTCATGGTGTGAGTGTTGCTTTTTTATATAGCTCTGAATAAGAAGAAATTAAAATTAGAGGCCAGTGAGCAGGTAAGAGGTCAAAGACCTGACTCTTGTGTGTAAATCCATTTACATTAGTAAAGCCTTGTTAACATTTGGGGTTCTGTCCTTGTGGAATAACACAGAATTGGCACTTACTTGGGCTTAAGCTTTGAAGGGGTTTTGGGGTGTGTGAAGTGCAACTGTACGCGCAAGCAAGCTACAGTTGAAATTTATTTCTGCATTTCCACTGGGAGTCCAAAGCACAAACTTGCTGAAAAATATTTACACATTGAACTTCATGACTATGATCAAGTGTACGTTCAAATCCAATGAATGTCTCTAAGATCTTGCTTGGGATTCTGATTTCTGCCTTGCCTTGCAGAGTTCTGCTGCTCAGCGTAGCAATACTGTCACTCTACTCTGTCCACCTCTTACTGAAGACATCAAAAGAAGGAGGTATGAGGATCAGGCTGTGACTGACTGAGTCCCTACTGCATGCATATGTTTCACCTTGAAATGCAACTCAAGTGTATCCAATGCAGTGGCCCATATTTCTTTTTTGGTTTGTTTTTTTGTTTGTTTTTGGTTTGTTTGTTTTTTTGGGTTTTTTTGCAGGCTCACTAGTATATGAAAAACTGGGAGAAAAGGCATTTGGCTGGCCTGGGAAGTGTGGTGTTTTCATGTCAGTTACAATGCAGAACTTTGGAGGTAAGGGGCAAAAGTTCTAACTTCTGACACTATTCTGCAGAACAGAAGTGCTTTCTCCCCTCTGTCTGGCTAAACAGCATCAGAGATGAGCCAGGTACATTATACACTACAGTGTAGTAAGGAAGGACAGGAGGAATTAATCTTTCCTTGTTTCAGCTATCTGACACTTCAGTGTCTGGCTCTGGTGAAAGTCAGTTAGTTGCTTGGGATGTCTCTATGACCATTGAAAAGCCTTCAATAATGGCTAAAATGGCTTGGCTGACTGTCCTCAAGGAGTTAACCATTTCTCTTCACTGAGTACAGCTCAGACTAGACATCAGATGCTTCAACTCAGAAAAGATTAATCCAACCTAAAAGGAACAGCACATGGTTCTGACTTCTCCATCAAAGTAGTGCATTTTCCAGCTGAATTCTCTACTTGAAATGACAGTTGGGTTGTGATCTTTTTAAGATGCTGAATGTTTAATGGTGACTGTTGAAAGTATTCATGCACAAAGATACCTCATGTGAAATATCTATCAAGTAACCTCCATTCTCTCAGAACAGGAGACTACTTACAATGTAAGTAGTAAGGGTAGGATTGTACCTTCATGCGACAATTTTATTTCCTTTTGCTACTCTGGAAAAAGTTTTTTATGAGACTGGGGAACACTACCTGAAAACTCAGGGGAATTTGTAATTTTTTCCAGATTTCTTAAGCAGATGTAGTTAAAATATAAATTAAATGCATCATTGGTCAATTAAATGTATGTAGACTTTTTCTGTGACCTCTGTCTTGGAATTTGGTATGTTTTGCAAATCTCCATCGACAGAACATTACAATCTTTCTAGAGCAACATTGTTACCCAGACAGGGGTGGTTTACATCTCTCTACGGCAAAAGACTTTTTGATTTTGTTCATAAAAGGTCATGTTCCATGGTATTCCTTTCCTTCCTTAAGCCTGGATATCAAATGTGTTTGAATTCAGGAAGGAATTATACTTCTCTGTTAGAGAGGAATAGTTTTTCTAGTCCTTTTGTCTAGATTGATCTATAGGTCTCCAGAGACCCCTCTATGGAGAAAATAAAATAACAGAAAAAGCATGCCTTCTGGCAGCAACTTTAAATGAGATATATAAAAGTCCACCCTCCCATCAGGGATCTTGACAACTAGTTGGGTTTTTTTATAGAAATGAAGTAGAGTATTGGAAGAAAGAAGTTGAAAATAGAAGGGAGAAGGTAGGTTAAGAGGTTCAGAGGCAGTACCAAGTAACATTACTACAGAATGTGGATGGACAGTGTCCATTGGGAGAAACCACCATATTTATAACAGAAAAGCAAAAGGAAAAGTTGAGTGTAAATTAGAACAGTGCTAAAAGCATGTTGTTAAATCAGTAATAATATATGGTGTTCTAATACTGAATGTTAGATGGCATTCAGGACATGCTTATAATAATGTCAAGGGAACATATCATCTATTTAGTCACACTGTTATTTGAACAAAACTAATTTCTCTATTTTAGCAAAAAAATGGTTTCCCAAACAATATGTTTTTAATGCAGAATTAAGGGGTTTTAACACAAATTCTTTTTTTTGGAACTACACTGTTTTCTCTGAAGGTGTTTGGTTTTTTTTCAGCAATGTCAAGCTACCTCTTTATTATTAAATATGAACTTCCTGAAGTGATCAGAGCATTTATGAAACTTGAGGAGAGTTCTGGGTAGGTACCTTTGCCCAACCTGAACCTCAGATGAAAATTTTTCACTTCAATGTCAATGATAATGACTGTTACCTTTTATTCCTCCACTTTAGAGAATGGTACCTAAATGGAAACTACCTCGTCATACTTGTAACAGTTGGGGTTATTCTTCCCCTCTCCCTTCTAAAGAGCTTAGGTAAGCTTAATGCCCCACTTTATTTTTTTATTTCTATTAGGACTGTGAATTTATATGTAGCTGAACTGTTTGTTTTGTGTTTTTTTTTCTTGCTGCACAGGTTATCTTGGTTATACGAGTGGTTTTTCGCTGACCTGTATGGTTTTCTTTGTTAGTGTGGTAGGTGACCATTTGGGTATTGTCTCTAAGCAAATACAAAGCCTGTAAACTGTGCAATGCTGTTATATTTCTTACCGTGACAATTTAATGTGGATGTTAGAATAGCACCTGCAAGTGAATGAAGTCAACAAGGCTATTGTTGATTGAAGCCAGAATAAAATAGATCAGCCTAAAGAACAACACTTGAGAGCAAAGAATATAGCAGGACAATAGCAAAGTAGCAACAAATACTTGTAGGAGATACAGAAGTGGTAGCACCTGATTTCTTACTCCCTCTCCTTCTCTCTTCTGCGTGCCTGTTTATATTTCCATTGACATACCCTGGATGTAAGTGTAATCTCCTAGGGTGGTACTCTTCTGATGACACTGTCTACTCTTTTGTAGGTAATCTTCAAGAAATCCCAAATACCCTGTCCTCTCCCCATCATGGACCATGGGGTTGAAAACTGGACCGCCACCAACAGCACAGTGCCAATGCACATGGTCATGTTACCAAACGAGTCTCTCAGTTCTGGTGTGAATTTCATGATGGACAACACAGCTGGACACTTGCCGGGCCTTGAGGAGCCAAAAGATACCTCCCCCAAAAGTGGTGTAGAATATGAAGCACACAGCGACAGTAGTGACATGTGTCAGCCAAAATACTTTGTGTTCAACTCACGGGTAAGTGAGATTCTGTAGAGTATGTCTTTAGCCATTCATACCACAGCTAAACTGCTGCCTGCCAAAAGTCAGAGGTACAGCAGTGACCATTCTTACTAATGGGAGCTTTATTTTACAGACTGCCTATGCAATACCCATCCTGGCATTTGCTTTCGTATGCCACCCTGAGGTGCTACCAATATACAGTGAACTGAAAGAGTAAGGTTCTTAAATTTTGTCCCATACTTCCAGTTAACTATAGCTAGAGATCACTTTCTACGTGTTCTGCCTTGATTGCTGGTGTGTGGACACCCACCTGCTAATGATTTATTGCTTTCCACATTAAGCAGATACTGGCTTTGCTTTGACATAATAGTCAGATACTGATGACAGAGAACCCCTGTTCAGATAACCACCTTGATTGATACTTAGTTAGGAAAGGAGAAATCTGGACAGTCCTTTGAATGATGTGAAATATGCTGGGGAAATTGGTTGCACTGAAACAGATGATTCAGGTTTCTAATAACATCTTAATGAGTTCTGTGTCTGGGTCAGCTGCTGCTGATTCTTAAGGTTTCTTGGGATGCCATCTGCTTGGGAGTCTTACATAGGCTCTTCACCCAGCCTGTTTTGCTTATCAAATATCAAAAATCAAATACAATTCCTTAAATCAGCACAGGTTGACAGTTGGGAAGAGCTAAGAAAATGCATTTGTTCAACAGCAAGAATTACATTACAGGAGGTTGTGTTGCAAAACTCAAGAAGGCCAAGACCCATTACCTCCTATTTCAGCAGGTTTAATCCCAGAAGAAATAGAAATTTTCAGATAACTTGGGACCATGCTTCCAGGTCCTATAAGATGAAGATTTTCTCACACTAAATCTTCAAGCAAAGGATTTTTAAAGTAAGGGTTTGACCTGCAAGAGGTTCTTGGACCTCCAGAACACCCCTGTGTAGCTATAGGGGTATGTTCACGTAGAGCTGACTGAAATCTCTTGTCTATTATTATAACCAACCCTGTAATTTTAGCCACTCCATTTTTTATTTAAAATATACCATTTGAGATTCATTGTATATAAATAATGATGTACAAAATAACATGACACATTTATATGTTGGCACTAAGTAAGTAGTAGAAATGGAGTTTCAACATACTTTTATAAGTCTGTGCTGTTCTGCACAGAGCTGCAAAGCTTCAAGTAAAGAGCTCTGTATAAACAGTATAGTAGCTATGAAGTAGTATATACTTATATACATATATATATATATATATATATATATAGTAGCTTACTAGCCAGTGAGGGGATGTCAGTAAAGCTATGACTCTTCAAACTACTTCTTGTACAAATAGAGGCTTTATAAGAATAGCCCTGTTACTGTCTTTCTCTCATACTCCAGTCCTTCCCGAAAGCGGATGCAGAATGTCTCAAACATCTCCATCACTGGCATGCTTATCATGTATCTTCTGGCTGCCCTCTTTGGATACCTTACTTTCTACGGTAGGTCAAAGCCCTGTTCTCTGTAGAATTTTCCCCCTCATTTTAAAGCAGGTGAGATGGTTCTTTCACACAAAACCTCAAGTGTTCATGTATTTTCTGTGGGTCTCAATCCAGGTGTAAGCATTATTCAAACATAATATGCAGTGTGTAATCCCTGAATAAGCAGTGAGACTTACCCAGCTGTCAGGCCACAAGTTCCTTTCCCATGAAAGGCTCAGAGGCACCTTCTAGGAGGACCAGTTGTGTATCTTTTGGTTTTCTGAACTTGGACAACAAACTGCTGCAAACTTGGCTCTTGGCAAAGGCCAGAAGTGACCGTACTAAAAATACTCTAATGCTCAACAGTTTTACATGACATTATTAAGTGCTACCCACCCTGGCTCTAACACCACTAATTAAGCTTCACCTATGCTGAAAAAACAGGTGCAAATCATTCTAGTGTAAAAAAAATATGGATGAGCTAGACTAATCAGTAGGTAAACAGAGCAGCCCCTGTATTAGCACACTTTTATGCAGACACCACCTCTTTTTACCTCGTTAGTTCTTCCATTACAGCAGAGAAGTGAATGACACAGCACAATCTGCTCTCTACTGCTGGGGCCAGAGGGCTCTGTCGGAGAGCTGGGACACCTGGGACGAGGTAGAAGAGAGGTGTTCCTAGTTCAGTGAGCTGTCTCCTATTTCATATCAGAGAAATTACTTTTACCTTAGGTTCCACATCCACTTAATGACTTTGAGAAAGTCATTCGAGACACTGGAGTACAAAGCATCACCTCAGACCAGTACTACCCTCATTGTCTCTGGACAATGAACTTGTACCGGTTGTGCTGGGAAAATTCCTATTTTGTGCCTAGCCCATAATTTGTATCTGATGACAGCAGCTGGGCCAAAGCTAATCCTATCTAGCTTTTAGCAAAAAAGATCTTTTTGCAGTGCAGATATTGCTTAAGTAATTTAATTCCCTTCTGTTTCCTTTTGTAGGAGAAGTTGAAGATGAGCTACTTCATACATACATCAAAGTGTACACCTTTGACACCCTCTTGCTGTCAGTTCGCCTGGCAGTGCTGGTGGCTGTAACCCTGACTGTGCCCCTTGTCCTTTTCCCTGTAAGTAGCACAGCTGCTGAAGCTGAAATCAGGGTTAGCCCCTATACACTCACTGTATGTACTCAGCACTGACAGACTTTAACATTGAAGAAAAGTAAGCCTGTGGTTTTATTTTGGAGGGCCTGTTTTCTCATATGCAGTTGGACCAGAGCAAGGACCTTAGGTAGTTACAATTGCAAACTTTGAACGACTGAAATAAATAATTCTTTATAAATATATCATAAGTAAGTCTGGAACAGCTGCCCTGGCTCACTCTGGCGCTCTCTGTGCTGTCTTTGTCAGAGCAGCAGTGTAAGTACCAAAGACTTAGGAGTACACTGAAATCACTTACGAGATTTCCTAATACAGGTAAAGGCGCCTACTATAGCATCCAAACTCAAGATAGACACGTGCAACTCAGGCCATGCGCTGTGCAGGACTGCCAGGCTCAGCTGCCAAGGTAGAGAAGCAAAGGCCCTGTGCACATCTTGGATGCTTGAGTCTACAGACAGGGGAGGAAGCTAAAGTGCTAGAAAACAGAGGCAGTCAAGTCAGCCACATAGTCAGATGTCTGAGCAAAGTTTGGAGCTTCTAGGTAAAGTTTACAGGGAAAAACACACTATCCACAGTAGCAGGGACAGAAAGACACAGCTAAAGGAACTGCTCTGCAGAGGGAGTGACCCTCCTCAGGGATCAATCCCCACTTGAAGAACAGACCTCCATGCTCCTGAATGTACAGGACTGTCCCTTGTGCATTCCCCAAGCTGCTACGCAGCAGGGAAGAAAATAGTTGATCCTGGTCATTGCGTTTTGAGAGGCTGTTGTGCCATTTGTGCGGCATGTTACGCTGCTGGCAGATGCCAGCAATCCACATCACACCATAGTGTTCCCATGCGGTAAGAGCAGTAACCTTGGGGTCCTGTTGCTGCATTGTCCTGCATGCAAACACAAGCTCTGCATAGTTTCCAGGCTTGCTGACAAACACCTAAGAGCAGCGATCACCATTCAAGGTTGTCTACAAAAAAAAAAAAAAAAAAAAAAAAAAGTCCTGGTATAAAGCATCCAGGGTGATCAGTCCATCTAGCCTGGTTTACTCTGGTGCTCTGCCTTAAATGTCGTGTTTAAACCAGTGACTAAATGTTTAAATTAGTCTTAACTAACTGATCACTTTTTATGGGAAAACAAGGGCATTGCAAAGGCCTCTGTCAGATGTAGCATTTTGCATTTTTAGCTTTCAGTATAATCATTTTTATATCTGAATAGTGTCCAAAGGCATAGCAGTTACATGCCACAGCACTAATTGCTTTATTGAAAGAACTCCCATGAAAATACCATTTGCTTGTAAGCCAGCCTATCAAAGAGTTTTATACAGCAAATCAGGACCACCAACTTAGCTGATCTAATTACTCCAAATAAACAGTATAGCTGTATCAACTACTTTTCTATGAACTACCACATTTGTATTTTCTTAAAGTAGTCAGAGTTTATTAGTTTATTCTTTAAAAAAAAAAAGAAATAATTGCATCGCTAAAAAAAATAAATTAAGTATAGATCTATATACCATTAGTCATATTCTACATATGATTCCAAGATATAAAACTTCATAGTTTTATTTTAAGGGCTACATCACTGCAGGAAAAATGCACAAGATGCTGACAATAAGCAAACAGGAATGCAGGCAGCAATTCTTTGGTGGAATAAAGCTGTTTCACACCAACTCAGGGGCTGAACAAACTTTTTGAAATCTGCCTCCCTCTCCCTAATATTAGCTCAGATCAACCTGAAAAACTTCAAATGCAAAATTCATGCTGCGGTTTCCAAAGGTGGGCTCCAAGTCTGACAGAACCCCATACATTTACTGAATTGCCAAATTTATCCAGAAACCGTTGTCTCTTATGTTAAAACAACCAAACAGAAGTGGGGTTTGAGATTTTTTCACTGTAAAAACATCTTTGTTCAACTTCTAGATTTCAAATCTTTTAAGTCAATCATGGTAATTCAGAGTAACGTTATCTCCAGCCATCAAAAGTTTGCTCTTGACCTTTTCCCTACTTACCATCTTTGCTGATGAAAAAGCAAAAAAACTCTCCCTGTGTTGTGTGAGAAAGGCAGCAGAGCAAAAAGGATCCTCTGCAATAGCTTTTAGGATTATAATTTCCAAGTGGAATTTAAAAATATGCTTTTATTTTGAGATAGAGATACATATATATGTATATTTAATGAAAGTGAAACAACAGCTTGCTCTTTCTCTCACTGAAGTAAATGACAGAACTCCTGTGGGATTTTCAGAGGGATCAGGTTCAGGAATAGAGCAACTCATATTTCAACTGTGCATTTTTTGCCTGCTTATTAGTATTCATACTGGGGGTTTCTTTGTGGGGTTTTTTTTCGCTGATATTAGCATCTTTCAGTTGAACAGATTTAATGTCCCTTATTTTACACCCTATTTACCTGACTTTCTTCTACACTGCAAATATTTTACTTCCTGCATTAAACTGTGAACACAGATCTCAAAAACATATATCAGAGGTGAAATTACATTAAGGGAATCAAAGACTGAAAACACATTTCTTCAGTCAGAATTCATCACAGCAGAACTAGAATAGATTATTTTAAAAAGTGAAAAGCAAAGATAAATTAATTCCTGTTTTACTTTCCCTGCTGATTTTCATCTTACAGATCCGTTCCTCTATCTATACGTTGCTGTTTCCCAAAAGGCCATTCAGCTGGATAAGACATTTCCTGATTGCAGCAATAATTCTTGCTTCTAATAACCTGCTGGTCATTTTTGTCCCAACTATTAAAGACATCTTTGGATTTATTGGTAGGTTTCATAAATACTTTTTGTTTACTCTGTTAATCCTTTCCACAACAAATTCACATTCATGGACTGAATGATAGTCTTAGTTTGGCTCTTACAATAGAGTAATATAAACACAGATAAAAGTTAAAAGGGAAATAAAAATTCCCAAAGAGCTGACAGGCAAAGCTAAACACTACCCAGCTTTGTTGCCACCTTGCCTGAAGCACAAGTAATCCCAGTAAAAAAAAAAATAAAATAAAAAAAATCCCATTTTGACAAAAAAGGGCA
This sequence comes from Microhierax caerulescens, assembly GCA_035590215.1. Lineage (NCBI taxonomy): Eukaryota > Metazoa > Chordata > Aves > Falconiformes > Falconidae > Microhierax > Microhierax caerulescens. The sequence goes on along the minus strand of JAVJGJ010000057.1, from coordinate 52,552,378 downwards.
CTTAGTGCATGTGGAGGAGAGGGCAAACACCCTTGGTTTTCAAGCATCTGTAGACTGGACACAATGTACTGACTTCCAAACTGTGATGTTGGAAAAAGCAGAAAAGTGACACATTCTTTTGACATTCACAGTTCTCTCCCTACCTCTTTCTTTTGGTCAGTTTTGGCCTCTAACAAAAGAGGTCCATGAAAAGCTTCCATGCCCTGAGCTATTTGTGGACTCAGGGACGCAGATGCCCTTGAGAAAGACACTCGAAGGGGTTTCTGCCTTTTTTCTATGCTATAGTCCATGCAGGCAGGCAGTTTGCTCCTCGCTGCCTTTTACACTGGGGCCACCATACTGGGCTCTTCAGAGAGGAGACGAGTAGGCACTTCCAAGGCACAGGTCATCCTCCCTCTGCTTTTTCCATCCACTCTTTTTGACACCAACTTTCCAGGGTCGTCACATGCTCCAGGAATGCCTGTTTGTCCTTGCTTCACCAGCTCAGATGCAGACATCTGTATCACAGGCAGCCACGCTGGTCTGAGCAAATCCTCTCAGTAACGAGTGCTTCTTTGGACCCCAAGCATCAAAAAAGTGTTTGTTCATCTACAGCTCTGCACAAATGCTGCCTCAGAGAGGGCCCTTTGTCCAGCTTGGCTTGGATGAGCAGCTGCCACCCCACACGCTGTCTTTAGCAGGTGCACCACATTGCTTATGTGTCAGACAGCAGGGTATTCAGCTCTGCTTTCTCTTCCAGGTGCCTCTTCTGCTACCATGCTAATTTTCATCCTCCCTGCTGCCTTCTACCTGCGGCTCGTTGAGAAGGAGCCCCTGAGGTCTCCCCAGAAGATCGGGGTAAGGAAGCTGGAAGCGATTTTAAAAGGAAGGATGGGAGGGTGTGGGTCACAAATACACAGACCTTTGACTTGCAGCATCTGGCACTTGCTTATGAATGGTAGCGTCTCACTCAAAACAGGTCAGGTAGCGTGATTCACCCTAGCATGGAAAACCAGGCTCCAACTAGCCAAAGCCTTTAGCCCACTGCTGCTACTGATACACAACAGTAAATGCCTAGGTTAAAGTGTGCCTTAAATAACTAGAAAAGGATATTTATTTAATCCAATCTAAGCTCTAGTTGACACCTGCACTTGCATAAATACCACCAAGACTATAAGGAGCTGTTGGTTTATGCTAGAAGGCCAGCTGTGGAGTAACAGGAAGATCTGAGGTCAAGGTTAGGAAGGAAGTTGTACTGCAGAGGTAACTGAGTTCCCCTCTGACATAGACCCATACACCTACAGGAGACATACACGAAGGTCTATCATTTATACACAGCAGGTGTTTACGTCATGCTGGAGTGCTGCAGCAGCAACACCTTTCATCCTGAACATCAATAGCTATCTGTACATTTAACAGTATCACCAAGGAGATGTACTTTGAAAATTTAATCAGAAAAGTTGTTAATGAAATATATATGCAGGCACATAATGTAAACAGATGTACATGTATACATTTATATACATGTTCACAAAAAACAAGGAAGTGGAAATCCAACTGATACATACTGCAAGTACAAAGAAAATGTTTGTTACCATAAAATTATTTCTGATTATCATTTTTGAAGCTGTTATTAGAGAGAGATTTTGAATATTTGTTCATGTCTGTTTGTTCATTCTTCATGTTGCTGTCACATCTAAAATTTCACAGCCCGCACTGAGATCATACACTATTCACCATTGTGTTGTAAGGCAGAATATTGTTAAGTGTGGACAGGTTATGGTAAACTAAAGCCCCACTAAAGCAAAGGGTGACTATAAGCATCTGAATCACTTAAACATATGAAGAAATGTCTCAGAGAAGAGAGGTGGTCTTACCTGTTTGTCTAATAAGGATGAAAAGGATTAACACTCAAGCTGTTCTTGATATCAGAGACAATGATCATTCATTGAAAATGCGTCAGTTTTTAAAGAAAAAACCTGTTTCTCTGTTATATGTTTTGCACTATTGTTCATAGTAACATAGTAGGGGGTTTTTTTACAGATCTAGTCTTGTAAAGCCCAGCTCTCTTGGACTGAAATTTACATAGGGCTAACTTTGATTCATGTACCCTGTATGACATTACTTGGGCTTTAGTCACAGCCAGTGACCCAAACTTGGGCCTTGGGTGTTAAATAAATGCGGTTCCAGTGGGACAGTCTGTGAACTACAGTCTGCTCAGTCACATGCTTTAGTAATAAAATTTCATTTTCCAATTGCAGGCTATACTTTTTCTCATACTTGGCATAATCTTCATGTTTGTGAGTATGACTCTTATTGTAATGGACTGGATTTACAATCCTTCAAGTTCCAGACATCACTAACCTGTGGAGACAACCAAGTGCTTTTTATATCATAAATATTTGTATCATGTGCTCCAAAGGACACCTAAAAGGGACTGTTATTCCTAGCTAGTAACTGCAGTATTTTGAAGACAGTTTCTGGTAAGGTCACTACAACCCAGTGGAGTCTACACTATCCTTTTCACTAAGGATCGTTATTTATGCATTAGCAACCTGAGCTTAGCATTTCTGGCCAGGTGAAATGAAATGTGTGGTGTGAATGCTTTCTGTTTTCAAAACCAAAATAACTGTTACATAGTCCTCAAAAATAGCTTGGTGTCACCCTTTTCAAACTCTCCCATCATGCTAATAACCACATTTCCTAGAGCTTTGGAACGGTAATGGCCAGAAAACCAGCTAGTACCTTGTTTTCTATCTGAAGCTTGTGGGAGTGGCTGGCCAGGTCCCAGAGAAAGGGTATGGTTTCTGTAAAGGATCTGAAAGGTGACCACTCCCCACCAACCTGTCTATCAGAAAGATGATGGCTTTGACAAGCCAACTGACAAAGCTGAGCATCAGATTTTTTGCCCAAATTCATTGCCCTTGGCAGGTGACGGCTGTCCTACAGTATAAAGCTCTCTGGCACAGACCTTGTGCTGGGGCATATGCTTGAAGAACAGTTAAGCATTTGCATTTTGTTCTTAAAGTTGCCTGTGCTGGAAACATCAAGCATTTCTGCTGTGGGTTTTTTTGGTTTTCTTTACTTTAATTCCTTTGTGAGCTTGCATCACTGAACAAGTTGTATCCTCCATAGAAACTTGTCTTCCATTCTCAAGGGAATATAAGGAGACCACAAGGTGTGGCAAAGCACATTGTTCAGTACTTGTGTATTTGATAAATGTTCAGTGCAGAAAACTGTAATTTGCTATATATAAAAATATATGTATTTATGTACATATTTTTTTGTTTTCTTGTAGGTATAAAAAAGTTACCCTGTGGTAAATGATTTTTGAATTTTTTTTTTATGTGTCACTGTTTTCATAGCCACACATTTAATATTGTTTTGAAGAAAACATACTGGATTGGTGGGTTTGTAAAAGGTTAATTTTTATTCATCAGTGTTTGAAATATACCTGTAGCAAACCCTGTTACCTGTGTAAAAATACATTCAGATGTTTACTACTTACATTACAATAAATTGCAAGATGTTTTCCTCTTGAGAATTTTTAATAGGTACCTTAAAGTTCTGTATTACCATTGTACACCACAAACTTTGGTAAGTTGCTCCACTGCTTGTCTATGCATATGCTAGCATTCGACAACATACATAATTAAGGTATGCAAAAGAAAAGACATTGTCAATAATCTCAAGTGTATCATGCTATGCAGCTGTGCAAGACAGAAGAAAAAAAAAAAAAAAAAGTTTAAGTTCCATGTTATATGGATGCTTAATTAACACTCAATACCCTCCAGACTGTGATTTTAGCTGTGCTATGGAGTACCCACTATATATGACCTCTGCACACCCCAGGGAAAAATAGTCAGAGAAGTCACATTAACTTTGTAGCAGAGGGAATGAATGGGAATGTGCAAGTGTTGGTTTTAACATGCTTACACAAATCCAGGCTCATGTAATTGGAGTTTTCATTTTTCAACTTAGAAAATTGAACACCTTTCAACACCTGTGAACTTAGAAATCCATAAAGCACCCAAAAGTTGTCTCTGCTCACTCCTCAGCTTTGCACAAAATTCTGTGTGTGTATATCAATGTGTGTGTACTTACAGGTTAACTGGAAAAGCATCAAATATATATTCCATGTCAACTGCTATCTTTCTGAGCAGTATTTTATGCTCACTTGAGTACTGTAACCTTATATACTGGGGCACAATTGCCCATGAATGCTAAGTCTGTCCTTGCCTTTTTTAAAGAAAAAGGTGTCAATAATCTTTTGACCTGTTTTAAGCAGATTAATACAAATAATGCTGAATTATTACTGAAGAGGCCTTTAACATGAACTAGAGTTAGTAGTAACACACCCACACACCTCTCTTCCTATTACCATTACAGAGAGTTACATGCATGGAAGAACTGAAATGTAACCACATTTTGCTTCAGAGCAAAAGCACAGGCAGTGACTGCAGCTAGATGTAGAGACTTAGGAATTCATGTAGCCCACCTAAAATATAGATGACCCCAAGAAAAGTAACAGAAAAACTATGGAAAACCAGCATAACTCACTGCCCTTTCACAACACAAAACTGTTGGTGTCCAAAGTAGTGGGTAGAGAGTCTGTAAACTGTCAGTTTTTCAAGTTGAAATACGTCAGTGACAGCGATATGTAGCTGCTGCACACACTGGGAGCAAGAGTGGTATTGCACACTTACTAGTACTCGCTGCTGGGAATGGTGGATGCTGGAACATTTCTTCAACATTTTGTAATGTTGACAAATAGGACTTGTGAGGACTTTCCCTACAAACCCCCCCATGGATGTATAATAAATGAATTTTTCAAAGACTAGATTTTTTTTCTTCTTTTTTAGGCTAGCAGGAGAAAGGGGTTTTTTTCAGAGTCAAACTGGTAACCTTAACACAAGCATCACTAAAACTGCATTCCCTTTTAAGAGAGAAATTTGCATATCCATGTATCTGCAAATGAGCAAGATGGTAGCCCCTTCATATAATAATCCTTTTGTGTACCCTGTTTTTGTGTCTCTATTCATGGAGCTGCATAGACATCACTGGGTAGAGAATGTCTGGTGTTAAAAGTGGGATCTGTGAGATACTGTAAGCCTCGTTCTTTGGAGCATGGGATTAGCTGGGATACACAGTATAGTAGCTAAGTATAGTCACTATTAGGATTGCATACCAGATGGTAATGCTCTATATAAATACTTCCTATCATTGCAGCTGTAGGTTTTCCTGATGTTACATATTTGTCTGGTGTATAATCAGCCTAAAATATACTGGTCTACGCACCACTCCAGCACCAATGAGCTCATGTGAGAACCATGCTCACAGACCTGGCCGGCCAGCCAGCATTTGCAACCTGCCCACTAATGAGGGGGGTATAGCAGACCCAGATGCTTGCTCAACACTTGCAACATGAACGTCTTCTCCAATTTTCTACTTCCTTTGTGGTTAGGGATCCTTAATTTCCCTGCAGCATCTCCTTTGTTCTGTACTGATGGTTCTTAAGCTATAAATTACTTGTGGCAGGAGGTTGTTTTAATTAAACATTTAAAATCATGGCAAGTGAATGAGGGGAGTTAAAGAAAAGGAAAAGGTATGTCTTCAAGGACAAAATAGCAAGAAATGAGAATTTATTAGAAATTGTGGCAGTCATAGAGGTGTGTCGTTAGCTGGATGTGACAACAGCAGAGTGATATAGAAAGAAACAGAAGTAATGAATAAATACTTTAGCTCTGGATTTGGAAAGAGGCAGAACAAGGGACACTCACTAGAGGGCAAAGTCCTCTCTAGTCCATAAAAAATCAAAGATGATGTTAAACAACATCTATCTGAAAGAAAGGCAGCAGGCCTAGATAAGCCACAAAGCAGCTGGCTCTGGTGTTAATTTTCAGTAAAGCCTGGCATGCCTGGCTAGTTCTCAATGGCTGACATAATAGTAATCAGAGCTAGTCAGCAATTACTTACTGAGAGGTCTAGTTGGTGCTGTAGGTGGAAAATTTCCATTCATCTGACTTTAAATTTCAGTGGAAGTTTTATTGAAAATGCGCTATTGCAATGAAATCGTGGTGAAAACCTGCCTGTTTTTCCATTAGCATGCTTGGCAAGGTGATGGGGGCTCCCAGGGGTTATGTCTCCTGGCCTCCACCTCCCCTGGCAGCTGGGTTCCCCTGCTGTAAGGCCAGCCTGCTGACACCCAGCCCAGCTGCTTTGGCTGGAGGGTCAGGGTGAGCTCGGGGTCACAGAGTTTCCTCCCATGGAGCTTGGCCTCAGTGCTTTGGTGGCAATCCTGTCAATATTTCCATGGTGTATTGTGCTGTCCAGTAGCATCTTAAAAAAAGAACCCTGCCTGGAGAATGTTTTTAGTTAATTAAATCATCACTTACTGCAAACACTTAAAAGCTTGTGCTGAACTGGGTGATAAAGACTGTTTTCATAAAAGCATGGGAGATATCAAGCTGGAAGGGATCTCAAGCAACCTCCTATTCCACCCCTAGGTTAGATAACAGTCTTAGGTTAGTGTTTGAAGGCAACAACATTGGCTCCACCTGCTCATTTCAGACATTTAGTAAAGTCCAGGAAAAAAAAAAAGAAATTGCTGCGTTAACTGGTCTTACAATCGCTAAAGCCTGCAAAGAGCTGCTGTTTCCAGCTATGCAGGAGACACCGCTGATAGCTCAGTACCCTCTGAATGCCGAGGTGCTGAGAGAGATCTGCTGTGCTGCAGAGCTGCCGCCTTCACCAGCAAAGCATAACGCTGAAAGGAGTTATTTCATGTGGAGCCCAAGTGCCCCTGCCCACCTGGTGAGCCAAGTTCTAAACCAAATGCATTGTATAATGATAAAAAGCTTTAGTAATCAATGCACTGTTGTAATTTTGCTACATAAAATGAGATGGAGACCTTATTACTAACAGTGAAACATGTTTATCGCTCAGCAGAAGCAAAACTGAATAAAAAAGGATGCTTGCTTGGCCACAGCTCTCTGGGAACTTTGAAACAGATGTTTCAAGTTCCACGTGTTCAAACAGGAAGTGTTCACAGCATCCATTTATCCTTACATGTACCACGCACTTCTCCTGGCACATTTATCTTAAGGCTTGGGAAAGTTACCCTGTCCTTAGTAACAGCGACACACAAATTATTACCTAGCTGTTTATTCCCAAAAGGGGAGTCCCTACCTCTTTTCATGGGGACGCTTGCTGACAGCAGGAAGCAATGGCTGCACGCCATCAATGTTAGCCTCCTTTCCCCTCTCTAACTGAGGTGAAACTTCTGCCTTTTTCACCACAGAGCATCTGACCCTTCCCACCCTTTCTTTCTGAGATGGCTGGGTTTAACCTTTACAGAAGCAGCTCAAGCAACTGACCCAGTTTCCAGATTGCCACAGTCAAATTAACCCAACGACCAGCTTCACGTGCATGAGTTAATAGTACAAGCGCTCATACTAGGACTGACGCTCCTCCTTTGAATCCCCACACTTAACTTGGTCCATCCTGAGCAAACTTAGATGGCTTAGCACAGAACACTTCTGAACTTCCCCAGGAAGAAACAGCTGCTGAGGCAGACGTCTTTTCACATACCCCACTTTATTTACTGTTTCGTACAGGCCACTTGGTGCTCCAACTATCTCCTCACCATTCAGAGGCACTTCAGCCTAATATATCCCCAGTGGACAGAAATAGGTGCCCTGCTTATGTCCTCAAAGGCCCATTGCAGGGGTTTGGAGCCACCTGTTTCCCTCCTTCAGCTGCAGAGTGATATAAATTACATATATGTGAAACCTGCAATGAACTGATTTAAATCTTCCAATGGGGCCTGGACTATCTTAATGTATCTTTTTGCTCTTAATGCTTTAGCATGCTACGGTTCTTTTTATAAACCTTCTGCACAATGCCATTCAGACCTTTTCTTTAATCCAACCTCAAAGAAAATACACATTCGAATTACCCCTGCTTTTACATCTGTAACTGGGCAGGTACAGGTTCCAAAGAAAGTTATATTCCCTGTTATTTTTTCCAGGAAATCTTTTGTCAAACCCTAGGCTGTTGCAGGAAATGTGGTTCCTTATAGTGCTCATCAAGAATCTGCAAGACACTGAATGCTGCTGCTAACCTCACCCACAGCAAGCTATGCAACCACCCGTACAACATGCAGCTAACACAACAATACACAATTAGCAACTATGCTCCTAGAAGCCATTGGGAAATCCAAGACAAGATTACTCAGAAAGCAAATATCCCTGAAATTGTCTCCAGTGCCCAAGATCTCATAGTACTATGTAAAATACATCAAATTGCATACATTCTAACAACATTCATGGTGGGGTGAGTCTGGCAACCTAGTCAAGGATAACTCATTTCTTTATATACGCTCATACGCACTGCCAGAGCCATGAAGAGATATTTTAGTCAAATGGGAATATTTTGCCTGGCTTCAAGTACAAAAGAAGGACAAGGACAAGATCAATATTTCTGTAAAAAAAGAGCATATCACCAGCATCCTCTCCATGGGACCAAAACTATTTCCCTCCCATAGACACCGTGCCATCAGCAGCAAAAGGATAACATCCTTAACTTCAAAAGCTGGGAGCGTGCAGTTGACACCAGCTTAGTCTGAGCCCCAGCCGCTTTGAAGCTACCATGAAGGCCGGGTTATTTATTCAGTAGAAGGGAAGGTCTACTAGAACACCGGGGTCAACTAAGTGCCAAAGTCCTTAGCCAGCATATTCCAGATTGAAATCAGAGGTCAAATCAGAGAAAGACCTCACATCTTAGTACTTACTACAACCTGATAGAAATTTTGATCGGCTGTCATGGTAAACACCAGGAAGCTACTAGAATGAGAATAAGAAAAGTCTCCTACGGTCAAACTGGACTGTTTCCATGCTGAATGAGATTTTTTTTTTTTTCAGTTTCACTTTCAGTTTTTCTTTTAACCATGTGCCCCACAATCAGTGAATAATATGAATTAAGCACTGTATGGGTACTAGCAATAAAATATGAATCCCAGGAGAAGAGGGCCTGCAGGGCTTGCTGAGAATTGCCATCTGGCACCACGGAGCAGTTTCTCTTCTTTAATTTGTAAACAGTGAGACAGACAACTTTTTTACCCTGTTGGACACAAAAAACAATGAGTCACACAAGTAAGCATTTGAAACCAGTGCTAGTCAGTCATCCCAAATGTCCAAGCCCACCCTGCCCGTCACAGAAGGCTGTGCCACACACTCCAGCCTCAGCAGCAACTCCCAGGAATGGCTTTATCTCTCTGGGAGCTCCAACTAGAAATTTCTCATTGTAGTACAGATTCCCTTCCCAAAAGCTAAAAATAGCTTTCCCACAAACCGGCTTGGGGAGAAAACCAGCAAAGGACGGTGAAATGGAGAGAACTTCAGAGTTTTAAAACATTATTACTGAGTGACTGGGAAGGAGAGAGGAGACAGCCACCTTTAGCCTCTGCAATACAAAGTTCAGCACATGCAAAGATCTGTGGTGTTTGTGCTCCCAGTTTCCAAGCACTGAGATTTTATCTGAGCACTAGAAACTACTCCATCATCTTCTTTCATTCTTTTTTCTATCTTCATCCTTTGATATTTGCTAGTGTCCACATTGGAGGTCTATCTAAACATTGTATTTTATCCTCTATTGTAAAAATCACCAGGGATTAAAATATCACTGGTTATATATCTGTCCCCTTAAGGAACAATGAAGAAAAACTTTTTAATTTGCTCTGGCAAATTTACCAGTACATTCACATTGGTATATAGCCATGTTGAAGGTGGTGAACAGAAGACTAGGGACAAACATTCACCAGAATGACAGGTTCCACCATCTGACCCTCACTTCAGATGGGAGATAGGAAAACCTCTCTCCTCAGCTGGGAGTGCAGAAGGTGGCAAACTAGGAAAACACAAACTTTTGTCCAGCATCTGTTTAAATATCACCCATGTGCTCTGCTCTCCTCATTCCTGAACACAAAAATGCATTGCTCATGAAAATTCTTGTGTAAGGATATGAAGTGCAGAGCACTGATGTACAAATGAGTTCACCAGAATGATTGCTGCCACTCTGGGGAGACTCAAAATCTGTGATGAATAGTACACAAACACACTTTGCTATGGCAACACTCATACTAATACACGTTTGCACAAAGGTCCAAGCCCAAGGGATTCATTTGAGTCTTCATGCAAATTTACAGCTTGCCAATGAGAGAGCAGGAGCAGTCCTGTGAGATGGACATGGCCAACACACCATGTATTGCATGAATTACTGGCCACTTGGAGCTGAAACAAGTGGGAAAAATGGGAAATAGTTTGTGAGAAATCCAGCATCTGAGTAAAACCAATCAGAACTAACTAAATACCAATTGTATTCATAAAAGTCCAGGTCTTCCTATAACAATGCACAGTAATTATTAAATATGGAGTTCACGGCTTCCCCTGAAGAGTTAAATCACCTCTGGTAAGGTACGCAGACTTGATACACCATATATCTAGTACCAGCTGGCATGAAGTTACTCCAGTAAAACTAAGTAGAAAAATTCACATGCACCCAAAGAAAAGTGGCAACCAGATCACAAGAAGGAACATAATATGTTCCTGAAATACTTTCCCTTCTTTTGTTTTAAGGAATCCTGTATACTATATTTTAATGGAAGAAAATCATGCAAACACTAATACAGGTTAACTCTAAGTGTGTGCTTTATTTCGTCATGCTTCTCACCCCTGTATAAGATACCAGTTACAGCATAACCCTCTGGGCTTTTTTCTGGGGTGTCATTGTTCTCTGATATTCACTGAAATCAGGAACACAAAACATGACATGTCAAGCACCTGACATACAGAACAAAATGTGCAATATTTCTGAGTTAAAATCACCTTAAATTTACATTTATCCTGCACACAGAGAATTGAGTTGAATGTCAAACAATACATTTAGATTCACTTTCCACTGATCTACTGGTAATATTAATGTGTCCTTTGAAAGCAATCTGCTCAATTACATCTGAAGTTCAAATAGATTTTAACTTCAATGACGTCAAATCCCAATCAGAAACCAAAAATGTAAAGTAGAAGTAGCAGTAGTAGTAGTAGCAGGAGCAGTAGTAATAGTAGCAGTAGTAGCTGCTGAAATTTTGTCCCATCTTCAGAAAGCGTCTCTGGCAGCTACCCTCTGTCGTATCTGTGCAGTTATACCCTTTTCTAAGGACAGGCAGAGGGAAGGCAGGGGTGCAACCTGACAGCAAAAAGCTCATGAATCCAGTCCTGAGATTTCTGCAATATAAGGAATTGTATTTTGCATTTTCTTTTTCAGTGCCTCTCATTGCACTTATGAGCCTCAGCCTAGAACAATGTCATTTTTAAGACAACCAGCCTATGTGGGTAGCTATTTTAAACGCTGTTGGACAAAGCTACATATCATAGAGGTCACAGGGCTGGAGGAAGTTGTAGTCATGTACACAGTGTATTGTTGATACAAGGCGAGATGTCTTTGTTTATTAGGCACTGATTAGATCTTTTTTTGTGTTAAATGCCCTTTCTGAATTGGCACTGCTCACTGGCATGCCTCCACGAACTGTTAACCCCAGCAACTGCCTTTAGAGGAGGAATCAGAAACAGCCAGACACTTGTCCCGACCAGTGCCTATGGACAATTGCACTGGCAATTCTGCCTGGAGGAAGGATCCAGCCCCGTATCTTTGACAATTTTTCAGCATTACCAAAAAAATATGAACTGCTAACAGTCAGACATTAAATCCTTCTACACGAGGGGAAACCTAGCCACAGCAGGCACAGCTGCTTGCTCTCCATCAGGATCGCCAACCCCAGCATTGCACCTAGCAGCGCCCAGACATCCTTTCCAGAGCTCACTGGAGCAGTTTGAATGCAGCAGGCTGGTTGTGCTCCGAAACTACAAACGATCGCTCACACGTCTCTTCCAGCGGCTGAGCTGGGGACTGCATTTCCAACAAAGGGCAGCAACATCAGAGAAGGCAAGTGATATTTCAAATGCTGAAAGCCTTTCTCCAGTGAATGCATGCCTGTCCATCATTGTATGCAGGGTCACTAAAGGCAGGCGCCTGGTACTCTTTAACTTCCAGGTTATGAGTAAAGCTGATGTTAAAACAAATCAAGGATACCTGTTCTCTGAGCTAATCTGTCCATTGTAATCAACAAAACTGCTTCCATTTGCAATTGATTCTCTGTATGAAGAAAGTAAATTTCTCTTTGACATTTCTGGCAACATCATACAGCTCTGCACTCAGTAACACACAATGTGAACAAGAGAAATGAGCATTTTGGAATAATCTCCACATTATTTTTTCCTAATTACTCATGCCTGTATAAAGAGTGTAACCAGTTCTTTAGTTCCTGCAGAGCATGACATACTAATAATCCTTACAACTACCACAAACAAGCTGAGAAGGAATTCCTGCTTTACCCACTCCTGTCCTCTAAAACATCACCTTCCAACTGATTGAATAAGAATCTGGTATGGTGGCAGATCATACACAGTCAATGCTGCTCTATGCCACCTTGCAGAGAACAGTGGGTGTTGTCTGTCCAACCCTTTGACTCAGGTTTTGAGGAAGATGCCAGGAACTGCTGCATCCAGGATAATTTCACATAATTCCTGAGGCATCAGACAGTCAGCAGAGCTGGGGTGTCAGAAACAAAGCTGACTTTAAAATGAAAAATTTCCCACAATAGGTGCTAGAAGGAAAAAATGTGGTTTCCCCAGTTATAACTGAGGAAATGCCAGGCCAGTTCCTAGGCTAATATACTGTTGAACTGGGAGGGAGCAGGTGTGGCTGTTTTGATTTTATAGAGAGAAGACAGCTTTTATCTGACTGTTTAAAAAAAAAAAAAAAAAAAAAACAAACAAAAAACTTTAGGTGGTATTTATAGGTAGAAAAGAACCACAGATTGATGGTCCATAAGTCCAAAATTTCTATCATTATAGTTTCAGTTACTGTTGATCCTGTCTTTGCCTTCACTGGGAAAAATGGCAGTACTGAACTGACTGGGAAAAAAAGCATTGCAAATGGCACTGAATTGCTGAGGAACCAAGGCTAAGCTTGTCACAGTAACCATGTTACTCAAAACCAAAGCAGCAGCAGCATCTCATTTGTCCCTCAGGAGAGAGGATTCACTCAGACAATGCTAAGACCTTCCATGAGCTGCAATCTAGGGTAAGCTTGGAGGGGATACTAATAGCCACGCAGATGGAGCAGCAGCAGAAGGGATCCCTGAGCAGTTCACCCCCCTGAATGCTTACCCAGGGCACCAAGCCAGTGCTGCAGCCTGTGCTGCTGGGGCTTACACCAATACCAGCACCAGAAAAGATGAAGCCCCAT
>JAVJGJ010000057.1:52441995-52539015 GCA_035590215.1 Microhierax caerulescens | reverse complement strand
CAGAGTGTCTCTGCAACCAGGTTTACACTCAGCAGCACCATCCATTCAGTCTGCTCTCCGTTACCAGTCAGCAGATTATTTCTTCTGTGGGTAATGCCTCCCAGAGCAGAAATACCAAAGTTGGCTCTACTCGGGACATGACTCATAGTGTGGCTATGGCTCCACTAGCACAGAAAATGCATCTGAGTAGCGCCATATAGCTCATATCCACATGGACAAATTTGCTTCTGTCCCCAGGCATGTCCATGCTGTCTCCAGCCCATGTTCTCCAAACTGTCCCTGTCCACCTTGGTCTGCAGGAGAGTTAATTGGCACAGGGGAAAATCATACCAAGAAGTGTGTGAACAATAAAGGGCCACTGTCCAAGTATGGCTGTGGTATCCAAATCAGGTTCATTTGGGTCAGGCACAAGCCAGCTAGAAGCAGCATGTCCACAACCCCAGAGCACAGTACCAGGGGCTGGTAAACTTGTGCTGCTCTGGACCTCCATACCTGTCTCCCTCCTGCTCCCTGCTCCAGGAGCTCAGGATCAATGTCTCTGATCCCACCTAAGCTGGCTTCCAGCACCCACACAGCAGCATGCGTGAGCTGGGAAGCCCTCCCTGAATGAGTGCACCTGGCAGCATGACGCAGAAATTCAAGCTGGCTTTATGCAAGGCCACCTTGGGAAGCCATAGTACCTGTATTACTCAGGCCTTCCAGCCCTGTGTTCCCTTGGATAACAGCTGACAGGCTAAAACAGCAGGAAGGAACCAAGCAAAAGCTTAGGCTACAGACTGCCATCCAGGAAAGCACTTATAACAGCACAAACAAAACTTTAGTTTGCACTTTTAGCTTCCATCGCAGGACTTCTGTTTGGTACAGTTTCTTTGTCTTTCACGTGCATATTAAATTACATAGGGCTTGATCCTGAAACTTTCATGCATTCACTTACTTTAAGTGTCTGCTCCTGCAAGAAGGTGTGGAATACGTGTGCCTGCAGGAGTGACGTCTAAGTGACTGTTTCCATCTCCTTGTTTGTATAATATTGATCAACTCTGTACTTTTGCCTTATTTCCCTGGCAAAACCTTTCAAAGCCAAAGGAAATGAAACAATACTTCCCTCTACTGGAAGACTCAAGAATTCTGGAAATTGTGAAACGTTAAATTTTTCTGAGCTACTTTTGCTAGGCTGAGGAGGCAGACCACAGCAGCAGGGGACAAAGAAGATGACAGAGGGGTGTTAGATTTTTTTATTTGGTTCTTAGCCCTAGATTAAAGCACTGGGGAGTCTCAATATATATCACTTTCATCCAAATTTTAGTCAGTGTGCCATGTTTATTATTTTAATTATCAATGCACCTCTGAAAACTCTCATGCCACTACGGCTATATGCCAAGATTTTTTAACTCTCATGGGCATGTAATTTTCTGAATCTGTTGCATGGTTACTAGGTAGATTTTCTCAAGCTGCAACTACATGGCTTTTTCCAGGATTCCAATGAGAGTTTTGGAAAAAAAATTCAACCACAACCAATGAACATCTTTGAAACTCCCACTGGGGGTGTGAATCAATGGCTAGCCAGGGGAAGGCTCCAGGGGATATGGAAAATTTCATTTGTGACTTATACATCTTGTTGAGAAGGCTGTTCCGCAGGGAAAGGTTGATTCCCACCAGAGTCATGGGAGCCCTGAGATTTTCAGCCTTCTTTGTATATCAGGATCATGTAAAGCAAGGTCAAGCACCAGCTGTCCTGTTCCTGATTTCCAGGCATCATCTACTGGCAGCTGTCCATAAGCTTTTCTATAGATAGAGAGATTTCTTCTGGTTGTGAAGGCTACAAGGAAATGTAATGATAGAGGAAATTTATACTGAGTAACTCCCAGATACTTCTGTCCTGTTTTGTCTCTGTCAGGTTGTCTCCCCATCTCTCACAGGGTTCTGCACAATGAGTGCATTACCTTCCATACCTTCTGATCGTTCATAACTTACTTCTACAATCAAATCTGGCCCACAAAAGTAAGCCTGATCAACAGGCTTAACGTCTACAAATATATCTTCATATGAAACCCAAAGTGTCCTGAATTGCTCTTTGACAAGGTATCACTTTCTAACACCTCTTTAACCGATGAGGTAACAGATGAGGTATTTCAGCCACTAGTAAACGTTACCATTTCTGGACTGAAACACAGAACTACACAACAGTGAAACTACAGGCAGGAAAACATCCACAAAACAGATTTTTCAACTGGAAAAAGAAAAAATTATAGGTAAATTTCCATGGTCGGATCTTGAGACTGTCTTTGGTATGCATCCAGCTTTTACTGAAGAAAAGCTTTTACCAGTTCAGTAGTAGTTGCTCAAGAATGGTGGCTCTAATCCAGGGCTCACATTTTGCATGGGCTCTGGAATTAACACCTGCTGCTTTGGAATAAGTGTCATGCCATCCCTCAGGGGCTAAAGAGGTCAGACTGCCCTCCCCTGCCTCGTAAGATCCACTTGAATCACTAGGTTAGCAAGCTGGCTAAAAAAAACACAAAAGGTAATAACACAACTTGATTCATGGGTTTGACATGCTCAGCTGAGATCTCTTCACCCCCTTTTTGTTCAGTTAGTCAGTTCCTGTTTCACAAGGGACCTCACATACTGCGTTTCTTTCCTGTGTCCAGGAACATACTTGCTCAAAGTCTGAAAAGGAGGGAAAATGTGCTGTTGCTAAAAATTACCATACAGTCACTTCAGGCAGGTCATGAGCTCTTTACGCCAGCAGCTAAGCAGTCATGATCAGCTAGATCCATTCAATTAAATCAGGTTGCACGTATGAGTAACAACTTATTCAGCCTCATATAGAATTCAAAATCTGGTCATTTAATGTCAGAATCAGAAATTAGAAGATCATAGCAGATCACAAGACCTAAGTCACGTGGTAGGAAAGGACTTTGTGTTCTTAATTATTCAGAGCAGTGGGACCTCAAGATTTGTTATCTTGCATCAAGCAAAAAAAAAAAAAAAAAAAAGGCCTCTTTTTGTAGGAAAACAGCACACCAACCTCCCAGAAACAACATAGCTGGAAAGAATAGAGCTGGAGAGACTTCCTTTTAGGGCAAATCTCTCAGCCATTCACTGATTTATTGTTAACATTTGTACTGCTGCTGTGCTAAAAGGCTCCAGCGAGCGTGGGCTCCACTAGGCTAAGTACCACACTGATGACTTTCTCTGCAGCTCAAGGCTCCAGTTCAGCCTGTAGCCCAAAGCCCAAGATCACTGGTGTTTTACTTAGCTGAAAGGTGACCCACTGGTCCTTTAAGCCAGCAAACAGGGACACAGAGGAAGATGTTCCCAGGTGAGGGCTGTCCCGACAGGTAGCATGGTCACTGACAGCTCAACACCTTTCATTCTGAAATAGGGACCAAATTTGAGAGAAATAAGTGAAAACCTCGGTCTGTGCAGACTTTCACATCTGATTCTTCAAAACTGTATGCCTTGCTGCTGAACACAGAGGTCCATCACTCTCCATGTATAAACAGGCATTTGCAGAATGGGGGGAAATTTCAACCAGCTTTACAAGATATTCCTGAGTGCAGCAACAACTGCTTTTAAAAAGCCTGATAACAGTCCACTGTCTGCAGCATTGGTTTCACACTGGCTTTGCTCACTGTGGGTAATAAAGTTGTAAATTCAACCATTGCAACACATGGAGCTTTTTTTATTATTATTATTTGGTGACTGTTGCCCCCATATTGAACTTGTTCAGTCACGTTCCTCAGATGCTTGGACTGGCACATCCCCAATGTGACTGGAAAAAAGTTGTACATCCTCTCCACAGTACCACCGATTACAAGCCTGCCTGGTTTGGCCATGTTTTACCCACCAAAAGGCACAATCTGAGGCAATGAAGTCCTAGAGTTGACTTTGCTTGGCCACTTGGTCCCTCTGACCACAAATACCCAGCAGAGTATTCCCTCAGCTGAGGGAAAGCATGCTTCTGCTGCCTCACAACTCCTGTCGCCTCTGCTGCAACCTGCAGTTGCGCTGCACCTTGGCAGTGGGCAGCCTCACAGAAAGCCATCTGTGTGTACGCTGCTCCGCACTGCAGTTGTATTTGGCTGGGTATCTGGGGATTATTCTTTCAGACTGGAAACGGTAGCTTACAGCAGCTGGCAACTTCTAAAATAAGCCTTTTGCTATTTGTGTACTTGAAAACAAAGATGAAGGGTCTCAGAACTTCAAGGAGAGGATGCAAAACCTGGGGGTTAGCAGTATGTGTCACGAGTGCCAAGCTTCAGCCTTATGAGTGGTGCAGCGTGGCACAAAACAGTCACAGAGAGACCAATCCTAGATGGCTTCATTTCGTAGTTCTGCCTCTGGATAACTAGAACTGATGAGCTCGCTGTAAGAACAGGATTTTGTAGATATATGCAAACAATAATTACATTTAAAAAAGAGTCGAAGAAAGATCAAGTGAATACCATGGGGTATACTCATAACATCCATGAAATCATAAACTGAGCACTTTAAGACCCATTGCCCTTTAGTGCCACCCGTTTTTTTTCTGTTTCCAGGCTTTCTGTTCCATGGTTTCCAGACCATGAAATGTTGGTTACTCCAGAGCAGGCTATTGCTAAACAGTCTTCAAACAGCATGTAATTGCCAAGACAACCCCTTTAGATTTTACATGTCTTTCTTGTGAATTACTAGACTTCACTGCACAAAGTAGGCTAGGAAGAGCCTTTGAAGATAATATCCCATGGGTTAGCCATGGCCTCTGTTTGCCAAACCCTTGCTAAAGAGTCTCCATTTACTGATGCAGTAATATGTCACAACACCATGAAATTCACTTTTTTATTTCCTTGTCATGAGCACTAGGTGCAATGTGCTGTCAGGGGCCACAGGACCTGCCCCGCCCATCCCCATCCAAGATCTGAAACCCAGAACCCCAGAGCAGTTCTCTGGGAGCAAACACAGGGGTCATATCATCAACAGCAACAAAGTTGTCCTCCTTCCAATATTTTATTTCAAGGTGGTATGCCTTTCTGAAACACATGCCCCAGACAGCCACATGACATCAAACACAAAGCAGGTTTTGCAACAAGAAAGTCTGAGGCATGTTCTACCCAAG
This sequence comes from Microhierax caerulescens, assembly GCA_035590215.1. Classification (NCBI taxonomy): domain Eukaryota; kingdom Metazoa; phylum Chordata; class Aves; order Falconiformes; family Falconidae; genus Microhierax; species Microhierax caerulescens. The sequence goes on along the minus strand of JAVJGJ010000057.1, from coordinate 52,533,917 downwards.
CTAAATATTCAGCATAGTTTATTAAAATGTCCACTGTTACTTGTTTTCTCTCTCAGCTGTCTTAAACAGAACATTCAGACCAAAGAATCATGTCTTCTCCTCAGTCTTTTTCACAGGGGCTGTTTTCTAAGCTTTCAGGAGTTTCTCTTTTGCCTACCTCTGCTATTCACCTAATTTGTCTGCATTTTCTATTCCAAATCTTGCTCATAAGCCCCAGATTCTTTACAATAGCAGAATAAGCTTTATACAGCAAGTCCACAGAATGGGAGAATGTAAGCAGTCTGTCTCAATGCTCAAGTTAGGTTACAGCAGGCAGAGAGGAAGGGCAATGCCTGCCCGTGCTTCTCTGCATGTGGCTGACTGCTATTTATTTTGTGCTCCATTATAACATCCAGATTCCTTTTTTTTTGCTTTGCTGCTGCATAAATGCTTGCACATTATTAGAAATTCTGCATTTGATTTTGCCTCACTAGACACAGAACTTTTTACTTGTAATGAAATTAATCAGATTAAGTTTAATAATGGACACTTTAATAATGGGGACACTTCCCCAGGTGATTTAATTTGGAGTTCTCCTGCTCTCCACAGTAATTCCCATCCCTCTTAGATTGCTTAGGCCTTGCATTTCTCCACTACCTCATGATAAAGTTCATCAGACCCTGCTAAAAGAACTAATTTATCACAATGTTTGCTGTTCTAGTCCATGCACTGAGCCCCTCATGGGTAAAACTGCATCAGAACCTGAAGTCTGGAAAAAAAAAAAAAAACAACACATGGAATATTTCAGCCTCTTCTTATTCTTTACAGACTCATCAAAGGAAAAAAAACCAAAAAACGCGTGTTGTTTTGGCACACAAGGTGGTATTTCTTCCTAGGACAAGGTGAAGTTTTAAGACATGATCAAAAGATTTTAGATTTGGGGATTTTAAACCTGGATAATCCAGGTACACGAGCGTGGATGAACTAGGAACACAGGTATTCTGTTGGGTCTGTTACAGTTCAATGGTATTCCTCATTAAGAAATTGATCTACATACTGCTTCCTCACTTCAAATGTGTTTCTAGAATTTTTATGTCATCTGTAAACTGTTGCTCATTTTCTCCTGAAGTTCTCTTTCCCCTCTTACTCCATCATAATTGATGTATTTAAAGGCTAAGGACCACTTCACCTCACAAAAGCACAGACCAGAAGGCTCCCTGAACTCTTGTGGGGAAAAAAATCAAGCCCTAAGGAAAGATTTCCCATGCTGGAGTATCTACCACTGCCCCAGGCAAGCGATTCCAAGGATGCCTGCATTACAGCAGATAAGTAAATGATGTCTTGATATGTGTCCCATAATCCAACAGTAGTATTAGGAGGAGAGCCCAGCTGCTTTGTTGCTGCTTTGTTGCCCCAGCGTCCACCTCTCTTCAACACCACCACTTCTGAAAATCTAATGCTTTCCAATGTGCTTCTTTAGCTGTACCTCTATGTTTGAAACAGAACACAGCCTACCAAACACTATCGATTGAAGCATTATGTTATCATATTACTTTCAATAGCACTCTACTCCAACCCAAAATAGCATTTGCCTTTGATCCTCTGTACCAGATGTTTTCACTGAGCTATCCACAATGACATCTGATTTCCTAAGTGACTACAAATCATTTCCAGCTCAAATTTCTCTTCCCACATGCATATGCAGTATTTAATATACTATCATTGTGTAGGGTGGCTCAGTTTGGCCCCTCTGATTAGTGAGTCACACAGTACTTTTATTAACCTAGATAAACCATTATCTGCAAGATTTATGCCTGATCTTCTTCACTCCCTCTTCCACCAGCTTGAGAATTTTTTTAAAACATCAGGCAAGACAGATTAGGTATTATCAAGCAGTTTCTCCTGTTTTCTAACTAGTTCCACAGTCTGACCTTTATCCACTTCTTTACTGAACAGCTAATTGTGGGGACTTTTGTCAAAACCCCTGTTCAGAGGAAGACATATGCACTATCACTAAATCACCTTGTCTCTCTAAGAAGAAAGGTGACACCATGCTAGCAGAATAGTGTAGAAACTTCCTGGGTATCAAATTGTTGTTCATCTCCTCTAGCATACAGAAAAAAGAGGTGGTTGGAAGGATAAAACAAAAAACGATTATTTAGGATGTCTTACATAATAACTACTTAGAACATAAACACGTAAACTTTTTAAATAGTCTGAAGCAAAAGATCACATCAAATGAAGACCGTGGTCCATCAGTACTATTTGTGAAAGGGTGCCTCAACTCAGTAAGAATTTCTCACATAGGATCCATTGGAAAGTTTCTCAGCAGCTTTTGTCTTTCAGTCCAACAACTAAAGGATCTGGGCACATAAAAGTAGGATCTAGACACTTCAGTCACATAACACATTTCTTCACATCTCTGTTGGCCTTCCACCTATCCTGCCATACACAAAGTGAGTTGGAGAGAGCGATGACCAGAGAACTGCTGCTCTGCAGGCTGGTCCCCTACAAGGCCACAGGAACTGCTTTGCTGGCACAGGGGTGAGCATCAGGTGGGGTTCTCATAAGCAGCAGATGGTGAGGTGTGAGGGCATAAAGACATGCTGGAAGTCGTAGCCTGCAGTTCCACAAATCATATTATCTTTTATTTATTTTCACTGCTCAGAGTGGACTGATAGGATAAAGACCTTCACGTTAGTTTGTGTTCCCATGGAAATGAAGATGATGCAATTTCTCTTTCACTGTGTTTCTGTCAGCTCTTTCTGCTGTTTTCTGGACTGATTTTTGGCCCATTTTGGTGCAATCTGACAGAACCTTGCAGCCCTCAAGAAATTAACGTTTCCAGGAGTTGCATGAAAATTGGCATCTAGAGAGATCCAAATCAGGGCCTTTGCCAGGGGAAAGGTTGCAAACTGTCCTCTGGCCTGTTTGGCCATTTGACCATATCTCCAGCCAGACACAAAATGTCTTGCCTCTTGCCCAGCCAGCATTTAGGGGAAAGGGTAGGGTGCTATAAATAGGTTTAAGGAACATGGTGGGACAAAGGGAAGATTGCCAAGAGATACAAGGAATATTATTCCTGCAGACATAGAGGAGCAGCCCAACCCAATTAGCACAGAGGCAGCTGCTCCTAGCTCCCCTGGGTTGCCATGTCAAGCAGGAACTATGAGCATCTGACTCAAAATACTTCCAAAACTTCCAGCAGAAGCCTAAACCAACAACCTCACTGTCCTCTCCCAGTGTGAGCCCTGCCTTTTCCACACATTCCTTGAACAGAAATAACATGGTGGACACATCTGAACCAGCTCCAGGCTTTTAGTCACAAGGGCAAAGTTGGGTTTGTCCATGTTGTGTTTGAGGGGTTGGGAAGTGGCAGTTCCTGCTGCAAGAGGAAGAGGAGGAGATGGCATGGGGCAGAAGAGCCAGGCTGTCCACTTCTACAGCCCACTGTGATGGGTCAGTGATGGGGTGACTGCTGTCACTGGCAATGTCCAGATACAAGCTCAGCATCTATCCCAACACATCACTCAGTGACAGAAAGCAGCAAACCTGGCTTTCCAAAGCTGACTATGGCTTGGTCCAGGCAGGCAATAAGACCAGAGGCGTTTTACCATCCTAGGGATCTACCGTCCTCAGACAGTGCCTGTCTCACCTGGATGTAAAGCCAGGTCTGGGTTTCTCCCAGAAGACAGCAACTGCTGCTTCCCTTCTAGCTGGATCCAGAGAGCAGCCTTTCACTTTGAAGTTCTTAAGAATGTTTCCTGAAGTAGTTCCACTTTGCAAGGAAATTTCACTGAGACCAGAGAGGGACGATCTCCTCAGTGGACTTTGTAGCTTCTCAGCACTTAGCAAGGCAGGGGGAAGGTCTGGGCTCCTGTACCACCTCCAAGAACCAGCTTTGCATTTTATCCAAACAGTATGGATTGTTAAAGAAAAAAATCTGTTGGAGATGATCAAAAGCAATTTGTTTGATGCAAAACATTGTGCAAACAGAAGTAGAAATAAAGTAATTTTGCAGTCTTGATTTCTCCCAATACAGTGAATAAAGCCCATCAACCAGTGTCATCTGAAAAACCTCAGAGATTTTGAAGAGTTTGCCTTGCCCCCTTTAGGGACAGCAAAAGTAGGGGGTGGCAGGGAGAAGCTTTTCTACTTCTGTTTAAGGAAAACAGTAGATATTGCTTGATTTCACATTTGTGGGAGAATGATTACAGCCAAAGGTTCAATATGTGTTTTTGCAACACAGAATTATATTCTTGGAGGTTTTGCAGCCACTAAAATGATGTGTTCTGGTGCAGATAAACACTCCATTATCTGAGAAGCTGAATCATTATTCCTCAATGGTAGTGTTATGACATACTTTTAATTGGGAGCTTGTGTTGATAACAACTAAAAGTGCATCATCTTTTCCAGGAAGCTAGCCTAATGCAGAGATCCATTTGCTCTTCTGATTTCTCTATCGACTTTGTGTTGCATGCCAAAATAACAAGTCATGCCTTCATGTCACCACTAGAAATAAGCTTAGCCAGAGTTCATCTCCAGACAGAAAACATACCCAGAGTCTGAAGGGATTTGAAATTTGTCCTAAACCATAGGACATGAAACAGCATCCAACAGCAGAGTTTGGAAGAATTTGGGAGGATGGGAATTAGAAGGGGGGTGGGGAGTGGAACCAAGAGCAAGAAATTGCAACAGAGCTTAGAAAAGGAGATAAATTAAAAACTTCAAATGCAGTTTTGTTATGATAGCTTAAGTAATCAAAGGCTACTGAATGTGACAAGAATAATTTGTGCCAACATGCTGAAAACACCAAGAACGGCTTCTCTATTCCCAGTGCTCATGGGAGAGGGGTTTCAGGGCCAGTCCGTTAGCCCACCTGAGCACCAATGCTGATGCTGATGCTGCGCAATGCACCTGGCTCCAGGCCAGCTGTAGGGATGGAGAGGGCTCCGTCTCGCTATTGCAGCTTAGCTTTTTTACCTTCATCCAAGTGAAACTGTAGATTTTACTCTTAAGAAAGTATCTCAGTCATTCACAGTGAACAACCCTGAAAAATTTTGGACAGTTTGCTCACCTGTAAGAATATCTTCAAGCATTGCAATAACAGCACTCTCCAGAAGCCTCTTTGGCACGTCTAACATCAAAGTCCCAAGCAGATGGCAGTGACCATCTGACTTGGCTAATACATGTGAGTGCTACACATTATACCCATGGCTTAGACAACATGTGTAACAGCCCTCCAAGGCCACGTCCTGCCGGTTCTCCTGAAGCCGGGCAGAGAGGGGTCCTTGTTTCCCACTGCTATCGTGCCTGTGCCGCAGGTTTGCCACTAGAGGACACTGAATCAACATGAGACCTTCCTGGAAGGCTGGACAGGGGGTGCTGGGGGGGGGCTATCTGGGCCCACACCATTGCCTTCTCCCATTTATGAAAACCCTGGGAAAGCTGGAGACTGGATGGAGGGTTCTCAGCTGCTCCAGCGGCGGTTTGCCACTCGAAGCTATGACTTTCTTAGATGTTTTCCATCCCTTTGGGATTCTTTTATTTTATATTTGGGGTGCATTTTTTGTGCCGCGAGGGGAGGAAAACTGGGAAATCAATGCTGTTTTGCATTGTGCAAAGCCTGATGTGTTTGTTTATTATGGGCTTTTTACTAGGGAGCCCATTCAAAAAGAATTGTGAAAGAAACCAAACAGGAAAGGGTGGAACAATGATCTCGATAAGAAGCATCACAGGCAATGCTCAAACACAATAGTTAGATTTACAGCCTGGAAGATGTGACGGCTCTGCCCCAACCCCAGTGAAACTGTTGTTTTTCTAAGGCTGTAGATCCGGAGATCAAAGGGTAAAGATCAAGCTTGCAGAAGGAGCCGGAGAGAAAGGGCTGCAAAAGCTCCGTTAGGCTCATGAGGCTGACAGAGTCATGAAGTCTGCCCTAGGCAAGTTGTGACTTGGTCTTCAAGAGAACAGTCTCATCAACTTGTGCAAAATTTCATCTGCTCATGGGCATGCGGGGAGTGCTGAGTACAGGACGACAGCTTGTAGATGCATTTCTGCTGTTTTAAACCAACCTCTCAGAAGTCCAAGTACTTCAGACACGTAAGTCATTCCTTGTTATGCAGAATGTCTTTAATGGTAGGCAGCAAAACATAACTGCCGATGAATGCTCCCAGGAGGGACCAGCTACCTTGCCACAGCTGTTGAGACTGTGACAAGTATTACCATTCATGAGTGAGGAGCTGGATCCAGGGAACTTCTTGGGTGCGTCTAGTTGGAAGGGTCTGCACCAAATGCCAACACCAGCACAAGGGTGAATCAGAAGCAGGGCTGGTTCCTGATATAGGCAGAACAGGCAGAAGACTACTTGAGGTGAGCAAAATGGACCAGGCTCCCTTGTTACTTGGCCTCTCTCAGGATAGCTAGTGTAGTTGCTCATGCCAAGTGAAGGTGAGGCAGGTAAGTTAGCAGCTATCACAATGAACCATGACCCTGCTGCAGGAAAATACCCTGCTTGCCCACAGATCCCCATTCCAAGGGGACCTGTGGCTTTCCAAGATTCTCTTTATGAAGTTGCTACCTTGATGCATCTTTCTCAACAGCTCTCCCTTCTCAGTGCAGACACAGCCTAGCTCTGGTCTGCAAGGGATGGGTACCCTCAAGGGTAGCCTGAAGGCAGCTCCAGGCAAAACCTTGGCAAGGCACAAGATCAGGAGCCTGCTGAGACCCATCACCAAAATTAACTCATCTCATGAATGACACCAAGGCAGCGCCACCATCTCTGGGAGAGGAGAATAAAAAGGTTCTCCATCAAAAGCATGACACGGGCCCTGTGCCAGTGGAAAGGGACAAATACGTGTGCATGTAGGAGGGTGCAGCCACCACACCACAGTGCAGCTATGCTGGTAGTGCTACCAATGGGAGGGAGGATTGTCTGGTTGGGACCTCATTTGAAAACCCATGCTGAGTTTGTGGGAGAATTCACAGCACTGTGGTGGGCACAGAGTGCCTCAGAGCTGGTTTTGGAAATAGAAGGTCCCTTATGACACTTCTGTGCCTTTTCCTTCTTTGAACAAATACATTAGGACAGAGCCAGTTCCTGTTCTTCACCATTAAGCACAGTACAGCAGTCTTTGCACTAAATATTGCTACTGGTAAACATCTCCAGCTACTAAAACTTGCTGTAGGGAAGGGCAGTAGGAGCATGGGAATAGAACTGTTTTCCCCAGCAGCTACCTACAGCCTCTCTCATGATGGACAGGAGTTGAGGTACACTGAGAACAGGAGAATGGAAGAAGAAATTAATTTAAAATATTTTAATTGCTGACAAACATTAATCTTTACTCAGTTAATGTATTTTCTATGCCACTAGACAATACAGTCACTGCAGAAGCTGAAGGAGACCTTCCTCCAAATTCCCTGTTTCCCAGCAGGTAGGACAAGCTCACAGTGGGGAAACAGGTCCAGTTCAGAGGAGGGTTGCAAACCACCATCTCAGGAAGCATCCTAGCCAGAAGACAAAAGGATGTTTGATGGGAGAGGGAATAAAAAAGGTTGACTCCACCAGTTAACCCCTAAGCTCTTGGCTTCTTTTTTGAATGTTTTCTGTGTAGCAGATTTGGTTTATTTCTGAAACATCAAACCAAACTATTCAGACAACTCTAAGTTCTTCCCTATTCTCTTCAGCCATATTGTTCCCAAATTTGTCCCCAATCCATAGGCACCCACTGCTAAGCTGAAATCTTATTTGCAGACCACAAACTATTTGATGAGAAAAAAAAAAAATCCAGCTTGTTTTAATATCCAAATGGATTTTAAGACAAGCAACAGTGATTTATTTTTTCAAACACAGATAAAGAGGGAAACTTTAAGAAATAAGTTTCTGGAAAACTTGCTTATGTCAAAATCCTCACAGTCACCAAGAGGCAAGAATACAGCTCTAAATGAGCTAAATCAGCATGAGACAGGAGGGGCTGCACATCCTTGTCACGCATGGCCAAAACCAAGAGCCTGGAAGGAGTCTAGATAAATCCCATATTGACGTAACTCATACTTTATTTCACCTCTCCATCCCCATCCCTCAGGATTGTATCAAGACAGATTCCTGCTAAGTTATTCAAACTCTACATTACTCCATTCTATGTGTGCGTACCCCCCACCTCACCCACCCCTCACCTCTGCTCTCTGGCCCTGAGGTCCAGGGGAGCTCAAGGTGGAGTCGCTCACATACCTCACGTCTTACTCCAGTGACTGTAACGACAACATCTAATGCTTGTTTAACTTCTGGAATTGCCCAAAAGAGCTATATTTAGGAGAAAAATCTAAAAAGTTGCCCCTTTGACTTGTGCTCTCAGGAAGTTCCTGGCTCCTGCAAGTCTCTCTGTACCAAAGCTAACTATTAAGCTCTTGTTATTGCAGCCCATTTCAGTAACAGCAGTTGCCCAGTAAGCATTACATTCAAACTGCACAGAACTTCTGAAAATCACATTAACATACAAAGGACATTTCGTTTTATCAAAACATTTTCACTTCTTAATTTTCTCCTGTTATTCACATACCTGAAATAGGGATAATTGGCAGCCAAAAATAAGTTTCACAACTTCTAAAAGGTAACAATTGTATCAAATATACGAAACCTCTTCCTAGAAGCACACATGTACACATTTTTTAGTATTCATTTCTGGCTTATTTTAAAAAAATGAATTGAAATTAGGACACCTGCTGGTATTCACCCTCTGCCTAATTTCAATTATTGCAAGCTCATAATAGAAAAGCAAACACGAGCAGTTTCAAATAGCACTAGCATTTGATATCTTATTCCAACACTTGTTTAAAAGTATGCTAACTGGAATAGGCTATTTTGATGGAAAAAAATATGTTCTGATTTCATTTTTGTTTTAGAAGATAGAGAAGTACAAGACTTTAAAGACTCCCAAAATGAACAGTCTTACAATGCTGCAGCACAATTACAATCTCAGTTACATGCATATTCAGAAGCCATGAGCAGCAGATTTTGAGAGATTCAGAAGTATACAGTTATGGGATGAGCTTTTGTAGTCAAAAACACCAGCTTGAAATTAGGAGGATTATTCATTCACTGCTTGTCCCAGAATTTATGTTAATGAAATAAATTGTGAAAATCCCAGCTGATTTATAGTCAAGCTTTCAGACACGAACATCAGATATATTATTGGAGTGTATATTAAAGATATCATAAAAGTCTCAAATAAGTTTGTTTTTATTAATTACTCTTTGTGGAAGTATGTTGTGGAGAATAGACTTGAACATGGCTCTGGTTACAAATAAGTAATGCAACCTTTTAGTTTCAAAGTCCTTGCGGTGGGCTACCTTTCTGTGTTGTACTGTTTGGAAACACTGGTGGGCTGGAGCATAACAAGTTCCAGCTGGTGAAGTTTGTCATAGCTCCAAAACCAAAGAATGAGGGAACAACCTGGAAGAACTGAACTTTAGGTGTTTAATATGTCCTCAAACACGCCAAAAGATTTAAATGAACAAAAAATAAATATATCCTGTTTTCTTTTTATTCCAAGGGGAACTTGCATGTAGAAATAAAACTTATCTATGTCTGTGACATTGTATTACTGGCTGCACCATGAATCCAGCCACCAGCCATGCTTTCCTTCCCCCTTCTCAGATCACATTGCAAGGTTTTTTTCTATCAAGGATCATTAATTCCAAGGTTACAGCCCTTCTGATGCCCAAGATAGCCTCATTCATCTGCAGACAGGCTCATTCCTAGCAGTATCTATTAAGAGGGTCCACAGATGTGTACCAGCTTGCAGTTGAGTTCAGTGTAGCTTTGAGAGTACAAGACTAGAACCCAACTTACTATGGAATAAGAAAGTATGCCTGGTCTGATGTCTATAAACACCTGAGCAGATTATACACCTCCTAACCTCATGCTAACCAATGTGCTCTAGTAATATGGTACAGGCCAAGTACATGCAAGATCCTGCCTTTGCAGTCTCTACCACAACCCTTCTTCCTTCAGGAAATAAGTTTGGGGTGGCTGCAGAAAGCAGTGTCCTGGTGCCGATCTTCTGCAGGTCTTCAGTGGGATGCAAGCACACACTCAAACACTGAGCTGTGAGACCAATAGCAGCTGTCTAGGGACACCCTGGACCAAAGGGAGCTGGGTCTGACTGCAGGAGAGCAGCAGCAGTAAGGATATGAGCAGAGGAAGGAGAGGGCAGTGACTCATTAGCTAATGAGCTAACAACAAATGAGCACAGAGCACAGGCTGGCAGCCCATGCTGGGACCATTCAGTCTGTGGTTTGAACTAGAGGGTTCTTGTTCTGCAGGAAAAAAAAGCATCCAGGAGCAAATGCAGGCAGCTAGGAAATGATCCTGGCTATGTCCAAACCCAATACTATGGCTCACCAGCCTAATTTTTTTAAAAAATATCTTTTCACGTTGAATGTGAAACTTAACTGGAGGTGTTTCAAATCCATACATGTATTTACTCATTTAGCAGCTACTTTTGTCCCCACCTGTGCCATGGCTCTTTAAGAGAGCATGTTAAATAAGTGCAGCTTTAAGTGACTCTACCTTTAACTTTCTAAGAGCACAGGTGTCTCCTGTTCTGAGACTGCTGTGAAATGATATCTTTCACCAAGTGCTTAATAAAAATGTGCTTTATCGTGATGCCAGTGTTTGTGGCATGAGCAAGACCTCCATCCTGACATTAGCAGGTGACAGTACAGCTACTAGACATGTCTACACTGAATGATCTCAAGATTTATTGCAGCCCCAGCGAAGTTCTGGGCTTGAAAGGGCTTAAACCCTCTGCAGCAGCCAGAAATCATAATTCAAAGGCAGGTAAAAACACAGCTTTCTAACTGTAGACTGTTTATATTTTCCTTAAACCACCAAAACTAAGTTTTATAAGACACAGTGGGAGGGGTCAGCTGCAGATGCACATTGGGAGATTCCAGGGTGAAGGTATGCAGCACCTCTCCAAATAAAACTGTGCTTCAAAGTACATATGCAGTGAGATAAACAGCCTATCAAAAAAATGCCAGGGCCTTAAGCCTAAAAAGACAAGATGGTCAGTGAAATCCCCAAGGCCTTTTAAACTATTTTGAAAAAAATACAGATTAAACAAAGAAAAGAATTTTAAGCAGGTTTTTAAACCACTTATTAAAACACTATAAACCTTCTGGATATAACCATCTTCAAGATATAGAGGCTTGCATGTAACTTAAAAGGTGATGGGGGAGAGAATTACTATGGGGGGTTTACCAGAAAGAGCAGAAGGAGGAAGGAAAAAAAAAAAAAGAAAGAAAAAGAAAAAAGAAATAAAACCTTTCAATGTCAAAAAAGGTAATGGCAAATATGACAAACTTTTACTGTGCTGATAAAGCTCCAACTGAGGATGGAAGGAGATTGACCTGGAGTATCTCAGATCCTGGTTTACAGGGTCTCTGCTGACTGGAGGATGACCTACTGAAACATCACCTGCCAGGGCTCAGCAGCTAGAGAGCAGCAAGACACGACTTCCCTCTGCATCCCACCTCTGCAGCACTTTGTTACTCCTCTTCGGTGGAGGTTGCCATCTCACAGTTCACAGGCGGGTCACAACCTGCTGCATAACTGTCCAGCAGGAAGGACTGCAGGAGACATGATGGACATCCATAAGCACTAATTTCATGAGAATTACAGCTGTATTTGAAAAAGGACATCTGCAAACAGCCAGCTTCCCACACAAATACCACTTTAGAAAGATGGGCAGGGGGGACAAACCTGTACTGGGTACATGGTAGCCACCAAAGCAAAATATCCAAAGAATGACATGGGGAAACGTGCACACAGTGTCTTCACAAGCAATGTTTTTAGCAATGCTTTCAACTTTAAGCATTAATTCCCTGCCTCTGAGCAGCTGGTAAATGAGTTCTTGCAGAGACTTTACAAGCAGTCCTTGAAGCTTGGTATCATTTCAGTGGCTCCTGCTGAGGGATTCAGCAACTGTCAGGTTTAGACCAGGAACCTAAGAGTGGCAGTATGTTTTCCCAGGGCTTTACAAGTCACTGTCAATAGTGCATGGGGAAGTCTTACTCTATTCAAGAGAGGAGTCAAAGAAGAGACATCCTGCTTCATTATGTCCAAAATAAAACACCCTCTAGCTCCTGCCTCATCAGCAGACACTTCTGTGACACCTAATCCCATGAGAACAACTGAAACCTTTGGAAAGGCTAAAAGTTTAAAAGCAGTAAGACGTTTTTTTAAAACCTTCTGCAGTGCCTATAAATGTTGTCACAAGTTAACTCTCTAGGAGACCATGCAAAGATGACCTTTGGTTCTCACCATGTTAAAGGCATCCCTCCTTTTTTTTTTCCTACTCCCATGCCAACTAGCTTGTACCTTTCAGTTTGTTTGTCCAGCCCTGGAAAGGGCTCAGCATCCACACAAAACTCTCAGATGCCTCATCCCTCTGTCTTGGTTAACAATCAAGAACACGCTGGATTTATTCTCCCCATTTCAAACCACCCCAACAGAAACCCTGATACCACTTGCTTGGGCCAAATGGGTAATTTAAGGAAGGCAGCCTGTCTGGCCTTCTGAGAAAAATACCACACAAATGACACAGTTTTGGCAAACACTGGCCCCTTCTTAAAAGGCACACATAAGTTTTCCACGGGCCAAACATCAGTATTGTGCCTCTTCTTGCTGCTACATGCAACAGGCTGGTTGTGATTTTGAATATGCAAAGCACTGAGGAGCTGGCAGACATCCTCCTTCTCTGAAAGAAGCTCCCTCCTTCCACATGTTCACAAGCCCAAAGCACTTCCAGAAGCACCATGATGGTCCTGGGGAGGCCAGAAACACATCCAATGGTGCTGGTTACATGCAGTTTTGGGATGGGGAGACACTGTTCCTCTACCTTCAGCTGCTCAGTGGGAAAGTTCTGTTGCAGTATTTGACACTTTCGCTGAGCCAGTTCTGTTTTGATGAAAGGCTGAGGATCTTCATCTGCTTTGTCATATTCATGACCCCATATTGGTCTAATTATAAAGTTCCTTTTTCTGAAAAAAAAATATGATAACAGCAATGACCAGATGCTTTCAGTGGGGCTGCACACACTTTCACTTGGCCAAGTTCATGGAAACGGCATCTCTCACATCTAAAACCTCTGTGTTTATCAACAGCTGTATAATCATTTACAAAATAGCATCATTTTTTTAAACTCTTGCCTAGGAGCCTGGATTACTGCTGGCCTCCTCAGGTCCACATAGCTCCAGAGCCAGTGCCAAGCAAGGTGACAAGTTCTGCTTAAGGCTTCACATCTTCCTCTGACGTTCACCTCCTCGCCCCTGTGAATTCTGCATCCTCTTCTTCCCTTCCAACACCCATTAGTGAATAATATTTGCATCACTGCTGTGTGGGCTACAAACTAAACATAGCAATTCTGGTCTCGTAATCTAAAGCACTTTTTCAGCCTTAAATTTTCTATTAGACATGCCGCATTTCTTCATGTATCCAGAAGTCATCCTCTCATATCATTAAGGCTTTTTTACAAAAAGTATCAACATCCATTGAACAATAGTCAAGGAAACTGTTTTTATCCTGGGTCATCAGTGCTCAGTTACCTGAAAACAGTACACATCACAACAGCAATCACACACTGAACACAGCCTTGGCTCAAACAGGACTGTCACTGAAAATGACATCTTTTTCAATGCTACAGTAATTATACACAGCCAAATAAAAGGCACATAATTCAGGGCACTGTGGATATTCTTAGTCAGTGAAATAAATTATTCTAAGGTACCCACCCAAAACATCTAATTTGCTAAATCTGCACATTCCTCCTTATCAGTGCATACTGTCCCAATAGCAGCTTCCAAGCTCATTTCACTGTGGCTATGATAATGTAGCTGATATCTCCCTGGTCAAGAAATATCTTAATTTCTTTGAGGCATCTCCCATCCTAGCTAGGAAATCTTTGGGCACTTTTTCATTGGACTCTTACAAAAGCCAACTGATTGATCCACTCTCACCCCTACCATTAGATCACTACATGTAAAAGCCATTTTTCAGGTTTTCATGAATGTAAATAAATAAATCATTCTCCCCACACAGTTAATAGCTCTCAAAGATCACTATTCTATGATAGCATTTATTTTGCTCATAACAATTTGAGCTTCTCATTTTAAACATTAGATAAAGTTCTAATTTTTTAATCACTATACCCTTATTCCACAATTTTTTAAAAATTGGAGGTCTTTCCACAGAGTTGCTTTCCTGTTCTTATGCCTCTTAGAGTATGGACATCCACTTCCCTCTATGATACTTCCTCTGAACAGCTTTGACTCCCCAATATAAGCAAAGTCTCTGTAGAGTTACTGGCTTCCGGAGGACAGTTTTCCCAAGAAACATTTACGTAACATGTATATGATGCAAACATTCCTGAAAGCCTAACCATTTTTAACAGCAGTACTAACCCATTAGGCATACCAGGCATCTACTTTTTTGCTGCAAAACAGGACTCTCCTCCAACGGCAGACTTCAGCTCCTGTGTTTTTCCCTATCCTAATGCTTTGGAAGTGCAAATCATTTCCTTTCAGGCTCCATTCTGAGGCCATCCCGATGTGTTGGAATCTGAAGAACTGAGCCATGTTGTCTTTCAGGAAAGCAAATACATTCAGTGTTTCCAGGCTTGGTGGGTCCAAGGAGAAGTCGTGCTCCCTCACCCCTGGCAGTGCTGCCTGTGGGCTCAGCAGCAGGAGCCCAGGTTTTGACAGTCCTGGTGACAGCCTTGTGAAGCTGTGTAGAAGCCTTCAGCAGGACTCCTCTCCCTTAATTGAGAAAATAGAGTTGTTTCGGCTCAATATCAAACATCACCTTCTAGATTTCATGAAGAGCTGAACTTGTACCAAAATGTGATGAGCTTTAGTTGGTTTTCTTTTTTTTCTTTTTTTTCTTTTTTTTACCAGAAAGAATCCGCGAGTAATGAAGCCTGGCAAGCCACCGATGAACAGTTTGAATGTACACTAGTTATTATTTACTATAATTGCAGTAATTATTAATTACCTGCCATTCTGCTGTGCCAGAGGATTTCCTTTTTCTGACAGTCTCTTCCCCTTTGAACTTATTAATGACTCCCGCCAATGAACCTCTCCTCTTTTGTCCCTACTATATATGAGATTCCCCTCATATCAAGTAGTCTTGTAATTTTTTTTAATAAATCCGGTAATTACTTTGGAGAAAGGCTTCATATCACATAAAAAGCTTTCCAAAAACATGTTTCAGTTTATAGATTCACAGTGACCAGACTCACAGTTACAAAATCCCCACTGATTCTAACCCAGGGTCTTCCTCCTTTCCCTGTCCCCAGAACAGAGGGGAAACTTCTGTCTTATTTATGTTCATGCATCTGTACACACTGTGGGCACCAAACTCTAGACCCAGTGGGAAAACAAGGCAAGCAGAGCAAGGAGGTCTCTTAGTCCCTGTGTTATGCCCCCCACAGAGTCCATACCCCTCATGCAGACAGAATCAGGCCCCCCACCACATCAGCAGGCAGGTCTGCAGGACACTGCCCTGCTGTACCTCCCACGACCAGGTCCTCTATTCTCAGGCAGACAGATTTTGGTAGTTGGAAAGATGGAAAAATATCTAGACACCCTTGCAAAAAATGCCTTCACCTCAACAAGCTGTATCTAGGGCAGGCACACACATATTTTACTCACACTGATGTCATTCACTTCCAAGATAAAGCCAATAATGCAGGCAATAAAATCAGCTTTTTAAAGTACACTGAAGCAGTACACATAAACAAACATGCACTTTCCAAGCATGATTTAAGAAAAAATCCCTGCCATGGGATGAAGACACGCTAGGATGTGAGGTTTCTTCTATTTTCACCCATTCATACTCAAAAGCTTTGACTTAATAATAATAGCAGCAATGAGCATTAGTTCCTAACCACTAAGTTTGCTACTAAACAAAACCAGGCATGTTTTAAAATAAGACTCCATAACTGTATTAAACAAATGCATGCTTAAAGTAAAATTTTACATTAATTTGACAAATGCCAGTGGGAAATCATCCCATCCTCTATAGACTATCACCTTGCAATAGAAACTGGAGTTATTGCTTGGAAAACACCCTGAAAAAAAAAACAGAAAAAGCAGGATATGTACATACAAATGGGGTCATGAAAGAAGCACATGAATTTTGCAGCCCAGCGATGGTTCTGCCCAGGATACTATCTGACATAAACACAAAGGGCAACTTTAATGCCAGCAGCTGTCTCAGGAGGAGCCATTCTCTGCCCAGCCACCGCTTCAGTCAAGCTTCACTGTGTAGTGGGCATGTTATGAACTTCTCAACTCTACCTGACGCACAACTGATTGGAGGAAATTATGAGCTCAGCCCTCCACACACACAACTTCTCATCTATGAATAAAAGACCCTATTTTAAGTGAGTGGACTTTTCATTTTTAATATTTTGATGGAAAACAGCATCAGAAGGCCTTCCTACAGAGCCACAGGATGGGTCCCCTTGGCACCCCAGTCCAGTCCCACTTGCAAGGAATCAGGCCCTGGCCACACAGACCCACCTCAGTGTCTGAATTCCAGATTTGAAAATACTCCTTTGTTAAAGCATGCTAAAGTGAAGAAATACAGCCAGTATCACCATTTCTTCCACTGTCAATATAGTAAACACCACTTTTAAAACACTTAGATACTTTACCTAACAGAGCATTACTTTTTTCCCATGGCACATTTTTATTGATTTTTAAGATTTGATTGGCATTGATGCTCTCCAAAACTTGTCAACTCAGAGTCAGCTATTCTTTAAGCATGTTGTCATTTTCTACTGTAGTGCAAGCAAGAGCTGCATTTCTCATAATGAATGTATTTACTAAAGTCAGGAAGGGCTCTTCAGTTCAGCCCAGTTGAGACAGATAAATTAGTGCACCCCAGGTCAGGCTCAAGGAGTCTGGAGGCAGCACCATTATTCCCAGCCGCGTGGCAGGGAGAAGCTTTTATCTGTTTTTTGTTTAAAGTGCAAGAGGCTGCTTGGCTTTAACCGGCCTACTTAATTGAGCTGTGCAGTTTCTTTATGTAAAGTCTAAAGACTTTTCACCGTATTAGACACTTTGGCAGACACTTCAGCTCCTTTTCTCCATAACAGCCCTCTTTTCTTCAGGACACAATAGTGGAGCTCCCTCAAACTCAATTTATTTAATAGATACATAAAGGATACCTCCTTCCCTTCAACTACGCTTTTTCTTTAGGCTCATGAAACCTTGAAACAACAGCATGGCTTGTCACAAGCAGCCATCCCTGTCTGAAGTTTTATTTGCTGTCAAAGGGATAGGCTGTTCCCATGGGCACTGACCTTGCCACAGCACGGCAGAGCTGTTGCTGGCAAGCCCATGGTGGGACCACAACATCCTCTGGTCCCTCCAGCTAAATCCTGCAGGGACCACGATGCAGGTTCCCAGGGCCTCACAGGGATCTCAAACTAGCAGTTTACAGAAAAAGTCCAGGAAAGTGAAGAGAAAAACTCACTTGATTAATGTGTTTGTTGTGTTACTGACTCCCTTTTTAATTCCTGTAATGAAGCAGCAGCCAACTCTCCACCATGGGTGGAAGCAGGGAACTTGGACAACTTTCTTCCAGCCGCACAGCAAAGTACTCTGCACCATGAAGAAGAAGCAGGCCTTATGGGGAAAAACCCCCAAAATTTAACTAATTCACTTTCTGGTGAGAGTGTCATCATTCATGAGAAACAGTAATTTTAGCTGGTTGCCAAACATTATAGTTTGTTTCAGCTCTGTTTTCCCCAAAACACTAAGACAGGGTGTGAGGGGGAATAAAAAAAGTTGTAGGCTGCTCTCAGTTTCCCTTTTAAGGCCTTGATCTTCATGTAAGGAAATTGACTAAAACCAAACAAATACAAAAAGTAGTACCAGGGCCCTGGGGAGAGGCAAAGGGCAGGGTGATGTGCCCAGCAGCACCCTGTGTGGGGGCCATGTCCCCCTGCCATACCCCATGTGCTGGCAGCCCTTGTGACATGCAGACAGCATGGGGAGCCAGCTTGCAGCAACACAACATCTGTTTTCAGTTAGGTCCCTAAAATGCATAAACTGCAATGTGGCATCTCACTGTAGGCTTTAAAAGTATCTTGGGGTAGTAGGGAGAGAGCGGAGGGATGTGATGAAAAAGCAGTATCATGGTTATTAGAACATATCTCCAACACTGAAACGTGATTTCAGTCACCTGGTTTGTTGTTGCTTTTCCTCCTCCCCATGTTGGGTTTTCATGTCAGTGAACAAGACAAAGGCACTGGGTCCTGGAAAGCGAGAGGCTGCCTCCCAGAAACCAAACTGAGGTTTGGGAGGCTCCTCGCTGCCCACCCCTGCTGATGGCTGACCGAGGTAGACCACAGACGTGTCCATGTGAGGAGCCACCTCTCTGGCTCTGCCACAGTGTGCCTCACATTTGAGGCAAAGGCCATCATCTGCCACCTACTAAGGAAAAAAATGATAAGGAAAACTTAAGGGTGAATATTATTATCCCGTAAAATACGACTCAAGATATGATACTGCCAGTTACCACTCTGCCAGCATACTTGAATGTGCCAGGGAAGGCTGGTGCCCAGAGCCAAGTGGGTAAGGTCCACACTGCCTCAGTGCATCACCTGCAGCCCTGAGTAGCCCTATTGGCAGCATGGGCAGGTGCGACCAGCCACAGATATTTCACGTGGAGACAAGAAATGGGGGAAGCCCAGCCACTGCCAATCACTTTTTCCAGTGCTACTAGCAGCAAAGGTGCTATCTTCAGAAGACTGAGTGACTTGCAAGGTGGAACACACATCTGGCTCTGGGAAGCAGGCCAGGAAGATCCCATGTGGGGCTGAGCATTGTCTCAGGGCTCTGGTGCTCCACCATGCAGCAGGGCGTCCAGCCCCACAGGAGAGGTGCCCCATGGGCACAGTGCAGTCATTTGGTGCGCAGGAGTCACAGAAACACTGGTCTAGGGGACATGCCTAAACCTGGAACCTTTCAAAACAGCCTGTATCTGTTACAAGGCAAGCAGGCCTTGCTGTGAAACCTCTCCTGCAGTCAAAACTTCCCCCTTCAAAAGGAAGGGGAGCAGGGCCCCACGCCTTTCATCTTTGGCAGATTAAAGTATTCACTTGGGACTGGGCAGATCACTCCTCCTGTCACAAAGGAGAGTGGTGCTCCAGTCCCTCCAGCAGTCCCTCATGCTGCAATGCCAAAACCCCTCTAGGCCCCACAGATGCTGCCATTGCCTCTGGGGACACACAGCAGCTACCATCATGAGCTGCCAGCCAAGCACTGCCTTCATGGCCAGGGGACATGCCAAGCACTCCCTATGCCTGCAGCCAAAATTCAGTTTTACACATTCCTCCCAGCCTGTCCTGGCCCCTGGAAGCTCAGCTGTGCCATGTCACGCTGTGCCATGTTCTGCCTGCCATGGTTTTTCTCTTCCAGGTGCCCCTCCTAACACACAACTGCACCAGGAACTCAGATTTGACTCAGCTACTCAGGCACTTCCCTCTCAATTAAAACGTAGGTGGAGGATGGAGCCACACTCCAACCTTTCACCTAATAGCCTAGCAGTTAGAGCACTGCACTCTTCAGATGGTGGGAAACTTTGCCTGAATTCACGTCTTTCAGCTACAATCATTTTTCTTCAGAGAGAAGTGCTGGCTGAGGAGAGGCACACCACTCCTCCCATTGCTGCTCTTCAGTTTTGCATGAGTTTTATAAAGGCAGTGGTCTTCTTGTCCACCTAGTCTCTTGGGCTCAGGGAAGGGTGATGCTTTCTCCCCTCACTCCTGCCCCCACAGAGTGATTTGGCACTCACAGGAAGAAGTTGGCTTGAGGATCCTCTCAGACACAGAAACCCAAATTCCTGCCTTACACCCCCCAGCAGGTCTCCAGGCATGGAGCTACTGGATAAGAATGATGGCAACCAGCCATTTTAATATAAGATAAAACTCCTTCCGTAAACACTCAGTTCCCTTCCTGGCCTAGGAAGGGAACTGGGGATGACTAGCTGAGATGTTGGCACCCACAGCTGGGGAGATAAGTCTCTGAATTCGATGCTGAATCACATGAAGTCTTGTCTGGGAGAAGCACCTTGCAGCAAGCAGCTCAACCAGCACAGCATCAGCAGCATACGCTGCACTGCCACCAAACTTCAAGCATCTCTGGGAAATTGCTAGTAAGAACTAGGGAGTCTCTAGACCCACAGATGTGGTGGCAGTTTTCAATGAAATACATTGTTTGGATAGGAATTGTGTATCTTTTGGCTTTGGGTGCAGGAAGGTGAGAGAGGCGTTAGCATGATGCTGGTTTTGAGCCCATAAGACTTTCCGAGCAGCAGAGTATGTCTGTCCCGGCATGGCACCACATTAAGGCAGCCCCAGCACAAAGCTGGCTCACAGCCAGCCATCCCTGGGAGCAGTTGCTGTCCCAGCCATCCCTGGGAGCAGTTGCTGTCCCAGCCATCCCTGGGAGCAGTTGGTTCCCTGGATGCTCACCCTCCGCCAGTGGCACAGCAGCCACCCCTTGCATTCTCTCCTGTGGCTCTGCAGCTCTGTGCAATGCTCGGGAGCTCTCTGTTCTCCAGTCTTCTTCACACCCCACAAAAACATGATTCACAGCCTGCTGCAGGGGAACAGACCAGAGCATATGAGCGGACACAGTAACTGGCATCTTCTCCTTTTCATATCAGATCGTTCCCCAAAATCTGGCTAAAAACAGTGTTTTTAATATGGTTTTGCCTCGATCAACATCAGCCAGGCATAAGCTGAGGTGAAATGGTGCTTTCATCTGGGGAAGCAGAGTCTCTCTGCAATCCCAGCCACTCCATGCAGCTCCCAGCTCCCAGCAGAGTCTCTCCATTCCCTGTCCAAACACTGACAATTTCATTGCATGACAGCACAAGCCACAAACACAAAACTCCCACTACAATAGGTTGCTCTTTCTCACATACTCTGTCTGCATGGCCCTATCTACCCTGCCATTGCCAGAGGCAACTAGACTAGGACAGAGGGCTCTACAGCAGTGAAAACAAGCCAAACATCAAGGAGCAGATGAATGGCTACCGCCTACCATTGCTCAGGTTCCCATTTTCATTGGCTTGGCATGCTCTTTAATGTCATGTAAAGCTGAGTTAACTGAGGCATGAGGCTGCTTATACTATTCTGGCTGCTGTTGCAAGGGTACCAGCCAAGAAAGCAACCTTCCTGGGGAAGAGCAGCAGGGTTGTCATGCTAGGAAACAAACTGATGCTTCTGAACCACAAAACCTCTTGGTTCCTATTTCATTTCTCCAGAAGGTCAACGAGCTAAAATAGAAGGCAGTGAAATCACCCACTTGACTGCCAAAACCAGTGTGATCCAGCAACTGGGCAGCAGCATTTAAACCTGCTGTATTAGATACTCAAGGTATCTGTGGTTTGTAAGCATCAAGGTTTTTTTGCTTTAGCCATGAATGTTTGCTGAACAGCACAGCCAGCTGATGCACAGCTGGACCACCCATCCAGCTGGCAGTTCAAATGTAGGTCTTGCCCTCAGCCTCCATCCCTCTGCACTACTCACCTTCATTGCCCTGCATCTGATGGACCCAAATAGGGTCAGCACATGCTCCCAGCCACTAAAGCCAAGGGTGAGGCAAAGTTTTGCCAGGTAGCTATTTAAAAAAACCTGCTGCACATGCCTGTGTAAAAGCTACATCATAGACAGAGCCATACTGATATGAGCGAGCTGGAGAGCTGCTGCAACATCCAGCTGCACTGGGAGAGTTATGCTGTTCTGATTATGCTGACACAGTCAGAGCAACAAACTCCTCCATGCACCAAGAGCTTATCTAGAAAAGGTGCTTACAGGGATTAGGACTTCATTCCTGTTGTTAAAGTCAGACAAGCTCTGCCCTTGATTTCAAGGGCTTGGGAGGTTACACCGGGCCAAAGACAAGCTGGGAGGGTTTGTACTGTTACCCTCAACACAAAATCAGTGGTGCTCATGTGGTTAGTGCCACTGTGTGTATCAGTGGCTTGTGAAACACAGGAACAGGTCTTCCAAAATTAAAAGGCATCATAGCAAGAGATACAGATTCTGTCTTTCATCATACTTTAAATAATTCTAAAAAGTTAACGTGTTTTAAAAGAGGCATAGGATTTGTAGATTTGTAAATACCTGTTAAAAGTGCACTAAGAATCTTATATAAAGATATTAAATACATTGATAGAAATATAATTGAGTCAAATGTTTCAAGGGGATGCAAATATTTCCATTCAAGCTGCTAATTCTATCCAAGGAGCTGATTTGGGAAAGTAGATTCACTACACACTTTTTGGGGAAAACTTATGCAAGAAGCTGACTAGAAGCACAACCAGAAAATATAGTCTGTGACAGACACAGATGAATAGCCTGGCAGCCTTTTTCACTCTGAGTGGAAATCGGATCTGTCAGCAGCTATTTTTAATAGGTACAAGGCCATGAAGGACTCACTACAAAGTTTTCATATGCTTTCACTTACCAATACTTAATATTCCCTGTATCAAATTCTGGGGTGAGGTAAACTTCTGCAATTTGTGGAGACAAGCATCATATGTAGACAACTCCTACAAGTAGGAGTTGGCTGTTTCACCAAAGCCAGAGGTCCCAATTAATGTGTTTTGTGTAAAACTAAGAAGCAGCTGGTTTGGGTTTCATAAAGGTTACCACAACAAAGTTGCAATGGAAGAGGCAAGCAGAGACACACATCTAATCTGAGCACCTTTTATCCAGATCATGGCACACACTGTTCCCAAGACAGGCCTGTCCAGAAACCAACCTTGGCAGCTGCTGTGTCAAGTGTCAAGGAAGGGATTGTACACACCATGTAACCTAATCAGAGACTGAAATAAACTACAGAATATAGAAGAACTCACATATGTTGCTGTTAATCTACCTGAAGTACAAAAATCAATTTGCAAAATGACTGATTAGACTTACAATAGCCGCTCCTGCCCCTTCATTTTAATAAGGAGTTCACATGCCCCTGGAGTCATGCAGCTGTGACTGCAATAGGGAGATGGCCCTTAGCTCATGGAGGGCCATCAGCCTTCAGGAGAATTCCTCAGTGTGATGGCCAAGAAATTGTGCAGAATCAAGATGCTTGGGCCAAATTCTTCTTTTCTCCCTTTTCAGCTAGTCAGTAGTGACAGTAGTATGAAATTCCCTTTCCACACTAACTGGGAATTTCAATACTGCAGCATAAGTGGCCAGCCCGCAGAGATGTGCATCAGTACCTTCTGTACCACCCTCCCTTTGAGCTTTGGCTGCAATGAGCTGGAGAGAAGCCAAAGGGATGGAAGAAGATGCAGTCACTTCACAGCAGTTTTTAACTGGTGTCCACATTGTCCAGACATTGCAAGTAAGAACAGTATGCAGGATGCTGTGTTATACTGAGTTATAAGCAGCTCTCCAAATATCTGTCACCAAACAGACCTTGCCTACAGAAAAGAATCTGACCCACTGTGTGCATAAAAATGTGCATGGACTTGCAGAAGATGCAATTAGATTACAACTTTAACTACACAAATATTAGTCAAGGAGTCTTTAAGAGATAAAAAATGCCTGTGAAGTTGCTACATCTAATTACACATGTTGTCATCCAGAACAGACTTGGGTACAAGTACCACTAAAGAACCAGTAGTGCAAACACTGGTTGATAATTGTTGCAATTTGAGCAAGTTATCTTTTTCTGCTTAACTTTAAAAAGTCTCACTGTCATTGCCTAGAATTTCAGGTGAGTTTCTTGGATTACAGATGGAGGAATTGCCTTTACGGTACTAGCTCATAGGCAATCTTTTGTCTAGAAAGCTCACCCAAAGGGATTAGTTACTCTAATCATGCACTGGAACCTTTGAATTGTTCTGTGTGGAAAATAAAATGAGTACCTGT
The DNA here is from genome assembly GCA_035590215.1 of Microhierax caerulescens. Taxonomy (NCBI): domain Eukaryota; kingdom Metazoa; phylum Chordata; class Aves; order Falconiformes; family Falconidae; genus Microhierax; species Microhierax caerulescens. Next base: position 52,509,981 of record JAVJGJ010000057.1, on the reverse strand, counting down.
ACTCTGTGGACTGGAGAACAGACACACAACTTAAATGGTAGAAGTCTTGATAACTTAGCAAATTGTAAGGTAAGACTGAGCCCCCAGTTATCTGGAGAGGTGCCTGGACCTCCACAGTCTGTTTCCAGGGGGAGTGAAGGAGCACACTGTTGGCTTCTCTGCCCATTCAGTTTACAACAGATAAAAAGTATTTCACCAGGCTGGAACACAACTCCCTGCTCTCAGGAGGGCTCCACGCTCATTCCCAGCCATGTGCAGGGGCTCCAATACAGCAGGGCTCTTCCTGGAAGAGCACAGCTGAGGTTCAAAGTGTCACCAAAACAAATCTTGAATGCACTGATTGTTAGCACTTCGGACCTGATTCAAATCAGCCCAGGACAAAAAAGAAAAAAGAAAAAAGACGGCATTCTGCCTAAACAGAAGAGGCAGTGTCTGAGGAGACGGCCAGGTAGGCATCCATGAGCTGCCAAAGCAGGCAGTGGGGAACGGTGCCCTGTAGAGGGGTTGTGAGGAAGATCCAGGCTTCAGAGATCCTTAGGTCTGTGCTTCACTGGGCTGCCAGCAGGCAGGCTCACTCCCTGGGGTGACAGTATTGAGGATACAGACAGCCCACACTAAAGTGTTAGTGTGGTAATGGCTTTTAAAAACAGTGATTAGGCAAAATGACTTTTTTTTTCTCTCTTTTTGACAGAAAATGGCTTACTGGTGTTACAGCTTTCATAAATGCTTTTCTTCCCCACAGCAGCAGTTCATCCTTAGAAAAATCCAAAAAATAAACATTCAGTAGTTTTGACCAAAAAAAAAAATTGCCCATTGACAGAAAAAGGAAACAAGTTCCAAGTTTTTCCTTAACATGGCCTTCCTCCCCCTCTTCCCCACCATCTCTCCCACCAACACTGGAAATTACTGGCTCTGATTTAAGCAGCTTATGAAAATCACACAGGCTGTGGAAGCAAACACATCCTGAGGTTTGTATCACTGGCTGCACAAGGCCAGCATGGCTGAATCAGTTTTCCAGGGGACAGGGCCACAGCCAGCCCCTGTGCACATCCTTGGAGGAAAGCACAGCCCCAGCCTGTAAGGGGAAAACAGGAGTTTTTCAGAACAGATGAATGAAACTTGAGGGGGAAAAAAACCACAAACAAAAGCCAAGAACATGCAGGCCTACCAGCCTCCAGAGTGAAATAATATTAATGACTTGCTTAAATATTCTTCATGTTATAGTTTTGTTCCTCTAACTTAGGAGTAGCAGAATGAGACAGCTAACGATTAATATAAGGTTCAACCATGTGATGGCTCTCTCCAAACTTCAGGATATTGGAAAGCAGTTCAACTTTTAAAGACATATTGATATTACACTGCCGTGACACATTAATTAAGGTGTCTTCTCCTCACTCAACACAGAACAGTCAGCGAACTGAGACATTGGTCCCACATGGAAAATGTAATGATGTGCCTCTATTTCTATCCTCATGTGCTCACATGCCTGTGCCAGCAGCCCCTGTCTGGGAAGCCCCTGTGCCTAGCTTACCAGTGCTGGTTATTACCCCAGCATCTCCAAAAAAAAAACAAAACACATGGCTGGCAGAGCACCCAAGCACTGACAGTACCAAGGAAGAGCAAAGGACAAGGTGAAAGGACAGACAAGTCCCCATTTCTGCTGCAGAGGGCCTTTCACCCCAGCCACTCCACAGCTGGGCTTTTTAATCTGTGATTTCAAGAAAAAGAGCCTGAGTAAAAGAGCAATGCACAAAGCTTTGTATCAGCTGTTAAGGGAGAAATTGGACCAGGGAGACCTAGCCTTGTCTAAGCTAGAGAAGAGGGAGGGCTATGGCAGACTGCAACCATGTTATCTGGCACAGCAGGATATATTGCACAAGTCAGCCCTCACAGGAGAGCAAATTCCCCACTAAATATGCACCTGTTCATAATATCCTTCCACACAAGCCACATCACAACAGGACACCCAGCCTCTAAAAGCCCCTGCCCCAGGTTGGAACACAAACTGTATGAGCAGCAAGAGGCAATGCAGCTCACATTTTCTCACAGGTGCTCCTGCAAAGCTTTCTCTCGGGGTTTCTCATTACGACACAAGTTGGTGTAACCACATCTGACTGCACTGAATCTCCTCAGTCAGCTGGCTCTGCTCTTCCTTGCACAAGACACTGGATGTCAGAGGCAGCTGCAGCCTCACAGACCGGTTGGGTGTGTGAATTACATTTGCAGGGTGAATGCAAAATGGGAGTTATGGGAAAAGCAAATTGGCATTAGTATAAACATACCGCTGAGAGAAAGAGTTTCCCCAGGGTCATAGATACATATTGCAATGGCTTGGGACATGTAATTTCCTTGCAACATAATATTTAATTGTACCACATTAACATTCTTGTGCTGTAGTAAAATGCGCTATTGTAGCATGTTTTGACATGAGCTCTAGGTTTTGGCCAAGAATTGTTTTTCACTGTTAGTGCCATGGTGTGGCTCCTCGCAGTAACTACATTTCATATATCCCTTGCTCTGAAACAGGAATTCAAACTCTTTTGTTCCAAGATAAGAAAGCTTCCAAAACATAGACTGCAGCCTAGGACCCAGGGTACCATCCACATTCCTGACAGTACAAGGGAGCTGAACTTTTTCCCTCCCTATCCCTGCTGTATATGAGGTTAAAGCATTAACATCTAAGCTAGCAGAGATGGTGGTGGCAGGAGGAAGGGGGGAACCCAGGGTGGTGCACCAGATCTGAGAAATTTTTCTGATAAACTGCACAGCTGTTGTGTTGATGCTGATTTTTCTTTTGTCATTTTTCCTGATAGTTCAAATGTTTCTTTAAAAAGTAATTTATGTAAAAACAATAGAAATGAGAATGTTAAGCAAAATCACTGAGACAGTGCTGCCAATGACTCCACTCACACAGTCATCCAGCTTGGGGGGATTCTGGATGCTCTTGCAGAAGAGCAGCAGCAGCAACAGTGGCTCATCTCTTAAGCACATGGCAGGAGAGGGATCAGCTAGGGCAGCGAGTGCAGGCACATCCTGACCTTCACTCTCCTTGGCTTTAGGGCCATCTCACTGTTCCTTGTTGGCCATCATTATAATCTCATTTCTTTAACTCAACCTGTCCAATGCAGAAAGCTGCCAGCCCCAGCCTGGCCAACCGTTCTAACAAAGATCACGTCTGGAAGTGCTTTCCTTCAGCGTTGCAAGGCTTTACTCTCAGTTGGGTTTCCATTCAAGGCACCACTCTGAAGTGCAGTAAGAACTGTGAAAGTGCAACCAGGCTCTGATTTACCTGCACATTCCTACCACACTCCCACTTGCACCCAGCCCCCAAAACCTGGCAAACCCTCAGGAGCTCAGCCCACGGCAGCTGCTGGAGGAAGGAAGTCCTGACCCACTGCAAGGAAGGGGTGACCGAGACACAGGAACAAGCTCCCCTCTGCCCGTCCATGGCTCATCTATGATCAGAAATTTGCTGTCACGCCATCCATGCAGATCATGGGGTGGAAGTAGAAGAGTTCACCCCCAAAAGCTGGGCAGCATCCAAGTTGAGGCAAGGACAAAATGTCACTGACCTTTACAGCATTCCAAGAACTAAAATCCCTCAGCTCCTCTCCACTCACTGGAGAAATGGCTCAAAACCTGTTCTCTTTCCAGTCTCCCCTCAGGGGAAAAAAAAAAGCATCAATCTCTATGCAGTATATTTGTTCTGCCTGTTCCTTATTTTATATTTTACGAAATGATGCCAACTTTCAGTCATTGAATCCAGACACTCATGTTAACAGGAGATGATTACATTTTCCATCTAAATTTTTGTTCCCACAAGCACAAGCATTAACTCAAAGTAGTCTTTTTACAAGTAATAGTGTTGTAACGTATAGTAAGATGAAATATTTAACTGGTGCAGATAAAACTGTTTCACTGGAGCCAACAGAGCCATACCAGTTTACATCACCAGAGGCCTTGGTCCACAGTCGTTTCGCTACTCCTGTGCAGTCAGGATGCTGTGTTTGGGCCAGTAGGATTTATGACCATTTTAAATAGAAGCAACTTTATCATGCACATCGGTAAACTGCTGTGCTATTGGACTGCAGGCAGCTGAGTACTTTTCCACTCTTTTTAGCTATTGCTATCAGAAATCATGGGTTAGTCGATAACCACATTCCTCCGAGATGTTTGCCAGCGCACTGAAGGAGATCTGTTCACACTGGGAGGCATTGTTTCCCAGGCTATTCCAAACAATACAGAAAACACTGTGTTCTCATTTGAGTACTATGAAGAAAGAGCTCAGTGGATGGGCTTTTAAAGAACTAGCGTATGCAATTCTATAAACTATATGCTTTAAATACAGAAAAACCCTCTATGTCATGCAGAACTAAATCATGATTCACTCATGGACTACATCCAGCATCAGAAATATAGATGAGCTTTGGCTGGGCCTTCTAAACAACAGAAATAAATATTTTATTCCCAGCAGAGGGATGGGTGGGTGGAGATAAAAAAAAAAAAAAAAGACAAAAAGCAGAGATTACACTAGCATTTGAGGCCACTGCATTCTCATTAGCAAAACATAATGACAAATTAATTGAAATTAAACAGGATCAAGATATTTGGGATGACACCTTGTCCTGAGTTAACTCTTACCTCAGAAACTAAGCAACACATATATATTGGTTTTGAGGTGGCCCTGCAAACCAGCAATGTCCTGGTGGAAAGTGAACCAGGCAGACTCACCTGTTTCTCATTCCTACCCAGACAGTAAGGGCTGAGTAGACTCCTCACTGCCCAAATTAGGAATGAATGGGATACATTTTTGTGCTTTTTGCCCTCAATCATACCATTGCTCCAACAAGACACCTCAGTCTTTGAATCTCTTTCCTATCATTCAGGTCCATTCAGAGCATGTACTTGGTTTTGCATTGCTTGTTCTCACCCTCCGCTTACCTGCTGAATCTAACAGATTTCTTTTAGCTTTGAAGGCAGCTGGGTCAGGCCAGAAAACAAAGAGCAGTAATTTTCCCAGTAAGAGGTCAGCACAGTCCAACAATGAAACAAGCTTTTAATGAGGCACAGCAGAAAGAACATGTGAAACAAAGAGAATAATTTTCCATAGTGGAAGCTTGAACTATTTCACCTAAATGACTCTCAAATGCTTCAGAAACAGGAGGATTTAAAGCCACAGCTACATTTCTGTCCTCTCAACCCCTTCCCTCCTCCCAGACCTTACATGCAAGCAGCGCCAGAGAATTCCATAGGAGATGAATGGACAGAATGTCTTCACTGGACTACAGTGGGCTTCTCTGCCTGGCATAACTTGGCTTATCACGTTCCTGTTATTCTTGCAGGAATCTGTGCCTGAAAGAGCAATTCCAAACTGAGAACTGCATCACAGTTGCTGCCAAGGAAAGTCTCCAGGCTGGATAACAGCCAGACGTAATACTGAAGCTTTAAAGGGGCAATTTCAGTTCAGGCATATTGGTTTTGGTTTGGTTTGTTTTTAAATCTAGTATATTATGCATTGCACAACTATATGAACCCGCATTCATGCCACACTAAGAGGACAAAGAAGAGGAAAGCAGTGGAGAAGAAGAAGAAATACAACCATAAAATAGCAGGTCAAGTCTGTTTTAACAAAGCTAAATGTTCCTTGAACATTCCTCCTTGTATGTTTTTTGCAACAGAATCGGGTCTGAGAGCAGATTGTAGTATTCACATCAACCAGCATGATAGCTGCTGGGACCCAAATCACTGGCCAGCAGTTACAGCACCATCACTTTTCTTTCTAGACTCACAGCGCCGCTCCAAATCTTAGGTAGGCAAAATGGACTTACACAGTATCATTCAAAAGTGACAAGAGAAGCAATGAGGGAGAATGTATGTCTAAAAAGGAGAAAAAATGAGATACAGCGGTTCTCCAGAGTAAGGAGCATCATAAATTTTCTAACAGGGAATATCCCTCTAAACTCACCAAAGATTTCAATAGGCCTTTGGCTAGGCCCTATGCCAGGAATATGCGGAAGTACTCAATGAATTCCTACAACATGTCAGTCTAGGTTTTATGTAAAATATTATGAGTATTCTTTAGGAAAACAAAGCAAAAAACAAAACAAAACAAAACAAAAAAAAAACCCCACAGAAGAACAGGAAATATTCTGCCCAAAAAAAAGGATTTACATTTTTCTGTGAGGCTCATTCAAGGTGGAAAGACTAGAAACTTGTTGTAAAAAGTTCAGAGATACTAAGTTGATCAAAGCGCTTGGCTAGGATAAGAATCTAAAGAATTTGAGTTATTACTGCTTGGAGAAGAAATGGCTGCTGTGGAGGAGATAGAAGGGGCAACACAAACAACAACAACAAAAAGATAACTATTCTTGCACTGTGAGCCTGAAAGGGACCCAGTGCATTGCTTACAATCCAGTCAACATTACACTACTGGGTAAAAGTGTTTTCCTGGTTAAATACTGAAGTTAACCACCTCTCCTCCAAGCCAGTGCAGGGTCCTTCCAGCACCATTGGAGCTGCCAACGGGCAAGTGCTGGCAACAAGGCTGGTGCTTACAGCCCAGGCCACTCGCCCCAATGTGCCACACAAAGTCCCTGACCCCTATTACACAGAATGGGTTCTGGGAGATGAGCTCTCACGAATACAGCCACAACAATGGGACATGTTTCTCCCCAGCCCTCTGTTCTACCCCACTGCCACAGGCTGTTGCCCAGGAGCAGAGCAGATCATGCACTACAGCCATGCCAGCCCAAAACATAGCATTCTGACCCCAGCTGCCAAGGAGCTGATGTGTGCCTGAGGGAGAAACATACTTTAACCCGTTTTAGCTGCTTGTCAAGCAAGTATGAGTCAGATCCCTAACATGCCAACAGATAATAAATGGCAGCCAGAGCCTGCTGGAGACTGGGACTTCTGCTTCTCGTCAGAGTTAAGCCAAGTAGAGCTAAGCAGTTACCAAAAGTGAAAGAAGTGAAAGTCCCTGTCCTACCTCTTACACTGACTTAGTTACTTATACAGCTTGTAAATATGTGACAGATAAATCCTAAGAAAATTGAAATCACTTAGGTTTTGTTGTTGGGATTCTTCTAGTTTTCTGAGCATTCAGCTCCCTTAAGATGTCCAAATAAGCAGAGGAAGCAATGGGAGCATGCAGCCAAAAGCAAAGCCATCCTCTCCATGCAGTTTCAGTTTTCTGCTGGTTGGTTACCTAATCCAGCAAAAAGAAGGGTTACTAATATAGCTGGCCACATAAGCACTAATACCAGTACAAGGGAGACTGGGAAAATTGCAGGTGGGAGCAGGGAACAGAAGAACCACAGCCTTTGGGGAAAAATAGTACTTACACCAGACCACGAGGCTGGAGCCACATAGTGATCACCAAGGTGACCTTGGTTAGTCCAAGCACCTCCAGAAAAGGAGAAAACAAAACAAAAAACATGTTTACTCCTGCTTACACTGGGGAACTATTCCTTACAATACTTCTCTTAGGAACCCAGGAGAGGCCAGCATTGCCAACAATGCAGCTTTTCACATGTCAGCGGGTACTGAAATGGCAAGGGTGAACCAAGGCAAGTAAGCACAGTCTGAGCTGGGAGCCCTGTGGCCAAGCTCAAGGTGACAGCTGTGCCTGCGGTGTATGCAGGGGGCCAGGAGAGCACAAACCCATCAGCCACTCACATGGTGTTGCAGGTGGTACACAAGCTTTGCAACATGCAAAAGGAGGGTAAAATCACTGCAGCTCATTTTCACACAACTTCATGATAGCCTAGGTAGAACACCACCACAGTAGATAGAAAACCTAGAAAATTTTCATATTGAAGATCATAGCAAAAGTTAATCTGAATCAACATATTTAGGTGATAAGGGACTCTATTCAGTGGACCAAAGTCTCTTCATTTGCTTTTTGCACCACTGACAGATTCAGCTGGTACCTTGCCGTCCTAAAGGTGGCTTGACAACAATGAAGTGTTCATACTGAGCTGGCATACAGTTGAAATAAGAAAAACATACTGGCAATCACTGCACAATCTAGACTTACTTATAATGCAGACAAAGATCCTGTTTTCCTTCTTAATCTATACTAAAACTGTAGCTGAGACTAAGGAAGTCTAGCAACTAATGAATCTAAACCACAGGGGAGGGAAAAAGACTTTAAACAGAATTCATATTTTGAAGTCCAAGTGATATGATATCTTTAAAATACAAACCATTCTTTTTTGGGGGGGTTACATTCTGCTTTGATTTATGTCCAGCCAAACATATTAGCCCAAGTTTGGGGCCTGGAGAGCTTACAGGCATCTGAACCAAGAAGCTGGAGCACTTCACCGACAGAGGAGCAGCTGAATTGCCCAGACAGGTCTTGACAGCACCAGTCAAAGAGAGGGAGGGGGCAGGACATCCTTTATTAGCAACCTTGGAGGATGTTAACCTCGTTAACCATCAACATTGCACCAGTGAACCACAAATGTGCATTCCCTGCACACCCACGCAGGCTCTCAGAATGAACACATGGCTGGGAGCTGGATTGCCATGAAACACAGGCCGGACAGGTATGGCAGTGGGTGAGAAACCTTCCACTTAATCACTGCCCCCCTCCAATAGACGTGGCTCCCACTCCAAATTTAAAAAGCAGTCTTGAAGTTCTCATAACTTATCAGGAAAAAGACCCCTTAAGGACAAAGTAGGTGTTATTAGCTAAAATACAGCTAAAATTATTTAGCTAGAAAGCTTCCCCTTAACCTTGGCTGATGCATATGGGGCCACAGTGGTGACTGGCACCTGCAGGGAATTTCTGCCTGGGAAGAAGGTAAAAGGTTGTTTTCGTGGAGTAAATCCCACATCCCAGACTGATCTTGTCAGTAACTTGTTGAATGGCTCTAGGGAGTCAGCTAGATTTTGGAACCAATTTTTCAAAAGTGTAAATGTTTGTCTGCTATTAAAAAAGAAGTTAAATATTTTCAAACACCTGTAATGGTCTGGTAACTCTCCAAGAACTTCCCCCTCATTCTTGGACTGAAAATAAAAAACAGACCCAAAAGATAGCTTTAGCTGCAGTAGAGTATATTGAGCACTTACTTTCCTAGCCCACATGAACCCCAGCCTGGGAAGGTGTTTTCTTATGCTCCCTTATATAAGGGAGTCAAAAAAGTCTCATGCATAGAGAATAGGAAAGGCACTCTGTTGTCCCCAGAATATTGATTGCACTATTTGCTATTTGAATGGTAGAAAGTACCTCTAGAGAGACAGGCCAAGGAAAAAATATGTTCCTTACTGAGTTGAATGCAATCTTTTTGTATTAAATTAGAGTCCTCTCACTCATCAGTTTTCAACTTGGCCAAAAGCACGCTTTGGTTTTCAGTTTCTCGCTGTATCTTTTATCATTATACCTCCAGCTACTCATACTGAATCCATTCTTGCATGCTAGTAGATTTGGGGTGCATTTATTTTTTTTAATTTAATGATAGTTTGGTACACTGCATTATATGTGGCTAGAACTGCCAAGCCAGCCCTAGTACCTCCAGAGAAAAGAGAGATGGAAAGGACTTACCAAGCCCCTGCTGTTGGTCCTTTCTGCTTTGCAACTAACAGCTCATGAACACAGCCTGGGCCTTGGCAGCTCTCTGTTCATTATTAACAAATTAACAGCTTCGTAATTTCTCTTTTTCTTTTGTTCTGTGTGCATGGATACGCACACATGCATGTGCGCCTGGAAACTTGGTCTTTTTTCATCTTGACCAAATCCTTTCTCCTGCTCATCCCAGTTTTCAACAGCACAATAGGGGGTCGACCAGGAAAGCTTCTCAAGGCCTATCAAACAGATTTGTTTAACTTGTTTCCAGTTCAGTCCAGATCTTCATGAGGAAAGACAAAACAGCCATGGAAAAAAAAAAATCTTTCTTCTGCAAGACCTCTAGGCCACTATTGTTTGTGCCCAAACTGTGGGCCGTTTGCAAGCATGTGTGCAGCAGCCTGGGTGCTGCAGAGAGCACAGCTGCTTTCTGGAAAGATCTGTGTCAGGGCAGGCTCACTCCCCAGTCCACCGAAGCTGCAGCCGCTTCTGCCCCTTGCAGGAGCAGGCCTCAGGGGCCCAGTACGGGAGCGGGACCAGGCCCGGTTCACCCCGGCCACCCAGCACCACACGCCACCCAGGGACCCTGCCCGGCTTCTCCGGCCACTTCCCGGGCTGGCAGCGCTTCAGAGGCCACCCGCGGCCATTGTGCGGTGCAGTTGAGGCCCCGGTGAGACTCCCCCTGCCGGGCCATCTGAAGGAAAGGATTGTTTTATTTATGAGATGAGAGGAAAAATATAGCTCCCGTGCTGTTTTCCATTCAGGGTAAAGAGGAGGAAGAGCGTTCTCTTACGTTTTGTAGCTAAAGCGTGTTCACCGTGCATTGCTTTCCACAGGAGAAGAGGAAGCGTGGAGGCTGGGCGTCAGACGCACCCGAGTTGCAGGCAGGGCCCTCTCCCAGGGGTGGGGGTCCCTCTCCCAGGGGTGGGCGACCCTCACCCAAACCAGCCCAGCGAAGTGCAGTAGCTGGGACGGGGGCCTCCACGCCCTGCAGAGCGCCATAACCCCGGGGCCTCGGGGCAAAGGCAGCCCGGCAGCAGGGGAGGCCCCGCATCCTCCATCTTGTGGATCTGCCCTTCCTTTCTGTGGTGTCTCACGCAATTCAATGAGGCGTTTTTGTTTGGTTTTTTTTTTTTTTTCAGGGGAAAAACGAATTGTTTGCTTGACCCAAAATGAACTTCAAGTTTTTTAATTCCCCAATAAGCCATGACAAAAAATGTTTTTTCAAGTTAATGCCTCCAATTTATTTTCACATTTATGTGTTGACAGCCAAACAAAAACATAAGCATTCACACAATGAAGTTCTGTCTTCCACTTGTTTTTCACATGAATGAGATTACATATTTCTATTTACTGGTCCCAGGAAACTTTTTCTAGATTTTATTTTAAAATTAAACAGAAATGCTTGGGAGAAGAAAAGAGTTAAGATTATACTAAGCATGGATAAGTTTTACTTAGCAACTCTGTCCCTTGGAAAAGGCTTAATACTATTTATTTTATTTATCTGCTACATTTAGCTGGACAGAGTCCATATTCCATTACAGTTCAGAAGTGATATATTACAACTTGTAATAATAATTCCCAGTTAATTATTACAACAAAACATGTTTGTCTAAATCCAAGCAAATACCAAAAATCATGATGTAGAGCTCATTTCCCTAAGAATCAATGTCATTTTATTCCGAATTTCCATAAAAGAAAATACTATTTTAAAATGCAAACTTGTAGATACAATGGAAAATGAATTCCATTCAGATGATGCAATTAACCTCCAGTATAAATAATCTGTGGTGTATATTGTAATATGATAATGTGAAAGTCCAAAAGAACTCATTCCCAGACCACATCAGAAAATCTACTGAGTCAACAACTGCAGCAGACAATAACAGCATGAGTTAAAGGAGCAGAGCTTTAAAGCAGGTTAGTTCAAACTGTACAGTATTTAAAATGTCGCTGACAAGATTAAATATGACCATTCACACTCAAGCACTACATGAATTCACTCAGAAAAGATTTGGTACGTAAGACCCACATATGAAGCAACAACTAGTTCAACTTGCTATGTCAAATTACAGCACGTGGAATACTGTTCCTGCCTCTGTTTTGCATTATCACCACCAGTTTTAAATTGTTTAAAAGGCAAATTATTTGCTTAATCCATTTACTTAAATTTTGTATAAATTACATTTAGGAAACACATCTGAAGCTCACTTTCTCACCTAAAGATTCTCTGTGCACATAGGATGTGGCTGCAGAACAGATGTAAGGAACCAAAATGAAAAAAAGGGCATTATTATAGCAATAAACATGTTTTTCAACTGTTCTTTCAGATTAAAAAAAAAAAAAAAACAAACAATATTTCAGTGGGATATAAGTGCCTTAACTATATATGTAGAAACAGTGCAAGAACCATATGGTATTAATTACTGGAAATGCATAGTTCACTTTTTCTTGGTAAGAGCCACATGGCTTTTTTTAATCTATTGTATCACATATATGATGTAACAGTATATCAATGCAAATCAAACAAATGCAAAGCAGCTTTCCTGCTGAGGCACCAGACACACAGAAGTCAGGCAACTCCAACTTCTGAGTCCCATTCCCAGCTCTGCCCTCAACACTTTTTCTCTTCCTAGCCATGATGTTAAAAATGCATGGTTTAAATTACCAGAGAAAGGAGAGAAACCACCACCACATTTGTTATGAATTCCAACACCACAGCAAAACTGAACACAGGAAAAATTTGTCTCCCTCCAGAAGCCGCCCAGAGTGAACACCTCAGATATAAGATACTTATTGGTCTTAGCAAACGCAGGGGTGCCCCTCTTTCACAGTGACACGGTCACCATGCAGCTTGGTTTAATTTCAGCCTGCCACTTGTCCCACAGCTTAAGTACAGCAGAGAAACTAAACAGCAGAACTTCAGCAGAAGTCCCAGCTACTAAGCAAGTGTATATGGCACTACATGGAAAAAGCAGCCAAGATGAAATGGCTGTAGGTCAGTCCTGTGTATAATTTCCCAGGTGCTGCGTACGTAAAATTCAGTGTGGTAATGCTTTAGAAACACTTTATTTCAATGTCCATATATTTTTAAGACATGCAGTATCTAAAGGCTGTAAGAAAAATATCACAGCCCCACAACACAACACATTCATCTGGTGTGAGTTCATGACACCGGATCAAAACCACTCCAGAGAGAATCCTGATGGATTAACTATGTGCCACGAGACAGGCTAGTCCCCTGAGAAGGGTGCTCCTGGAATGATCCAAAACTTTGTATCACACCATCTCAAAGGGGAATGCAGTGTCTGGGATTCCCTGGTGAGGATTACCCTTTGCCCAAGGCCAGTGGCGGGTGCAAGGCCCTGTTTGACTCCTACCTGTTCCTGTGACAATCCCAGCATCAGACAACCAAAGAAAAATGCCTGCTTTACAGACCATTTGCTTCTTCTGGCATACTCTGGTTTTGGTTTTACTTTCAGAATCTTATTTTCTGGGCACACAGCTGAACTTTGCTCTGCTGTTGCCTTGCAGCCCAAAACATCAGGTTTGTCCCATCTTGACAACTTTGACTACAAGCAGACTTTACATTACTCCTCACAGAAGGAACCTGCTGCTCCATGCACCACCCCTGGCCCTGCCACCTCTGCCTCCACCAGCTCCCTCTTTGCATCCACCACATGCTGCTGTACATCATCTGCTGCAAAGAGCAAAGCCTGCCCTCAGTGCCAACTGCCTTGGTATGACTACACAGCCATCAAAGGTGTGATTAGGTGCAAATTTGGGCCTTTGTTGCACTGCTCAGGATCAAAGTGAAAAGGAGCTCAGTGAGATATCTACTCTGAGGCAGCTCGGAATACCTTCAAGAGTCTGTTGCACTGGGCCATAGCTGGCTCTGTAAGGAAGGGAACGACCGAAAAACACCTCAGTAGTGCAGTACTGCTCATATCCCATTGTACACAGGGCATGAAGCAGTCGTCTTGATGCCATGCGAGCCAGGACACTTACTTCATGGCTTGTGCCAGCCAGCAATGGTTGTCACATGAGCTTGCTCTCTTGGCAGTGGCCATTCAAAATACAGTTGCAGACTACACCTACCTGGCTCAAGCCTGTATCACCAGTTCTATTGCATTGAACAGAACCAATTTTAATAATCCAAATTAATCCTAATTAATAGGGGAAGCTGTGCCAGCATCATAAAAAGTAAAAGGAATTCTTCACATTTGAGGTTTGGATTTTGCAGAATTCACAGATCTTAATTTCAGAAGTACACATTAAGGTCAAATCAGCAAAGGGATTGTTACTCTAGCTTCTACTTCAATGAACAGAAAAAAGGCTTCCAACATTGTCCCATCAAATCACTTAATATTATAAATCACATATAAGATGAACATTTATAAATCTAGAAAGATTAATCATGTTTTTCTCATTCTATTAAGTCTACAAAGTTTAGATGTGGCAGGAAAGTGAGCTAATTTAAAATTATTGTTTGGGTCAGCGTATCTATTTACAGTGTTCAATTACATGATCATATCGTTTTGCACAGCCTTCTTTATATTGGCAAGCTATAAAAGAGCTTCTTCGAATGGAACAATTGTTCTGCCGCACACTCTAAGAATAGCATAGAGTATATATAAGGCCTCAGCTCCAGGGCTGTGCAGAGGACCTGCCTTGATAAATTCAGAAGTTTCCTATTGCATCAAAGTTCCTTCCTCCTTTCTCTTCCCAATCTCTCTTGCCCAAATAGATCAGACTGTATTTGAGCCAAGCAGCTCCCCACCCCACTCCCACATAGATTAGGTACTGATCTTGTGTCTTTTCTTTCCTAGGATAGACAACTGCATTTTATTATTTCCAGATTGGAAAGGCTGCTCTTTAACCATATTAAGCCTGGCCTGTCACAGAATAACAGAACTAGGTGTTATTTGCAGGTCAGTATTTTTACTTCCTTGCTAAGCGATGCTGGCAGGCAGCTTCCTGGGGTCCTTACCCAGCTCTGGACCTCTCTTCTGTTTGTCAGTGGGTGATGGTGCATCCATAACAGAGCAATGGCACTTCAGTCCCGAGTCTATCATAGTAAAATCATTGGGAAGACTACTAGAAAACTCAGTTTAGGATACTTTGTACTTTCTCACAGAAATATTGCAGTCAATAGTATAAATGTCTTGAAAGCAGCTACAAAGTTTTGTTCTGCTTTTAGCTGGTGAGAGGAGAGAAGAAGGAAAAAAAAAAGAACAGCTTGTTTTCTGGCTGGTTAAAGAAATTGTGTGAACATCAGTGTTGGTGATGTTTGGTAATGGATGTATTGAGGGTGGGCAACAAAAAGTAAAACATAACTGGCAGAAAAAAAAACCCTAGGTTTAAACCAAGGAGATAACAGAGGAAGCAAAAAGTTATGAAAGAAGCAGCAACTCCTTTTCACTCCCATCAGAGATTTTTCAATATCCTCCCAAATCAGGGTCTCGGTGAAGGAAAAGGGAAAAGCATAGTTTATCCAGCTTAGACAGACTACCAGGGAGTCCCAAGGGCACACTGATGTCCAGAGACAAGAGATGCTTTAGCAAGACTGCTTCGCTCTCTTGCTGGCAAAGGCCTGTGCTTAAACTCTTAGCAAAGAAAATGTGGGATAAAAAAAACACCTGTGCAAAGATTTTGGTATCTGTAAGAGTTTGCTAAACTTCTCAAAAGCCTCCTAAATAAACAAAATGTAAGATGAGGGCAGTGCAATTTCCAAATATCACTGGAGGCAACATCAGAAGAGCACTTATCCACAAGGTCCAGAAGTGCCTGACAGACACTCAAGAAATCAACCCATGGCATCACCAAGAGGCTAGATTTCACCACAGAGAGTGACTAAAAGTAGTGTGGGAGTATTTTTTTCAGATTTGTAGCTGTTTTCAAAACTATGCAGACTTTCCATGCAATTTCTTCTAATCTAACTCACTCTGCATCCAAAACATGCAGGCTGGGAATGCAGCAGTTCAGTCTGGCATGAGCTGCTCATGAAAGGGAAGAGGACCCAGCTGCTATTTATACAAGTTATACACTACTATCCACTCTCTCTTAGCAAGTGACTTCGGACTGTGGCATGGACAAATACTTGAGGGATAGACCTTCATTTCATTTCAGTTTTAGAAATCCTACCAGCATGCTCACTGAAGAAACACCTCCTAGAAAAGCTTCATGTAAGCTTATGGAGATAGATTTTAAAACCCTGTCAGTCCTGGCCTGTCTCTGGTCCCTCTGGAGTTATTTTAGCCAGCACTCTCAGTTTCTGAGAATCTCACAGGTAATGTTACAACACAGAGATTTCTTCAAGCACACATTCTGATGCACTATGGGGAATTTCTGACATCTTTAAAGAACCTGACTTCTCTGGAACTGGAAAGACTATGAAAGATATAGAAAAATACAGGCAATGTAGCCATATTTCAGGACATTCCCCTTCAAGTCCCACCAAGTTGTGTGAAATCTTTACATTGGATCAAAAAGGATCTTCTGAAAAACTAAATGGAGCAAACTTGGCTGATAAAGCAGAGACCAATTTATAAAGTAACAAAAAATGCTTTCACTAATAGCTAGAGTGCTTATCACTTTAGTCAGGCATTCACCTTTTATATACCTGAAAATTCTACTTTGATGAATAATATTAGAGCATTATTTAAACAAACGTGCTGTCTCTGTCCTCAAGCAGTATCAATCTTCTGTGTAGCAGGCAGTGCTAAAAAACAAGATCCAAGAACATCTAAGAAAGTGGATAGGAAAAGGGAAAAGAAAAGAGCACTCAAGACACTGCCTCAGCTGAGGTCTCTGAAGCAAGCAATTGTGAAGAAGTAAACCCCAGCCTTCAGGAAGGAGGTCACCCTGGTTTTAGAGTGCACTGAATGACCTGGGTTACTTCTCAGAGAAATGTATTTTGACTTTACTTTTAGCAGCTCCCCTGGATCATTTGGCCTTTCCATTGACTTCTGCCAGGATTTAATTACAGTTGCACCAGGCTGCATGCAAAATATAACATGCAAACATGCTACCTGGCAAAGATGAAATATAGGTGAGTAGCAGCTCTTCCGCTTGGGTGGAAGAGTCACTGAGCAGAAAGAAGAAACAATTTGCTAAGAGCTACAAGCCAAACCTGTGGCAGAGCCAAGCTTAGAAGACAGGCATTCATCATTTCTAAGCAAAAAAAGCTTTGAGATGGTGGCTGCTTGCTGCATTCAAGGAAAGAGGGACAAGAAAATCCTTTGCACTAAAACTAAGTGCAATGTGATTTGATTATCCAACTACAAAAGCATCACCAATGCAAAATGCATCAAGCAGCTTGGCACACTTAGCCACACAAAAAGCTAATGAGCAATAAACAGTGATGCAAGACAGGATTACACTAAGTTCTCTGGGTAATGTGATAGATCCCATAATTCATTATCATCCCCCAAATAAACCGCAAAGCTGACTTCATTACTTACACCTGTAATATCACCAGTCTGTTACTCGCTGCTGGTAGAGGGAAGATAGCTGTCCTCCAGATACCTGTACACTGAAACAGCCCCACTCTGCTCCCACAAGCACCCTGTATAAATCCAGAAGGGTCCATTTGTATTCTTAATATTTCTGGCCAGTTTATAGTGGCTTAACTAAGTCTTTAACATGGGTGGCTGAACAATATAGCATCTGCATTTTCTTCACAATAAGAATCAATTTTATACCTCAAACAGCAGAAATAATTTTGATAGAGCACTTTATGAAAATGGCTTATCATATAGAGATAAACAAGAAGTGAAATGTCATTAAAAATATTACAATATTAAGAAAAAGGGTGAATTTTTAAAAAATAGGGGAAGAAAAAAATCAATTTGATGGATAAAGTATTTACATGACAAACTAAAAAGAAATACAGCACATAAATCATAAAAAAATGGTCCAGAATAGTCCTGCGAACTCAGGTAGTACATCTCTGTGCTACAAGGACTGACTACACATGATTTCTGACAGATATGTCTCAATCTTGTTTTTAAAAGCTTCAGCATGCATCTTCATCATCATCAGGCAACCACTCTCCACATTTCACTATCCTTTTCCTGAGAATGTATTTCCTAATACCTTTTTCCACTTAAACTTCCTGCCTACACTTTTTCTTTCAAAACCTAAACCTATTCTCTTCCTAGCAACAGTGGATGTACAATGATGCCACATTGCCTTTGGTTCTGCAGAAACCTTTTACTTGTTTAAAGATTATCACCATGTTTTTCTTCACTCCTCAGAGAAAAATGAACGGCTTCCTTTCTGTGTCTTTCTTCATATTTTAAGTATACCTCTGATCATTCCCATGTCCTGGAAAACAGTGATCTCCAATTCATTTCTTTATTTCAAGTATTTAACATTGCACACACTGCTCTGGCAGAGGGTTCACTTCTGACATACACCCCTCCTTGGTCCTGGTCCCATTACAATGCTGCTTTTCACCCAGCAGCGAGGCACAGGTTCTTACCAGGCATCTTACCTTTTAACTCACCCAACAAAAGAGCCTTTCCGATGAAAAACACCATCTCCCACCACTTGTTGATGGCTGCTTCCACAATGGGATTAATGGTTATGGCCTTCCTGTGCTACAGAAGAAGAATTTGAATGTTTTACCAGTACAGTAGCTCATTCACTAAACCACCAATTCCTCACACGCTGTCAGTGCAGCAGACAGATTTTAAGCTTTGATCAGGGAATTTTGATGTGCCGGAATTACCAGGGATACAAAGACATTTGGAGCTGGTTGATATGCCTAAAAACACTAAGGGTTCAGACCTCAACGTGCAGCATGGGGCAGTGCAACTGAACTGCCCCAGGCAGGGCCAGGAGCCACACCACATACAGATCCCATGCTGAGCTGCCAGCTACACTGTGCAGCCCAGGTTGCTCAGCTCTGCTAGTGGTACATCACAGGTACGTCTCCTGCTTCTCCAGGTTTTTTTCTGTGCAGTTCTCCTTTTTCTGCACTTTTTTTGGCTGCCCAGTTAATGAGGGAAAAGTATCACTAATATGCATGCAGAGTGTAAGAAGCACCTATGTCACTGAAATTGACTCTTCGCACATCAAAAAAATGTGGAGGAAAAAAAAAAAGAAAGGAAAAAATATCTTTCATATACAAAGCAAATTGAGAAACACGTCCCACCCCCACCTCCCTCTCCCCCACCCCCCTCCCCGTAGCTGTGGAGGAATAGCTTATCAGCACTTGGTGTACTACCTGGGTGGGGAAAGCTGATTCTTTTATGTACATTGAAGTTTTTGCATTAAAAAAGTGGCTAATGACTCTTCACTACATCTCTCCACAAGTAGTTCAATTACGTTTCTGCTTTTGCTACAAGAAAAGGGACCAGTTCAGAAATACTTTCCATATTAGATCTCCGGTGAAACCAGATGAAACAACTGCTCCTACTGTTGTGCACATCAGTAAACCCTGTCAGTCTTCAGACATGCAAAGACTCCAAGGAAGCCATCTCATAGAGACAGTAAGGTCTGGGTCTCTGCTGCACCCATTATCTCAGCCGTTACAAAAAGGTAACCTCACCACATAACATTTGAGAACCAAAAGCAAATATATTTCACTGACTATATTCCCCCACCCTTTCATCTAATCATCACTGTTAGAACGCTTAGCCACTGTCATGGAGTTTTTATTTCCAGAGCCCTTTACAGATACTAGCAATGGTGGTGGAGATTGCGGTAAGGAAGAAACACAAAGCAGATCTGCAGAAGTGAGGAGAGCTCCCTCTCAGAAGCCTTTCATCTATCATATGATCCTTTCTGGTTAAGTGATCACCTCTGATTTGTTGAATCAGAGTCTTAATCATGTACTTGGCATCAAGCAAAGGAACTACCAGCAATATTAACAGGGTTATGCAGGACTGGGGGTGGAAGTCCCCATAGTTTAAAGCAAGAGTTAGACAGTATTACCACATGATCCCCTCACTCAGACTCTTTGAAGTGTTATGAAAACATTTTTAAAGCAATATTTGCCACAGGGTAGTCACTCATGTTATATCTGCCTTACCCCTCCTCTTTTCATCTGTGAGCACCTCATTACCAGTGGATAATACTGATGCTGTAATACCACTTTCCCTTGGGAACAAAATAATAATCATCTGTGTCATTTGAGAAGGATCCTGCTTGGGCCTTTATGTGCAGGAATGCACAGCTATAAAGCATGCCTGACAAAAACATTTGATTTTGTTCTGTTCTGAGTTCAAGAAATACAGGTACAATGTGTGATCATTTGTTTCTAGTAAGAGGTTTTAAATACTCTTTTGTTTGCACAAAGAGCAAATGCATCTGCCCATTAAGACAGAAAATAAACTAAAGACGACAGTAAATGGAACAACAATGCTGTTTCTGTTAAAGTATTTCTATTTCTCTGTAGACGATGATAAGTATTCATTTCATTAGATCCATGACTCGGCTCTGTATTTTCTTCTCCGAAGAACATAACTTACTAGGACTCACACTGTAATAGGTTTTATCAGAAAATGACTTGTTCAAAGCAGCTCAAGAAGTCAAGGTTAGGGTAAAAAAGGGCACAGAAGGAAAGACAGCAATTGCCAGCAGATGTACTGAAATCTTTATACACAACGCACTTGTCTGTATTTTAGGAGAAATTCTCAAAGAAGTATTTCAGATTTGGGCTTGGCAGATGTTACCATTAGTGAAAAGGAGGAGATAAAGTACAGCTATGATCTAGAGAGGTAAATTAGAAGCCCAAATCCTGTTTAGGGAACTTTGATTCTGTTTCCTTTGCCTGAAACATAACTGTCCCTCAAACCCTCTAAAGCAGATCCTTGTGTATGCACTTCTCAACTGTGAAAAACTTCAGGTAACTTCTCCCCACTCTTCCAAATTATTATCAAGACCTCCATCAAGAATATTTAGACAAAAGAATAATGCCTTTGCAGAAACCCAGCACAGGTCTTCTTGCAGACAGACTGCAGGCTTCACAGCCATGCTGCAAGTTCCTCATCAGCAGGACAAACCACCACTCAGCTCCAACCACAACACAGCACCACCATTGCTCTACATCTGCTTTTTTAGGAAGGCAATCTCTGCTCCAAATCTTACAATCACCCTAGTTTTGTTTTGCTTTGCTTTTGAGATCAATAAACTTCACAGAAATACCAAAGGTAACCTCCAAATACTAATACAGCCTAATGTTATATTCAAAACAGGGGTGGTGTTCTGCGAGAAAATGGGGCATTTCACGCTGTCACCTGTCCCGGCTCCATTTCCCAAAACACACACAAAACAGCCTCCACAGGATGGTGTCCAGCATGTCCAAGCCCTGCCTCTGGACAAGAGAGTGAAGGTCACCCCCTGAGCCAAATGAAGGAGGATAACAGCCGAGTGGAACAATCTGAACTGAAGCTATTTTTAAACTTTATCATCAGGGGAGTTAAAAGACTGTACTTAATGCTAGCTGTTGTCAAGATTAACTATAGCATCGTGGGAAAAAAGGGGCTAAAGTCACATAATAATTACACGCACTTTGATGTTTATTAAGAACAGCCACTCTTGTAAAATTATAATACTGCCTTCACAGATTAGAGCTTAAGTTCTGTCAGCACTTTTGTCATAATATTTAGTGAGATTAGTCATTTTGTTAATGAAACATACAATTGAATTATGCTTTTTAAAAATGCTTTACATACAGACCTTTTAACTTACAAGTATATGACTGAGTTATATGTGAGTGTTATATCTATCTGCAGCAATGACCCTCATCTTGTGTACAGGGATGCAGGTACACATATTTTAGCTTTTGACAGATAAGTGCACTTCTACTCTTACGTAGGACTCTACATTTACAGGAGGTGAAAATTCCATTTTCCTTGGAAATGACAGCAAGTATCAAAAAGAATTTTTTGGCTGGACTGAACACATTTGCAGAGAGTGGCTTATATTGCATGCATATGAGAGCAAAATCAAAGAAGGAGATGCATAAGTATCCTTCCATAAATTCTCATAAATACAAAGACACATCTAGAGAAGAGTGTGTGTGTGTGTGTGTGTGTCTGTCTGTCTGTCTGTCTGTGTGTGTGTGTGTGTGTGAAATAACTGTTCCTTCAGTTTGCTTCTCCTGGAGCAGAAGCTACAGTGACTAGTTTACAGTTGTGTTCGGTACATACTAACCTCTGCTGTCATTGTAGATGGATGTTTTCCAAGCCTTTGAATATTCATTACACAACATCCTGGAGAGGCAGCAATTGTTGTTATTATTCTTTTCTGGATGGAGACTGAAGCAGAGTGAAAGAAAGGGCCTAATCTGAATGAACAAATAAATAAATAGGCACTTAGAGCAATTTAGGAGAAATTTGGCTATGCAAGTTCAAGCAAGTGATCCATAAGATCTCCACCCAGCTGCCTAAGGTATGAGGTGCCCAAGTTCTCATCAGTCAAGTGAAGTTCAGGCTCTTGTGCGTGTTCTGAGCACCCCCAAACTCTGCCTATAGACTGGGTTAAGCCTAGCCCAAAACACAGCAATTGTGAGCACAGAACAAGACACCAAGTTCAACCACCTTCCCCATTCTTGACAGGTACAGACCCAGCACTCTCACCTATCACCTCCTGCCTGAACCATTGGACTACTGGGTAGAGAAAGCTGGACATCAGTTCTCACTTTGGAGCTGGAATAGAGTATGGAAAGGAGGAATACAAAATTCAGAGCAAGTGTAAGGGCCAAAGAAGAGGGCAGGAGTCCACTGCTGAGTCCTGAGTTCATGCTCCTGTGTTCTGTTCTGGTTAATACAAGATGTATAAAAGATAAAGTTAAGAAATTGTATCTAAGATGAACAGTTAGCTGCACTGCTCTGGACTGTTCTCCAGAGCTAACTTTTTTAAGCTGAGTTCAGGTATCTACACCAACTTCTGCTTGCAGCACAGTCTAAACACTGAGGAAAGGAATGAATACGAATTCCTGGCTAAAGGTAGCTCTGGTGAAGCAGGCAGAAGAAACAGAAGGGTGTATAACATTATGCAATTCTCAGTCTCAGGTTCACAGATGTTGAAAAAATTGTATTCTGCAAGGTAGCCAAAGGTGCAGAGTACTACAGGATTACAATGAATTTTACTGGTTTGTAACAATGCTGACAAGGAAGAGTGAATGTTTTCTAATCATTACTGGCAAAACTTTTCAATCTTCTAAAAAATGGTACTAGAAACTCAAAAAACGGGGGTTTTAGTTTTGCCTTTCATGTTTGATCACTATTAATTAATGGCATCTTTATTGGTCACTTTAGTGAAGCAGGAAGTCAGGCATCAAATCTGATTACATATCCAGCCTGGAATTAATTCCTCTGCAAGTCACAATAGACACACCAATGGGGCAACACAAAGAAAAGCGTCTGTCATACTTCAGCCATCACAGTGGAAATTTTATTGTTTAGAGCTGCCAGTTTGTAAGCACCACATTCAGGATACATCTTCATTTTTAAAAAAATCCCAGTCCCAAAGGCCATCCAGCTGCAACAGCTATACTGACAGATGAGCACTGTTTACATTCCTCCAGCAGAATGAGATAATACAAGAATGCCAAAAATTCAGCCAAATCTACTGAAGAAAATTTTGTCCTTTACAAAACATCTGAATTCTAAGCAGCGGGATTTTCCACAAGCGTAGAGTGCCATTTTCCAGTTTCCCCACTTTCAGGTGATCTATTGGCTGGTCTTGCACCACTATGAACACAGTGGTATGTTTTTTAAATTACATCCTTTTAACCGGATACTTTGTTAATCTCCTATTTGGTTTCCTGGGCAGCAACTCTGAAGAATAATAGTTGAGTTGGAAAAGCACTTTATTTTGACATGAAAGACTTGTGATTCTTTTCAAACTGAATGAAAAGAGCAAGTACAGTCATTCTCTCACAATACAGTACTCTGCTTTAAAAAAACACACACACATTTTGCCCTTTACCCTCATCTCTTTGGCATGTATTTCAAAAGAATGTTCAAATTATTAAACAAGGTGTTGATATTCTGGTTTAAATCATGAATGTTTGGGAACAAGGAGTCACAGCAAGAATGGTACTCCAAAAGGCAACACTTAATTTCAATTTGTGACACAGCTTCAATACAAGCATTTTTATATGAGGCATTTCTTTGTCTTTCTTTCTTTTTTTATGAGATAATATTGAAAGCTGGCAAAGCAAAAGAAGGATGAACAATTATTTCTTTAGATTAATAAAATCTTACATAAGAGGTAAATCCTGCCCTTGCTGCTTTGACTTCAATGGAAGCCAGATCTAGCATTTGATGTACATCCTATGCTCTGGGCACAAGAGTGCAAAAATTGAAGTACACAAACCAAAACAATATTAAGGACTGCCTATCCCACATCACAGATTAATATCTAGCAGCCTACACAAGAACAATTAAATCTAAATTCCTAAATGGAGATCAGATGGCACAGGAGATTACAAACATAATATGGGTCATTTCATCTCTAGTTTACTGTTTTACATACAGTCCAAGCCAGCATAGAACAGAAAAGTCATTAGCAGCAGACATCTTCTGGGAGACAAACAAGCTGATATCAGTCCAGCTTTTCCTGGACACACAGATAAATTGGGACACAGGAGAGGTGGGAAAGAGAAGTGGCAGCAGAAGCACCAGAAAACGTACACAGCTAGGAAACTTCCAGTCTCTCTGAGAGAAGTCTAGCACTGCCCCATCTCTTGATCCTTAGTGGCCCCACCAGAAGTTGACAGGCCAAACACCACAGGAATGACAGCAGCACTTTACTGGGGATTTCAACCTCCAATGCTTTAAGCCCTTTTTTACAAGCAAGTCTGTCGTTAGAAAAGAATTTGAAAGTTACATAATAAATAGCTTTCCTATACTAGAAGGAAGCCAGAAATTATTCTGTTTAAGTGCACATGTTGTTTCACAAGAAGACAGGCTTTCAGACACTTCATCAGGACTGTCATCACATATCATGGCACTGATTTACATTTAAAGGGGGAAGGAAGGATTTTGCTCTCTGAATCTAGACTCTGCCATAAATAGGGCTGACTTAGGTGAAAGCCAGGTTTCAACTTTCATTGCTGGGCCAGCGAGCTACAGGCAAGTACAAAAGACATGCGACACGCTGGGGAAGACAGACACTCCTCGAGCAAGTCAGAATTAATAAGTGCTTCTTAAGAGAGCCTCTTTCCTGGAATGTGGATGAACACTTCCAGGCTCCACTGACAATGAAGTAATGCGCACACATACGTGCGGATATGGCAATACACAACCAAAAGCAACAGATCTCACTGAGAGGTAATACCGTGAATCCTAAAAAAGAAAAAGGTCTATGATGTCTATGGAAGAACGAGATGCTCCATATTATAAGCTCCTTTTCCTTTCTTCCACTCACGTTTTTTTAAGCATTCATTAAAAGATTAATAGGCTGCCAGATTATCTTTAAATCTCAGTGATTAGGCAAAGAACACAATCTATAGTTAATTTGTGAAGTATTCGTTTTGCCTTTTCCCAGATAATAGTATCCAGGTAACCAAAGCCAGACAGCATGGCTGTAAAGTCCAGGCAGGACCAAACTCAGGAACAGCAAGAATAGCAAAGAGTTAACAACAGACAATAACAAGCCATTGTTTCCATTTTAGGAATACTTATTTGAACTCAAAATTCAGGCAATTTCTGAAATGCGAAAACATCTGTTCAAGAACCTCAGTATAACTTAAGTCACCCCAATATACACAAAGAATGAATAAAATTGCTCAACAAATAAGCCAAATACTCTTTATTGGTTACAAATATTTAGTCAGTTCCATTCCAATTCTTAAACAAGGAAAATGGATCCAGAGCTTGGAGGAGAAGTTACAAATATGTTTCAGGTTCCTTGAAATATTGCTGTTAAAAAGAGGATGAAGGAACATTATGACTGGAAAGTTAGAGTTTGTTGTTCTGTTTTAATTAGAATTTAGGTTGATGAAATGAATACAGGTAAGCAACATGTAAACTAAATGAGATAGTCAAAATTCACAAATAACATTTTTTTATTCCTGTATTCTTCATCTCTCCAGTTTAGTAAACTATTGGTCATGTTCCACAGTGGTGCATAGGATCTTCAGGGACAGAGCACAGGATACTGACACTTATTAAGCAATGCCATCAAATTCTGGGGATATTTTTAAAGTAATAAAAACACCATTATTTTTATACCTGGAACAAGTTAGAAAGATGAACTATTCTGCAATTCCAACCTAAGGAAAAGCATTAGACATATGACATGTCGTCGTGGATACTGTTACATTTTGGTGCAAGCTAAATCAAGTTTAAAACAACTGTGCAGACAACAGCTCAGTTGCCTTGGTATTGATCAGGCTTTTTCCTTTTAGAACAGATCTTACTCTGTTTTCTGTTTGTTTGTTCTATGGTAGTAAACACTTGAATCTCAGTGCAGAGCACACCTCTTAGTAATGTTATGAACTATAAAGGAAGTTGATGTTGTACAAAATTTGTCAGGTAGGAAGACTTGATTGTTACAACAGGCTTTGCCTACCATATGCTTTGCTTGTTTGCATCAACAGGAATCGGTTCTTATTTTCTTGTTGTTGAACTGCAACATTCCTTAACACTTAGCATTGCAAGATTTTTAAGGGTGAAATAGCACAACATGGAGATTGATGGGAAGACTGACTGCCCAATTCAAGTTTAATTTTCTTTCTTTCTCTAATTATCCTTGGCTGAAATGCATCAGCCGCTATCTTCTGCTGGTTTGGGCTGTTCTGTCAGCAGCTGATCTAGTAGAGAAAAGGCAGAATTGAGGAGCACAAGGAGGCCAGACCCACTGCCTGCTCCACAGGAAAGCACTTGCAAAGCCATTTCTGGATTTTAACCTTTTTCCTGCCTTCTGATCAGCAGTTTTTTCTGCACAAACTGTTGGTAAATTATCTTTCTTGAAGACATCCACAGAGTACAGCCACAAGGCAGGTTGAAGAGGCTGGCATGCCACCACCCCTGAAGGAACAGTAGCAGGGGTGGGTTTGGAAATGTGGTTCCCCAGAAAGGGGCAGTGCCTTTCTCCTGCCCCTCTCCCCTCTGCCTGCATGGACCCATAAGCTCCATTTATGCCAGCACCAGTACTTGTGATGGGCCAGACCTGACCTGGCAGAAGGAAAACTTGGGAGAGGTAACTATGATCAGTATGGAAAGGCTGAAAACAAAGAGCCAAAACAAAGCACAAGGGGAGAATGCAGGACCACGGCTCTCTGTGAGTGCAGCTTTGATTCTGCCTTAAACCTCATTCTTCAGTGGAATAGCCCAAGAATGCATCTGGGATGTAACCACAAGTAGGAGAGAGCACAGCCTTGGCTGGGATGCAGCACTCATTTTGCCATGTGCCTCCATAAACAGGTCACAGAGACTGCACTGGCTCCAGCTGCCAGACTCTATCAGCCCAGCCAGACCCAGGGTAGGGAAGGCGGCCGGACAACGGCCAGTCAGCCACAGGTGCCACCCATGGCTCCTAGTACAAGTGGGCAGTTGATCTGACTAGATTTCAAGTTATTTATACCAACAAAAAGTTTGTCCCGTCGACGCTGTATTTTATAACCAGCTATGCCGCTTCTGTTGGCCAGTAACATCTCGTGCAACACCGGACAGGCGCTGCTCCCAAATAACTCTACTCTGGTTTCACATTCCTCATCTCCACATTCATACTGCCCAGTGGTTTATTTTACAGATTCCCTGGCCTCGAGAGGCTGCTATCATGTTCCTCCATCCCAGCCACAGCCCTCCCTCCCTGTGCCCTCTTAATAGGGCTTTTGTCGGCAGCCATGTGGAAGTCAGCAGTGGCACCTGGGAGCAGCCCTTGCCTGTAGACCTGCTTGCCTGTCTCCCCAGGTCATTCTCCAAGAGCCCCAATCTGCTAAACACAGAGCCCTCAGTGACAGGAAAACAAAACACAAGGCATCACACAAGGCCAGCGAAGCAAAGCCCTGACTCCTTTCTTCACCTACAGTGTGTTTTTGCTGCAGTCTTACACATTCCCAGGAGGAAATTAATCCTCCAAAACAATGCAACTTGTTCCTTCAGGCCATCCTGGCTGGAGCAGAATTCCTGTGCTTCACTTTAATCCTAGACTATCTGCCCGCATCTGTTGAAAAAATAGAGCATTTTGGTTAATTTCACAAAACTGCAAATCCAACGCTACGCAGAGTTAATCCTTGTAAAATGGTTTACCACAATCAAACTACATGACAGGCACAATGTGAAAGTGACAGTTATTTCTTAAGACTTTTCCCGGTTGTGTCTTAATTACAGGGCAGGTAAATGAGAAAGGCAGTTCTGCCAACAGGCATTCCCAAAAGATGACACTTTCTATCCAGCAATTACTGTAATGAGGTCCTAATCCTCCATTAACGTTACCACAGGCTCCCAGGATGCGAATCAATAACAGGAGTCCCAGACTGAGCCGGGCCCGGATTCTGAGCTGCGCCCAGAGCTGGTGACAATACATGGGATTTTGCAGCACGGCGCACACAACTTGCCCCTTGCCTCTCATTCGAAATGCCCGGTGCGGGTGCATGACCACGTGGCCCACTAATTACTGCTTGCAAATGCGGGTCACACATCAGGACACAAATCTCTGGAGGAGTGAAAGCAACAGCTGAGTACAATAGGGTTCAACCCATCACGAATAAAGACCTAATAGGTAAATATTTGTGTACCTGCACCTTTCTTAGAGGCTGTATTCAGCTTGCTCTTCAAAGAGCGGGTTGAAAGAGCGCTGCCTACCCTCTATTTATCCCCGTTAGAGACTACTGTTACCCCTTTGGGCCAGAGTCTTTAGCTAATGTTCTGATTGTTTTTATTGAGGAAACTGAAGACTGAATTGTGTATAAACAGGGTAGCAACCCTGTTTATTTACTGAAAACGGGCATTAAATTGTATTTCTGTTAATACAATCATCAAACAGCAAGAAGGAATTTCTTTGCTCTTTATTCCAAGCCTTTTATTTACCAGCCAGCACTTCACTCAAAAAACATGACCTTTTTTCTTGGTTTTTTTTTTCTCCTCTTAGGGCCCCATTACTGAAGCTCATTTGACCATTCTTGGTTTTCTCCAGTGGTCTCTGCCTGTTTTTGTGGTGTCTCGGCTGCACAGCCTACACACAGCTTTATCCAGCCCACACCCAGACATACCCTATTTCTTGCTTTTAGCCCCTTCTGACACCCTTGCAGTGATGCAGCTCATGTGCCAGATGAACTTCAATGTATTGTGTCATGGCCATCAACCTCTATCATTTCAGGTTTTTTACATTTGTTCTCAGGCAAAGGTAGCTTTTACAGTCATGAGCTTCCGAAAGGAGACTTCAGACAGCTTCCACCCCAGTGCTACTGCAGGGACTCTGGAGTACTCTGGGCTCCCCAGGTCATGGCAACAATCAGACAGTGTCAGTCTCCCCACACAGTGCAACTGGGAAGCCCCACAGTCCTGTTTCCACTATTTTCGCTCTGAAGCCCAATTCCCAGAGGTGTAAATGGTAAATAAGACAAAGGTGTGAAGGAAGAAGGTATGTAACCACATAGCTGTGCAACCTATTCCCTTCTGCCAAATGTCACTTCACAGAGAGAAGCTCCTACCTGTGCCTGCACATGCTGTGTGACAGTCGCACCCTATGAGTGGTGGCTTGGGCCAGCTGAAGCTGAGGACAGACAGTATAACTCCTAGTTTCTGTGCACTGTTTCATCTCCCCTCCTGCTTCAAGGGAGAAGGAGAAGCCACAGCACTTGCAGAGCATGTTGCCACTGCAACACCGTGGAGGAAGGAGACTCCTGAGTACTTTGGTTCCTTGACTTGCCAAGGACCCCATAACTGGAATGGCCTCACTGGGGTATCATCAGTCAGCTATTGATACTGGACAACATCGATTTCTTACTTTAAAACTCTTCCAAGACTGTAAGTAATACATTATCAAGAAAACAAGGAATAAGGAACCAAAGTCCTTTTAGAACAGCTAGACCATATTTCAGGGGGCTTTAATCAAACCAAATTGCGTGCGGTTTAGTTGTAGAGCTTTACTGTCAGTAAGAAAGCCTGAGAGGTGAGTGTTAATGCTGGTTTTCTTGCATCCTGAAAAGACAGTTTCATTCAACTTCACCCCTCAGAAGCTACACCAATAACTTATGCTTCTTATGGAGCCTGCACAAAACCCTCCTCTCAGCAGAATTAAAACGGCACATTTTTGTAGCTGGGAAGGGAAAGGAAAATGAAAGAAAAACTGGATTTGTCAAAACATAACCAGATCTCCACTCCAGCTAGTTCATTATCCCCAAGTAGTACCACCACTAAATATGTTAAGGAAAAAAGGTACTCAAGCAGATGTAAAGATTCTGCTTTCCACTGAAGTTATCCCAACTGTTGAGAACTGCAGATCACTTCGCAGCCTGAGGTTTTTTCAGCCCTCTACTACCGTTTCTCAAGATGCTGCTATACGGCGGTTGCCTACCTGAACTTTCACATGAATTGTTGCGTCTTGCTATCTGTAATTTTCTCAAACACAGAGTGGCAATGAGCTCCACTCTCTAATCACACCCTGTTAAGAAAAAGTTGCTGCTTGACTATCCAGCCTGGGCTGGGCTACCTGGAAACTATGTAATTTATGATTAATGGAACTACAAGTATCCTGCTGACCCTTGCTCAACATACTGCTTCTTTTAGGGCAACATAAGAGGTGGAGTTCCACGAAGTCAAACTGCTTGTTACAGATATATTTCACTTCTGTATGTGTTTAATTTTACACTCCGTTTTGTGCTTTCTCAGGCTGTGGCATTATCTGTTCAGGCCCTGAACCCTGCAGTGTGGAAAGCCAGCCTGACGAAGGCAGAACTTCAGGGGTATTCCTGAGAAACCACGAAACAAAGCTTAGTACCTTGATAGCTTCTGTTATTGTTTGGACTTGATTTGGAAACGAAGTTGGTAATCTTTTGATCATATACACTGTAAAATATTATTGTACAGCCATAAATACTATTTCCTGCCTTAAGAAAAATCATGGGCTATTTTCCAGCTGCATTGTAGCAAAATGGGCATGGCATCAAAAGACAAGATCAATGAGTACAGAAAAAACATATATTTATATATATATATATATATATATAAAAGGTAAATTACTTGACAAGTTTGAGTGGGAATCCTAACACATCTAAGGTAAGATTTTAATAGAGAAGGAGTGGCCAACACACTGCACAGAAATTTGTCCCTTTAACAGATGTGCTATGAAATATGTGAAATATCCCAATTTTGTCAGAAAAGAATGAGCTAAATCCTCATCTCAGTTACTGACTAGCTTCAGTTCCCATGGGATGGAATTTCATGCAGTGAATTTAACAGGAAACAATAGACCAAACAATCTCATTGCCTGTAAAAATTAAGCACTGTATTTTCATAACTTGGGAGTTATGTAAGGAATATCTCAGAGGCATGCAGTTATAAGAGCTCCACACTCAGCAAGCATACTTTGAAGCATAAGGCCAAATGATAATTGCCTCCAGAACTTGGGAAGTATAGCGATCTCAAATAATTACAATCCCCAGAGCACGTTAGTCAGTTTGGAAGTTGTTTAATGCACTTTTGGAGAGAAGATGTGGGGGGAGAAGCACCAAGGGAGGGAGGAGGCCTTCGTGTAGCCAAGTTTAATCATTCTTGCTATATGTGCACATGCTTGTCCTTTAACTAGCTAAGCATCTTCTTCACCTGAAAGTCCCAAAGCATATATGTAGGCAACATATGCCCATACCACTCCCAAGCACAAGGTTAAATATACTCCAGTATTTTCAGAGGCAGAAACCAAGCCCCAAGAACCTTCAACATCACTGGATTTGCTGTTTTTCCATCAGTAAAAATATCTACACTTTATTCATGCAGGACAGTGGCAATCACATACACACCCTTCTGTGTGTGTATTGGCTAACAGAGGCCTCAGCCCAGAGTGCTGAATCCTATTTTTAAACTAGCTCCTTTTAAATTTAATAAAATGCACATATTTGGGGAAAAAAAAATAATGAAAACATTCATCCAGCTGAGAGACCAGATCTCATGGCTAGTGAGGACTGGGAACAGGAGATGGATAGAAAAATTCTTAAGAGCCCAGCCTTCACCTTTGTTTTGCTTCTTAATTCTTCCCAGACAATGCAGACACCAGGCCTGTGGCTTTTTGGCCACCTTGTGGTCTGCTTTGTGTTTCCCCTACATTCAGAGCTAGCTTGCTCATGACTGGGAAGCAATAGCAGAAGAAAACTGTAAAGAAGTTAGGTTTTGAAGAAGGGTTTGAAGAATGCAAGGAGCAATCCAGAATGACTGGAAGGCAGCTGCAGAATGCAGGGAGACACAACAGTGGGAAGATCTCTACCTGCAAGCCCTGTATTGCAACCCAGGCAGATTTGTAGAGCAAGAGACTCGCTGGTTGAGGACCCAGCAGCTACACCATGTGCCTTTCAAGTTTTTCTTTGGATGAGCTGTAGATCGACCCTGTGTCCCATTAGGTGTGCTTCTGGAGAACATTGACAGGTTTAGCTTCATGCAAAAGGAATTCAGTCAAGCTGTGTACTCCTAGACTTGCAGCTCAATTTAAGGCACAGCAAGTGGTGATGATGGGAAAGTTTTCTTCAAAAAGCATTCCTGATCCAAGATGGGTGGACACACCTCATGAGACATGACATTGCCAAGTCAGGGTAACCAAGCAAAAAGAACTCTTCTGGAATTTTGAACAAGGAAGAGGCCTTTGAACTCCATATGGGTATATACGAGGAACTTGTGCACACCATGCAATCAGTTCAGAAGAAATAGTGGTTTATTGTGATCAGCTATACTACACAACTGAGACCAGGGGAAGGGTAGGTTTTCCATACTTTCCTACTAACCAGGAGTAAAAGAACCACCCTGCCAGTCCATGTCCTGCCGTTAGATATGCAGCCCATCCTCCCACTGTTCCTAGACTCCCATACTGTCTTGATGTGAGGGAACCTCTGAAGGTTACCATGGCTACATACATGTTTTCACTTTGGTCTCACAGACCTTATATCACAGCCCTTTAGATGCACTCACAACCCAAATAAAGGTGTAGGTCCTCAATGCAGCACTATATAAGCCTCTAGGACTGAACCTTAGCACTGAACAGCTTTTCTGTATGCTTGTGAGGTGCATTGGATACAGGCTGTGATCCAACCTGGGAGACATACAGTTGTCACATTTCCCCAGAAATACCCGCTCAGGCAGGAGAAAAATCACCGAGCTCATTCGGTGTCTTGTCAGTTAAACTAATGCAAGAAGTCAAGAAGTCACTTGAAATATTGACCAGAGAAGGAGTCCATCTTCTTATGCTGCTCTCTACAGGGCTGGCACCACAGTAAAATCGAGTTTTGCTGGAATGTTTCACCATCTTTTTAAGTATGGACTTTCTGACACCTGATCTCAGGCAGAAGCCTGCTGTTTCCAAGATTTGCTCTACTGTTTGCTACCCTTTGCTGCATGATGGGGAGGGGGCTTCAGGGTCAGTCTCAGCAGCAGAGCACCATTGCTGGATTTCTGTAAGACCAAGGGCAAGTGGGAATATTAGAAGGGGGCTGAAAAACGCAAAATTCATCCTGTAATCAATGTGGGAATTATGACGGGTGAATATACACTGGTTTTGGAGGCCATCATCAATGCTACGCTCATGGCCCATGTGAAGAGTAAAGCCCCAACTCAGGAGCAGTCAGAGGGTGCCTGCTGGGGCGTGCAGGACCCTGTGTGTCTGCCAGGCTCAGAGTCAAGCACAGGCAAATGCTAAAAAACCAAAATGAGAACAGTTTATGTCCTCAAGGCCACTTTTGAGGAGCAATGTAGTATCTAAGTAATATCTAATTATTATAATTAAGCTTTAAGAGTAAATTACTACATAATAATTCATTTCCTGAAATAGATGTAGCCTCTTTCCCACTTAATTCATTTGTCTACTTGCTTTTCTGCCTGTGCTTAGTGACAATAGGTTAATCCTCAACTCCACTAGATCAATGGGTATTTCCCACTGGCTTTCAGGGAACTTGTGGTCTCCCTGTATTTATCAATGGGAAGAAAGCATAAAGATTGAAGTAACCAGTAAAGACATGAATTAGTCATAAAGCCAGACTATTTATTAATATAAATATGTTGTTGTGCTGCAGATACGAACCCTTGCAAGATTATTGAGAGATGGTTTCTGAGAAAGACCACTCCATCAAAGTCAGTGGGCAGAGGTGCAGAAATTCAGTTCATGTTTGTGATCACAAGCTTGAAACAAAAACAAGACAAGCTGCAACATGCAAACAGGCATGTTCAACTCAGAGTATTATATTAGAGCACTCATCCCACATACACAGCAAAGTGACAGTCAGTTATCACCCTGCACTGTCAAGCCACGAAGCATCTAAGGTGTGGCTCTTCCTGAACGAACATGAACAAAGCAGTCACCATATATAGTGGTGTGATCCTCCCTGGCTACCAAACACTGCTCTGTTCCAAGCCCTGGGATTTTTTTCCCCCCAACCTGCAGACTCATTCATCACCATATTATTCAAGTTTCATGCTGTTATAACTCTTTTAACACCAGGTCCATAGAAACTCTGATTGCCTGCTGATACTGAAAGAAAGCACACATCTTTCCAGTAACATAAACCCAAACTTTGTTCTGTAGTTTCTTTCAAAACAAGCTGTTCCACTGCATTCAAGTGCATGACAGCTCTGTAAATTAAGGGGCACTTGGCAGCAGAGTTCTGAAAAAGGTAAATAAAATACATTATTAAAAGTCAAAACTTGACTACATAAAGTAGCTTTTTTTTTTTATCCCTTTCTTCTACATCATTTAACTCCTGAGTTTTTGACAGACCTGTATTTGTTGTACACTTCTTTTGCAACCACCATAAGACAGGGGGGAGAAAGGTCAATTTCTTTATTAGACTATTTGTTTAACATTTTAATCTAGGATATTCTCCCACCACACTCAAGAAAAATACACAATAATACCCATCAATTTTAAAATCGATAAAAGAAGAGTTGTCTTATGGGCTTGCATTTAGCCATTTCAGCTGAAAACAACAAACGAATAGCTAAAAACAGCTGAATCCAGTAGAATGTAAATAAGAGATCCTTGCCAAATTTTTCCTGGTTTCCAAATGCTCTACCAAGTTTAAAGATCCCAAAGCGATACCTTTGTACTTTATTTATAAGGCTTTGAGTAAGCCACTCCCTTTCCATATTTGAGTTTATGTCTGTATTCCCATGACTATTGCAGAACAAATCCAGGTGAAAGGTTGTTCTTGTTTCACATCAACATTTATCTGACTTTTTCTCCCTTTCCTGATATATTTCTAAAACTTCAACTAAAATCTTAGAAGAATTCAACCAAAATATTTAAAGTTCTGTCAGAAACAAGGCACCTTTCACAAAGCACTTTAACTGCATAGTGGGTCTTGAAGACCTGGTGCTAAGGAGCTTTGGTGAAGTTTCCAAAGGAGGAAAAACTTTTCCTGCTTTTCTTATTTCTGCAGCGGACTGAGAACTCTCTGAATCAGAGTAAAGAGACCAGCTATTTGGGATATCTTTTCACTTCATCTGTGATAGCTGTGCCGTACTGGATACACTCCCAAAGTCCTGCCTGAACATATTCCAGGCTGAGTTGTGCAGGACTTAGGAGGGGTTCTCTGAACACCATCTCTCCTCTGCACCTTTGCTGGGAAAGCATAAATGCATTCCCAGGGTGTTACACAACTTCACCGCAGGTAAAGCACGAGATACAGAGTGGGAATGGTAATTGGAAAAAAATCAAAACTGAGTGGCCTTCCCCTAGCACTAACATGCCACATAGTACTAGCTTTGTCCTGACATGTGAGGCACTTCTGTATCTAATCCAGGAATCACTTTACATTTCATGAACCTACATGCAATGTGAGTCAGATATAAACAGAGTTGCCCAACCCTTTAAAAAATTCCATTACACTTACTCTTCCTGGCAATTCAAGTGAAAGCTGTGAAAGTTTAGGCAGAGCAGGTGACCACAACTCACTAACTTTTTTCCTTTGACATGGGAGGCTGGGATGAGACAGTGGGTGACAGTGCAGATCACTACATGCACACAGCCATCACCAGCTATGTTTTCTCAGCTCAGTCCTGCTAAGAGCTCTCTTCAGATCTCTGACACACTCCAGTCTCTGGTTGGCATGGTCTTTTTCAGGTGTCAGTCTCACTAAGTCTCACCAAGGATACCTTTCAGGTGTCATCTCATGCCTTGCATTCATGGTACAGAGCTGACCAGACAGCTACACACCTCAGGAGCTTCCCTTGGTGGGTTACACTTCTCCAACACATACCCATGCCAGAGCTGTATGGTTTACAAAATAATAGGAATGCCCTACAATCATCAAGTCTACTTTCTTTTTTCTCTTTTTTTTTTTTTTTTTTCCAAGCCTCATGACATTTCCTGCCCACCCCAGAGCTCCACTGAAATGGAATGAAGTTATTTGATAGGCATCTCCTCCTTTGCTATAAAAAAAAAACGATCTGTGGTGGGATCTACAGCCTTGCCAGTACCTCACAGGCTCACAGACAAAAAGCTAAGAGAAAACAAGGATGTTTTGTTTGCAAAAATGGGGAAGAAAATACTTTGTTTTCAAGTTCTCGGTACTGAACAGTAAAAGTTGCTTACGTTCACTTATCCTTTACTGCACAAGGAGCTGGCACAAAAGGTAACTGTGGGTTTCACCCAGCACTTCAGAGAAGGCTGGCTGCTATAGACCAGAGATTTGAAGTTAAAATGAAGCAAGTTCATAAAAATTAAACTGAGAAGTTTAAATTAAAAATTATATGTACTTAGAAAAATAGGCACATGGGGCTAGAAAAATACATCTTTGCCCTCCACCTAGTCCCTTCCTGAAATGCTTGCTTGCTGGCTGATTACTGCTATCCTCCCCCAATATAAAACAAAATAAGAAATCTTTATCTCCAACCTCACTTCAGTGACTCACACCAAAAACATATCCTTTTACTTCCCTGAACTTCTGAAGAATTTAGAAGTGCAATTCTCAAAGCCCCAAGGGAAGTTCAGCATTTCATAATAGACCAGGAGCCCCACCTGAGGTATGAAGAATGCTTTGAAACATGCCTGTGATTAATTAATTAACATATTGGCACCTAACTAGCTTTTTAACACTCCGCCTAATGTTTTAGAACTGCCTGTGCCTGTCACAAAGACTGTGTGGATTGATGCCACTATCTTATAAAGAATAATGCATTTTACATCTAAGTAAACATCGCAATGTAACATAGATACAGTAAATTGAATTAAGGATTAATTACAATGGTTCGTAGTGCTTAAAGAGCAGGCAGCGTACAAAGGGAGGAAGCAATTACTTTTAAAGACGGGGGGGGGTTGCTTTAACATTTCTGACCAGTTGCATCATTCTTACTGCTGACAACAAAGTCAAAATCGGCAAATTGGAAAACAGCCCTACAGATGAGAGTCACAGCCCAGCCCTTACCTCTGCCCTCCGCAGTGGGGTGAAGGCATGCTCTCCCTTCTCCCCACGTAAGGCTGGAGCCCTCTGTGCCTGGAGCTCCCTGGGTAGGCGAGTGCTGGTAGGTGCCCTAGCCTGTACCCAGGGTGAAGCCCCCAGGGGACAGCAGGGAGCAGAGGTGACGGGTAACTAACCCACAGCCTCGTGCACCTTGCTTCCTTGTGGATTACATGGCGCAGGTAACCCTGAGATTAGGACCCTGTGCACTCTTTCCTATCAGCTGAGGAACTCAGCTGCGTCATTTAATTTGTAGAAAAAGATGTTTGCTCAAAAAGGGTGAATTATATTAAACCTTCCTTGAAGTGTTAACTAAATTACTTGGTTAACCAGGGTATTTTGGAAGATTCCTGGTTGTTTAGGTAAGCATAAAACCCACACAACCATAATAACAAAGTACAACCAAAATATTTAAACACAAATCCTCTTTCTCCCCTTCCAGCTACTAGAATAAATAACTTGTTTGTTGCATATGAGAGAGTCTTTGGCAAGTACTAAATCAAAGGAAGGAGTTTTGCATTTAGCCCTGAGAGTAAGGAGGTTCGTGGCCATCCGTACACCTTGTGGGAGTTCATTTCACCGTGCAGCTGCAGCTCCAGGGAAAGCTGCCTCCCATGCTCGTGGCTTCCCCGTGTCAGTTCACAGCTTTATTATTGTAATGCAGGGGTCCTCAAACTCCTTAACCAGGGGGCTGGCGCGTGGATCCAGTGGCAGGCATCATCTGCGGCTGCTTGCTTCCCCCCCCCCCCCAACCCCCGGCGGGGGGGTCTGTCAATCCCGGGGGGCCGGAGTGAGGACCTTGGGGGGCCGTATCCGGCCCGTGAGGCATAGTTTGAGGACCCCTGGTGTAAGGGGACTGACAGCAGAGGAGCATTTCATCAAAGGCAGTGCTGGGACAACTGCTAGTAGGTATCCAAAGTGGGATTTTGGGGCTGATTTCCATCAGCTTGGAAGGGCAGGGTCAGTCTGCAGGCGGTGGCTCTGTCTGCTGTCAGCTGCTTTAGTTTGACTACAGACAGCAAACCTCCTGGAAGACCAGGAAGCACTGCAAAGTTGTATACAGGATTTGGAGGTGGTTTATGAATGTCCCATGGATCAGTGGAAAATTCATTTGTATCTAGCTTCCTAATTTAAAGCACGGAAGAAAGTAGTAAGCAGCACAGGATTTCTCTGGAAATGGTGTGACGTCTAGGTCTTGCAACTGTGTTCATCAAAGGAGGATGCTTTTTGCATCTGCTTTTTTGCAGTGATGAGTGACATGCAAGATAAACACCAAAACTGGATCACTGCTCACAAATAAAACCATGAGATAAAAAATTTGATGGAAAAC
This sequence comes from Microhierax caerulescens, assembly GCA_035590215.1. NCBI lineage: Eukaryota > Metazoa > Chordata > Aves > Falconiformes > Falconidae > Microhierax > Microhierax caerulescens. Next base: position 52,471,524 of record JAVJGJ010000057.1, on the reverse strand, counting down.
AAGCCAATGAGATTCAGTTTAGAAAAAAATGCATATAGGAAATAATAACCCTAAACCCTTTGAGAAAGAGCAGCCTTACTAGAAAAGATGGAGTTGATACTGAATGTCAAAATGTTTATAAGCCTAAAAATTTATAATTCGGTACTGTTGGTACAGAACTAGGATATGCTGATCTTTCTTGTGTGACTTTATATACAGATCTGGATACCTCAATACCAGAATGACAGCCACAAATTGGAAGGAATTCAGCAAAGAGCAACAGTGGAGATAAAAGATCTACAGAGACCAATGTATGTTGAGAGAGTAAAGAAGTTAATACATAGCCTGAAGGTAAAAGAAAAAAATGGTAACGCTTACAAAATGTTTGAAAAGTGTGAACAGCAAGGAATTAAACTGTTTGGATTACTGTACTAAGAAGTAAAACTAGTGGAAATAGAAATAGTAACTTATCCTACCTATTGTACTACTAAAGAAATATAAACATCATGTACTGAGTTGTCTCATCTGGAGGTGGAAATTAGGAACCAGATTTGTTTCAAATCTGTTGTTGCTGTTTGTTTTCCACATTTTTACACACTAGTGTAATCTTTTTTCTCTAGAATAACGGCATCACAGTATACTGAATTGCTTCCCCTAAAGATTTTGCTCATTCTCTCTAAATATACATATAGGCTAGCCAAGAAACAAGAGTGGAATATTTTTTACTACTGATTAAGTGTCTGTCATTTCCACTTTTCCTACATTTCCAAACTGTGTACTCTAGGAGTTACTATGTTTTCCCTCAGCAACAAAAGCATTACAACCACAGCCAATGCCAGGGGTGCATGAGACTCAGGCATGTCCTACAGAGATGAGCCTTGACCCAGCATTTCACCGTGGACCATGCAGCCAACCCTATGCCCCTGCAGGTGGCCAGGTTTTGCTCATGATTACACATCTGTTGGTAGGCTTGAAGGTATATTGGTAACCAGAGCCCTATTGCCTTGACAGGATCATAAATCACAGGCTGATCAAAAATAGCGGATGACAGCATTTGTTGTTCAAGGGAAGGAAACAGCCTTTGAAGGGCACTTCCACCCATTGGATTTCATTATGCAACACTGAAATACATCTTTCTGAGCACCTTGGAATTTCACATCCTGCATGTGAAATTTTATTTGAAACATTTATAAAGTGCAAATTTCACTCCTACCCAAAGGGATGATAGGTGAGAAAAAGCTATCAGGTATAAATTCCAGAACCTGCTTTTCTCCTCCTCCCTTAAACTTTTCGATGGTACAGCCTGAGTCAACAAGACTCAAACTCTCTAGTATGATTATATTTTTGTTAGATACTTCCCAATTTTTGTTCTCAATGCATGGTACAAAATACCACATTTTTCAATAAGAATCACCTGTATAAAATGTTATATTCATCATCTAGGATTCTCAGTTCTGAAAAGGTTAGAGGAAAAATTTGAAGTAATGTGAGATCTATAATATTCAAACCACACTTATCACTAGCTGTTTATACTGATTATATATTGGTACAGAAATCTAGTCATAAAGTTTCATGGCAACACAAATTCACATGGTATGCTACCAATTTCTTTCTGAGAAAAAATTACTTGCTTATCTAAAGACCAATTTTCATTTTTGTCAAATATTTGGATAACGAAGGCAGTGAGAAATTCACGGCTTAATTACTCTTCTTCCACATAGCTTCCCTTGACAAAAGTTAATCTAATACTATTACACTACCTATTAATTATAGTTGAAATCCAGCATAAGCTTGGCATTTTGACTCAATTTTGTATTTCTTAGTGGAGAAAAATTACTTATAAAACCAAAAGGAATGTTGAAAAATTCAGAATTGCAAACTTCAGTCCTGTACAGTTATAAACTGTACAGTTGTTTGTATATGAAAACAGCGGTATAAATTAGTCCAAAATCTAGATTAAGAACCCTGATGCAAAAAGAAAATGTGTCCCAAAAGAGTCAGAGACTCAAGGACTTGTTTATTATTTTTAACCTCTCAGATTCTTCTGTAAGTTCAACCATGGGTGACAACCCAGAAAAGCTGCTGCATCTCCTCAGGTGTTTGGTGGCCGTGATGTGGGTTGGTGGTCTCTGCTGGACGGCTGGCCACAAGCAGAAACTGCCCCTGCAGCTGGCGGCAATTTGTGCACTTGTCTAGGAGCAGGAGGTCGTCTCCAACGTGACTCTCTTCTCCCCTGGGGCCTGGGCACACACTAGGGACCCTCCCCCCTGCTTCTGCTCAGGCTCAGCTTCTCCCGTGGCAAAACCTCAAGGGTGCAAGCCTGAATTTGCTGGAGGCTATAGCAAGGGTTGCACTGATTTCAAGCCCTTATGACTATCTCACACCCTAGCTTCAGACACCAGAATTATCGACCTGATGTTTTCCATCACATCATCAGCAACTAAAAAGGGAAGGAGGAGGCCAAAAAATTAAGTGCCATACGGAACAAAATGCTAGGCAGGGTACGATCCTCTGCACATGCCTCCTCCTCAGCATCCCATCCCTCTGGTGTTACAGGGACACCTGGCACTTTGCAGCTGAGGCTATTTTGGCAGTATAAAAAGCCAGATTTGTAGGCAGCCAGCTCTGATAGGACTGACCTGTTGAGTTGTCCATGTCTTACCAGCAGAAGTATTAATCACTTACTGGGGATGTTAACCCCATAGCAAGGAAACACAACTATGCCCTTACTCTACACACACCAAGGCAGGTTAATACATCGCACAAAACTGGATTCTGTTCCATCCAATAATCTGACCTTTGTAAAAAAGAAAGAGCCCATTAGGAATTAATGTACTGCACATAGAAACGTCTGCTGGCATTCCTCTTTCACAGACATGTGTTTGGCGCCTGGGGTATTAACTTTCAGACTTTGTTTCTTTTTACTGCATATTCGTCTGCAGTACTGTTCCCTGCAAATGGGGTGCAGTAGAAAAACAATCTGTGCTGCCTTTGCCCTTTCCCAGATCTCTCAGACGAAAAGGTAGTTCATTCATAAGATCATAAGTGATCTTAATTTCTTATATGAGATGCCATAATCCAATGAGAGTTTATTTTCAATTTTGGTCAGAACTCTAACCCATATTAAGTTTCTATTTATAAGTAACATGGGGGGTTTTTTTAATGCCTCAGTAGCAATAAACCAAAGAGCATCGTAATGAATTGTCTCTGGAAAACAAGATGAAAATAACAAATGCTTAGACACAAAACTAAATGCAAATCATTATTGTTCAATAAACGTACAATTGCTTCCAAAAATATTACATCTTTATCTGGTTCAGAGCTACACTATGCGTTATTTTGATTAGGCTTCTTGCATAAATATAAAACCATCTTATTTTACAAACACAAGAATGAAAAATATATTCAGCAGGATGTTACTCACAAACCATCCAAAAGAGATTTTTGACCATAATACAAAGAAATCAATCTGACCAACAAACCATACAATTTATGTTCTGAAAAATCTCTGTTATATAAAATTGAATTTGCTAAATTTCTTCACAACTAACATATTTCTCAATTTATATATAGACATACTATTAAGTTCAGTCCAGTATGATTATTTTTAATATAGCTGAGATATATGTGTTTTCATTATATATCTTTCCCTGTGTTCCAATGCATTTTTGGCAGTTCTGCTCCTTCATCCTTATTTTGCAAGAGTAGTCATGCAGGTTTCTATTTTGACACTAGCAGGTTAAAATGCTTAAGGAACACATCAAGAATTACATAACTCGACAAATCCCTATTTATTTTTTTACATGTGTAAAACAGTAGCTAACAACATGTATTGATAACTATGCAAAATGTATACTATATTCATTTGTATAATGTATATTATATTCATTCAATATCAAGCAAAAAATAATTTCAATAGCAGGATGTAATTGCTTATACATTGTAAAGGAAGTTGGAAAGAAAATTTATGTGAATACACTGCAGAAAAGAGTAAATGGCAGAAGTCATTTCACCATCTTCTAACATGACAGCAGCTGTGTGTTCACATATGCACAGCTACTCGGTGCAGGAAAGCTGAGATTAAAAGCTCCTGTGCATGAATACATGTAGACAACGATATTAACACTAGTCACTCAAAAGGGGATAAGGAGGCAATGGGTCAAAAAAAGGAAGTGATTTTTGTTAGTGGCATTATCCTCGTGTATTCACTAGCACCAGAGCTTTTAAGGCTTTGAGGGCAGAATTCCTTATTCTGTGTGCATGGTCAAAAAAAGGTTCACACAGACCATAATAAACAAGCACTTTCACACAGTGAAGTGGTTACAGTATTTACCCTCCCAAGATGAATGTTACTGGAAATGGCACAGATTTGGAAAAACACTTCTTTTCCCCTACATAAAATACAAACAGGTTTTATTATTATCACCATATTTTGCTCATTGTTCAAAGCCACTTCTAGTGGTCTCTGGATTTCTAGCTTAAAATCCCCTGTGGGTAATCCATTCTAGATGGATTTCATGATGATATTTTAAAAAAAAGAAAATCTTTCCTTGGCATTTTCACAGCACTGTACGGTGCTATAACATATCAGTAGCCATTGATCAACTGGGTGCTATGAACCAGAGTAGTACCTGCTATTCTTCTCACAGAAAGGTATATTGATCTGGATTTATGTAGTTAATTTAGTGATGGTTTTATTTTATTTTTCAGCATCAGTTTTACTTATTTCAAACAGCTGTACAGAACCAGGTGTTGTTATTATACAGGTAATAATGCATGGTTACAGAAAAGGTTTTCTTCATTTGTAAAGAAAATCTCATCCAAACACTGTTATTTACAACTCATCACGTTTGCAAACTGAAATTGCAAATTCAGAGACAAGTTCTCATGCTCCTCCTCAGTTTACCCCAGTGAGAAATGAGCCCCTTTTCCTCTCTCTTTCCATGAATTTTATCCCCTTTTCCTTCACCCGCACAGAAGCGGGAGCTCCCATGTGGGATTATACTCCTTGAACTGTCTTCCTGCCATCACCGTTGCCACCATCACTCCTGATTCCAAGCGGGCAGAGAAGCAACACACCAGTGAAGGGATGCAGCATCCTTCCAGTGTACTGGAGCCTCCTCAGAGAAACTGGCAACATCACATTAAGGTAATGCACTCAATTACACAGATCTAAAGAATCTGAAGTTTCCTTTGGCAGCCACCCCACGGGACTTCAGCAGGCAAGAGTACCAGCACCTATGCAGCTCCAGCCTCTGTCTTGACCCCACTGAGGAACCTCCAGGACAGAATTCAAAGTGGCTTGCTCTGGCTGGGACAGCTCTGGGTCATTAAACCATTAATCACATTAAACCATTACATCTTCTATTCTGAAAAAGATGAAGGTGAATTTTTCTCCCCGTGCCTTCCTTGCTTTTACCCACAACAACAGGTGAGCAAAGCCCCAAACCAAGAAAACCTGACACATCCTTTCACTAATGTCACTTCAGTACACTATTTTACCCTAATTAACTCATAGTTACTTTACAGATACTTGTCCAGAAACTTGCCTTGCCTCACTAGATAACAATGAGAAGAGATTTCACAACACACAGCTGAATCTTCTGTTAGCTGTGGGTATAAATCCCAACCTTAATGTTCTATTAATACATTTCTAAATTGAGTATCTTTTTTTCCAGTTAATTTTCAATTTTAATCATCTAGATTTTAAACCAGATGTCCTCAAGTAAGGATGTGAAAGCTGACTTACTTCCTCTTCAAATGAAAACCAGACAGCCCTTTCTGCTCACAAAGAAATAATATGACTCACCCATTATTTTGTAAAACTATTCTGTGGAGAGCAATATGATTGGAGATGTTTAGAAGGAAAGAAAAGTCACTGAAAGAAAGAATATTTTCACCAGCTCCATCAACCACCAATACCTTACTCTGTGTTCCTTAGAACAGATTTTTTTTTTCCTCAGAAAGAGAGTAGAAAGCATAAGAACAGGGATCACAACTTTTTCCAAAAGATTTAAATAATGAAAAGAAAAAAGAAAAAGAAGAAAAAGTTTTGGCAGCCAGTTATGACACTGGGATGCTAAACAACAGATGTCACTTCTGGGTTCTGTCAAAGGCTTTCTGAGTGACCTTGGCTTAGATAAGTCAAAATCCCTCTGGCCCTCAAGTCCATACATTAGGCAGGGATAACAGTAATACCATCTTTATGAACTTGTGGAGATAGTTCCTTAGTGTAATAGCTGTCTCCTAGTAAGTCCACGTCAGGCACCTACAACATTATTGACCTCTGGGTCACAGGGTTGACACTGCTCTGTGATGTAGGCAACTATGATGATGCAATAGCTGCTCAACAACTTTCTGCATAATATAACACCTAATGCAGATCCAGTTAACCTTGTGCGCTTATTCAGTCCCACATAAGATTCTATGATTTTATCTTTCCTGCTGCCTAATCTTGCATGCACCCACATCTTTGTCAGCAGAATTCTTCAGCACGCTGTCTGTTGCCTGCACATGAGCCAAAGTCACCAGCAACTGCTCTGTGACCCATGTCCTGTGTTATCTACAGTGCCACTATACATGCTTCCTACATGTGCACGTGGCACATGAACACACTCCCTACACCTATAGGTGTAGCACTGGAGGAAGTATTGCACCAGCTGCTATTTCAGCTAAAGGAGGAAGAGAAAAATCCTGTTACGCAATAGCTTAGCAGTTACAGAAGATAAGGGAAACCTGCTCCCAGATCCCAAGCAAGTGCAAACTCACCTTTGCCATCTCTCAGAGACAGTCTAAAGCAGGAGGCAAGGCCACGCTGCAGTAACGGTGTCCCTGAAGCAGTCACACTGCACATGGCACAAGCAATGATCCTATATTTTGAGTGCGAGAAAGGGCCTGTGACTCTCCAGTCAAGGGGTCACCTACTAGCCAGGAAGGTAGAACACCGGAGTTTCCAAACCTGCTCCAGGTGCAGTAACACCTAAACAGCTTTGTGTCATTCGTGGTGGAAGAGCAGGTGAAGCAAATCTCAAGTACTCCCATATACTCACACATATGTGCATATATAAATGTGTCCTAAGAAAAATGGGTCACTACACATCATTTTTTAGATGAACAGTTAGGTACCTATCTCTAAGTCTTCTGATGGAAGGAAGGCTCCACCTACAACCTAGAGTTAGCTCCAAAGCTGAGGAAAGAAATAGGGTTCAGAAGATACTTCATAATAAAGAAAACCTGGGAAGAGCCAGGACAAATGGTCAGAGGTCTGCAACAGCTTCCAGGTTAAGGAAGCAATCAAATAATTCAGGACTCCATAGTCTGTGAAACAGACAACTGAGGGATGTGGCAGAAGTGTGCAAGATCATTAGTATCATGGAGAGGACAGTCTGGCAACAATTTTGTACTGCGTCTATCAATTCAAGAGTAAGGGATATCAAATGAAGCTCCAAGTAAGAACTTAATCTGAACTAAAAGGTGTAGTTCTCATGAAATGGGTGGAATCCCTCTTCCTATGTTCTTCCCTAGGCATCCATTTAAGATTACTACTAGTTTGGAGGTAGGAATATTTTTTGTTTAGGAAAAAGAACAAAACCAGTGTCCCACATCACAGATTTTACAGCCGAGTTCCCTGAATCTGGGAAAATTGCAGGAGTCAACCTAGCTGAAGTGCTAGTGATGAGGGTCACTCTCAAAAACCACCTTCATGATCAGAATGTCTCCCTGTAAGACATGCATCATTGACTGCCGGCTGGACCAGGTGAATTCTTGTTCTGACCCAGCACAGCCATTCTTACGTTCAACCAGCCCCATGGTATCTCTGGTGATTATCAGAGTCTGCTGATATTGACTATCAGTATCGACTTGTTTCAGTGCCTAACTCCACACCCCCCCTGCTTTGGCATCCATTCAATAGGTACCACTTGCCTAGATGATACATTGGCATTGCGGGTGTGGGTGCTGCAAGCCTGCGCTTCTATTTGGAGCTCATGCTTGGAGCCAGCTTCACGTGGCTTAGCAGGCAGCCCAACACCTGGAAAATGGACCTTGTTAGTCTGTTAAAACACTAAGATGGGAGCCTAGGCATCATGTGAGTGGGGAACATGTCCCTGAGGAACAGGCTAAGAACCCCTGCTGAGGGGGAAGCTACCTAGAGGCAGCCAACAGGGAATAATTGTTTTAAGGAATACGCTAAGGGCCACCCTTTCTGGGATTTAAACACACTAAATGCTTCCAGTGGGTAAGATGCAGATTTTAAAAGGCAAAGAAGCCTATCTGGAACAAGGCATAGGTGCTGAAATAAACATTCATCCTCATACTCAACTGCCTATGGCCTTGTAGCTTTGAAAGTTGCACAGATTTTATAACCTCTCTCCTTCCCCAACTTCTATCTGGACGGCACAGGAAGTGTCAACGGGGTATTTTGGATCTTGCCCTTAATGCAAACACGTCTTGAGAGGAGAATCAGTTAGCCGAATACACAGGCTCTGATGAAAACTTAATTAAAGTAGATGGAAGTAACCCCATTGTACATCCTACTCTGGGAATATATGAACCTTATGGTGTTTGAGTTTTTGTGAACCTAAGGGATTTTTGAACTCTCCGAGGGCTTGCAAAATGAATTTGGTCTCTTTTTACTCTGTCATTTAAACTCATAGTTTGTTTTATTTCATATAAGGATAATTCAATTTTTTTAAAAAACCACAAAAATGTTTTTCTAGCTACAGACAATCATGTGCAATCTATTAAGGACAGAACAGCCTCCAAGTCCAAGGTTTGGCACAGTCTCAATCCTAAAGAGACATACTTACAAAAACTGGGAGTTTTTTTCATTCCCTTTTATCTGTTGCTTTCCCAGGGTGTCTCTTTTTTTTTTTTTTTTCACAGTCAGTTCTCTGCTTCTTTTCTCACCCTGTTTTTCACCATATATGCCTCTGCCTTCTCCCTTTTTCATAGTCACCCTTAAAGAGATAAGTAAGATGTGCTCCCAGTAATGCTGAAGTCGACATCAAGATTTTTAATGAATACTCCTTCAGCAGGTTTGAAATCTGTCAGAATGTTTTAGCCCACGTCTAATAAGAACAGGATGTCCATGGATTATTTCCAGCACTCTCTTCTGAATTTATTGCTTCTGATTCAGAAGCACTGCATTTCAAATAGCACCAGACCAAACCTTCAAAAAGTATTCACTCGAATTAAAATTTCAGTTTGTTTGGGTGTCTTCATGCTCCTTTTTGCATTCACTCATCATTAATATGCCAATACGTGAAATGATGACAGAATTGATCAGAGTAAGTTAATTTTAACTACATACATAAAACAATCAGCAATTGGGAAGGACCCCAGAAAGTTTTTTAACAAATTTGAGATAGCTCCAAACAGTTAATGGGGATTTCTGTAAGAAAAAAAGAATCTAAAAATTTGAACAGGTACATACCAGTAAAATACTCAGCACAAACATTGAGCATTCTCTTTGCCAATGTTGAATTAATCATCCATCGAGCTACTCCAAAGCAACAGCCCAACCTCCAGGGCCACCAACCACTGGCACCAGGAGGAACTTTAAAGCCAAACTCAGCTTCTACTATTGTGGCACATGTTCATGCACATCATTGGTAGTGGCACACATCTCAAATGTCACCTATCTTCCCACAAAAGCATCTTAAAGTCCAGGAGGTTTATTCCATATTATTCATCCTGGGATAATGGAGTAAAATCACAACATTTACCTGAAGGATGGAGCAAGAGCTACTGGTTTCTAACCAGCTTCCTTCCTCAGAGACAGACAATTTGAAGCCCAACAGCATCTTCCAGCTGAATAAAGAAAACTTGAACATTTATAAGGCAAGGTAACTTCCAAAGAATAGTATATAATGTGCTATCAGAGGCCTAAGTTTCGCAAGCCACATTTCTTCTGCAAATGGTAAACAGAAGGTGCATTCTCATACCAGCAAATGCTGTCATTCCTGAGGCTGCTTTGCACAGAGGGTGCACTTTATTGGTTCTTTCTTCTGTCACAAAATGTAAAGTAGTTCACAGAGCACGGTGATTCAAATTCCCACATTTTGAAAGACTACAACTGCTTCTCCAGACTGTAAAATAAAATCCTTTATTGTGTCCCAGTGCAGAGCCTCATGCTTACCTGACCATCAGAAAGTCAAAGGGGTTGCAGTACTGGCAGCTCGGCACTGGCTTAAATATCCAGGTAAAAGAAAAGGGGAGGGTGTGCATTGATTTTGAGCATACTTTATTTCACACATGTATACATTTAGAAACATTTATTGCATCAAAGCTACTGCCAGAATCCAAGTAAGCAGATTGTTTATTTGAATTTACCTTTTTGTTGCTTTTTTAAGGAAAAGTGCGACAGTACAGGTCAATCTAGTCTCAGCTTACGGTCTTTTAAAGTACAGAATAAAGTCCCCATTATTGACAGCAGCGTTAGCATTAGCATCTGCCTGTTACTGTGTTGCCTGGGAAATCCTTGGCAGAAATCAGGATCCTGCCTGTCCACATGTTGCAAACAGGACTTTGTGAAAAGGTCAGTATTAACCATGATTATTAGAGTTAGCTGTACCAGAACCACTGCTCAAAGGGAAATTTTGGACGATCTTGGACCCCCATTCAAACTAGCTGCTCAGGCCACTTCTGTGGTGATTGCTTAGTCTGCATTCTTGAAACCCTTAGTTGCTGCCCCTGACTGGCATTGAACGGGAGCCCCTTTTCCTGTCAAAATCCTGAAACACAGAATTTACAGAAACAATGGAGGAGAAAAAGATGCTACTCTACTTCACAAAGTATTAACTGAACACAGAATAAGGACAGAGGCTGCACTGAAATGTAAGGAAGCTGCAGTTTTATGTACTGCAGGCAGTAAAGTGCCTATATCTGAAAGGTTCTTCCTTTTCTTCTAGAAGCAAAGAGGAGGCTGTATATGCAAACAAATGGTAAAACTAATATGAACAAAACAGGAACAACTAAAACAAACAAACAAAAAAAATCATCATGGAGTGGTCAGACTGTCTCTTAAATAGTTAATGACCATCTTGCATTGGTATACTTGCATAATCTCAAAACACATTATTATTGAGAAATGAACACAGATTATTTCCTTTACAAATATGACAGCCAGGATAATTCTGTTACTTCATAGGAGGCTCTTTTCCTTTACAAAATGCCATGACTCCAGTCAGCAAACAATACAGTTTTGTTAACTAGTTACCCAACCTCATATGCAAGGCAATCAACCTTGTGATACGTTGCTCTTGCTCCATAAACTCTTCGCTAAATAAATGTCTTTTGATGATAAAGAAGCAGTATCTCCCATCCCCCTTGAGCGAGTATGTGTCACTTCTTCAGCACTTCTTGCTACAATGAATGTACAGAAAATATTTGAGGCGACGGAACAGATTTCATAAAGTATATTACAAAATGTTTACATTGTAAATTCCCCTGTACCCACAGTTACAAAGGACATGTAGCAGCTTGCTGCTTTGCCGTAGGAGAATCTGCAACACACATGCAAAATGAAAGAAAACAAACATTTTAAAGGACCTGATCTTGCAAGTTGTTGAGTCACCACCAATGATTTCCATGGGAACGTTTGCGCTTAAAGTTAAGAACGTGCTTAAAAGCTTTGCTGAGTCAAAGCCAGAGAACTCAACTTCTCACCACATTTGTATTTCTCCTCATTTGAAACTACAAAGATGATCTTGACACTCTCCTCAGCTGTTCTGATTGGCTGGTGTATTCTAGGTGTAAGCAAGTTAGAACAACGTGCTTTCTCTTTCACTTAAAACTGCACTTTTTCCTATGTGCCTGAATACTTTAAAAAAACTGCTGCTCTGCCTAACCTGAAAAGAATGCATTGACACATTATTATATATCATAACTAATTAAAGTACTTTGAGTATGTGATTTACCGTGTGTTTTATCCGATTGCAGCTGAACTTCCTGGCCTTCTATTCAAAAGGGGAAATAGATTTACTTGTGGTGAAAAATGGCACGATTACCAATTGCACCTTACTTTCTAGAATGTATGAGAACCTTTTGTACCTACATTTTACAACTGTACTGTGAGTCATCTTCCCAGCACAGAGATGTCATCATGTTTATGACACCATGTTTTCTTTTTCTTGCCCCAGTTTCCGTTCTGGCTTTAACTGAACAGTTTAACCTTCGACTTTCCCCATGGCTTCCTGTGCTAAATTCGCGCTGCTGAGAACTCTTTGCTGATCTCTTAACCTCTTGCATTCACATTTACTATGTATTGCATAGTCATTATTAAAATCAGTAACATTTCCTTGGAAACATTTTTAAGGCTGTTGAAGTATTTTGGACTGCTGCCTGTTAGTAATCTGTGCCTACAAAGAATGCTGTAAATCAGTGCTTGGCCAGTTGAACAACGATTGTTGCTTATGTTACTGGTGTTCTCAAATGTTCTTATTCTCAAATGACTGGGAATCTGGTTGCAACAGGAGCTTCACAAATTCTGGAAGAAACAGTACAAAAGTACCCACTGTTGCCCAGATGATACAGGTTTTAAAATTCTAACCAAAATGACACATGACTTTCATCAATGAACAATGTTGCAATGATTTTCCCAGGGTCAAAAGAGCTACTTTTTAAGAGCAATTTTCTTACAGAAGCTCAAATGTTAAGTCAATGCTTCAGTTTTTATGCTTCTAAGTAGAAAATTTCAAATGCAAGTGGTTACAATAATTAGATTTAACACATCATACTGCAATGTACCCTGGATCTCAAGGCCAAAGCCAAAATTGGGATGCTCTTGTTTTGTCATGGTGAAAAGTATAATAAATGTGCGTGTGTTCAGACCATTTGCCCTAAAAAAGCCAAACAAAATGCCCTAGCTGTGTCCAGCCATCTGCACAGTCTTTCAACTAATTTATGGAACATTTTAACATACTTATCCTAGAATAATTTGAGGAATTATTGTTTCAGTGATTGCTTCACTTGTCACCGGCTTCAGCAGCAAAACCAGTTTAAGAAGCCTGGGCTTCTCTTTCACCACACCAGTTTGCTGCCTCCCCAGCAATACCCACGGAGCTGTTGGTGGGACTCTACGGGAAGGTGGACTGCTGAAAGGATCTTGGTGAGGAGTAACCCTGGAGTGGCTGATGCATTGCGGTATAGGGTAGGAATGAGAGATGAGCAGAAGAGGCACATAGGAGGCAGGACTCCTTGAACTGACATTATCTTCATAACACAGACTGACATCCTGAGAAACATCCTCCTGCGGCTGGGGAGCAGCTATGGGGAGGTGTGAAGAACTCTGCTGCAAGTTCCTAACACCTTCAGTGAAGGGGAGAAGGCACCAAGCCTTTAGTTGTGACTTCCAAAGGCAAGTTAATCACAGCCACTATAAAGGTTACAAACTCATGCCCCCACCTCAAGGTCTACAAACTACAGCCAAAACATTCCTCCCTTTCCTGGGATTTCTTGTTCCTTCAGATGTTGTGATGTTGCTATTTCACTGATGCTGCTGTCACCTTACACATTTTTCTTAACTGAAAAACACACTGAAGGTAAGGCTAGATCTAAAGAAAGCCCAGTCAGACAAACTTCTCTGGCTGTGGCAGACCCAGTGTCAGTGGTTACCCAGGCAGACCCCCCCCCGGCTGCTTACTCAGGCCTCACCACCCATCCTGGCCAAGACGGCTGCACCTTCCCTTCTCCTGGCATCACTGCATGTGCAGTCTCCTCTAACCTGCTTCTGTCAAAACTGATCCAGGGCTTTTTTGTTTAAATCCCTCACTACGGAGAACTTAAACCCACTCAAATCATTTTGACAGAATAATGTTAATCAGTAACCAGACATTCAGTTCTGCTGGAGGCTGGGTGTAGGGAGGGGGACAAAAGTTTCCAGCTGGAAGAAAGTGGCAGGCAGGTGACAACAGCTTGGATAAGTCAGTCCCTTCACCTCATTGGCAGTCACCATATGTAGACTGGTCTCACACTGGTTAACAAAGCTGGACCTAACCCTTCAGTTACTCCTAACTGATGCTTTTCGGTCAGTCAACAGCATCTGTTACTCAAGAACAAGTAGACAAGACAACTCAAGAATACCCTAGCCCAGACAGTATCTGGATTTGGGGATAAAATGAAAAAGTAATTAAAAAAAAACAAATTTAAAAGATACAATGCCTGAGGTTTTGTTTACATATCATAAAGTATAAAAAACTGAACATATCCGTTAAAGTTTCAACTTTTCATTCCAAGTAGCAATACTCCTTGAAATGCAAAATGCCATTTTTTAATGAGAGTTGCAAAATTACAGGGCAAGTTAGTCTCTTAGGTTGCACATTTCCAAACTTTAATAAACCATGGAGAGGCCACTGCCTTATCTTATTGTCTTGGATTTCTCAAGTTCTTTTTTTCCATCAAATATGTTTCAGTTGTCGTCATATGTCATTGATTTGGTAACTACATTTGCCCTCTTTTGGCCTAATCTTGTATTGAGCAAACCCTGAGTTAAATCCAGGTCAGTTCATTCAAAATTTGGCTGTGCCAGAAGAGTATCTCTTCAATGGCAAAAATCACTTATTTATTATTCTAATGTTTGAGATACTATGGATCTGATTCTGGTTTTCTTATCCTGATACAATGCAGTGCCACTCAGTCAAGAGCAATATAAAGCAATATAAAGCAAAACATTGTTTTATATCAGGCAGTACTGTTGTTCACCAAGTAACACAGCAGCAAGAATCAGCCTCCCTGAATCATTTATATCTTAAGGGAAAATCACCTGGTTGACACATCATTCTTTAATGTAATTTTTCCATGTCTTGCTCCTTTCAAAGGAAATGCAGGGCTATACTTTAGAAGCCATGTAATACATAGCAGGTGTGGTATTTGGTAACTTCACTTGCATTAAATAAGCAAGTACTCCTAAACAGCCATTACAAAAATGCAAATTTGGTCTCAGGAATCCTGCTTTACCATACCTAAAACAATTTTTAGTAGTTACCTATTTAGGAGTTACGTATAAACGTTCAATATTTTAGCAGGTAATTTTAAGGTTGATGAGCGGGCAAAACATTTTAAAATGTTTGCTTGAGAATCTCTTCTTTTTCATATGCTGAACTAAATGACAGAAAGTATAAGTGCCAGTGCACCTCAAACTATTTATCTTCTTGTAACTGGCCTTGGAAAAGAGTGCAATCATTGTTAGGAAGAACAGCAAATCCATCTTCATCACAAGTTTAGACAAGGAAAGACTTTACAGGAAGCTTTAAGAAAGGAAAGCACTTTCCACAGCAAAATATATTGCCAAAAGACCATTCTTGTAAAGTATCTTTATTGGAAGTTATAAAAAAAATAACTATAATAGAGACATTCATTTAAAACACATGAAATTACGAAAAATGTGTGTGAAATCCAAATATATTGGGTGCCTCATTTTCATGGAGAAACACTGATGAAAATGAAAAAAATCCTTGTCAACATTTTTTTGAGAAAAATACTGTTTTCTAATGAAACATGCCATTTATAGCACTTCAGTAAGGAAAAAAAATTACACTTCCAAAAGGGAAAATTAATACCTTTTTCCATGAACAGGAAAACATATACTCAGAGTACTACAACAAATAGTTCCAGCTCCCGAATGTTTGTTCACTTCCAACAATATTTCTAGTTCCCGCTCGTATTTCTAACTTTCTTTCTCCCCCTAATTAAAAATGCCCTTTTTTCAGGTAAACTAGGCTGAACAATTTAATTTTTCACAGAACAGTTTAAATTATGAAAAGACTAAAACAAAGTTACCTTACAATCCTGTAGGGCTGATTTCTACATCCACAAACACAAAGAGGGAGGGACCACAGCAAATATAATTCCCCTGGCTGTTTGGAAGAGGCAGTGATGCTTCAGGCTATTGTCTTTTCAGCTTTGGACCTCATGAGGGCCTTCAGCACTGTTGCTGAAGATGCTCAGCACTCCCAAGGCCTGGACAGCTTGACACAGCTTTGTTTTAACTGTCTCGAGGCATGGCATATCGGTAGGATAATTCTCCGTTCACACCATGCCTGTCCTGTGAGCTTCAGTAATGAAAAGTCACTGACCAGGACATTCCGTACCCGTTACATTGTACAGTACTTATCCCACATCTGACATTTTTCAGTATTTTCTCTAATGATTTGTACAATGGAGTCAATAACACTCGTACCAGCTTTGCAAAGACAGCAATGCTTGGAAAAGCTGTAAGCCCTACACAGACAGCAGGATTTGAATTCGGAAGGATGAACTGAAGAAATAGAGAGGATGCATTACCAGACGAAGATGCATGCGGTCACTAAACAAATGGAACACATTTCACTAAGGACAAATCCAAAGCACAGCACTTGGGAATAATTGACTGAACAAATATAAGAAGGGGGTGACCGGGCAGGAGTTCCACAAACGGGATCAGAGGTCGCAGTGGGTCACAGACTGAACATGCGTCAGCGATACCACAAGGTTGCAAGAAAAGCAAATATCATCCTGGAAAATGTCAATAGGAAGGCTTGGTTCAGATGAAGTACTATCTTCGGTCTGAAGCATCATTTCCAGAAATGCCAGGAATCAAATGGAAAGAGTACAGAGGAAAGCAGGTAGAGCTCTCCAAGCCTGGGAAACAATGAAAGGACCAGGCTTTTCATCATCTACAAATGAGAAGACTGTGGGGAGACATGCTAATGGTCTTCAGACATGTAAAAGGCTAGTGCAGAGAGATGGGACAGCAGTGGATGTAAATCGTAACAAGGGAGAACTGGACAAATCTCTGCCAAGAATGATTTAGGCATCCTTAGATATGCCTTGAGAACAGAGGATGGACTAGCTGCCTTTGAAGGGCTACTTTCTTTGCTTGTTTTCTACAGCCTCTTGAATAAAACCTTTGAATGGCTCCAAAAGCAAAACACAAACATGTCAGCAGCTTTGGAGGCCTCTTTTTCAGTGTATATATAAGTTAATCTAATACTCCCCAACTAAAAATTACTAACTCTAAATTTAAGAAATAGTCAAAGACCAACTTCTCTACACCAATTGTGAGAAAAGGTAGAAAGTAGAAAAACTGCTTCTTGGTAATTAATAGAAGAAACTTTTTTTATTATTTCATTTATTTTTTTATTTTATTAAAAATTAAAAGAAAAAACACAGCAACAAGATGATTGCTCAAAATGTTTACAACTGTTAATGCCTGAAAACTGTATATTAATGTTGAGGAGTTTTGTAAGAACTTGCTTCCTGACAAAATGAACCAACAAGCTTGAGCCAAATAACTGTTTCTTGTGTAGACACAACATTTTAGAATAAAGTATTCACCTTGTTCTTCGAAGTAATTATTTTCTTGGAATAGGTTTTCTCACAGGAGAATTTTAGCTACAGCTTTAGAACAGGATAATTATTCTAACTATTTTACTACCACCCACAAAAGGAGGGAGACTGGCTCCTTAGGCTTCCAATTAACCAGAACCTGCTCTTTGGACTCCAGGGTATGATCAGTGTTCCTTTTTTATTATTATTATTATTAGTATTATTATATATTTTTTTTAATCTAAATAAATTCTAATGGGGGGGGTGTAATTGAATTATCCCTTTGCTTGGGACATATTTCCTGGTATTGCCTAAGTTGGCAGGACAAAAGAAGGTAACATTTTGTGTCAAATACTTCTCCCACACAGAAAGGACCATGTCTCTGTCGTCAATTCCATTCACAAGTGCATGTGCACAGAAAGGCATAATCTGTCTTTCTAAATTTAGAGAAAGGATTGCACAGATAGTCTGGAATAAATTCACTGAACAGCTACAGACAGTAATATTAGCAGAGAATCTGCCTCAATATATACTCTGCCTTGCACTGCTTGTATAGTGGTGTTTGATGTTAGTCAACAACCGCATCTCATTTGCATGACCGTTATCTAAAAGAGTACAGTATCATCAGAGCAATTTCATGCTTTACAACTGTGAGAGAATAAATTTTACAATATCATTTTGCTAAACATTCAAGCATAACTATCTTTGCACCAAAGTAAGATAGCTGGGCATTGAAAGAAAAGTTTGTGAGACATCAATGAAGAATTTTACATTTGAGATGCTAGCAGAAAAAGAGAAAGACAGGAAGGAAAGAAGGAAGGAAGGAAGGAAGGAAGGAAGGAAGGAAGGAAGGAAGGAAGGAAGGAAGGAAAAGAACTACCAAATCAGTTAGAAATTCAGATTTTGCATATAGAGCAACCAAAAGTAAATATACCACTGATTGAACAAGCCTCTGTGCACCTTTAAGCCTCCAAACACATTTACAATTTCAAAGTATTTATTCCATCCAAAATATGGAATATCTTCCTCAATAATATACTGTCATAAAGATCGAAACAGTACAGGAAGATCAAAGTTTAGTTATTTTGTGTTTCATTTCCACTGGAAATAGGAGATTTACAAAAATAGAAAGGCAAGAATATCACTTATTACTCACATAATCTTTTATTTATAGACCTGGAGAATGATGAGATACTATACTTAAGAATGCATATGTCATTACAAAACTTTATGTCAGCTCATCTCAGGAAATTCTGAGACTGTTTTGCCTGTATATTTAGACATGGTATTAAAGATATCTGGTTGTAGAAATGCATTGAAAATGAGAAGTAGAAACAACCATTTTAATGTTTGATAGTTCTTTTCCTGTATCTCTTTAAGTTGCCTGGAGTAAGCAGCACTTGTTCAAATAACAGAAGAAAACCAAGTTTTACTAGCCTTCATTCTCTTGAAGTTTCACTAGTTTTAAAGAAGGTAATTCTGTATTTGAGTATTTAAATATTTTCTGGGCATGACGAACTACAACCTTCAGCCCTGATCCCAATGCCTGCATGCCTGAGAGGGACCAGCTGGCTCCACAGATCTCCAGGGCATACATGCCCCGCTGAATGAAGCCAAATAAAACAAAACAAAAGTAGACAAAAGTTAACAAAAGTAGAGCAGACCACACCACGCCATGTCTCTTCTTCTCTTCCCTTCATTTGCACCCAAGAACACAGCATGTATCTCAACTCAGCCCAGCTACAAGAACAGTTAGCAGTCACCAGATGTTTGCAGTCACAAATTTAGTGAAAGATACTATGTCCAGAGCTGAGCTGATGAAACACATGTGAGCTTTCTTTATGCATTTCATGCAAAATAGCTTGGGTTGTTCAAAATTATCCTGGAAAGCTATTGACTTTGCACTGAAATAAATGAGGAAACTTCACAGCTGATTTGGCTGTGGGAGCAGACACCCCAACGCAGCAGAACCTTTCTGCATCAAGTTTCTTATCATGGCATTAATATGTGTTTGGAACCTGAGACCATGCTTGGCTCAGAAGGATTACAGCTTCAAAGACAGCAGCTAGGAAGAACTGACTGAAGAAAACCCAACTGCCTACCCACTCAGATTTACACTACCAATTATATTATCTGTTCAGCATTCTTGTGTGCCTAGCTTCTACATGATTATCCATAGATAGATAAAAGGCTGAATTAGTCATACAAGTCCTGATAGTGTTTAAAAGACTCACAGGTTGGTTATTGCAGCTGCATACATTTTACAGGCACATAATAACAAGAAAATTTGTAATTTCTACCACTGGAATACTTTTTAAACTAATTATGTGGTCCTATACACAGCAATGATCATCTACATATGGTAGTGCGTATGCATGTATTTGTGTGTTCAGAAGCATGAAACCTGAGAAGACAATACTTACTGTAAAGTTCTACAATCCTATGTGCTTTAAAAATATTAGCATAGTATTTGCATAGTCCTGTTAATTTATAGAAGCGGATTTCTCCTTGTTTAATTCATTTAAAAATAAGGAATAAAATACCCTGAGCGAAGATGTTACAACAAACTTATTGGCATGTTTTGCACTCTATAAACTAATGTAAGACCATACTGTCCTTCAATACTTTTAGCTTGTGGAATTATATCAGTTAGGAAAGAAGAACAGCTATACTTTAAAATGCAAAGGCCATTCCATAAACGTTGGGTTTAGATGCTCACATAGAAACTGATTAACTAAGGTATGCATGTAAAAATAGATCATGATAATCTAATACTGTCTTCATCATGGTTTATAAGCAGCTGAAGCTTCAGACTTGAACTAACTTTTTTTTTTTTTTTTAAGTGTAGCACTCAGTCAGAAAGTATTTTGTTTACCCACAAAAGTTTGTAGTGACTCTACACAGAGACACTCCCACACCTTCTTTTTAATAACTGCAGGATTTGGGACCAAATCCCTCCTGAAGGTCTTCAAATACAAGCAACATAATATTATCTAAATACAAAACCCCTACAGTAGTAAAAGGTGTCTTTAAGTGCTGTAACGTTTTGGAAAAACATTTATTTCTGCTGCATGTACTGAAAGTCACCAAGAAAGACACAGCTAGGTAGCACAAAGCTGTAGCATCTTTCCAGGAGTCACAAAGGTCAGTAGACTTCAAGGTGTACGTAGAAGCTGGGTCCATCTGCGGGTGTGTCCTTACCAAGTTGGTTGGTGAAGTTAGGCAGTAGCAAGAGAAGACACAGATACATTTTGCCGCAAGGGAGGATGAGCTAGGAGCCTACGGGAACCCCAGGACTGGCATGCAGAGACCACCAGCACGCCCAGCAACAGGGCAGTCCCACACCCAGATGGGAGCAGGGTGGTGGTAGGGTGACAGTCCACCAATGGTCCCAGACACAGGTATTGAATAGGTCCGTGGTCCATCCAGGGGGTGCACCCTGGTGCTCCTGCAGGAGAGCTCCAGGATAAGGCTGCCTATCATGTGAGTTCAAGGTGCGGCCAGGAAACAGGGCTGGAGACAAAGCCGCCTATAACGGTAGGTCCAAGGTCCAGCCAGGAAGGCGGCGCAGCCAGCAAGCCCTGACTGCAGGAGACAGAGCTGCAGCCACACCTGCAACGCCACGCAGGAAAGAACGGGATGTCCAGACCGCAGCTTAAATGGGCAGGGGGGGCGTCCTGCGGGGGGCTAGTTGGGGCAGCTACAGCCTGTACAGAACACCACAGGTTTCAAGATCCATTTAACTGCAGAGGGAGGTCTCTTACAGGACCCAATTCTGAAGCAAAGGGCTGACATCCTGACTCTGGCACCCGCTCATAGCCAGTTAGTACCCAGGTCCTGCCCTGTGCTTCCTCCCACTGCTTGGGAGCATTTTGTTACAACAGCAAAGGGCTGCCAGGACAAGAGGGTATGCAGCCCATTCTGGGTTGTCACAGGCCTTTAGGGACATTGGGAATACACGAAAAATCAGTGCCAAAGGGGCTCTGTGCTAGTCATAGATAGCCTTATTCTCAAGGGTCCTTCAATTTTTGGGACAACGGTTGTACGAACATTTTGTGCCAGTGACTGGCAACAAAATGATACACGTGCAGGCAAGAATTCAGCCTAGGGAGTATGGCAGTAAGGGGTCCATGACAAGATCTCAATGGAAATTAGTGAAAAAAAGTGATGATCTGGTCTCTTGATGACTTTCTTGCCTCTCCATGACTCCTCCTAATGAGCCCTCCTCTGCCTCTAGCCTCATTTTTTTCTCATAAAACTTTATCTAGGTTTATTTCAAAACTTCCATAAAATCAAAAACAGCAGAGCAGTTTTGCTATGCCATTAAGGTTTTACAAGGTGCCAATCCGATCTGAAGTGTAAGGCTCCTGGACCTGATGCAGACAGCAAGAAGCAAAGCAAAGAACAATAGAACAAAAGATGTCTTGCCAGCACTTAGGGGAACGAGGATAGGTGTGGAAAAGTAGCACTCTTAGTTTTGTTTAATTTTCTACATGTTTGTATGATTTTGTCTCGGTCAGTTACTGTCCCATATATCTACTATAAGAGGAAAAAAAACTTCTGAATTTGTGTGTTATCTAAAACCGTTTTGGCAACAGTGAAGATCTCCAAGTTTCTATTTGGCAACAAAACTTATTACATACAAACCCAACTATATTAAAATAAAGAATATTTGTAAAATTTGGGAGGAAAAAAAAACATTATGGGCATGTCTAGTAGACTGATATAAAAACCTACATTCCCTTCATCCTGTGGCAAAATTTTCATTTATATTATAATCTCAACAATTTTATTTCTTTGTGACAATTTTCCATTTCAGACTGTTTATTAGAAAATTACACCAAATTAGACCATGACCTTGAGGAGTTCTGTAAACTAACATGATGTTAAAAATAACTTGGGAATCAGAACAGAAAGGAACAAATTGTGTTTAATAATAGCATTCACCAGCCAAGATTAACTCTAAAGTCCCATTAAAACCAAGTTTCTCTTCTCGTTCTAAATATATTACCTGTTTCACATTAATTAGTGAATCTACTTAACAATATCTCACAAGGCAGTATTTTAAATTGTGTTGGATTTTGAAATTTTGAATTGTTGAATTATGAAATCATGCAGGGATTCCATGCCTTCCTGTAGCTTCCTTGTTCGTTAACAGCAGCCAAGATCACCCGCTCATGACTTTGTCTGCATGTGTTTGTGTGCATGTGAGTGTACTGTATGTAGAATAAAAAGGAGTTTGTGATCTACACTTAGCACTTTTCCTAATTTGTGGTTATGAGTTGTGTAGATGGTTCCACAAGTGCGCTGATCAAGAGTTAAACCACAAAACATCATTATGTGTTCTATACACATTAGTTATTTATAGAACCGTCCGCTGCTTTAAAATTTTTCAGATAATTTGCACAATTTATAGTCACTTTTTCATGTCACACCACAAGGAAAGCTTAAGATTCCTGTAGTATGGCATGACAAAATCCTGTATCATGTTCCAGTGCCATTATTTCAATAAAGTATATCACAAACACTGCAACATGAAATCCATCACGTCCGGTCCTGCAAATGCTTTAGTACATGCACAAAATCAGGTGTGTGAAGGCTCCGTGACTCTGTTCAGACGAGTAACTTTCCCTCACAGCGAAGTCTCAGTATTATGCAACTCAGGTACTCATGGGCCATAAGAAAATCCAAATGGTGTGAAATCCATACCGTAATCTTTTTTCAAGCCAAAGAAGGCCAGCCATCAGAAGAATAGTGTAATAAGCACTTCCATGGCAACAACCAAATAAATGCACTCGCTCTTTCCCTGCTGAAAGCACTGCCAAACCTTTTTATGGAATACCATAGGAGTATGGAATTACAGAATACCAATATATCTCAAAAAGATGTGAGTTTACATGATAAATGACAGTAAAATTTTCAATGGTCAAAGGTAAATTTCTGTCTCTGTTAGAAGATTATACCTGTACATTTAAAAAAAAAAAAAAAAAAGCAATGGCCGAACAAACATGAAGTACCGTGCTGTTCATGCAATAATTATGCTTCTAGTGGCCACATGAACTAACTACTGAAAGGATTTTAAAGTCAGTAATAGCTGCAGATATTTCTGTAAAGGTAAACTGGATTCTGCTTGTCACAATTCAAACATGTACTAATACATTTGAGGTAGAGAGAATTGAAAACATCATATAGGGAGGGGAAATAAATGTATTGGACATATTTATGGTTCCATAATAAAACCTTCCTACATTTATGAAGAGGAAGGCAATGTTTACAGCTTCTCATAATTTATTTTGGCCTCACAAACTATTCAATATAGGTTATATATTGGTATCATAAAGTGTAGATTATCTAGGTTTAGACTTAACCACTCTAGTTATGAACAGATTCTTCTTTGTTCAGGCAACATTGCCAACAGAGAGCACCATGTCCCTCTCAGTTCTATTACTACCCATATATTCAGGAAAAATCCCCTTTGAATAACTGCACCGCAGAACTGCTAGTTCAGCACATTGAAATGAACACTATTATATTATTTTCTTTAATAACAAATTATCACTGCCAGTAAATAATTTCATGTGGATAGATTTTGATTTGTTATACATGGCTGCCTAAACACTTTTCCATTCTCCTGCTTATAGCATTTTCAATGTAGTCCACTATAATGCTGTGTCATGCTTTCATTTCCTAAGTAAGGGGCGTAACACTGCTCGCCTGATGCACAGGAGACAAGGTTTACCAATTCTTAGTAGAAAGAGGGGCTGTCAGTCATTCAGTGAAACCGTGACTCAGCAGCTGCTTATTCTGCAAAAGTACTCTGCATGCAGGAGATAAACGGGAGGGGCGATGTCTCTGCAGCAATGAAATTCTCTGGTACATATACAAACAAAAATGTCCTTCCCACCATACTGAATTTATGTAATAATTTTCTCAATTCCAATCTTCTCATTGCATATAAGGGAGACGGTATAAACTGGTTTATTTAACCATCCCTAATTTTTTGCCAGGAATTGATCCATGCAGTTTTCTCTCACTAAACTAAAGATGTCTATTTTGCTCACTGAAAAATCACACACACTCAGGTAGGAGACTGACTTTTCTTCCCACAAGCAAAAAGTCTACAAATGTTGCTCATAATTATTTAAAACTAAAAACCATCTTTCCAAAATAAAAAATAAATGACTACAAGTTTTCCACATGCGGACACCTGCCAACGCAGAACACACAGACCTACAGCAAACACCCAGTCTAAAAAATTAGGGGCAAAGTCCTTCCCCTGAGTGTGCAGATGCACACACACCAGCCTGAACACAGAACAACGGCAAAAATACGTAACGATGAAATCTGCTTAAGGGCACTTTATAAGAGATTCTAGGTCTAAATTTTATTCTCTAAATGAGAAGACACCTGTAACATCTTGAACGATCTTTATTTTCTTTAGTACAGGAATTCAAGGGAAGTGAAGACATGGAACAGTTTCTATCAGATTGACCAGGACTCCTCAGCTTCAAGATGACCATGATGACCATGTGAAGTATAATAAAGGTAGACAAAACCCAATTCTTACTGTGCAAAACTTGGGGATGTCAAACGAACTGATTGGGAAGGAGTCTGGGGAAAAAAATTAACAAATGGAGGAAATTTTTGTGAATGCCTATTGTAAGCTTTGCCACCATTTAATATAAATATGAAATTAAACATGGGTTCAAAAGTGATTCCACAATTTCATGCAAATAAGTACCAGAAACTGTTAAACACAAACATGTGGATACAACCTTTGGCTCAGTAAATCGTAAACATCAGAGTGCTAGAATGTATAACTGTACGGTCCTACCTTTTGTCACAGAGGAATCCTCTACTAGACACAGTGAGAGGAAAAGCATCAGATTTTAGGGACCTTTTGTCACACTGGATTCTTGTGCACTGGAGATGAAAAGCAGAATTTTAAGTTCAGTAGATAATGGTTGTTGTCCACAAAGTAGGGTCCAGTCCTCAGGTCATCCAGTCCTCAAAATATTTATGAATATCAGCAATTTTAACAAAAAAAGGATAACGCATACAAATTTACAGACACACTTTTACAGAATGGAGATCCAGCTATAACACAATTCATTGCTTTTACAGACACACTTTTACAGAATGGAGATCCAGCTATAACACAATTCATTGCTATGTGTTCTCACTGTATTTTTTGGCAAGAAATACTAAGTGAGGAACTGATCTTGCTGGTTCACTGAGGCTTAGCTTTCCCTCAAAGCATAGTGCTTGTTGATCTCCTGCCCTTTTTCGCGCCACCAGCGTATCCACACTTACTTTAACCAGTAAAATACAGGAACATCTCGGTAACTACACAATTATTCCAGTTTTGTGGCCTTCTGAATACAGCTTCTGCACAGAGCCTTGCCTAGAAAACTCCATCTAATTTCTTAAAGTTACGCTATTTTTAAGGAAGCCACAAAAATGCAAGTGACTTTTCCAACATGTGAAGCATTATTTAGTTGACAAACAATGTCCTCAAAGATCTGCTGACATAATAAGTGATGCTGAGGTACAGACTGCTGTAATTATGGCAATAACATCTCTGGGAGTCCAAATGTATATCTAAAATTGAACACTCTGCCACCAGCAAATGGCAGAACAAAAATAGTAGCTCTTATTCCCGTAAGAATTCAAACAAAAATATGTGGGATGGCTTATAGAAAATGACAGTTTCAGTTAATTAACAAATACCGTTTCCAAAGCTTTTCTAGATTTGTAATAGAGTACATATATGCATATGTAAACATTTAAAAGCTTATGTTAATTTCACACAGGGAAAAAAAAACCCAACAAAAAAAAACAAACCCAAAAAACAGTGTTTGCTGAGCGGAAAAGATGAATCAAGATTAATGGAGACATGCTATTTTTAAAACCCGTAGAAATGTTACAGAGTTAAAAATATGAAGTAAAATTTATTTTTATAGCAGCTGGCAATGTCCATTTAAGGCTGACAATTTCTTGCAGATGACTAGTACTATATATCTCATGCAGCACCCACCGTTTTGAGTGTAGTGCAGTACAACAGCATAATCAGATGGCTTTAAAACTCTCAGATGGCTCAGAATCTCTCCCCATTTTTGGCTTAAATCCAAGTTATAATTACAGTAAATGTACTATTTTTTAAAAGAATGCTGCTGCTCATGTCCTTAACATAGTGATTTTGCTGTTTTCATATTGCAAAACTGAAACTAGACTAGGATAAACACAGAGGGGAAAAATTAAGGCTTAAACAGAGTTTAATATGTAACTCCATTCACCATCATAAAGCCCAAGAGGCAGGATATGCAAACCTGCATTCCTTACGCACTCGTAATACCTCTTGGCTTCAGTGGAAGTTTTGTTTGAGAAAGCATATAATCAGAACCTATAATTTCATTAATTGCATGCCACAGGCAGTCCATGTGAGGTAAGAATAAAGAACCAAACTGGTTGGAAGGGCGGTGGAAACCTTAGCCCCGCCTGCATCTTTGTGGACCACTGAGTCCACACAGCAACATCATGAATCCTCATTTCCCCCACTCGCCCACGCTTGAGCTCTTCCTCGTGACAGACTGTGTCTGTCATGTAGAGGAGATTACAGTGCAGATGCCTCGTGGGGGACACAATAGCACTCCCAGGCCTCTGTCACTATCCTGCATTACCATCCTTCCCCAGGCTCCTGGCAATACTGAGGATTTACCCCATGCAGACCCTTACTCTGCTGGGATTTTCATATTATGTGCTAGGCGCAGGAAAATGAATGTCATGTGGCTATTAGTACTGACTGCTTTGACATAACATATTACATATTTCATTAGATATCCTTCGAGCAATTTAGGAAGTATCATCTAAAAACCATGCGGATGGACTTGAATTTTACAGTATTACTGTACACATAACTTTTCAATGCATACCATAAACATAAATGACTCTTCTGGGCATGTGCTACAGACAGTTTTACAGTATTCCACAAGATTTGTTTATATATGTAGGAAGAAATAGCATGAAACAAGAACCTCCCATTGAATAAAAACCTTTTATTTGCTAAAACACGAATAAAGGAAAAACATAGGCACTTGCCACCTACTTCTTCTTTTTCTAAACATGAAAACAACTAATCCAGTTTTAAAAGAGACCATTCACAGGCTAAGAACTGGTAGGCCACGTTACAGTGAGGGGTGAATCTACAGTGCAGTCTCAGCTGCAAACTGACATTTAGAAGTACAGAGCACATAGCTCTTCAGCTACAAAATCCCTGTTACTTTCCTGTACAATAAATTGAAAACTCTAGTTCATTTCTTCCTGTATAACTGAACACAACTCAATTTTTACAATACCTCGCTAACACCTAACTTCCAGTTCCTTTTACAACAGCCTTACAATAACATATCTTGGGTTTGTTTGTCTGGTTTTGCTTTGTTTTGAAAGTGTAAAGTGTCATCCCCTTCAATGATTATAAGGTATTTCAGCAAAGGAAACCTAAGAACAAGACACATCACTCGCAGCTCTATATTAAACAAAATACAGAAACCTGGGGTTTGGTATTAAAATTAATAATAATAATTAAAAAAAAAAATAATGTAGCAGTCTTTAGGCTCCAGAATTGTGCTGGATTACTTTATGAATACCTAAAGTAGAAAGAGAAATTTCAGATTAAAAAAAAAACCAACAACAACAATATCATTGTTAACTATCCTAAAGGCTCAAACTTTGTAAGGAAGCCTGCAATGAGTAGATACACACAAAAGAACAAAATAGAAGGCAAACAGATGGAAGGTATAAAGATGAGTGTGACTGACAGATAAGCAGGATGAAAAGAAAGGGAAGGAAAAAAGAACATAAGAACACTAAAAAATGGGGAGAAAGAAAAGCAAGACAATGAAAATGAATCGTTGAAACTATGGTGGGAGGAACTGATGAATGTTAACTTTTATTGTTCTGATTACAAAATACATTTCAAAATTGGCTTGAAACACATTGTATGTATGTTTTGCCAAGGACATTCTTGGCAATTACAAAGTCAGGAAAATTATAATTCAATCAGTGAGGCATTACTTAAAACCACTTGAAAAAGCAGACCATTTGAACCATCAAACAGGCTGCATGGGTAAAGATTTTAAAGACTCAGTATTCCGGAGCAGTGCAGATTGCACTCGTGTGTTGCACAGTGAACTTTCCAATAATGGGGCCATTGGAAAAATAGCAATTTTTATTCCTGAATATATTTTACCAATTTCTCTTCTCATAGATGAGCAACAAAGCCTCATCATCATCTTTTTTCCATACAAAATGAGGGCAGTTCTAATAAAAAAAACATTAAAAAAAAAATTAAAAAAAAATAATTCAAACACTTGTACAGTAAAACTTTTTGTTTTGCTATAAGATCTGGATTTAACTCTTTCAGAAACTGCACTGTTCATAGCAACCAGGTCACACCTGTGAGGATGGCTTCTGTATTTACCAGATGCGTGCAGGGTACTTCACCATGCACCAGATCCGTGTGGTGGCCTTTGCAAAGGGTGCTACAGTCCCAAAATCGTTAGGGCTACGGCATCATGTTTGTTGCTACGCTAGCAAACCCCACGGGAAACAGGTCACCTTGACCTCTCTCACTTAAACTGTAATTTCACAGAGGCGCTAACACCTTGAAGAATGGGATTGAGTGAAAACTGTGCACGGCATCCGCCGTTCCCATGCGGAGAGGCGTGTGACTCGCCTCCCCCGCAGTAACGCGCATTTACATATCGCTGTGATCGCACTTGGAAGCGGAACTGTGCAGTCCCGCGGCTTAACCCATCCCCATCAGGTCTCCGTAGCCTTTGCGAAGCGCCCCTTGGCAGTTCTCGGCAGGCCGGGAACGCCGGCTGCGGCACTCCCGGTGCGACTGTAAAGCACCGCACGGTGATGCGGACCCGGAGCGGCGGCAGCCGGCCCCCAGACGCCGCGAACCGGCGGGCGGTTGGGGCGGGAGCCGGTTCAGCCCCAAACGCCCCGAGCTAGGCTCCGGGGTGACTTCAGACCCCGCTGCGGGATCGCCGGTGCCCGACCACCGACCACACACGCACCCCCCGTAGGACACGGCGCCGGTGGCTCGGGACCGGCAGCGCCCGCCGGCCCCTCACAGCCCTGGCCAAGGCCGGGCGCGGCGCGGGAGGGATCCCGGCGGCGTCACCGGCCTGACCTGGCGCCAGCCCGGGGCACACACCCCGCGGCACCGGCCCCTCCCAT
>JAVJGJ010000057.1:52402623-52439559 GCA_035590215.1 Microhierax caerulescens | reverse complement strand
ACGTCGCCTCCCACCTCCGCAGGCGCGGCGAGCCCCGCCGCCAAGGACAAAAGAGCGGCCGCCGAGCCCCGACCCCCGGCACCGCCGCCGCCATGAGCAGCGCCGAGATGGGCAAGTTCAACATCTCCCCCGACGAGGACAGCAGCAGCTACAGCTCCAACAGCAACGACTTCAGCTACCCCTACCCCACCAAGCCGGCCGCCATGAAGAGGTGAGGGGGGGCACGGGCGGCGCCCCCATGTGTGTGCCGCGGGGCGCCGGGCGGGGTGGCTCTCCTGGCGTCGTTCCGGTGGTCTCGCATCCCCCGGCGCGGGGCGGGAGTGCTGAACGCGAAGCCCGTAGGCAGGTTGCCCGCGATAGTCACTAACGGTGCAATGTTTTCTTACAGCCACTATGCGGATATTGATCCAGAAAATCAAAATTTCTTGCTTGACTCCAACCTTGGAAAGAAGAAATACGAAACTCAGTATGTAAGTACATAACAATGTAATCTAAAAAAACCAAAACTGAACAAAAAAAAAGCTCCCTTTATGTTTGTTTTAATTCTGAAATAACTTTATATTAATTATTACCTATCTCCCTTTCCTCAGCATCCAGGTACTACTTCCTTTGGAATGTCAGTATTTAATCTGAGCAATGCTATTGTGGGTAGTGGCATCCTTGGTCTTTCATATGCCATGGCTAACACTGGAATTGCTCTTTTTGTGTAAGTATCCTTTGGTTCATCAAAAAAAAAGAAAAAAACAACAAACCTTTCTGCTGTGTAATTAATAATGGAAAAATACTTGATGTAAGAATATGACCTTTAAAAAATACCCAGTCATTGCCATAGTTGCAGAACTGCTTTTTAGGATTTATGGTTTGCTTTAAATTAAGAGATTGTGATATATTCCGAAGGATGTGCAAAAATAAACAGATTCACTGCGAGCTCTGTAACCCACAAAATATTGTACAGTGAGTTTGCCTTTACTTAGCTGTAGTTTCTCCACAAATAACTGATAGACTTCCCTTGAAAATTCCATTATCCAGGTAGAAAGGAGAGGTTGCTACTTGACAGACTGAAGTCCGTGCTAGCTTTTTCTGTCAGAGTTCACTGACTGAAATTAATGACAACAGAAACTTTTCAATTGGTGGAAGTCATAATTACACAAAAAGTACAGGATCAGGCTGTAGAGAGAAGAAAAAAGTAGGTAAAAGGGCATTCATTATCTTACCTCTTCTAAGTCTGGCCATGGCTAGTCTTAAAATTTCTGTGGCCCAATCCTACTAATCAGGGACATGGTTTCCTTTTCTTCAGCTGACATACTTGTGTTTCTAGAGGTACGATGTGCTTACACCAATAAAGGAGTCCTTTTTACTGCTGTACTTTTACTCAATTCAGGGAAGAGGTTTCAGCTACACCTGTAAAGATTGCTGTCTCTCTGCAAGGGAGGGTGGTGGAATAACGAGCATGTCTTTATTGGTATTGGCAAAAGCTTTCAGGTATAAGACAAGACTGTAGTAACATAATCAGAAATGGCATGAGGAAACAGTTAATGTACGGTGCTTCTAAATGTCTTGGGAAAGTGCATTTTTCATACATTGGAGGCAACTCAGCTCACACAACATGTAGTATCACTGACGGAGAGCAAATGGGAATTGGTGGATATGTTTAAAGGAACTTGTTATTTTTATCCTGAAAATAGATAAATGTGCTGAATGTTCAAGAACAAGTAGAGAATAACGTTTAGTTTGAAATTTGCATTACTATGTTGCAGATTTCCAGAAAGCTATAGGCCAGATTTACTTCCAGATATTTTGCAGTATATCAGAGTGGCATTCAAGTTTCCTGAGGAAACTACCAGTGTGAGAAGTTTTGACCTAAAGGATTTTATTTTAAATATATGGTGATAATGTTGATTTTTTACTAAGACTTTTACTTACTTAGATGATGCTAAACTGAATGAACAACTTAACAGCATGAATTCAGAAAAGGTAGATACTTTCATCTCTCCAACATGTCATCATGCTCTAAAGATGTTCTGCAGCACATAAAAAACCAGCATAATGCACATTAGAATATCTCGGGGCGGGGAGGGGGAGAATTTAAAGTTAGATATTTGAACATATTTGCATATAATGGGGGTCCTTTCTTCTGGAGACCAAAAAAAGGTCCCATACTGTCAATTTAATGACTGGGTGCTGAGGTCGTTTAGTTACCTTTCATTTCCAGATACTGCGTTCAGATCTATTTGCGTTAGTAGTGATTCAAAGATAAACTGCTTAGTGGAGTTTGTATACTTTCCAGGCAGGAAAGCAGTCAATCACTGATGATACTGAGGATTTATGATGACACTGAGGGCATTTTAGACATCCTTTAATAACAAGGTTACAGATTCAGATCCAGATACAGTTGATTAAGGCATTAAATTCTTTGAAGACTGTGTGGAGTTAGTTGTGTCAGTGCTGTGACTTGTCACTCGTGTCAGCACTAAATGAATGAATGATATGGTCTGGAAGCCAGAAACCGATTGAGCTTCAAGATGAGTTTGCTAACTGATGTTGTCAACGCTGTGGGCAGCCATCCGAGGTTAGGACTGAGGGGTCCAGGATCTGTGCTGTTTTAATTAAATGTAACCCTTGCACATCTCGCCATGCTGTTTCTAGTTGATGGCTGAACTAAATCCTGGTTAATCTCTACCTGTCAGAAATAAAGACGTTTATTTGTGTACATGTGTTGGTGCTGAATTGACACAGTAACAGGTTTCCTGGATTCCTTGGAGAGATCTGTGAAGCTTTTCTCAGATGTTCCTGTTTCCAGTTCTTTGTGCTGTGTTTACAAATTTCACCAAAGTTAAAAATGACAGAAAAGGATATGTAAAGAGTACTGTGGGAGCTCTAAGTGGATCTTGCTGTTTTTGAGCAGATGTGCTGATGATTCTTAGCTTTCCTATAAAGCAGAATGCTTGTATTGGTATAAGAAGGGCCAGGGGTTTTTTGAGTATCTTGTAATTTTCCACTGTGTTCTTCAGCAGTTGAGAAGGCCCCCCTAGTGTGCCACTCCGGGAAGTGCATTTGTTGTGGGAGAGATTTGTGGTTGAGAGATCCGAATTTTAGGTGTTGCAAATGGAAATAATACATATTGCATGTAAAAGCTGTGGGGAAGATGAACAAGCCACTAGCGATTCCCACGTAAGCACATATGAAGAGTTAATGTTTGAGCAAATAATTTATTTTAATTTTTTTAACAACAATAAATATGTATTTCCATTTATTTGAACATGCAACTCTCGATACATCTGAATTTTCAGTCAGTTCTTTAAGGCTTTTGCAGTTTCATCCCTACATAAAAAAGGATATAAGACACATTTAAGCTGAAAAGCTTATTTGTTTAAGACCAAAAGATAATCATCACTTTAGCTACAGTTAAGTCACGATTTCATGTTTGGTACATGCATGAAACCCTGTTGAAGACAGGAGAAATACAGTTTCTTACCAGGATACAAAACCATTCCCATTGATACTTTGTAAGTTATTTGTATCAGATGTAGCCAATTATAATGGCCTGACCACTTGTCGGAGCTTACGGCACTTTACACTGAATGTAAGTGGTGTTGAATCCTATACTAGAATTTCTATGCCTGCCTCTGAAATGCATTTTAGTATAAAATACTTTCTAAATTAGGCATCAATAGGGTTTTCAGAATGCTTTTAGCCGCCCATAGCATCTATGGTTTTTCCCAGGTAATATTTTAATATGATTATTTTTATGTTTTATCTGCATTTACTTAATAAGATTATAGTAAGTCATTTATGGCTACTAAAAATTTGCGTGTTTTCCTCTCCCCAGGATACTCCTGCTGTTTGTCTCAATATTTTCTTTGTATTCAGTGCATCTCCTTCTGAAGACTGCCAACGAAGGAGGTAGAGCAAATGACTATTTTACAAACATATGGTATTTATTTCATTTGGTATTTTTGTGAAACACACCCTCCCAACTGATTATTTTTGTTTTCTCTTAGGATCTTTATTGTATGAACAGTTGGGAATGAAGGCGTTTGGTATGGCTGGAAAACTTGCTGCTTCCGGATCAATTACAATGCAGAACATTGGAGGTGAGGACAAGATCTTAAAATGCCTGCACTGTCAATAGTTCCCTACTTATTCTTGGAGACTTTTTTTTCACACAACATGTGTTCATTAACTGCTTGTCTTCAAGTGAAGTTATGAAACATGTTATGTGATTCTTGCATCTTGTGGCATATTCTATATTTGTAATGATCTATGATGTTATTCACCTACAGCTATGTCAAGCTACCTCTTCATAGTGAAATATGAGTTACCATTGGTCATCAAGACATTTATGAACATCGAAGAGACCACAGGGTAGGTGTTAGAACTCCTCATCAGAGAAACTATTAGGAGAAACAAATACGGAGACTGTACATATTTTTATATGAAGACCACGTTCGTTACACCATAGGGTAGCTTCTTACTCAGACAGAGATACAGTAAGTTTGCCCTTCCCCTGAGCGCTCCACTTCATTTAGATCCAGCCTGTCCTGGGAAAAGGGTAGAAAAACACAGGTATCGCATCATATTACAGAAAGCTGTTCTCTAAAGAACATAAGGTAAGTGTTAATGTATGTACCAGTGAGTACATACTTTCAATAAGGAAAGGTAAATGTCGTTATGGTTGGTGGTTTTTTTTTCTTTTTTTTTTTTTTCCCCTTACTGCATTCCAACTGGTTTGGACTGATTATTTTGGTTTTCTAGTGTTAATACTGTGGAAGGTGATTAAATATAAGACTAAGGTGTGATTATGTAATGAATGTCTTCAGGAACAGTTCTCAAAAAGGCATGAGGACTAAGAATTGAGCTAAAACAGAGTATATATGCCCAAGACTAAAATAAAATGATGGATGCATTGTGATTTAGCCCTGGAGACTCCTTGACTCCATAGTGGCTTTCCTGCTTGACTTTAAAAGTGGGTGCCTCACATAGGGTTCATTTTAGCTAGGCATACCATCTGAAAGTTAGATTTTGAGCTCACCATTACTCTGGTCTGTGTATAATCAGTGGAGAAAGGGCAATTCTCTGTAGTGGTCCATTCAGTGCACCTGGCTTAGACACCTGTTCTGGGCATCTCCAAAGAACAATTTATTATAACACTCTATATGGAGAGGTTGTGTAAAAACAGCTATCTAAAACAAGATGCCTGACTTCAGATGGATAGAGTTAAGTGCTATAAATCTCACTCTTCAGAGTTGTACTTCTGTGCCTTGTCCTGAAGTGTCCCAGTCTTGAGAGGGCTGAGCAGCTCAAGACTCCAACTTACACCTAAGCCTGAGTTCAGAAGGTAGGCATTTTTCTGCCTCTGTTCCCCAAGGGGTTCAAGCCATTTGGTGGTGTTCATACAGCTTACTGATAGATATTGTCATGACAACAGTGCTAGCCATCTTTTTCTTCTTTTTTTTTTTTGTTTGTTTTTTGGTTTTTGGGGTTTTTTGGGGGTTTTGTGTGTTGTTTTTTTTTAATGTAATCAGAGAATGCACCCACTCCATTTACTTAGTAGTGTAATATTTACAAATTCTTTGCTGGGAAGGTTCATTTCCCTCCTTTGGCTGAATTGAAGTTCTTATTTCACACTTCTTAAGAAAGTCCCTGGAGTAGCCAGTACTTACGAGGGGTCTTGGAGGCAAGTATTTTTAACTGTCCCATCTTCAGAGAAGAATTCAAAATCAGTTGCAATTCAAGAGGGAAAGTTAAAGGCTGTGAACCTCACTGGATACAGCTGCTGCTCTGCAAATCTGGCAGACAAAATTAAGAAATTGAGATTTGTATCGTAAGTGTTTTCTTGTTGGCTAGTACTAGGTAGCTGTACAATGATTTAAAGTAAATCTTTTCTCGGTGCTCTGGCAATTGTGGACCCCATTTAACTGACTCTCTTCGTGCATTGCTTAGGGGAGTCTGGGTGGCTACCATTGGCATGGATTCCACTCTGGCAGCCTGGTGCCTAAAATGTAAGCACTTACCTGTTTAAATGTCCCAAAATAATGCTTACTGTAGAAGATACTCTGGAATTCTGAGACCACGTTACAAATACTAGTTCCATTGTTTAAATTAATTTAACAATTTTTAAAATACTCAGCTGTGCAATACCATTCTTTTCAGCACAGAAAAACTTTTAAGTCCTTGGTCTGAAAGTCCTGATGGCCTCCATGTGGGGCATGTGCAATAACAGTGCACATTCTTGTGACTGTATTAAATGCAATGAGTCTCTGTGCTGTGATTTCTTTGAAATTTACTACGAGACTACTACATAAAAAAAGAAAAAAGACAACAAAAGGTACATGATATTAATGTCCTACACATCCAAACTTTCTCAAATACAGTTTTTACATTTAGTTACGCCAGATAAAACTGAGGAAAGAGATGACCAAATTGTTTTTGCATTTACTACATAAATCCAGAGCAAGTCTGTTAAAGTTATTCCATATTTCCAGTACCATATGCAGGCTTATAATTCACTTGAGTTTGAATGCACAAATTTTCAGTTAGGTCATTATTTTGTCTTTGTTTACCTAAATAATATACAGTCAGTTTTGAAATAAATACAGTTAGATGATACCATAACAGGATATAAAGTATTAATATTTGGGAACAATGCTTAGTGTTACTTCAATTGCTTAGAGCATATAGGATGAACCTGTAGGACACAGGAAGAAAGCAGTTACTCTGCCATGATTATTTAAGATCAGTTTTTCTGTTAGTTCAGTGAAATTACATTATATTCACACAGATCTAACTTTTGTTTTTCTGTGTTTCAAAGGGAGGTGTTAGTCTTCTAACACTCCAGAATGTTTTTCAAAAAACAGCTGCTGCTTCTTATGGAATAAATGGCAAAAATTATCTGAAGGAAAGAGACTTCTGAGGTTCTTACCATAGTTCCCCTGCTGAAAGTGACTAAACGTGCCTCCAGGAGACTCCCAGTGCTTGTTGGAGTTTTCTCAGCCAGTGGGCCTGAGCTACTGCCTTAACTCCAGCCCTCACCTGTTTTTCTTAAACTGCTGCAGGGCACCCAACAGAATTTTATTTCCATTAAAAGTGGATCACCACCCTGCTGGGTCCCTGCAATATTCTAATACATCTGGAAAGTTGGGAACCAACATTTAAACATATTACAATTTTTGCCATGATTGATCCCAGTTGACTTTTTTCTAACCAGTCATTTACTTTCCTGTCTTCTGACTTCCAGATGCATATTAATTTTAGAAAAGGACACTAAAGGAAAGGCACAATGCAGATTTGGGGTGAGATAATAAGGAGATAGGAAGGTGTTGTAGGGCTTTAGGTCCATAGAGTAAGTTGAATGCTAATCCTTTGTAACATAAGGTATTACTTTTTTTAAGAAGCCATGTGTTGTAGAAGATAAGAGTGAAGATTCAACTGCAAATGTCGTAATTTCAAATACTTTGATTACTTACAAATACTACATTTTTTCTACAGAGAATGGTATCTTAACGGAGACTATTTAGTGCTGCTGGTGTCTGTCATCCTCATTCTCCCCCTGTCCTTACTGAAAAATTTAGGTAAGCAATAGAGAACAATAAAAATAAAAATGCATTGTAAATACTGAGAGGCAATGGGTTGATTCAGTGTTTGAGTATTAGAAGTACTATGAGAACTAACAGCTGTCTCCAAACATGGCTCTTGGGACTAATCCATGTTTAGATAATTGCTGTCGATCTACTTAAAAGAAGAAAAAAGATCAAGACAGGTATCTTAAGTTGCAGTTGTGTTTGTGGAAAATGAAGGGACAATAGCTAGAGTAGCTTTAGACAAGACTGAGCAGTAACTTTCTGTTTGTGTTCCTATAACAAAGTTTGATCTGTTTTGGTCAGCAGTGAAGTAGTATAAAATTGTTATTAGCTAATAGTGTTATTAGCTATCCTATAACAGTCTGAAAAGAAAAGGGCTAGCCCTGGGCTGTTAAATTGCCTTTGCAACGTAAGTAGAAGTCACCTTTTGCATTGTAGATCCCAAGCAGTGATAAAGCATCTCATACCAGATGCTTTATCTGAAATGGCTTAATTCACTGATATATGTGAATACTTCAGCTAGCACACTATTTTTTCAGAGAATCTGGTAGTGGAACCTTACTAACTGAGAGCTTTAATGTGAATTAACTTGCTCAAGTTACTACTTATTACAAGAAAAGTGAGTTAATAAAAACACAAGGGAAAAGTTAAATTATCTCATAGTGCAATCTGTTAGAATTAATCCTATAATCCAGGGGTCCTCAAACTATGGCCCACGGGCTGGATACAACCCCCCAGAGTCCTCAATCCGCCCCCCCCCCGGTATTTACAGAACCCCCCCGCCCCTCCCTGCCAGGGTTTGGAGCGGGGGGGAACCAACCAGCCGCAGATGATGCCTGCCACTTAATCCACACGCCAGCCCCCTGGTTAAAAAGTTTGAGGACCCCTGGTATAATCTTTCTTAGTATACAATAAAACATTCACATAGTTCTTAGTGGGGGAGGGGGGTGTTTGTGATTTTTTTGCTGTTGTTTTTAAGTTATAAAGTATAATATTACAGACTCACTGTATGTATAGACCCTAATATGTCTGAGAACTTTCAGGTCTGGTTTGAGATTAGCAGAAAGTCAATGAATAATTAACTTGTTCTATGTAACACTAAGAAAATGGTAATCCATTGATCACTGGCGGAATATATTTTGTCATAATGCTATGACTTGAATGGTGTTTCTGTTCATTGTATCTTAGATTTTTTTATCTTTCTCAATCACAGGATATTTGGGCTATACCAGTGGCTTTTCCTTACTTTGCATGGTCTTCTTTCTGATTGTTGTAAGTATAATCTTGTAGATTTCCAGTGCTTCTAAAACTGCATTTCAAAGTGAAATTAAATGTGGTTTCGGAGAAGTTTCACTTCTTGCTTTAGTCAAAGTAACCATAAATACATGGCTTTATTTCTAGGTGATTTGGAAGATGTTTCAGATTCCTTGTCCTGCAGACAGTGACATCATGAACATAACAATAAATATGACACTGGCACCTTTGGTAAATGAAAACATAACAAGTGATGATGTGTGCAAGCCAAAATACTTCATCTTCAATTCACAGGTAACTGACTAAAAATCAGACTCTGTTGAAAATAAGTAACTTAGCCAATGAGTTAGGTCATTTTTCCTTCTGGTAATTGCCCAGTAGTAAACTTGAGATGTGCCAAGACTTCCTGTTCCAGTAGAGTTAGGCACCGTTCACCTCCTGTAGACTGGATGTTTCCACACTACAAATAGACAGAAATTAGAGGAGCTTGAGGTGCCTGCCTGAGTTGAGTGGCAGTAGACACATCTATTATTCTTCAGCACATCACTTCTCAAGCTTTGCCAAGTTAAGTTAGTAACACATTTTAAAAACCTGATTGCAGAAGATGAAGTAAATAGTAAAAGCTTGCAAATGGGAAATGTATGCCAGGGTTTGGAACAGACTTTTAAGTTCCCAGCCGTAAAATTTTGACTTTCATGAATGCTCCCAATTACCTGGGTAATTCTTCATGTGTGGTGAACCTCCACACGTGGGGAAGAAGTACATGTAATGGCCAATACCTGGCAGCTAAGATCAGGCTGTAATGGCTTAAGCCTATGAGATGCAGAACTTAATTCTGAATGCAGATACATTCAGCTCAGCATGGACTTCAGTGAGATTTGAAGAGTATTTGCATTTCTTGTTATAATTTTTGCCAAAATTTCTGCTCTGAAGAATAGCTAGTCTTTATCAAAAACAAACTGATGCCTAAGTCAAAACGGAAAAATCTACTGATGAATATTTTAAAACTAAATTTCTAATGTCTGTTGAGATACTTAAGAAAGATGCATTTGTTTTTCAGACTGTCTATGCTGTTCCAATCCTAACGTTTTCTTTTGTCTGCCATCCTGCAATTCTTCCAATCTATGAAGAACTGAAAAGGTAAATGTTAGATATGTGTCTGTAATTTCACTAAGCAAAAGTAGTATAAAACAAAATGTTCTTGTTGCTAATGTTTATTTTTCTCTTTCTTGTAGCCGAAGCCGTAAAAGAATGATGAATGTGTCCTATGTATCTTTTTTTGCCATGTTCCTCATGTACTTATTGGCTGCTCTCTTTGGATACCTGACATTTTATGGTGAATATTGCCTTCTCAGCTTTTTTTTAGATGAATTATGCTCTGCAGAACCACAGTATTATTTTTAAGTTCGAAGAAGCAAGCATTTGCTCTGGGTTCTAAATATATGCTCTTTGTTGGTTTGGGTTTTTTTTAATACTTTTGTAAGTGCATACCCAAAAGGAGATAAGTAGTAGAATTAGGCCCAAGGCACAGGATTAAAACTGGATTAAAACAGATTCAGTGTCTCTTAAGTTATCCCCGTGTAAAATGGAGGCGTGCCTACAGGAGCTGTTGAGGCTCTCAGTTCATGTTGCTGTAACTGTGAAATTCACATAATATTCAAAGCAGAAGTGGTTGTTTAAGAAATGTCAACTGTATCTATTTAAAATACTGTTCTCTTTATAGGAAAAGTTGAACCAGAACTGCTTCATACCTACTCTGCTTATCTGGGTGCTGACGTTCTTCTTCTTATTGTGCGTCTCGCTGTACTTATGGCTGTAACCCTTACTGTACCTGTAGTTATTTTCCCAGTAAGTGATTTATTCTTTTGATCTTAATACTATTTTTTATTTTCATCACCTGCCCTGCTGCAGTCATTTACTGATTTGGCAACTCCCATTTATTCATAGATTTCTGTCTTAACCGAAAAAGGAAATTTAATCTAATAAGCTTGAGGACTTATGTCTATACTGTTAATTCAAATAAATTAAATAAATAGGCAGCATTTACAAAGCAGTAGATATAAATACATTCAGTTATGTTGTTTTCCCAATATGGTTTTAATTGGAGAGATGGAATAGATTGCCTGTTTATAAAAGCACTTGCACTACTGTATTATCAACTTACAAAAGTTTCTTTTGGAAATACATTGAGAATATAAATTCTGGTTATTTAGGTATATATTGTAGAGCAGCGTCCTTAAATGTTACAAAAATCCCTGGGGTTTATTTTTGTTTGAGACAGATGTTTTTCCTTGTTTTTTTCTCCATTACTGCCTGTGCTTTGGAAATCTAAATCACTGAAAAGAGAAACAGACTAGAAACACAGAGCTGCCTCTCAAGTGCTCAAGTGCAGGAAGTAATTAAAAAAAAAACCAAACAAAACTTGCATATCTTTCAAGTTTTATTAAAATCTGAAGTGTTCAGGAAAATTACATACTTTTTGAAGGAAAGTCTAATTCAGGTGACAGTCACTGACTTCCACAATGAAGACTAAACTGTATTTTTTTTTCTTTTTTCCCCTCTTCAAAAGATCCGCAGTTCCATTACCCAGCTGTTGTGGGCAGGGAAGGAGTTTAGATGGTGGCGTCACTGTGCCATTACAGTTGCTCTTTTGGTGTTTACCAACGTGCTTGTTATCTTTGTCCCTACTATTCGAGACATCTTTGGATTCATTGGTAAGCATTTTCACATCAGTTCAAGTAGTCTTTGAAATCTTAGAAAGCGCAGTTCAGATTTAATTAAATTACGTTTACTTATTTATGAATATTTATTTCTATGCTTTTTCAATACAGGTGCATCTGCGGCAGCCATGCTGATCTTTATACTTCCTTCTGCCTTCTATATCAAGTTAGTGAAGAAGGAACCAATGAAGTCAGTGCAAAAGATTGGGGTATGTATAGACAAACATGTCATAGTCATACTTGCTTACTAATTCAGAGCATAGAGTTTTCTTAACAATTTAAGAACTTCGAAGTCCTGGTGAAGGGCAGCAGTGCGTCAGCATTTAATCTTAGCTTAACAGCTGGGAGTTGCACAGGTACTCAGAACTGAGGAGACAGCCATCGAAAGGCTCAGTTCACTTCAATGACTTGTCTCACCCCCCCAGCCCCCAGTCTTAACAATAGTTGGGTCATTCTGTTGCTGATAAGAACCGAATTTCAACAGATTATCCTTAAGAGCTATACTAATAGTCTTGTTCTCCTTCAGATTTTCTTTCAAGAGTTATTTACGCCAGCAAAGCTGATCTTCAGTAATCGTTTGGGTGTTCCTGACTGATCTTGGTGCTCTCACTGACCTTAGACATACTAACTCAGAATGGAATTTTAGACATACTGAGTCAAAATAAAGCGCAGTGACACAGCCTGACTGGTATCAGCAACTGCATTAACTTCCCTCAGTTGAGGGTGAGGTCTGCTACGCTGAAAATAAATGTAATTTTATTTGAAAAAGGACCTCAAATATGAGAAGGGTACCTAGCTTGTTAATTGTTTTCCATGATCTCATCTCTTACTTCGTCCTCCATGAGCAGTGGCATTTGTGCCGTATATAGGTATGACTTTATGGGTGTAGTAGCAGAATCTGAAATACTTCTTTTATATTTTCTTTTTTCAGGCTGCGTTCTTCTTCCTAAGTGGTATACTTGTGATGACTGGGTGTATGACACTGATTGTTCTAGACTGGACCCAGAATGTTGCATCTGATGGCCATTAACTGTCCTGGTTTAATCTCTAATACTCCACTTCAAATGCCAGTGTTCACTCAGATACCTACTGAGAATGAAAATGAGCTATTCAGCTTCCTCTAAAATGCAGATTCTTTGTCGATGGTTCTTCTGATGGTTGAATACCTGAACTCTGTCTTTAAGAAACTATTTGCATGGTGGAAGTGGATATAAACATCAAACCACATGAGTGTCTGGCTGAAGGAAGTGATGACTTTATTCCATTCCAGAGAATGGACAGAACTCTCCGTAGACTTTTATCAAGCCATGTTTGGCTTTCGTCATTGTTACTTGGATATTTTGTTATTTTACTTGAATGTGCCTAATGGAACCATTTGATGTGAGAAATAACTCTTTAATTTACAGCAAAGTGTTTAAATAACCAATGAGAGAAAGAGAGAGAAAAACACTTATTTTTTGTACCAAAAATTCTTATGGACCTCAAAAGCACTATTTTGACTTTAAGAAACATTTTTCTAAAAAGAATGAAAGAATAACGTAGGAGAACTCATACAAATATTTAATCAGTGTCCTAAATTAAATCTAGGTTGCCTTTCTGTAGAGGCATAATTAGAAGAAATTTTATTTTAAAAAATACTTCTAATGACCAAAACAGAAAATTAACCAATTCAAGTCAAAATTATCTAATTACAAATGCTTTCCCATGAAATTCACTTAGTTTGAAGTAAGTTTGAAGATCCAGAAAATCATTTGTCAGCTTAATTAGCTACAGTTACCTTAGTTCCAAAAAATGGTGTGGAACCCCAAATTTTCGAGCTTTAAAACCTTTTTTAAAGCCTTTTAGAACAGTTATGTTTGACAAAAATATAGTTAATCTAGAAAGCATAAAGATGGCGTTGACATTTCCCTTCTTGAGGTACTCAGTAGTGCAATTGAGTAAAACAGGGTTTGGGATTTTTTGCTTTTTTTTTTTTTCTGTTTTTTTTTCCTGTTGTAGATATAAACTCAGTGGCACTGGAGCATATGATGCCATTAATATAAAACTCCCTCCTGGAGTTCTCTTTATTAACAAGGTCCATTACCAGTTGTAGCAATGTTTGTTGGAGGTTTTTTTCTGTCCAATCTTATCTTGAAACACTCTGTAGGAAAACAGAAGGGTCCTAACGTAGTTTACTAGTTGTATAATATTCAAAAACTGTACAGTATTTCCCAAATTACTCATCCATTATTGGATTTTGAATTACTTGACTATTCTGTTTCTGAGTCAGATCCACAAAGTAACTGCACCAGTATTTCATGCTTGGTACAAACTCTCTTCGCATATGTAACTGGGATTCCTCTTCCAATTTATACTGTATAGTAGTATTGAAGATAACCTCATAGGCTGGATAGTCATCTCATACTTGTTTGCTTCAGAAATAGGTAAGTTTCTTATGAGCCCTAGCTAGCTAGCTGATGAAACAGGTGCTGTATGGTTGTGATTAGCTGTTTTGTTTCTAGTGCATGTTTACTCTTTCATTCTTATCCCAGGCTGAAGAGAAGTAACATTTGTATAACAGCGTACTTGGCTTATAAGAGGTTCTCAAACACAATATCGGGTACAAAAGCCTAGATAGAGATTATTAATGAAATAATCATGGCAATGTGGTCAACTGTCTTCATCTGACACGATGCTTTAAAAATCTGATAGACAAAGTTCCACTCAGTCATTATGTCGGAGGGAACAAGTAAGGGCCTGTAATCCCTTGATTAAACAGCGCCTGAGA
Organism: Microhierax caerulescens; assembly: GCA_035590215.1. Lineage (NCBI taxonomy): Eukaryota > Metazoa > Chordata > Aves > Falconiformes > Falconidae > Microhierax > Microhierax caerulescens. The sequence continues at coordinate 52,425,238 of JAVJGJ010000057.1, read as the reverse complement.
CTTTTTTGCTCTTGTAGAATTAATCAGGAACAAATCTAAATGATAGTCACAGTTTGGCAGATAGTGTCATTCTCTGCCCAGCCATATAAAAATCTATGAAAAGAGTTGCAGGTATTTTGTATTGATACTTCTGCATGACTGTAAGTACTGGTCACTAAATCCATAGTGTAAAACTGTAATGAGAAGTTAGATTCCTCTTGTGGTGTTTGTATTCTAGTTTAGTGGTACTCAACTGGCAATTTACAGTCCTGGAGTCAGCACGAACGCTCCTTAGGTACTTCTCTGCCTCAGGTACTGTACATTGGACATCCATGGCTAACTGTCCCATGTTACCTGATCTCCACAGAAGCGCTGGGTGCGTGCCTCCTCAGTCCTTTGGCAGCTTGTCGTCTTCCTCTCCTCAGATGGAGAGAGGTGGAAGAGGATTAAAATATTGTCTACCTTTGAGCAATTTGTAGCACATAAGGGATGAAGCACTTCCTCGGCCAGCATTTAGAAAGAGAGAAACAAAGAGAGAAATAGCCTCCTTTCTGTCATTAACCAGAGAAGAGGAAGGAGGTGTAAATGAGAAGTCACTACACAGTCCTTCTCAGCAACCAGAGAAGAGGGAGATTTTTCTGATGACACCGCATAATGTACAATATATGTCACTTAATTCTCTGAATGTAGCAATTTCCAGTTTTTACATGTTACATGATTTGATGACTGGGTCTCCACCTGCAACAGTTGAGTTCCACTTGGCTGGGTTGATTTCCAACATGTGAGTTATTTAATTATGGGGTTTTTTACAAACCTGTCTGCTTAAAGTTACCTACATTACAAACCACCTAAAAGAGCAGCTTCAGTATTAAACCACTGTTTTGTCACCTCAGTTAGACATTACTGTCTTCCATGATATTTCAGTCATAAATGTAGTATGTTATTTATAAAACATTAATCCATTAAAACTAAACCTATTTTTCAATATTTATGATAGTCTATGTACATAAATTGTATGTGTGTATATACTGTAATTATGATGTATATAATGTAGGTTTTGAATCTGGGATTTATGTATATATTCCTCTCTCATTACTGATTGTTGCATCATTTCAAGGAGTTGTTCATGTTGTACATCTGTATAACAACGGGAAAGATTCTTTTACAACAAAATGTAATGCTTACAAAAATGGAAAAAAATGTGTTACACCTAAGGTGTGTAAGAAAACACTAAGACTGTATTTATTACAAATGTATATGTTGCAATAAACACAGGAGTCACTTGGGTCCATAAAAAGCATTGTTTCAGGTTCATGCATACTTTTCCTCTAAAATTTACCATGGATGTTATGATTTCCTGAATGCAGCATTTAACAACTTTGATGATCTAATGGATTTGTTAGGCCACCAAATTCAGGCATCCTACGGTACATCCGTGTACATATGTAAATATCCGCTGTATTGTTAGAGGCCAACAGTCTAGCTATAGTTGTTGGCAGGGAGTGCAACACAGTTTCAATGAAACATTGTATGTTTGTTTTAACTGAAATAAATAAACAGATAATCCTAAGAAATGTTGTGGTGCTTTTTTTGCGAGTGAGTGGAGGGAGCATTTGAAGGATTTTCTTTAAAGACGATATTAAAGGTGTATCTTTAATTTCATATGTTTTATTTATGAGCATTTCTCAGGAAGGGGGGGGGCGGGGAATAGCTTACAGCAACGTCCACAATTTATGACACTACAAGAATAAACAGAACAAGTCTGGACATTAAAGAAAACAGATTAAATTATGCAAGAAACCTATATTATGTCATTTGTTGCAGCACAGGTATCTGCAGACAGGACCCATAATAAGTATAATAAATCTGTGAGTCTTGCCAAAATTCCATGCTGTTTTCCTGCAACTGAATCTCCAGAAGAATAACTGCTTCTGCAAAAAATTTCAAAACTGGTGCATCTGTTTCACTTGTATTTTAGCAGTTTGATATAAACCAAGTGTGGCCTATCAGTTCTTTGTTCTGCAGAAACCTCTATTAATTCACACAAATCTTTGTCTTTCCCAAATATTAAGAACTGAGTGAGAGAGACATGGGAAGTGTAACTCAGTGTGTTAAGTAAGCAACAAAGCACTATATAAAAGGAATATTAAAAGAGGCATAGTTAAGTACCCTGAAATTAGGAAATGCCTCAATTAAGGTTGCTTTAATTACATGATTGCATAGTATTTTTCACTGGAACCCCTACTGAGTAGCTATTCATGATTTTTTTTTATCATGTTTTCTATGTGTTCACAATGTTTTTGTATTTGTTCAAAGTCCAAAGCCCATCCTGATGAGGGAAGAATGTCCTAATTTCTCTAGTTCTTGTTTTAATGTCATCTTTGTGAAATACAAATGATTACTCATTTTCACAGCATTGCAGGCCTGTGAGAAGGCATTATGCAGTCGACACTTCTGGGGACCTGAAGTGTGGAGAGGCAGCACTGTGAAGCAGCCATGCGTTTGAGTCCACAATTCAATGTCCTGCACTTGCTTAGTTTGTACTTCAGCATTTGCTTACCTGCCACTGAAGCGTAACTGCAAACAGATTTTGAGTTATCATGAACAAGAATCCTAAGCTTCAAGTTAGCCACTTGGTAATCATGTCTGGAAATGCTCAGTGTCATAACTTGCCTACCATCGTACAGGAATTTCGTAGCAGTAGAGAAGCCCTTTCCCCAGAATGCCACTTGACAGGTTCAACAATTAAGCCCACATCTCTGCAATCAGACATTTCCATCAACTCAGTATGTGAAGCAGTCTTTTCTACGCAATTCAGATTCAGATTAAGAGCTGGCTCACCCTGTGTGAAGAATGAGACTGTACAATACTTTAAAAAAAAAAAAGTTAAATAATTACATTGTGCAACAGTGCCTAATGATTTGATCGTCTTTACCCACCACAAAGCTTTTGCTCCAGAAGAGGGATAAGCTGTCACTTAGGGTTTATTCACAATGCTGAGATTTGGGAATCTCTTTATGCCTCTGCAGGTGAGATATGCCTTCTTTACTTTCTTCTGCTTCCCCTAAAGCTTCCCTCTTTCTTCCCCCCGGCCTTGCCAAGTCTGTTCTGTCCCAAGGTCATGCCTAGGCAGCTCACTCCCAAGTGTTCGTGCAGCAGCTGGATCACATCAGGTCATGCCCAAAAGGTCCCCCACAGTTTAGCTCATATACCTGTTTGTAGGGCAGCACAGCTCCCATTCAGTCTGTGTGCCCAGGTTTCCTTTCTGGAGAAACAGAACAGAGGGTGGTCAGTGTACACCCAGGTTTAAGCACCAGAAGGAGCTGAGATGTCATGAGGGAGCCCCCAGCCCTGTCCTTCCAGGAATGTGGGCATGCCATCCCATCTCCAGCACAGATGTGCCCAGTGCCTGGTTCCTCAGCCTTTCTGGTTTCAGTCTCTTGAGCATGACAGTCTAAATCCCACCTGCTTTCACATGCATTTCCATCTGTCTTCTTGCACAGCTGCTTTCAGCTGTCATAAGGTAACTCCTTCTCAGCTCTGTCACTCTTGCTCTGAACCCAATCTCAGTTTGCCAGCTCCCCATTAACACCACCTCTCCCAGCTCCTCCTGCGAGCCACCTTCCCTCATCTCACTACCTTCCTGACTACATGCCTGCCCAAGTCCAGCTCCCACCCTCCCACACTCACTTTACCCAGGCACAGGTAGGAATATCTGCCTTTGATTTTCCCAGCCTTTGCCCAGCTAGTCTCCTCATGGCCTCCACTCTAACTACAAACCTTATGTTCTTGTTCTCTGGCCATCCCTCCAGTCCCAGCTCTCCAGCAGTCCCCACGGACTCCTCTGGCAACACAGAGAAGCCCACTTCCACACTCAGTTCAGGCACCTCTTACCCCTCCAGCCTTCGGCCAAGTGCAAAGCCCTGCAATAGGGAATGGGAGGGGCAACTTTTCCCAGGAAAAATGATTCATTATTTCACTATGGGAAAACATCCTCTTTCCCCCAATTTTCTTCTCAAATGGGTCAGATCATTTAAGCTGATTGTTTTTCCACACAGATGCACAAAAACACTACGCTGCTGCAGTTACTCATAACGGAAAATGTCAGGAGAAACATCAGAAGCTAGGTAATGTTTGAAAGAACTGAAACATATTCCAGTAAGAGCAGAGTCAGGTAATCCCAGTAACAGCTGGCATCATCAACCACATTTGAAGAGGTTATTTAAATTAGAAATAAGTGCTAGGTTTTATTTTAATTATGACTTTTAGATATATTAAAAAGAGGGGGGAAAAGGTTTTCCAATTTCAGAACATAAATTGATAGGTAATATATGTTGGATAGGTACTAACAGTAACATAGAAATTTAGTATGGGTCCTGGAAAGGAAGTGTAGCTTATGTTACTAGCTTTTTGGTGATCTTTAAGAATCTTGTTCATATCACCTCTAAACAGCTCAGATTGCAGGAAAATTAAATGGAGCCAAGTGAGGTACTGTGGGTATTCTCAAACACTCAGGAGTTATTGGGCCAACACGGTAAACCACATGTCTACTTTTTTTAAAAATAAATGCCAGTTCATGAATAGCCAATATTGTTCCTTCCTGTCCACTTCAGTAGCATAATTGAAAATGTTGGTAGAGCGTATCGTGGGGCCGGAGCCTGGGTCACTACACAGAACAGACAGACAAGTCTCGTGACAGGCGGTGTGGGCTGGGAGCTACCCCCTGGCCACCTCACCCTGCCCACAGCGGTGCCACCTGGAGGTCCCGCTTGAACCCCCACCAAGGATTTGGGTGATGAGTAAAACTGGCAGGTGCTTCCGCTGTGGCAAGGACATGGGGAGTGTGCCCCAGTGCCATGGCTAAGGAAAACGCTAAGAAGGCAATCAAAAAGGCCACAGCAGAGCCACAGCTTTGTGGAAATGTGCGGAGCAGCCACGGAGGGCGTGAACAGTTTCCCTCTGTGTCAGTCAGAAAACAGTGGCAACCAGGAGACCTTCAGAAGACTGGTTTGAAAATAGCTGCCACTGAAATATTTGCATTTGTGCTTGCTCTTTTGACCCAGCTGGGGAGGCATCAGCTGTGAAACTGTTGCTCTGCAAGGATTACAGGACTCCAAATGAAAACAGCATATGGGGGATGTGTTTTTCTGTGGAACAAGTGGGGAAGTTCCTAAGATTACCAGCCGCAGGAAATGGAGCTGTCACAAGAAGCTGCGAAAGCATTACCAGAGGCCAGCGCTGGGTGCAGGTATTTCCTACCGAGGAGCAGCAAGCCTGCTGCATACGCCAGCCTGCCTGCAGAGATGGAGCCAAAATGTCTTGACTGCAGGAAATGATGAAATCTGCACTAACGCTGATCGACCGCCCGTGGGGACGATCTGCAGCTCCTGCCGTCACCCAGCTCTCACTTGTGCAGGATTTTGGCACTTGCCCTCTTCCCAAAGATTAGACATGTCTCCTGCCTTACTGCAAAGATGATATTTCTGAGAACAAATAAAACTTACAGTCTTCTAATCAGATTATTAAAACCACAGGTGTCCCAGGAAACATTTTGAAGTAAATGAGTCATGCTTGATGTAATTGATCACGGTTTGGGGTGACTCTGTGTGTGCCCGTGCCTGCATCTCTGTGTGCACACTGGGAATAGAGGCTATAAGGGCTCTTCCAATCTGCTTGGATTTACTTGGAAAGGCAATAAAAAGTCAAATGGGGAAGTGAAACCCACAAGTTCCCCTCCTAGTAAACCAGATAAGAACCAATATTGATTCCCACACCTACATTATTTTTCTCAGTCCCAGAAAGGTCCAGGATTCTCCAAATTCCTCTTGTACATTGTGCTTTGGAAGCCTGTACTCACTCTGGTGGCCACTGCAAGCTGGCCTTTAATCTCCATTTCTTCTTGAGAGCACTCATTTCAGATATGTTGTATTTCACATACCTGGCTCCTTCAGAACTTATACAGTTAACTTAAATACCAAATTGATTATAATGTAGCAGCCTTTCCTTTCCCGGGACCCAGCTGGTCCATGTCACCAGCTTGGTCACACTAGCATATGAGCTGTTTCAAAACCGAAACAGCAGTTTAATGTAAAACAAATGTTTTTGGGTTTTGCTGCCACAGATTTCCAGCCATTGTGGTAGGTCAAATGCAGCAGTTCACTATTCCTGCATTTAACAGAGCTAGTTTCCATTTTGTGGTTAAATTTCTCAACCAATTTAAACAATCCGTATCTTGGATCAACACACTGCTTATCTCAGAGTCCCAGTGGAGAAGTCCTATGACAGTTATTATGTCTAAGCATGGCTAACTGCTAGAATATTCATCTGTTCTCCCCTGCAAGTTTTAGTTTGGCATGGAACAGCAGTCCTCTTCTGCATTTTCTAGCAGCAACTTGACCAGAACTAAACCTCTGAAGTATTTCCTTCCTTACTTGTAAATGGATAATTGTGGGAAAGAATCAGATACTATCTCTGTCATCCAGAAACTTTGGAAAACCATTAAATCTTCCTGGAAAAGGCATCAAGAACTACTTGGAGTAACTACTTTGATTGCCTTCTTATTTTTATAAATAGGAGAACATTTAAACACATGGAACCTAAAGTACTTTTACAGATTATTTTGTTTCTGTCAGTTCTGCTGTTATCCAAGTAGAGTTGCCTGTGTGATTCAGACTTTTCCCTTGCCTAAGTGACTAGACATGGTGCTCTCCCTGTCTGTGCACAGTGTGTTATTATACACAGTCCAATAACACAGAGATATAACTACAGAGGTTCCTCTGCAAAATCTTTCCTACTTTTGTTTCTTTCACTCTCCTTCAGACTGACACATGGTAGCTTTCCCTTGTCCCCTCCACCATAAGCACTCTAAACCATTCACTTTTCAAATTCTCACAAGGTTTTGCAAACTTCTTAGCACTTCTTTTTTCCCTTAAATAAATGTCTTTGCTTTTCACTTGCTGTGCAGTTTTCCATATGATCTTCTCATAGACTGCAAAGATTAACTGATTTCAGAGAGGAAGTACATAAGTCTTTTTCACCCAGTCCAGTGAACTGACTACCATATTTTATTAAAGTATAAAAGAGGGGGAATTTTTGAAACACTCAGTGATAAAGACAGCCAACTGATGCATTAATGTTACTAAACCATGTTTTGCCTTTGACACTGGAGAGCATAACTGAAAACATAACTGCACAAAGTTTTCTCTGCATCCTCCTGCTGCAGCTTGACCATGATTACCTGCTACCCTGCGCACTGATCTGGCTTGCAAATCTTCAGGTTTTGTGCTTTTGTCCTTTAGCCGGTGTTAGGTCCATGAGCTCACTCACCCTGCAGCCTCCCATGGAGCTGGCACTGCAGGGGCAAAAGGGTGGGCAAGCCACTGAGCTGGGTGCACTACACAAGAGTAAAGTGTCCAAGACAAAAACTTGACTGTGTGCTAATGAAAGGGATGCCTGACAAAAGGTTCCGGCCTCGTGGTGCCTGAAGGCTGGGAGGGAGCAAGAGCTGCCAGCAGCCAGCTCTTCTGCACAGTGAAAAGAGCCACTACTGTTGGCCAAGCACCTATCACAATGGGGGCTGCTGGCCCCTCAGGTCTCCTTCTCACCCTTCCCAGCGTGTTCACAAGCAGGTCGATGTCACCAAGGGCTCCCACAAGCACAAGACACATACAGCAACTGCAGTTTTGGAATTGGCAGTGGGGCTCACTGAAGCTGCAAGCCACGGGGGAGGAAAGCAAGCCAGAAGAAACACAGGAGGTAAAAAAGGCCTAGAGAGGAACAGAAAAAGAGAATAATGCCATGATTGTGAAGAAGAAAGAAAGTGGACCTGCTGACAAACAAGAAGGGAGATGAGAAGATGTCTGTCTGTGTATGACAACAGAACTCCCAAAGTGATTTCATAGTTATTTGTTTGCCTCCTTGCTTTCCCTGAACAGAAAGAGAGGAAGGACTTTGTGGAAATAATCCCAGCTGAGGTACATTATAACAGAATGTGTGAAGAACTGAACATCAGCCAGCCCAGCCCATAAAGCAGCTCAATTAATAAATATTCATAATAATTTGAAATTACTTCGAAATTATGTGAAAAAAGGTTGGAAGAAACTGCATGTGTTGACAGTCTCCAAGGGAAACATGAATCATTACTTAACTCTTGTTACTTAGCGCCCACAAGGCTATCTTCTATCCCACTGGCACATTAACGTAAGTAATAAATCACTATCAGCCAGAACCCTTTCCTTCTGACTGTGAGCAATTACTAGCATTTATATGCTCAGTGAAATCAAGAAGATAGTTCGTCCAAGCAGCAGGGAGGTCCAGATCACCATCTGAACATGGATTTTTACAGTTGATAACCATTAGAAATAAGCCAAAACAAGATGAGTAAGTTTTCAGACATCACTTGTTTCTGACTTTTAACCAAAGATACATAAACCTTTCCCCATCCTGGTTTTCAATGAGCAAACTCATACTGGAAAACAAAGGAACGCTGGGTCCCAGCACAGCAAAGCATCTCAGGGCAGCCAAGAAGCGGTGGGAAGCCACAGCTGGTAAAGCAGCCATGGCCCATGCACCAGCCAGTGCAGCCACACAACAGTCCATACGGGCAAACTGTAGGCAAATCATTCCTCCTCCTTCTAAACAGCCACAGATCAAATATACAGGCATGTGTGTGTGCCCCTCACCAGAAAAATGTTTTCTCTTGTTATGGAAACCTTTTGCAGTGATAAGGTTTTGTGCTACAAATATAAGACATAAAACTTACTCATTCCCTAGGGAAATAGTCAGCCTGGTCCGTAGCTTTGAGGGACCCCAAGATTGTAACTTTATACGAAATTGTACCAGTGATGCTACATGCTTTTCTAATTGCAGTCAATTACAATATTCTAAATCACAAGGATCATGCAAAAATTTGCAAAGTCACAAACAAGGTTCTGACCTTGAGTTAGTAACTTCACTTCCTGAAAATAATACAAAAAAACAAACAGTAGGTTTGATGCAATTTTCTAGGAAGCAGAGAGGAAGGAAAAGACGGTAAGTATTTCCTTCTGACCAAGAGATTGATGGTGATATTCACATTTGAAGGGAGGAATTTGCCTTGACTTATTGGAAATGTCTTTGTTCTTGGGGATTTAAAAAAAGCTTTTGTGGAACAAAACAGTTGGCCTGAACTATGCCTGTGTGTTGAGGAAGGATAACTTTGCCTATTAAAAAGAATAACAAGGTGAAAAAGTATTTTAATGGAGCGTGAGGGCATTTCCATTTTTCTTTATAGCTGGCTGCAGCAAAGACAGATGACTGTGGTAAATTGTTTTAAAGAGAATAGCAACACAGAAATTGAAAGATGTCAAGATTTTGAATAATTAATTTGGATTATGTTGCTGTTGTCAAGCTCTTCACTTATCTAAAAGACACAAAAATGGATAAATTCTTTGCTCTGTAGGCATTTCAGTCTAACAGTGGTGATCTCACGTAATATCAGTACTAGCTGTCACATATTTACCCCAGCTCACATTTTTTAAACTTACCACAAAGTTAACAAGGATTACTTGAGACAATAACAGAAACAGCTGCAAATCCCCTCCAAAACCCAGTGAAAGTGCTTGCTCATCTTCTAATCAACTTTCCTATGCACAAGAGTGGCCAGGGCTTATTAAAACCATCTTCAAACCTGCCACATCATTATTACAGTCCCAGGGTTGCTTTGTTTGCTGGAACATAAGCATTTGTACCCCAGGTGCTGGAGGAGACCAGCAGCACTTGGTCCAGCTTTGCCTGAACTGTAAGGCAAAGTCTGCATTCATTGCAATGTGCTTGGGGCTCTGGGGAACCAAATTAAGTATATGCTTTAAGCAGATTGAATGGTCCCACTAACTTTAACACTTATTTTAAAGTAGGTTTGGACTTGAGCCTAAAATAAGTTATTTTTGTACTCAAGTCCTCCTATATGGAATTAATATGGAAACTGAAAAAGAAAATGGAGCTCAAACTTGCACTGCAACGAGTAAGTAACTTGGGCATGTGCTGAGAAAGGTGATGGAGAAAAGCCCTGTGGCATAAGAAGAGTTACCCCAACTCCCCAGCCTGCTGCTGACACCTAATCCTATTATGAATTGTGCCTGGATCATAATCAAAACTGTTCTCATGATGTTTTCCATTTCAAAACCAAAAGGCCTGGATGTGTTTCATAGCATCGGACATGGCACACACAAGGCCGGACACAGCGTTGGCATGGCCAGGCAGGCCAATGGTGGTAAAACAAGCTGTGCTTCTGGGACACATTTGCCAAGTATTTGGCCTTTGAACAAACCACCTTTTCAGTTTTATGGCCGCTTGCAAAAATCCTCAGACCTGCTCCAGCTGTACCAGTGAAGGAATTTCTCACAAATGCCCTTTCACAGTAAAAGTTTTGAAGAAATTCTCAGATAACAGACCTGAATGTATTTCAGGGAAGACAGGGCCACTTTTGAAAGGATACTTCTCAGCAGGGGAATTAGGAAGATGAAGAGAACTGCCTCAACGTGGCTGCCATGTGAATATCTTATCTAACCACTGGTGCGGGCCTGTGGCCACCGCCACGCGTGCAGACACCCACACACAAGATGGCGGCAGGACGGGAGGGCAGCAGCCGCACTGCTGTTGCTGGGCCTTCCCTGGCCCCTCGTGCAGGCTGCCAAAGCCACCATTATCCCGTGGGCGAGGTCATATGACAGCACAAAACAGTATTTCTGTGTTTCCTTCCCAATGACTAATTAGTGGCCAATCAGATACCTATGAGAAATTAGGACAATTTCTGCCTGCTGCTGCTAAGTAGTCAAGCTATGAAAAAGCAACCATTTCCTTTAAATTCTCTTCTCACTCTCCTCTTGCTACAAACATCTTTTCATTCTGCTGTGATATAAGACCTTTAAACATTTTCTGTCTGTTAAGTTTCCTGTGTGGGAAGCATCGTCCTGGCACACTGTATTAATCCTTAAAGAGCATCAAACAAAAAAAGATAAAAATATTCAAATTTCAGAGTTATTAGGGTCCTCTTGAGGATGATTTTCTTGTTTTCCATTTCCTGTCAGAATTTAATTTTGCAAATGAAGCTGACATATGCAAACCCTGATCACATCTTGCTTTATATTTAGACTTATGAGCATGATTTGGATTTAGCTTGGGATTATCAGAACTTCAGCTGCTCATTTCTTTAACTCTGGGCTCTGAAAAAAGCTCTCCAAAGAAAGCATGCCTGAGGACAACATAATGATAAATCAAGAAGAGCATTACATGTCATAACTCTTTTCTATTAAAGGTAAAGACACTTCATGCTTGTCTGAAAGGTGTACACCTATTTCCTGGAACAGCAAAAAGGAAAAGAGACAAACCTATATATATCCCAAACCTGGAGATATAGATAGATAGATAGATATGTATATAAATCATACCAAAACTGATGGGAAAAACAGAAATAAAGAGCAGAATTTTCAATTTGGACATCAAAGAACTAACATTTACATCTCTCTATAGATCTTAAACTGAACTGTGAAAAAAGCTGCAGTGTAGCTGAGGAATACATATTCTCAGAAAAGTCTGTTATAAAACCTGAGGTATCCCATAAGAATCCTGATCTGACTTTGTTACTTCCCTCTGTGAACTCTGTCACAAGAACATAATATCTCCTTCACATGCTGTAAAATGGAAAATGAGAACATGCTACCATGTATGTCTAAGTAAGTTGTATCAAAAGACATAGTAGTATTGTAGCCAAAAAGTTGTAAGAACATAAACAAGACAAGTTTTGTAGGTAGAGGAACTAGTGTAATTTTTTAAAAAAAGTAATAAAAAAGGAAAAGCTTGCAGAAGCACAAGCTCTTATGCAGGCCTGAAATAGGGGCAGCAAAGGTAAGTTTGCTATGAAACTAAGTTTCATTGTACTTCACAGACTGCTCCTTTCCCATCCTCACGTCAGGTAGGTGATGCATTACCCCGTGCCATGCTTCAGGGGATAAATTTATCAAACCTCTCCACTTTGCTGCACAAGTACCAGCTATCTTTTCAGTCAGGTGGCCTAACTTAAACACACTTAATTTGGCTTAGAGCAGCTTTCCTCCACTTCTGCCAAGCTTTGAAGTTTACTTCTCCATCTTGCTTGAAGAAGGCCATGTGTGCTCAAAAGTTTGCTTTACTCAGTGTACAAACCTCGGCTTGCCAGCACGTGTTGGTGCATGCCATTGGCATGAACTGTGTCCTGGGTCATTGCCATCCTGCGTGATGTACTAGTACAGAAGAATCCAAATGACTAGAAACCAGAGTGCAAGTTTTAATGCAGCAGCATGACAATGATATGAACAGTTCAAGCATTGAGCATAATGACATTAATAGCCTCATGCCACTGGCACAGAAGATAAACACTTCCACAGTAAGAAATAGTTTCTTATGGAAAATGAAAGGCTTGCAAACAAAATATGAGTGAATTCTGTATGACACGGTATTTTTAGAATGGATAAATGCTGGGGGAGGCGGGGGGGGCGCATCATTTTTAGTTAGTAGTCGAGTATTAGATTGAAAAGTTATTTTTAAAAGTTCTATTTCACTCCCCAAATGTGTAGCATGGACTCCAAAACTCGTAAGAGAGCATGCATATAAATACCCATACTCAAGCGGCCCTGAACAGACCACCTTGGTTTTGCACATGATCACCAAGATGCGGAAGGGTGCAGTGTGTGCTTGCTGTCCCTGTGCCCCATCGGGCATACCGGGGTGAGGTATGGATCATCTCTGTGGACCCAGCACACTGGGCAAGGCAGGTGAGCTGTCAGCAGGGTATTTTAATTAGCAAAGTGTTATGCCCTAAAGGTAGTGGAAAGAGAAAGTTTTGTCTGTCCTTAACTAATGACATTAGCACTTCACCCTTTCCATGATGTAACATGATATAATGTTATCTATGATAAACCCTAGCCTTAATAAGGGGGGGGAGGGGGGGGGAAGTAAGGAAAAAGGCAGGGGAAACCCCAAGAATTTTAATGTGAGAATTTTCCAAACATGAGATTAAAGTTATGAGGAAAAAATCCCTCCAGTTTTAGAAGCCTGAATACAGCATGGTTGCATACAAAAGGCCTGAGGAAGGTGGCCTTTGGTTGTGTTACCATCCTCTTCACATTACACAGCTCATCAACTCTGTTGTCACAGCATTTTCAAGCAATGGATTACCTGGTTAGGAAACACAACTTAATGAGTCATGAGCAACAGTGTTTGTTGTCAGTGGCACATGTTTGTCTAATCCATATGAGAAATTAAAATTAAAAGCATCAGTAGCCATTTCAAACTAGCTGAACGTCAGAGGAAAAGCAAATAGCTTTATATATGTAATACTACACGCTGGCACTGAACCTACTCCTGCGTGAAAACCAAAAGGCAAACAAGGAGCAAGTGAATGCTTGTGCCCATAAGAGGCTGTGTACATCACCGGCAACAGCTAGCCATGAAATTGAAAGCAAATATTTGCTCTGCTTAAAAAATGTTCAGACTAATAATTGCATACTGCTGTAAGCTTCAAGAGCTTCTTGATTGTTTGTGGATGCTGCCTCTCTGCCTGCTGAATATTTACTGTGAGTGGGGTGAGGTTCCCAGCAATTCGCTATCAGTAACTCCCCTGCTTAAACCCAGAACACTTCCAAACACAATTATGCAAGTGAAACAATACACCGTATTTTTCCTTCCCTAGTTCCCTGTAGCACAGGCTGCTGGTTTTGTTTGGGTTTTTCCCGCTGCAGGCAACGGGTATGCTCCAAAGCCTGATCATTTTTTTCATTTAAGGCTCTGATTTGGGTTTCTTAAAACAACAATCAAAATCTTGACATTTCCTACGTCAGGCATGCTCCAAGCATTAGGTGGTTTGAGAAGAGTTGGGGGGCTGGATTTGTTGTTGTCCCAGAAGAGAGGAAGGGAGTCTGTGGCTGTGCTTGGCCACCTTTTGGCTGTCGCCGCTAGCAGATCTGCCAGTTGACACCCAGGTTTTTCACACCTGTCACCTTTGTACTAAACCAAGGGCTTTAGTGCAAACCCCCAAAAGTGCAAATCTCGAAGAAAATTGCAGAACTGCTCCATTTACCAGGGATGCAGGAATAAATGCAGTTTGATAACCCAGAGAGCCATGTGGCTCCTGTAGTCCTGTGCTCCCTGCTGCAGGGAGCTGGAACAAGCTCCAGTGCTCCCTCCAGGCTGGCATACAGAGCATCCTCTCAGTCTTACCAGAGGTTTGCATCACCAGCCCCTTCCCCTCTATTTTCAGGCAGCCCTCGCCAGGTCTGAAAACGCTGTGACCGTTGTCTGAACCCAGTCACCCCAGCCCTGACCCTGTCACCTCATGCTGGTGTACTCCTGCTGAGGCTGCCTGGGTCCCAGAAAGGTGCTCTGGTGAAGGGAAACAGCAGCGCAGTGGGGACTCTTGAGCACCCAGTCTGGGAAGGGGTGGGAGAAAAAGTCTCTCATCCAGCAGTGGAAACTTGGGTCCCAGACAAGACCTTGCAGACAGCTCACATGGGTCAAAAAGGCTAGGTCAGGCTTCAGAGAAGCAAAGTCACCTGTGCACCACCTGCCTGTTTCTGCCTCTGTGCTGGCCCTTCTGTGAACTGATCTGAGCTCAAGGCTTGGGAAAGTGCTGTTCTTAACCTGGATGTGAGCCCCAGCCTGGCTTAAAGCAAAAGAGATGTCTGTGCAACTACAGGCTACAAGGGAGGCATGCTTGTCCCCAGGTTGCTCCCCTGGACCCTTGTCACCTCTGAGCAACTATTTACATCAGTATGTCCTGGTCTCCCCATTATGGACCAAATTTGGGGAAGTGCTTCAGCACAGGCTATGTTTTATGTACTTGTCTTCGTTGACTTCAATGAGCTTCCAGTCAACCCAAGCAGTGCCTGCGATTGCCAAAGGCAGAACTTCCCACCCTCCCCTGCACACAGGGAGCAAGGCAGGGTGATGAACTCTTCAAAACTGGCACCACGACTCTTTCTGAAAACAGCATTTTTAGATTACGATCTTCTAGAAAAGCATCCACAACCTGAACCAGGTAGCACTTGCAATGAACGTGAACATTTCAGAACAAATTTACAAAATGCACTTACTCCTTCCTTTTACAATGGCATTAGGCCATGATGGCAATACTAAAAACCTATCGGGTCAGGCAGCTTTGCATATGCTTGTCCAGAGCAACCTCTCCAATGTGACTTCCATACTTGAGTGCACAAAATTTGCACGATCAGGCTATGATTTGCAGCCAAGGCAAGGCTTTAGGAAGACAGTATTTCCTAATGGCCATTTTGGACTAAGAACACTCTTAACAATCAACAGTCAGGTTCGTGCATCAAATACAAGTTCTAAACCCGTTTGCAGAATTCTTTTAGATTTATTAGAAGAGATATAGTAGACATTTGCTAAATTATAATATACACTATATATATATGTAAATTTTAGCTATAAGATAGTAATATATATACATTTATATATACTACATGTTGTAATGTATCTTCTGCCTTCTGGTTACCCAGAGCCTTATACACCAGGTCTACTGGTAATGTATGTGTTGTGTTCTGGTCTTTTAAGAATTTTTTCTGCTATCCCTTACCTCAGGATAATTTCTTTTACACCAACTTTTAGACTTTTATATGAGTCTTAGAAATTTTATTGCACAATTTCTCTGATACATTTTGTTAAAATGTTCCCTGTTTTCTTCATCTCCTGATTAAGTAATGTGAAACATGGAAAAATAGGAAGGACTTGTGGATGAGATAAAGCAGTGGGAATCAAAACTGCTGAACCCCTCTGTTGATGCGAAGAGCCTCTACCAATTTTGAGTTGTGTATGTTCCACTGATAATCATTATCTTGTTTGCTGTATGAATGTACATAATTAGCTGTATGAATTGCTAAGTGAGCAGCGTCTTCCGCTAACCCCCATTTATCAGAAAGGGGAGTAGGGCAAGGCAGGCAGTGTTCACTCAGATGTTCAACTTCTGGTCACACCAAGTGTCCCAGATAGGACACTATAGGGATGTAAGCCCAGACAGAAGAGGGATATAAGCCCACAACCCTGCAGCACATTTTAGGTGGGCAAATATACAGCTGCTGGAAGACAGTAAAACAGCTGCTGGTAGGAAGCAGGTTCAGCTTTCCACCTCCAAAGTTGTCAGGAGCTAGCATGAAGGGAGACCTACCTCCATAAACACATATACTGATAACTAAGGCAGACACATAGTCTTTTAGTGTGTCTTTTCTCTTGTAATACTGTGCTCCTACCATCAATACAACCACAAAGAACTTCCTGGTTATTGTACAATGAGAGGGGAGCTGCTCTGCAAAAGAAAACTTGCAGGTGCTGTATCCAACTGGAGGCTGCAAGCAGTCTCGTTTTGCACCCAAAATCTGTAGTACCAGAACCTGCATGGAAGACTCTTCCATCCTGAAGAAATGCGACAAAAGGTCTTTTGTTTGTAGGATTCCCTCAAGGACATTAAAGGAAAGGTGATCTAGTCTTGAACTAACTAGTCTTGCTCCACCATTTGATGGGAATGCTAAATGAATAACATATTCTCTCATTTTTCCTCCAAGTTTTCAGTCTGCAATGGTACTAATAATACTTGTCCCTTGTAGCAAAACACTAGGAGATTCTGAGAAGAAAAATGTTGTCTAAGTTCAAATTACTTATCATAATCAATAATACTACAATATGATCGACTCCTCACTTTGATCAAGTGCACTTTAAAAAAAAAAAGAAAAGATGTGTTCTAAAGATAATTTCCCAAAGACTATCCCTAAAATCAGAGGATTCAGATATGGAGTACTTAGCTAGATTGCAGGAATGCATGCCATTTCTAGTCCTGTAATTAGGCAACAGAGCAGATCTAATCACTTCATTACTGTAATGACAGCTGCTATATGAAGACCAAAAACCAGAGAGAGAAATAGGTTACTGCACAGGTACCTCAGAATGTTTTTAAGCATGACTGCTAGTAGAGTTGTATACTTTGACACTTTTGTTTGCTTTTTGCCTTTTTTCTTTTGCAGCTTGATCTCAATAGCATGTCAGGGAGATGCGACTGGCATTGACCAGCTTCATGCTGCAAGGGAGGAGTGGGGAAAACAGCCACATCAGCAGTGCTGAAGACTTTCCTGTCATGAGCAGATCAGGAAATTTTGCTACATTTATAAGAAGAAGTTCCAGTTATCTTAGTTTTATCAGTTTAATGGGGTTTGTACAGAACTTGACTCGTCCATAAGCACATTATTAAAAGCATGCACATTTAATAACCACCGAACATGCACGCACAGAGCATTGTTTTGGCTTACTGCACTGTCATAGTCTCTAGGGAAGAACTTTCACAGAATACATGATACCCAAAGCTCTGTAAATTATGGATTAAATTTTGCTTTCACTGATTTCATTTAGGTTTAATGAAAATGAAATTTCTTTGCATTTCAAAGAATTGCAAAAGCTAAAGTAAGTACCAAAGGAACAATGGGATGGGTACCAGGCACCACATGATGCACCTGCCAGGTTTTACAAATGTGTCAACAACCTCAGCTTTTAAATAAGTTTACTATTTCTGCTGTATTTCGGCCATACTTCCTGACATGCCCTTGGGTATGTCAATAGCTTTATTTTGGTTTATTCTTTAAAAAAATATAGAGCTATCAAGACATTCTTAAAGGACTTAATTTAACCTAGTCCTCTACCACTTGAATATAAATTTCTTCTGTGTAAAGCTAATCTTTATGGGTTGTTTGTTTATTGTGGTGGTTTCAAGAGTTTTACCACCATCCTGAAAACTTATGTCATCTTATTAGATGGGAATTGTCAAAAACAAGAATTCACTTCTTTTTTTTCAAATTCATTCATTTCATGATGTTTCATGATCCCATAACTTCTCCAGGTTACATTATTGCTGGATTACCATAAACTCAGTATGTGCAACCTGGATACTTACAAGTTAGCATCCAATTTCATATATAGTCAGGTAAATGAGCACTGTGATTTCTAGAGATACTGAGTTCTCTTAGCCCCCATGGATTTAAGCAGCAGTGAGAGATGCTCAGCAACTCTGTATGCTTCTAATTAATGATATGGATTTAGATATATAATATTTGGTACCCAAACTCTGAATTAAACTTATATATTCTTTTATTTTATGTATGTATCTTTTAATCTAGAGAATTCTATTACTGGGCTGTGCACTAGCAGGCCAATCACAGATTAAGTAATTTATCTCTAGTATAATTTAATTCACAACATTTATAAATTATTTCATGTTTCTAGATATAGCCCATATTCCATAGCTATTATGCCTTATACTGGGACTAGGAGTTGCAAGTTGCCAGGATCATTTCTGGCAACCTGACATTACAGGTACTATCCCTCAAAACACTGAGCAAGCCTTAGAAGTCACTCTATACAAATTGCAAAAAATATCCTTTCTCAGCAAGAGAGGATCTCCGTGTCATAACACAACTCAGCATCATGGTTATGAAAAAGTCTGAATTTACTCATTTCAGAAAGATTAAAGGTTTATGATCTACTCAGACCATATAAACCGGTCTATAGCACTATTAGGAAGCAACAACTTAAAAGTGATTAAACAAAAAAGGGTTTTGTTACAAACTTTTAAAGTGTGTTTAAATGAAGATTCTACTATCACTACAGGCATCTACCATACTTGCAGATCTCTTTGCTTTAGTCATTGCTGTTTCCTTAGCCTCATGCAAGAAGTTTGAAACCTTTGTATTACAGTAAAACACTTGTTGTGACCAAAGATAAGAGCTGAAGCAGATGATCAGAAGGTAAGGAGAAAAAGCACAACTACCTGATTCATTGCATGAATTCCTGAATCTAAAGAGGAAGAGCATAGAACTCCTCCCAATAAACCAGCGTTAGTCACCATAGTTTTATACCACACTTTGGCCAGGAAGCTAACAAATGATAACATCTCATGATCACAGAGTCACAGACATGCATGCAAGATTTCGCAGCCCTTGAAAACCGATTGTCTCAACATGCAGAGTTGGAGGCGGCTGAACACATGTTTAAACACAGGTGATGCTATCAGCGTTCATGAAACCTGTGACAAGTATGGGCAGTTCTTTTCAGAGTATCGTGCAAGACCAGTCATGTACAGATTGTCTATTATGCATCGTAGTCAATGATGTTTTTCCTTGCTCAGCTGCTAGGCAAAATACCCTTCTCAACTAATGTCACAGAATCAATCAGGACCCTGCTAGTACCAGCAGTCTTTTAACATGGCAGTAGATTTCCAAGAAGCCCTTATTTTTGTCTGATAGCAAATCCTGATATTACAGACTAGAAAAACTGTGGCGATGTGTTGAAAAATTTATTTTCTTTCCAGGAAGAAAGTTGCACTGGGCAGTGCAGTAGCTCAGTGTATCACCCTGGAAGAGTTCATCCACCTCAGTGGGTCCCGTGGTGTGTTTGGGCTCAAACCACCCTCAGCCCAGGTAGGTACCAGCACTTTGTTCCTCCTTGCAGCACATCTGCCATACATTTTGAGCTCAGAGTCTGTCAAGCCTTGATGGGAAGAGGACCTCAGTCTAACTACTTCCTAAAAAAGGACCAGTACTGCCCCCTCCTGTGAGCAGCCCCGTAGCTTAGATGCTGCCTTATCAAACCTAAGCTCACGGGCCCTCCGCAGAAAATGGACATGAAGTCTTCTTTCCAAAAAAACAAAACCAAACCAAAACCGCCCCCAAAGTCTATGTGCATTTTAATTCGACTAGCACAAGATTGAGATTTACTACTGAGATGCAAAAATGGCCATTGCCTACACCCTGTGCTTCCTCATCACTCCTGGCCATTCTTGAAGGGCAGTCAGAGACTTCAAAGGTATTCAAGGTCACTTCCTGGCCTTCAACAAGATTCTCTGCAAAACACAGGATTTTTCTCCTTCAGCTGGCTTTCCGTTTCTGGTCTGTTCTCTTTTATTCTCCTCTCTTTCACACAAGCACTAACATGTAAGTTCAAACATGCCAATGACAGATGTACTAAAATAGAGGTGAAGAGAACTCCAGCTCCTCCTGACAGGCTCGTCACGTCAGTCATGAATCCCCCTGCCCCAAGCACAGCTACCTCTGGCTCCTTTTCCCCAGGCTGTAGCCATCTATTTGCCCAGGGGTAAAATATTTGAACAGGTAATCATCCAAATGTAATGACCCTCTGTCATCAGCTTTGTTGCCAGGTGCAAGAATTGTGCTTGGAATCTCTTGTAGGCTTCGCTGCAATTTGGAACCAAAAGACAACAAAGAAGCCAGCCAAGCCCCACCTTCAAGAAAATGCACCCCAAATCAAACAGCACTCAGAAACTGGAGAAGCCTGCCAAATGCTCATGCATGTGATAATTTAGTCAACGAAAGAAGTATTTCGTATCTTTTGATTTAAATTCACTTTTATTATATGGGTATATTTTTTGCTGCATACCTGCAGTTCCCAATACACATTTTAAGTCAGTCAACAAACATAAATTTTTGAAGGACAGTTCAGAAGGGAATTTTCCAGACTCTGGAAGAACATTGCACTTCAGAGTGTAGTTCTGAAAATGAGCGTGGCTGTTGATGCATTTTTAGGCAGCTGAAATATATTCTAAAGAACATTTGGAAGTTGCAGGTCTGAACAAAAGAAAGATTGGAATGATGTTATCACAGACAGAGAAAAGCTCAGGGCTGTTTCAGAGGAAGAAGAAGAAGACCCATTTTTACTAGATAAAAGTGCACTGAAAGGCATCCAAGGAGAGAACTGCCAGTTCTAGATGGACACGAGGGAAAAAAAATGGGCCTGAAATATAGAAGCAAATTCCTGAATCTTCAGTATATCTGAAACCAGATATAGGAACAAGATCCTAAGTGAAAGGATAAAGAGAAAGTCCCAGGTAGAGTGAGTAAGGTCAATAAGGAGTGAGTGGCATAAAAAGCTATCAGGAAAAAGCTTACAATAAATCATAAAAGCTAGAACTAGAAGATACTGGCCACAAACATCAAGGTTTCACAGCACATCAAAGCAAACAGAACCAACAGTGTTAAAAAATCAAAAAGATACTGAGAGAGAGAGTGGAGAAACTTAAAATAATGAAAGGACAAAGTAAATACTTATTTCTGAGAGTGCTACCACCTTTGTGGAGCCATGTTAAGATATGCTAAAAAGATTTCTTTCCAAATTCTATGAGAAATAATTGCCCTGGCTCCAAGAATGTGCCTGACAAGGTAAGAATTAAATAATCTCTGAGGCAGAAAAGGCCTGCCTTTACAGGTATAAAATGAACAGTGGTAGCAGAACACATCAACTCTGACCATTCCCCTGATAGCCTGATAGACGTTTTGTTTTAAAGGAACAAAGCAGAGTTTCTTCTTATTCCCTACAACAATACCATCTGACCACATCCACTATGTAATACACTTTTTTATTTAGTAATTGGGGGGTGGGGGGATGTTCATTGTCAGTTTAGGAGAAATAAGTAATTGAGTAAGAGTGAATTGCAAATACTTTCTTTGCTTTCGGGCATGGTGCTTTGCATAAAGGGCTGGATGGGGAAACGAGCCCCTGACTGGGAACCCAACCACACATTTTTTTGTTGATCTGAAATTTCTGTGGGGCTGTGCCTGGTGCTGGTGTGAGCCCCAGAGAAGTTTATTCACATGAGGAAGTGTTGAAAGAGCAGCCCTTGGCTTAACGACCTTGGGCAGCTAGCCCTTCCTCTGGCTTCACTCTCATTACTGGGGTGATATGGCTCTTGTCCTATGCAATAGGTGTTAATGAAACTACTGTTTGCACAGTGCTTCACATTCAAAGAAACTACCCAGGGGCGGGGACGGGGGACGACGACACACCAATGCAAGCACCAAAACCAGAATGCAACTTACACATGCAAAGATGGTAGTTTGAAAACACAGCTCTTCATGTGTGTCATCTGCCTTTGTGGCCTGACATCTAAGCCAGCCGGTAGGTGAACCTCCAGCACAAACACCTCAAGAAGCTTCTGGCAGAGCGAGCCTGAGAGCTTCCCAGCAGCTGTGGCCCTCTGCGAGCAGCAGGCACACTGCCCGCAACCTGCACGCTCCGGCACCCTTCCGCCCTTTGCCTTGGATATATCCCGTGCAAGTCGCGTTGCACGGCGAGAGACCAAGGACTGCAGTGTCAAACCGTCAGCTGCGATGCCGCCTTGCTTCAGGTTTGTTCTTAAAAAGTTGGGGCTTGTTTCCCTGCCCAAAAGCTCATACAACGCTTTCCAGAGATTAGTATGGAAATAACAGCGAGTCACTTGCATATCAAATCCCCCTTCGCATCCCCGAGCCCGCCTTGCCCCCGTTGGAAAGGCTCTGACCTCTGGCGCAAATGGCAGCACGTTCAGCGCACACAGCGCGCACGGCGGAACAGGAAATGGGGTAACACGGCGATGCCACATCTGCTGTGGCCATTGCAGGGGAAACGCCACCAAAAATTCGGGCGCCGGCCTGCCTACCTGCCTGCCTGCCAGGAGGGGCTCTTCTGCGGGAAAACCGTGGCGTAAAAAGCGAGAGAAAACCGATCTCGTGGTCGTTGTGAAAAAGAGTAAAAAATCGTTGTATTAAAAGAGAAAAGTGTTGGGTGTACGTGCGGCCGC
>JAVJGJ010000057.1:52356384-52401860 GCA_035590215.1 Microhierax caerulescens | reverse complement strand
CCGGGCTGGGGCGGCTGGCGGCCGGGATGCTGCCCTAGCCAGGCGCGGCGGCATGCCTGGAAAAAAACAAACAAACAAACAAAAAAAAAAACCAACAGACCCGGCAGTCGGCAGCTACAAGCTTTCACTGGCCGCGCGCAAAAAAAAAAAAAAAAAAAAAAAGTGTTTCTCCCTAGCAAGCGTGATGTCTGGAGCTGCGCGGCTGGGCCGCGTGTGCCGCAGCCCCCGCAAGATGCGCGGCCGCGGGTTTGGCCCTGCCTTGCTGGGAGACGCGCTTGCCTTTCGCTTCAGTCCAGCGCTGCCATGGGGTCGGTGGAAGTTTTGCGGTATTCAGAAAATGCAGGCTGGGCCCACGGCGCGCACGCGTGTGTGTGTCCGTGTCCGGGCGTATGTGTGCGTTTGCCCGTAAATACATAGTAAAGCTGCTCGGTTTTAATGAGCCAAAGGCGAGAACAAAACGGGGCACGTCTGGATGCCTGGCGGTGCGTTTGCTCACGCGTGTACACGTCCAGCTTGCTCCGATGGCAGGGGTTAGTTCCATTGTTCTTCAGAGTTTGTAATGCAACCTGTAGCTAGGATGTATCTCCTTGTGAAAGAGGAGAGGAGGAGAGGTGTAAACCGCGTGCTTGGTTTATGTGACATTGGAAGGACTGAAATAAACCCCGTGTTTGGCAGCTGGTTTTATCAAAGCCGAAGCTCAAGTCTGCCTGTGCCACCAGCCGAACTCGCCATGTGTCCTTGGGCTATTGAGCGTCCCACGGACAGCCCTGGGCATTTCTACTAACCTGTGTTCCAAGTGATAGTAACATGGTAACCTGTGCTTTGTGGGGCTTCATTCGCCTTTAGGTTTGTTTGGCTTTACAGGTGCTTGAAAGGCAAAATAACATGTACTGGCCATTGTTACCAAAGTCAAGTATCAGAAAAAGATCCTTGTTAATTGGTAAAATAAATACATTCTGGAAGGAAAAAAAAAAAAGAAAGAAAGAAAAAAAAGATAATCCAATCTAATAGTCTTAGATTGGAAGTAAAAACAGCTAGAGAAGGAAAGAGCATCCTTCCTTCTAGCTTTTGCTTCATTTGCCACCAAAGTACCAACTTTGTTTAAAAGGCCTCTAAAAGGCAATTCCATCTGTTGCTGAAGGATACAGGGTATCGATAACTGCCCTTTTCAGGCTTGGAGCCCATGCCGCCATTGTGCTGAAATCAACAGGCAAAACCTGTCTGAAATCTAGGAATTGCCATATTGCTTGTGAGCAGAGGCCTTCTGCTGTGGCTCAGTGGAAATTCACTGACTAAAATGGAATCTGCTTCACTGTCGTACTGAATGACTCCTATTTGACTTTGCCTTTTTGGAAGGGTTTTTTTTTCTGTTCAAGAGGCACCATAGAGAGAGCACTTCACTGAAGCACACTGCAGCATCCTTTGGTTTGTCACTTGAGACTGTTTATGCTGTAGTTGGACCAACTGGGCTCTCCAGCCTGTGTGAGAATGGGAGACGTGTTGGTGGCGAGCGCCACAGCTCCACATACCCCTGTGCAGAGGATTATCCCCTGAGTTCGAGGCTTTCTGCAGAGTGCCATAGAACATGGAAGATCAATTGTCCTTCATCTCCAAATCCTGCTTTTTACACACGGCTCTCTCAGCTGGTCCATTTGCGGGCTGCTCTGTCCTACATTTCATTGGGGTTTTCTGGTTTGGGGGTTTGTTCTTTACCAGGGGAAGAGTGGTGACTGAGCAGAAGTCAGGCTCCTTCCTCCTGTGCTCTCCCCTGTCTTTTTCTCAGCTTGCTCATTTCTGTAGAAACACGCCTAGCCCATAGCCTGACAGTAACCACCACTTTAAAGTTTGTATTGTGAAGGCAAATGAGATCTGGTAGGATTATTTAAATACTGTAACCCTGAATTCAGTTCCCTTTCTGATAGGTGTTTATTGTTGTGACTACAATTCAATCCAAGTTTGAGTGGCCACTCTTGGGGAAAATGGCAGCTTTTTCATGTTGAAAGCATTTTACGGCCCTTTTGCAGTTAATGCTCATAATATTTGTATGAGCTTATCAGGTAAATATCATCTGCCTCTCCCACAGTCAAGAAAACTGAGGCAAAGAAATTACTTGTAAACTGGGGCCGAAGGAAAAGTGCATTGTGTATGAACTTAAGCAAAGGGTTCTTGCTTGTATTGTATAAAGTTTATTTTAAATAAGAATTTCAGAGCTGCTATTTAGCCCTTACAAATACACCTGGGCAGTATGTTTTGTTGCTGTTACCCATCAAGCCCCACACATACAATGCTTCCACTTTCTGTGGAAGAGTTCATTTGTGGTGTTGCGTTCTGGGATCTCTTCAGCAAAACCGGGACTGTTGAGAGGATTTCACAGAGAAATATAATTAGGAAAAAATGTGAGTATATTCTTCTGCCAAATGCCTTCCCTAAATTGACTGGGAAGGGCTCAAAACAAAAATGTACTTAAACCCATTTTCCTTTATGGCTCATCTTTAAGTGTTTTGCCTAAAGTAATGAATCACTGGGTGAATCAGACTGGGATTTTATGATTTCTTATTTGCCTGCCTTTGATCAGCTGAGTAGCCTGTCGAGACTGAATTTGGGACTGCCTTCCCTTTCTGGCAGCATGGAAGGGCAGTGTGGAGAGCGATGGGGCAGAGCAGTAATGTTTTCCCGTCCTGTTGCAGCGCAAGGTCACACAGTATCGAGAGAAAGGCTGAGAATCCATGTTTGTGCTCATCACTTCACTTTTGATAGCATTCTTTTCTGAGTTTCCTCCTCGAGACTTCTGTCATTTGTTTGTGTGTCCCCCCTCACTTTTTAACTATTTCTGTCCCTCACTCCATGAGGGCTGTGTGAGAGGGAAGGAGCCTGGAAAGGAAAACTAGTGGCTTGCAGCCACCAAGCAAACAGCTGCAGCAGCTGGAAGGCCTTCGGCTGCTGCACTGCCCTCGGCCTGGCAGCATTGCCAATGGGCAGGATGGGTACGTGCAGGCACCACAGTGGTTCTCTGGAGTGCCCTCGAGCCCACGGGGGCTGGCCGCTGGCAAACCCGCTTCCTTGCACTGCTCCTGTGGCTGCAGCCTGCTGCAGAGGGGCAGAACGGAGGAGCTGGAGGCGATGACATCTCAAGCACTGCAGATGTTTGCTCAGTGGATGTGAGTCAGTCTTTAATTTCCAAGCTCTTCGTTATCTCGGTGGCTCTTCTCTAATATCTCTGTTTTGTCCTTCCTGTAGATGAGGGGTATATCAGGAGCTTTGTGTTCTACATGTCAGGTGTCACTAATGCTGAACAAAGAGGAGATAGTTGCTTCCCCTCCCAATGTGATACTGTTATATATAAAGCCTATTATTGTTTTTTGTCATTTACATGAATAGTCCATACACAAGAGTTTCAGGCTCAGTGTTTCATTATTTATGTCCATGGTGTCTTACTGGTCATATTGCTCTTTGAAACAACTTTCAAAAGTATATGCAAAGAAAAACGTATCACATCTCAGACTATGAAGGAGTAAAACCAGCTTGTGTGAAACTCAAGCACTGGATTCTGATAATTTGTAACCGACCAAGAGCAGTTCTTGGCAAAACTCCTTTTAAGAAGAAAGTTGAGTCATATTTCAGCTTTTAAGCAAATTATTTTGAATTCCGTCATTAAAATTGCTTAGCATGTCTTGGATATTTGCCATTCCCAAGACCATTTGACTGTGGGAAGCATGCAGCGAATAGAGTGCCCGGTGAGGGTGGGTGCATGTACAAGGGCACGTGACAAAAAAACATACCCAGAGGTGAGCAAGATGATGTCCCAAACACCTCTCACATAATCAGTCAGCTTTTGGGTAGCCATGTGTCTTAAGATGGCACTTTTTCAAATATATCATTCACAGGATATGAAAAAAAAAAAAAGGCCTGTGAATTAAGCCATCACCATTACCACCGGGAGAGATGATGTTACTGTTAAAAACACAACTTCTAGCAAAGTGTTTTCTGAGATTACACCTCTTCCAGGTACTGCCCAGAAAGGATTCATGCTTGAGCCAGGTGAAGTAATAAAGTTTGGTTGTCTGTATTACCATGTTTTTTCCAATACAAACTTTTTAAGCCCGTTACTGCTGTTGTGAAATTTAACAGTCCAGAAAACTGGAGTTGCAGGGATATTTTTATTTATTTATTTTTGACGTTTCTGAAGGCAACAGAGAAAATGACCTCAGTTCTTGGAATGTGCTTTAATGGCTTGTGAAGGTCTCAGCGTCCTTGAGAAAAATAAACTCACTTTATCTTCTTGTGTCATCTCACAGTCCTCCTTCCGAAGTCCATGACCAGTTGTAATCTTTCCCATATTCTGCAAGGAGCACACAGTGAATAAATTATCCATAATGGGTTTTACAAGATGTGTCATGGGATGTTTAAAGAGAAAGCCAGGTTCCTAGGCCAGAGCAGTGCTTTTTCTACTAAATGGAGAGGCTGGATCAGCCACCGAACACAGACCTTTGAGGTTCCTTTGGAAGGGTCATTAGCTCTTTCCTGTTTTTTTTCTCAGGGCGATTCCTGCTTCAAGGAGTGTTTGTCCATCTGAGTAGAAAAGTTTGAAGCAAGAGCAAAATTCTTACTTCTTCATCTTGATTTACTCTGCATGTGTCTGGAGAGAGAGGTTTGATGGCAGACCTCTGGAAATTTTCTTTTTGGGAGGTTTAAGGTTGGGCAGAGTAGTAGGCATAGTGGCTGGAAGCGATTGGGATTGCTGCAGTCACTCTTCAGATGATTATTTGCTGCCTTTCAAAGTGAAAGATGAAACTAGGAACTTCTGCCAGCATGGCATTTCTATTTGCATTTACATCATGACATTTCTTGAATGAAAAGGCCTTAAAAATACAAATATTACCGTGCTGGCTTCCGATATAGCTCAGCATCAACATATGCTGAATTTATATTAGTTGAAGCAATTTATGGTTTTTCTTCACACAGCATTAGTGGCACCTAGACCTGAGGTGGCAACCTGCTTAGCTCAGCTGTCCCAACGTTGGAGCTCTCTTTAGGAGCAAAGCTATTACATTTGCAGAGGGCAGCTCAGCATGGCTGCAGACCCCTCCCATGGGCCAGGGTGGATTGCCCTCTGGCAGCAAGCAGCTCTGCTGTAGACGAGGCCAAGTGATGAGCCTGGAACGGGCACTTGACTTGTAGGGAATAAATCTGGTCCACATGAACCCTGTCCTTTGGGATTGTAATTTTATTTAGACTCTATGATTTGTCGCATCCGTGAACTTGAAATTTAAAGTAGGTGATTTGGGGGTGAAATTCATGACTGTGGAGAGTGCTCAGAGTGTTTAACAACAGCAGAGGGTTTGCTCTGAATTATCTGAAAGTTATCTTTGCAAAAACATTTCCATTTACATAGTGTTTTTTTCCCAGGTATCACATTTCTATCACCCTTTCCCTCTGAATCTGCAAGTATGTCACAAACTGAGTGTTATTGTCGCTATTAACATCTTAATTTTACAGCTGGAGGTGCTAAGGACAAGTTGGTTATCCTTTGCCAAAGACCTGCAGTGAGTTCATGCCATGACAGTGAAAGTTTTGATCCCCAGGCCCACCGCTCTCTCTTCACCCTCCTTGTGTTTTGGCACTGAGATCAGGTTTTTTCATACTTGGAAGTGCAATGCATTATTTCATTCAACACTTTTTTTGTTTCAGGGTTTTGGTTTAGTGTGTTGGTTTTTTGTTTTTTTTTTTTTTTAGTAAATTGCTTAATCTAGCAAGAACCTGAGGCATATTCAAAGATGTGCCTGCTGTCAGGAGCCTGCCTGAAATGTGGAACCCTCTGAAATGATCGCTGGTGCTTTAGCTGGCACTGCTTGCACCAAGATTTTGCTCCACCGTCACTCAATCAAGTCTCCATAGAATCAGAGTTTTGTTTAAGACAGAAAAAGCTTGTCACTTTTGCACTGCAAAGATTCCTTGCGAATAAACCAGCGAGCCACGTTCCTGCCAGTCCGGCCCTGCAGCATTTCCAGCTACCGAGGGGCAGAAGGGCGAAGCAGGAGCTGCACATCAGTGAGCTGTGAAGCCTGCTCTCTAGCACAGTTTACCTCACAGAAGTGCTAATTTCAGCCCCTGCTTTTGGAACACTTAATGGGGAATTTATTAAGCACAGGCAATGTCAAGGCAGTTCCAAAAATCCTCCTGGGAGACAATGATGCAAAACGGCACCCAAAGGGAAGCTTCTGTGCTTGAATCTTAGACGAACATTTCCACAGGTTTTTTTAAATGCCAGGGGATACAGATCTCAGTATAGAGGTTGTCAGGTCTATTAAGGAATTGTTTATTTTAGGAACTCATGGTCACAAGAAGCTTCAGGATTCAGCGGGCTTGGTCCTTGCCACCTCAGCAGTCACCGTCTCCTGTGGCTTTATCCTTTTATAAAAAGATCGTGCCTCTTTTCCAAAATAGGTAGACTATTTTATCCCTGCAGCCTCTGGGAAGACTGTTCCAGAACGCCACTGCTAAAACCACCCTCTGCTTGCCAGTCTGCATTTATGTATCAGCAACCTCAATCCATTTATTCTTTTTATCATGCCAACATTTTAATACCCGGTTGCTCCCCTGGTATCTGTAGCAGAAATCTCTTCTGCAGAGGAGTTGAAAAGGACCCAGCTCACATCCCCCCAACACCGCCCTCACACCAGACTGTACCAGCCCCTCTCTGTCACCATAACCACGTGCTTAGTTGCTCCTTCAGTAGGAAAAAGCAGACCCTGCCCCACTGCAAGCCTTGAGGCTAGCCTTTAGACTTTGCACCCAAAATTTGGTACAGTTTCGGCTCTTGAGTAAATGTTAAGAGCACATGTAAACTTTAAAACTGCATTTCTCAGAAGGTATTTATAGGGAGAAAACTGCTCATTTGCAAAACCCTTTTCGGCGTGGTGGGGATATGGTATAAATCAGTTGTATTGTGTCCTGTAAACTTGATTTGAAACAGGCAGATGTCTTAACTGAACAAGTGAGCTATGTCCTTCTACCTCAACATAGTGCCCTGCAAGAGCTGGGGATGCTCCTGCTTCTTTGGTTGCATGTGAGGGGTTTGATGTGTTTGAGGTAGCCCTGGGAATTTAAAAAATATCCCCAAATTAATCTGGCATCTAAGTGTTCATCACGTTCCCCAGGGTGAATAGTTGTTTGGCAATACTGCAGGAAATTCATTCACAAAATAGGAATTCAGAGAGCTGTGGTGCAGGGACTTGTTTGTGAATAACATCCTGTTGCCTCAGCGCCACTCTGGAGCTGTGGCTTAGCCGAGAGTGGTCGGACTCCGGAAAATGTTGGTCTTTCAGCTGATTTGCATTGCTGATGAGGAAATATGTCACTGTAGCAGACTTGTCTGATCTGCCTTTGGTGTTATTCTTGGTGCTTTTATGCAACACATCTATCAGAGGAGAGATCACCTGATCTCTAGATAATAACTGCTTGACACAAGATATACATTACTCTTTCTTCCCGTGATACATGAGCGTAGGGATTTGTTTTTGTCTGCTTCTGTCCTTGTTCAGAGTAAGTTTAACGATACACAAAGCATCCTCTGCACATCCTCTTTACCAAAACACCTTAACATACTCAAAAACCTGGAATACAGATATCAGTAGAACAGCGTACTGGGATAACCCTATCCCTCTGTTCTATCCACGTAGCAACAGCGTGGACACAGTGCATTGTGCAGTTTTAAGTAGGAAAGGAGAACATACAGAAGTCGAATGCTGAATATCGAAATGGGACTTGGACAAGCAAATAATTTTTTTTTTCCTTAATTTGCAGGTGATTAATCTTTTTTTCCTGAAACAAGTAGGATTGGTTTGCCCACTAGTTTATAAATACAGCTGCTGTCTTCAGCATTTGGTTGACGCATGAGGTAAATTTGTCAGGTTAGTGGAGCTGATCTCATTAAGGCATATAAGGTTACTACTGTTTTGCAATGTGTTTAGGCTTATAACCTGAGGTCCTTCTAACGGTACAAAATTGGTTGGTTAAGGACAGTCCCTCTTGCCCAAGTTTCACTGGGTTTGCCTGATGATATCGACTGCTGTTGGTGGTATACATCTTGGTTTTTTTCTTTTCTTTTATTTAGGTTGCTGGCAGTGTGGCTGCAGTTTACTCAGATACCAACCAAACATTAGTGTTTGGAGAAACACTTGGATAGGTACAGTTCCTCACCCAAGATGCCTTTCAAAGCTGGATTAGAACTGACTGAATTGCAGAATATGACTGTCCCTGAAGATGATAACATCAGCAATGATTCAAATGATTTCACAGAGGTGGAAAATGGCCAGATAAATAGGTAAGTATTTTTCCACTGATGATGCCTGTGCTGAGAAACACACTGTTTAAAAACAGCATTCTAATTTTCAGTATATGTCTTGAATTATTCATTATCAAGTCATGCTCCATTTGAAGATGTAATTTGAATTTCATATGTGACATCTGTCAGGCATAGGCTGCAACAGCGGATAAAGCAAACAGAGTGGCAATTTATTCATCGTTTTGAATCTTTCAAATCAGTCTAATAAAATGCACAAACATATAATGTAGCAAAAAGCCAACATTTTGAAATGTCTGCTTGCACACAGCAAAGAAGCAATAATAATTAATATAATTAGACCAATGGCATCATTTGGGGCAAATCTCTTTGTTGACCTTTGATCTCTGATATGACAATTTTAACTTCCCTGGCCACCTCCATGCATCCAAACCTGTGGGGGTTTACAGCTGGCATGGTTGACAGCAAAGGTCGTGTCAGCCTACGTTTGCAATTCGGCAGAATAAACTGGGCAGTGGCTCATGCTCCCTGAGGCAGGGATGGCAAGAAGGTGGTAAAGGAGACACTTAAGCCTAACTCATGTGAAGTTTAAAAAATGCATCTATTTAATAATATTGGTGAAAGTTACTAGGTTTTTTTATTATTAGGCTGTTGGCTTTTGCTATAAGCTGTGCAGTCATTTCCAAAGAGCAGTCTGTTCCACCTGAGGGTGGCTCTTCAGGCCTTCCTACCAGCTTCCAACAGGTGCTGAGCTCTCCTGTTTACAGAAAAGACCCACTGACAGACCCGGTTTGGGTTTTGTGAGCTGTGAAACAAGAAGCTGCTTTTTGATCAAACTTCCTGTTCAAATATTGCAAACCAAGGTGGAGCACACCAGCCAGCCGGCGCCTGTGCAGGGATCCAGCCCTGCCCAGCACTGGTGCTGCTGGGAAGCCTCTGCCGGCACATCAACCTGCTCCTTTACTGCTGGGCTGCTGCCACCTGTGTTTATGGTCCTTAAAAACCTCTTCTATTGTCCTTTCTGCCTTTTAGCAGCAGCTTCTTTGGCTACCAGAGAAACTCACTTTCTAGTGTAAAAACAAAGTTAAGAGCTGTTTTTCCCCAAGTGAGGTAAAGTTGTGTGGCTCTCAGGGAGCTTGGCAGTGGCTGCGGGAATAAGGACCTGGCATTGACCATACCATGCGTGTAGCAAAACCAGCCAGCCATACCCTGGGACCAAGCGCGGGTCCTGGTGGTGGTGTGGGCAAGCCCCGTGGCAGGAGGGTGCCACCCTGACCCGCCCCCCCCCCCCCCCCGCCCTGCCTTGGGGAAGTCCCGGGGCGGTCGCCAGCTGCACCGTGTAGTGGTGCAACCGCAGCACAGCTGCACCGAGGAAGATTAGAGCTGGTCAGGAATTTTCTGATGCAACTGCTTTGATGGAAAGTGCCAAAATGAAACACAAACCACTTCTGTTTAAAAAAAAAAAAGGAAGAAAAGGCAAGAGCAAGAAAAAAACCTCTCCAACTTGCCAAAACAAAACCCTTCTAGTATGAACCTGCTTGCTTTCCTGCTGGCGTACTTCATAAGGCAAGGAGCTCAGGGGCTGACAGTGGTAAATTTGCTCCCTGGAGCCTGCCAAGGATTTATATTCTCGAGAGAAGGAGTGGCTGTACTGGGCTGGCTGTGCCTCCCCAGCACTTTGGCTGGTGCTACCAGTAACTGTTACAGGGGAAAAACCCCGTTAGCACTTCATCTTTTAGTGAATGTTTATGAAGGTGCCTATGTGCCTGATCTCTGTGGTCACAGTGTGCTTGTGGAGTTAGGGCAGAGTAAGCGTGGCAAGGTCTGGGTCAGATCCAGATTGCCTGCAAAGGGAAGAAGGAAAGTGGGGCAAGGAAAGAGTGTCACAAACTCAGAGGAAGAATTTCTGATTACTGTACTGCTCTTAGGTCTGATCAATATATTCCACAGTTTTCCATTCCTTTCTGGTTAACTTTTTTCCTCTGCAGATCATCATTTGGTTGTAGGATGTAGCCCTTGTCTAGTATCCCTCTTGCTGGGGCACTCACAGGACAGCTACTTACTCATGCATCTCATACATGAGTATTTTGCCCTACATATCCCAGTGTGTTTGTGTTCCCCTCCATGTGTAGAATGAGTTTCAAGGCAGCTCATGCTGATGGCCACTTCCAGCACCACAGCACGTTGGCAGTTGGTACCGGTGCAGCCCCATCAGCATCCCCTGGAGCCGAGGCTGTGGCTGAGTCACCCATGGCTACTGCCCTGAGCTAGCACCTCCATGCCTCCATGCCGATGCAGGTGATGAGCAGGTGGGCAGACCCTGCTCTGTATCCCATGCCAAATACATCCTGAAAGGATGTGGTAATTCCCTTTCTATAACTATTTTGGCAAACACCCTGTCTCCATGGAATAGAGGGGAACAGGCGTACAGAAGAACACATTTTGTGCTGCCTGGCACATGGTGCAAGGCCTTGTGAAACTCCAAAGTCCATCAAAATCAGTGGAACTTTTTCTGTTGATTTCATTTGAGCTTTAGATTAGATCTGTAATTTTCAACTAACTTTTTTTCATTGTTTCAGCCTGTTTGATTTTGCACTCTGTATTTAATTTTAAACGTTTTTTTTCTCTCAGTGCATAATTTTTCAAGCTTAATCTAGAGCAGAGTTTTTAAGGGTCTTTTGGAGAAGGTACACAACTGTTTCCAGATCTGGTTGAAAACTCCAAATATTTCTTCATCTGGTAAAAAAATTCTCTAGTTTCCTTTGGATTTCCAGCCTTTTCTGGACCTAAATATGCATTCATATATGCAGTTGTATGTAGGGAGGGGTTGTTTGGAAGTGGCTGTATTGGGAGGTTTTTGTATTGGTTTGGTTTTCTTTGTACATAGATGTTGAATTCCTTTTTGGAATGTCAGTAAAGAGACTTGCATTGAATCTGGATGTGGATTTGGTAGCTTTTAACCATGTGTCCTGGCTATAAAATGTTGCCATCTCTGCACATAACTGTAAACCAGTATTTAGATGACCTACTCGTTATCTGTAACTATGACAAAGCTCTCAGGAAGCAGATGGCTGAATGGCTGCCTTGGTTTACAGCTACTAATAAGTTATCAGCACCCCTTGTTCAGTCAACAAGGTTGTTAGTAGATATATCCAGACCTGGTCCCAGTTTCACAGTGTAATTCAGACCAAGGTTTCTTCTGCATTTCTTGTTCCTGCCTGTCCTGGAAATCTTTGCTGTTGGTTTAAGAAGCTGCCTAAGGATAAAGTTCTGTCATCTTGGCAAAACTAGCTTTCCCTAACAAATGTTAAAGGCATTGTCAAATACCACTTTAATTTAATTATGCTTAAACGGCTGAATGTTTTTTGGCTAACTGCTTAGCCAAAATGGTTAGCTCAGGGATATCATCTTAATCAAACATTTCTTATTTAAGTCCTTTAAGAAATTGTATCTGGAAACCATGGTTAAGCATGGCCCTTTTAAAAACACTTTATCAATAAGACTAAGTTTCTACTTAGCACTGAATCAGACCATGAAAAGAATTAGACGAAGAAATTCTTTCCAAACCAACCATGGGTCTTCAGGCATCACAAGGATGAGCTGATTATTTTTTGGCCAGGGTATTTTATTAATGTATCTGAAAAGTTTTATATAAGCTGTTGATACTCAGCTGTGCTATAGGAAACTCAACAGGAAAGCAGAAACATATAAGAACAGGTTATGTCTTTTAATGATGAGTAAAGCATTTGAAATGGCGAAAACAAACAGCACAAATGGATTTCATGCTTGTCAGGGAGTCGGAAGGCTTTGATGGCCCAGACAGTCCTACTGCGCATTTCCACAGCACCTGTCACAGTGGCTTCTAGTCCTTGGGAGGGCTGGGAGAGGCTGGAGTAAACAGTCATTTCACTTCATTCATATCATATTTGTAAAGGTCAAATATACAACATTCTATGACAATGAATAGCTTGCTTTCTAGCACATCTATTAAGCAGAGCAGATTCATGTCACGGTTTAACTAGAAGTTCCAGTATTCCAACATACGTTCCCTTTCATATGCTATAGAGGAAAATTTAAAAAATGTTTATACAAAGCAAAATCTGGGGAAAACTTGTTTCTGTTGAATCTATTGGATTACCTTTCCCCTATTTTTTTGGTTTGGCTTTGGTTTTGGTTTGTTGGGGGGGTGTGGTGTGTGGTTTTTTTATATATATATATATATATATAAGTTCAGTAATGCATTCCATTATGGAAATCGTAGGCTGTCCTAAGTTACGTCTGTATCACCTGCTGAGCATGGTCCCAAGGCAACCTTCCTGTCTGGACTTGCAGGTCAAGTTGCCAGCAATAGCAGATGCAGCACAGCCTCTGGATCAGGCAGACCCACATCCCCCACCACTGCATTGCTGCTGAGCTTTCTGGACAAGCCACCCGGGGGCTGGGAAGCAGGTGCTGGGAAACACCCCATAAAATCTGGGTTCAATGCTATGTACCTTGTGATCTGGGAGCCCAGTAGCCATTTCCATCTCTGATTTAGCCCTCCCATACACAGCATACACCATAAATGGAGAAAAATGTGCAGCGTGATGTAAATACAGGGTGGATGAGGAGCCCAGTTTGTAATGGGAGATAAGACGCTGGACAACAAGCCCAGTCCATTTTAACGTAGGACTAATGCAAAAGAAAGTATTTCGGGTCAATGTATCAAATCAGCCTAGTTTCCTTACGGGTGCCACCCAGAAGAAAACGGTGTGTTTGTTGGCCACAGAAGATACTAGTTCTGCAGAACCTGTTTACTCTGTCAAAAGTATTCTAATGGAAAGTCCCATGGTTGCTTTATATTCAGGCATATATTATAAGCAGGATTACTCAAGCGTTGTCTTTATTCTGTGTTAGTTCTTTAACAATAATTTTCATTGAACTGTAATACCAGGTCGCAATAATGATCGTTTTGGGGTTTTTGTAATTATTAAGGGAGGACTGGCTGCAGAGGGATGAGAAGTGGGGGGAACAGACCAGTTACTTCTACCATAACTCTGACAAAATCTAAAATGACACATGATCTTCATAAATGACAGAAGAAGGCAAAGTCCACAGATGTTCCCAGCAGCACTTAGAAATCCAAAAGAGAAAAAACTCTTCTCTGTGCTCCTGCCTGTACAAATTGCCTGCGGGGTGTTTCGAGAGAGAGCTGGAATGTCTTTTTCAAACTGTTCACACTCTGCTGCCTGGGTTCAAGAGACGTGCTTTAAACAGACATGAAAAAGAAAAAAGCACACGCTCTGAATCAGGTTGAGATTTTATTCCATGAGGATGAAATACTTACACAGTGAGCTTTGGAAAGTTAATTTTGGGTGAGTCTATCTTAGAAGTGGTTGCTTTTCGCTTCTTAAAACAGTGGGGGAGATTCAGCCATCTATTCCAACTGCATTAGGACTGGTAAACCTGGCACAGTGTCTATATTATGCAGCAAATTAGTTGCTGAAGTTAGTAGTTTAAAAAATACAGGATAAACCTATAGTTGGGTTTAATTGATGTAAAGAAAGTCAAAGCAGACCAATGGGTAGGAGTCAAAGTTGCAACAAAACCAGCAAAAATACTGCATACGTGTTGCCAGCTATGCCCAGATTTAAGGGATAAACTCAAAATGTGTGTGTATGTAGTATACAAAGTATTAAAGACACAGAGCCCAGTGTGTCAGTTGTGGAAGCCAAGTCAGCATTAGAACTGCACAGTTTTGGCAGGCGCTTAGAAGCTGTGCTAGCATATATCACTAGTAATGGGGCCACAGCTGGGGTAGTGGGGAAGTTTGATAAGAGTTCTGTCTTTATGAGTTTGCAGTTATATTACCAGCCGGAATACCGCTGGGTGTACTCAAATGATGCACAATCTCGAGTCACACTTTGAACATCCCCGACCAGTAGACATTCCCAGCTGTGGGAAGGGACCAGCGGTACTGCTCTGTGTTCGCCATATTGTTTGTCTGTTTTAATCTAAGAATTAATCTAAGAATTTTCACCTTAATTTACCTACGGTGAAAAGCATCTCTGACACTTGGTGACAGCCCCTGGTTGGGTACGTAACACGTACGATGGCTGACGCATTAGCCAGTACAGCCAAAGAACCATCTGTGGATTTACAGGGATGCCAGGGACATAATTGTGCATAAACCTTCACAGGATGAAAAGCTGAAAGAATGCTTTATACAAACTAGAATGTTTGCTGAAGAGAGAATCAGGGAGAAAATTACAGCTCATCTAAATCAGAAGTCTCATAAATCCCAAGGATACCGACACAGCCGCAGGAGGCAAATCTTGTTCTGGCGACTGCAAGTCCCCAAATGTGGATATATCAGGGACACAGAACAAGTAAGGGGTGCAGAGAAAGAAAAGCTGGTTATACCATGTTTTCCTGCACAGAAGTGTTTAATTTTGCGGTGTGGTGAATTCAGTACTGAGTTTTGAAAGACACCTACATGAAAATCCAGTAGCCCAGAACAGTGCACCAACAGAGCATGTCGCCTGGTTCAGGATGGTCCAGGCAGTTCTGGCAGCATGCAGCACCCCATCCTCCTCCTCCTCTTAGCCCCAGCCATACCGGCCCTACGGTGGCCATTTAGGGCTTCATGGGTGCCATAGAGTTGCCTGACACTGAGGGGACAGAAAGGGTCTTGTAGGGATCCATGGCAGAAAGATAGCAGCACTAAATCGTAGTTACAATTAAAACCTTATTTTCCTAACAGGTTGTTATGAGTGTAGAACAGAATTTATGATTAGAATGGCACAGGATTTCTAAAAGCAGAATCAATGTAGCACAATCTATAAGTAGCATAATACAGAATTTATAA
Organism: Microhierax caerulescens; assembly: GCA_035590215.1. NCBI lineage: Eukaryota > Metazoa > Chordata > Aves > Falconiformes > Falconidae > Microhierax > Microhierax caerulescens. Next base: position 52,386,711 of record JAVJGJ010000057.1, on the reverse strand, counting down.
TATAACTTATTTTATGACTTCTAATCACCTGGACCCTCTGCAGATCGCATCAGATCTTAATACATGGTTTGCTGTATCAGTACATCAATATAATCTAGACTCAGATCATATGAAAGAATGAAAATGGCTCCGTCCATCCTCTGAGGAAGCAGAAGACAGTGGGGGTGTCCCTGGCCGCTGGGGCTCCCAGCTCTCACTGTCCAGCAGCAGCTCCAGTCCAAGTCCCCCTCTTAGGACTTGTAACTGTTTTGATTTTACAGACAGTGCTCTGGGTGCTGTCACACTTCCCTCTTCTGTGAGGTGGTCATCGCCACCACCTTGGTGGGCCCAGTGCCTGGGACCAAGGCTGGCAAGGAAGGGAGTAATCAGGCTGGCACCCAGGAGCCTTGAGGTCGATAGGGAGGGGAAGGAGAAATCTGGTTTGTCTGTTTGGTTCACAGGATCTTCAGGGCCTGATGCTGAGGGAAAGGGAATGAATACACGACCTGCTCAGTCACAGAGAACAGCTGCTCGCCGTACAGAATGGTGTTAGTTATGCCAGCCACGTGAGCAGGGGTTGGGGGCAGGGGGTACCAGTCACACGCACCTTTGCAGGACACCAGAAGTAGCTCCTCTTAGTGTCTGTGCAGACAAGTTACTTTCCTGTCCACAAAATTGGCGCTGCTGCTTTACCACACCTCCTAAAAGACGGTTCTGTAGATCTTGTGCTAGCGTTACCTTTATTGATGCCCAACGTACGTTGGTATTACTGAAGCATGATCCAGCTCATGAAATAGTTACGAGTTCGACCTCTTTTCACATACAGTTTTTCTATGTTGCATATTTTGTAATTGTATGCTGCTCGTGGAATTAATGTGTTCATATTTTCTAAACGCTTGCTGGAAATAAATACTCTGACATCTTTCAGCAAGTTTATTTCGGATCGAGAAAGCAGAAGAAGTCTCACAAACAGCCACCTGGAGAAGAAGAAATGTGATGAATACGTAAGTCTCTCTTGCTTTTCTTTGCCCTGTCAAAACAAACTGTATGTTGTGTATATGACAGGCCTTTAGACACAGTCTTCAAAAGTGCTGGACACACAATTATAACTGAAATTCAGGTTCCAGTAGGAACTGCCTGCGCTCAGCACTTAAAAAAAAAAAGCAACCAAAAAAACAGGCATTTTGGTCAAGTTGAGGTAAGGGAATCCCTCTGGCCTGTGTCAGGCAGGAAGACCTTACAATGTATGATTCATGTGCCTAAGGTGTTTCACAGGCGTAGTGAGAGATGGGGTTTAAAACTGAAAGTGTACTATGAGTTATGTATTGCTGATACCGTTTCTGTCAGCTTACAAAATCTACAGGACTGCGATCAGACTGTAGCTGTGACAGGGTTCAGCAACATTTTTTCCTCCTTCAAACCAATTTTTATTAAGCCTTTCCATGGCAGTAGTTACTCATATCCGATATATCACAAAACGTGGAGCTTGAAGCATAGATGCATTTCCCTGCTCCATTCCGAGCTGTCGCTGACACTTCTGTCTTTGCTTCTCCAGATCCCAGGAACTACTTCGTTGGGGATGTCCGTCTTCAACCTCAGCAATGCAATTATGGGCAGTGGGATTTTGGGTCTCGCTTTTGCCTTAGCCAACACAGGAATTCTCCTTTTCTTGTAAGTATTCATGTGGTGAATAGCTGATCTCTGTGCAGTTTCACTGCATTTAAAGAACGCATGCACTGCCAGCAAACGGAGGGATTTATAGTCCATCTGTAATCAAGTGCAGCATTCAAGCCTGAAAATGTTAAATACAAGTTTCAGACGTATTTTTTTTTTTCATTAAATTTTTGGGGGAGAAAAGCCATGACTTCTAATGCTAGAGCAAATTAAGTCCGTGTTATTTACTACACACCTGAGCCTAGCCAGGGATTTTTCCTGTAGTCCACAAGCTACACATATATCGGAAATACTCAGTAGTAATAGCTGCAGTGGGATAGTACCTAGTACTTACTTCTGTCATAGGATCTCCAGAGCTTTCATCAAAGCATGGTGCAATAACTACTTTTTTTTTTTTTAAGCAAGAAAAATAATATTTATATTCCTTTATATGTTACATATAATATTTTCATCTCACTCCCACAGTTTCATCAGTTTCTTATGTGAGAGTCCTTGAGAGCCAACATAAATACAGCCAAGATTTTAGTATAAAAAAAGAGGAGGTAGAGGACGTAACTCCAGCAAAAAAAAGCATTTTGTAAAGGAGAATTTTATAGTTTAAAACTGAAATGGTGCCAGTGAATGAGTAAGGCACAGTGTTATTCTGTGTTATTCTGGATCACAGTATGAGACATTTCATTGTGAAAAGTGATTGTTAAGAAATCAGTTGGGAATTGTGTGCAGATTTCAATGATAAATGTTAATTCAGGAAGAAATATAACGATTTACAATCTTTGAGAACTGTTCAACATGGTTATTGAGTTTACAGATTACTCTAGAGAGGTGTCGTTTCTTGAATGTCAAACCTAAAAATCTAGAACTTTCGTTATTTCTTAGGTTTTTGGGAAATATGAAATATGAGCCTTGTATATAGCAGAGTGGATGGCCAGAGTGGTACATATAGCCATCTGCTCTGGGGTTTTGTGCCAGGATAGCTGCATCCATGCTGCTAGCTTACAATTTGCTGTGGTTGGGTAAAATCTAGGAATAATCTGAGGAGTTAATCCATTTACATTAAGAATGTACAAAGTCCCCAAATTGTGTTGTCACTAAGCCAAGCTATAAAGTAGCTGGACTCTAATTTAGGTCTCTCTTATGCAGAGTGACTGAGTTATTTTTGCTGCTTTTTTTACCCAGCACTCTAACCTGTATGTGCACCCTCAGTTTCTCCTGACCGCTTTAGTTTTCTATAATCTCGTCCTCTTCTTTCAGCAGTTTTTCATGAGAGTGAAGTGAAATTTGAAATGAGTTTGCTCTAAAGGATGTAAAAAAGCAAGTTTCTTTTAAGTGAAGTGATGTGAACACCAGAGAAACTTCTAAGAACATGTGATGGTGACTGGGCTTGTCCTGGCCTGAGTAGCAAGCTTGTAGATCTGTAGCACCACATTGTACAAAAAACTGCCAAACCTGAACGAAGAGATTCTACGCAGTCAGTAACAGCACTACTCTCTACAGAATTAAGTGTGTGTATTTAAAAGTAGATAATTGTTTTTGTTAGCTGTATAGATCTGTTGGCCTGGAGATAGCCCAGCCTGCTGAGATCAAAGATAAGGAAGCTAGCAGGACCTAACTAACCAGGCTAGCAGAACTTTCCCCTTTGAAGCCTGGAGATAAGGGATCCTAATGTGGCGTGTGCAGTTATCCTGAAAGTTGAAGAGCTTTAAATGTTCTTTTATCATGCAAAAACCTCAGAGTTAAACCTAGTCCATTAGTGTTAGATTTTTTTCTCACATTCTCATTCACTGCGTTTTTCCCATAAATGTATAGTTCTGCTGTTGCTATCGCAGGTAGATCTTGGAACCATTTCGGCTTTTCAAGTGATTAAAGATAAGAGTCTGAGCAATACTTTCATTGCTTTTTGCACATGAGAAAGCACTTAAATTCATTGCTCTTGAGTAGCACATTTCTGGAAAGTTTCTAGGTTGCTTTATCCAGTTTTGGCATGCAATATCCCTGAAAAGTAAAAGGCAGAGGCAGAAAAATTAAAGGAGCATTTCCAGTGCTAACAAAGCAGATCCAGCCCGATTTCCACTCACAGCTCTTCTCACAACTTTTAGACTCCTGAAGTGTGGACTGCCATGCACAACTGGATCAGTTCAGAACCTATATTTGTGGCATAAGACATGGAAAATAAGCATGTCAATGATATATATTCTCACATCCTATTTGCATAATTTAGTGCCGTAGCAAAATATCATGCTTTCTAGGCAAAGCAGCTGAGGTGGGAAGTCAGAAGAATTTAATCCCGGTATTGTTGATAACTACAACCCAGACCAAAGAAGAGCATCCTTTACTGTATGCAAAAGCTGAGAAAACCTTGCTGCAGAAAGATGCCACAAAAAGCTTGGAAAGTTCAGAGGTGGGCCAGGCCACCTAGGGATGGCAGGAGCACTTGTTGCTGCCTGTGGTTTCATGCTGGAGAGCCAGGATGGAGCGTGGCTCTGCTGAGCCACGGGGGCTTCTGGGAGGCCATACGGTGGCAAACCCCATGCTCTGCCATACTCTTCTGCACCCCATGCCTTATGAGGGCTCAGAGCTGTTCTGTGCAATGAGGCAGGTTCTTCTGCCTCACAGGTCTTCTGGCCCCAAAGCCTGGGAACCCACAGAGGGCTGGGGACAGCCCATGTTTCAGATGAACTGGTAATGTGGCAGCTGGGAGCAAACAGCAGTGGCGCTGCAGGAACAGTTTGTTCTTCCCAGCACTGTATCAGTCCCCTGCCCTAAATTGTTTATTCCAGGTGTTGAGGGGAGGTGACTTTTGCATGTGCTGGTTGCTTGCATAGCTGCCAGGACTTCTTTAAAAGCAGACAAAATTAAAAGTAGAGGAGTGCTTTTGGGACAGCAGCACAAGCTCCCTGTTTCTGTTTTGAATTTGTGCAGAGCAAGTGGCATGGACATTTTCATTCCTTTCCAAGGGGTGGTTCTGGCGTGAGTATCCCTGTCCATACCACAGCCCTAACACAAACAAGTTTTTCATACAGCACTAGTGAAAATGCCAAGTGTCTCTGCAAGAACCCTATGGGGAACTAAGGACAACAGAACAGCGAAATACCTGGCTGCTTGGGAGTGTTATTTTTACTGCAATGGCTCTGTGAGCTCAGTGCCTGAAAAAGAGGAGCTTTTAATATTGAAATAGACTTGATGCTGGCCTGCAGAGCCGGAGCCATTTGGGGCTGGGAGTGAGTCAGCCCAGCAGCCGAGAACCAGGGGCTGTGAGCAGCCTGCCTGCAGGCAGTCGGGCAGAACAGCTCTGCAGGGAACATGGACAGGAGCAGGGCGCCGCAAATCCGTACAAAATGGAGCAGAGTGACCTCAGCTCGTACAATCTCCCTTCCCTTCTCGTGGAGAAACACCCTTTGGGCTGTACAAACAGTGTGTTGTTATTGTCAACCATCATTGTTTGTTGGCAAAAGAACAGTTCCTCCTATCACCTCTTTATGTTTCTCCCTGTTCCTCTGGCCCCAAGAAACTTGTGGCTCATTATTTGGTGCTAAAGTGTTTCCAGTCTAAAATAATTAAAAAAAAAAAGAAGGGGGGGGGGGGAGCTTCTCGTGCTGTCCTGTGTATTCCTATGGAAAAGATGTGTTGCTGCCTATCTATGGCAGCAGCTTGCTTTCTGTTAAATTTTAGGCTTGTTTTTCTCGGTGTCCTGAGGGTTGTCATAATAAAGAGAGGAATTGCCAACAGATTGTCTGAATGCTCTTCACACACATTATGAAAACATCATCAGGTCTTTGTGTGTCAGAGTGTTGGAGGGGAAGGCACACATGGTGCTTGGCTTAAAGACAGAGAGCAATGAGCAAATGTGGTTTTATGCACTTAGCCCCCAGCACTGACTAATTATCATTTGTGCCAGCAAGTTCCCTGCACAAACAGTTTGGTCATTACTTCCTGCAGTTCTTCTACGTGAAGTCAAATTGTGGGTCACGGCAGACCAGAAGTGGCATCATTGAGGGAACACCAGTCTCCACCTGGACAAAGCATAAGCCTTTGGTCTCTGCCTTTATTATTCCCAAGGGAAGCCAGTCGAGCCTTGACTTCCCTCCTCTTCCCCCTCCCTGGGCACTGGGAGATACATAAGAAGCCGTTTGGGCACCCCTTCGGTAGCATATGGAACATGTCCTGGGAGAAGATGCTTCCATTTGATATGAAAGTCCTCAAATAGAGGACTTTGAGATTTTTACTCTGCTTCCAGAACAAAAGCTTTAGAGTGGGTGATGAGGGACATTTCTGTTCTGATTAAGCCTTAATTCCTATCTGATAAAACATCTTTATTCTTGCTTCTCTCAGTGTGGGGAGGTGTAACTCACAGGCTGTGCTCTGCAGCACTGCTAAGTTTTACTTGGTTGAATCCCTCTGCATGCAGGGGTTACTACCTCCTTGGCAGTGTGGTGGAAATGCAAACAGAACATGCAAACTCAAGCATTGCTAGGGCTTTTTGTGTTGTCAGAAGAGTAAAAAAAATATCTCGGAGTCAACATGAATATGACCTGACATGAAATATTGAAATGTTAGAGCTCAGCTTTTACAGTAAGCTTTATTTTCCATTCTTTTGTAGGCTGCTTTTGGTTTCAGTGACACTGCTGTCTATTTATTCAATATATCTCCTGTTGGTGTGTTCAAAGGAAACAGGTAATTTAAGATGTTATTATACCATTTCAGTAGACTTGTAAAGAACAAGAGGTGAAAAGTGCTCCAATAAGGCCGGGTGCTCTGTGTAAGGCGGAGTTTCTATCACATTTCTGGCACGATAGAAAGGCCTAACACATTTTGGGTCAGAAGCCCAGAATTAACAAGAATTTATGATGTGGCAATGGGGAACAGCATCTGACCATCACTATAAAGAGAAAAACTTACAACAAAAAGTAAATTCTACTACCATGAAATTTTGTTTTCGTGAGCTAGAAGGAACAACTCATATAGTCTTTGCATTACAAAACCAATTGCAAACAAAATATAATGAATCTTTGTGGTGAAGCTTACCTGGAAATAGTTTGACCTTAATGGTTAGCGTGAAATTCCTGATAGCCTTTGTGGTGTAGTAGTACGTTGCCTAGAAGAAGATAAAAGGGAACAGTTTCTCCACAGAGGGAAGTGTATTTGTAAGCAAAATATATTCTAAACACAGAAATGAGAAGTTACCTACAGTGTTAAATGTCACTGTGCTCTGAAGTCCAAGAGTCTCTTTCCTTGGGTAACAATCTTGGAAGCCAGAGTCTGGAAATTATCTGTGCACAAGAACACTAATATTTTAATATGTAATTGGACACACAAGAGTTACAGCTACAGCATGTATAATGGCAGCAAACTGCCTATTTAAATTAGGAACGTACGCCTAATTGTGGACACATTTGTGCTTTGTTAGTTCCCAAAAATCTACGCCTTGGTTTCCATGCTGCTGATACATTTAAGCACAAACTTACTGTTTATTTAAGCTTCAAAGCAGAAATATCAGCTATAAGGAAATATAGAGGAAACCAAACAATGGGATGCATTTAAAAAATCATCCGTACAGTGTTACATCTGCAGTACTTCTCTTTCTGTTCTCATGCGTCTCACCATCTTCACAGTGCTCAGTCTTTTTCTCAGCCCGAATCACAACCAAGGAAAAAAAATTAACAGAGGCAAACCAATTAATAGAGGAGTTTCTCAAGCTTGACAGATGTTTAAAAAGAAGTTTTTGTTATAATTTATACCTTTCCCTGCTTTTACCAAAAACATTCCAGACTGAGAATTCACAAGTTAAGGCTTCGTGATTAGAAATAGTAAATCATCTTGTAAACTAGTGGCTGCCCTCATTTGGATCATTTAGTCAATCAAAATAAGTGAAATTGCAGAATCACGGTACTGTGTCTGCTGTGGTCAGGCTGCCAGTGCTGACTTGTGGATCCTGCTGTACCGAATTTTGTCTGAAGAGGAGGCTTTCTACATCACTCTCATTGCAGGCTCAAACTTAATATACCAGGGTAGGGATGCCACAACTTAGCATGTCACTAGGGTATAGACAGACTCATTAAAGGGGTATAACAGCCTCATTAAGAGCTCCAATTTCAAAACTGACAGCCAATGATAACATTTATAGACGTCAAGAAGACATTCCTACATGTTTCAGCCCTAGTAATTACAAGAGAGCTCTCTATTTACTTGCAAAGGGCAGATATGGCTGCACAAATGGGTGGTTAGCTGAAGAGGAATCGCAAGCGTTTTTACTCAGCAGCTTTCACTGGGGTATTTGTTACCTTTTCCTTCGTTTCTTTTCACACAGGCTGTATGGTGTATGAAAAGCTGGGTGAGCAGGTCTTCGGTACCCCAGGGAAAATGATTGTCTTTGGATCTACATCTCTCCAGAACGTTGGAGGTAAAGGAGATGAGGGGTATAGAAAAACAAAACCCAGGAACATCCTAATAATGTTATGGCTACCAACCAGTTAGGTTCCTCCTTCTCTCAGTGACATCTTGGGATCTTCATGTTCTTTAATACAGCTGTGGCTAACTGTTGCACATAGCCCTTTAAGGATGCTGTATTACTGAATGATCAGTAGTGTATGGTCGGTTACAGTTCGGGGTCTTCTATCATCTGATGCTAATGCGGGAAAAGATTCAGGATGCTTCTCTGTGCTTGTTCCATAAAATATCTTACCCATTTTGTGAACTTTCTTCTTTCAGCAATGTTGAGCTATCTCTTCATAGTCAAAAATGAGCTGCCTTCTGCCATAAAGTTTCTAATCGGAGAGGAAGAATCTTTTTCGTAAGTTGAATTAATGTTGGTGATTAGATTATAGAATTTAACATTGTGTAGATAAGTTTAAACATATGTTTACAAAAGCTCTTAAGTATTGGATACTCTTTAGGTTTTTCAAAGTAGATTTTCACAGGAATATTTCAGGAGGTTAATAAAAGCCAAGACAACTTTGGGAAAAAAAAGAGAGGATGGATAGGAAACAAAAGGTTAAGTCATCAGTAGTCACTCTCTGCATACCAGATTTTCATGAAGAATTGTGATTTCTACAAACCTCTTACAGGATCCAATCTTTCACAGTATTAGGCAACATTTGAAGATACTGGGAACAATGCAAGTTTAAGATACTATGTATTTCCCTGTGTTCTTAACATCTTACAGGATTTTGCCCCTGAAGCACTCACTGTCTGTCTGTATGAAATTCGTCGATACTAGCATATGATGATGACAGGCTATTATACTTAGATTTCTGCCACTTATCACTCCTTGACATTTACCAGCTTTTTAATCAAGAGATATTTCTTTATAGTGGTAAATATCCTTTGCACTGGGTTATGTGGTGTGCTGTAGTGCACGAGAAGAAGGTAGAGAACCCGTTCCTCAGGCTTTCTAAATTGGACTGAGCAGTGGAAATGTGTCGTGTGGAACCCCACTAAACGCTGTGCCTTCTCCCCTTTCTTGCTTTCCAGCAGGATTCAAAGCACTTTGCTAGAAGGAGAGAGACAGCCTTGGGCTGGGTAGTGTGTGCCGCCCCGCAGGAGCCCAGTTTGCCGCTTCAGGCACGTGCCTGGGTGGTTTAGCAAAAAAATTGTGGTGCCCCCCTCCTGCCCCACTGTGCTGTATATGTGGCCCTTTGCCTGATCTTCCCTTGTCCTGGCAGGGTGGCTTCTGTCACGTTACGGTGGGTGTTGTGCCTCTCAGTCCCACTCGCTGATCTCCGCAGCAGCGCGATATTTTGTCTAGTGACTATGAAAACCTGCCATATCTGAGTCAGAGCAATGCCATGTTCTAAGGGCTGGATACTTAATGAGACTACAAAGTTTAGATGTAGCCCCCATCTCTGCTTTTGTAGGAGCTTGTAGGGTAAGAAGACCAAAGATAGTTCTGTAACTGCAGCAGTCAAAGAGGATGACTGAGTGTGAGGAAAACTAGAGAGGGTTTAAGGTGTGCTCATGGTGTTGGTTTTTTTTTTTTATGTTTTATACAGGGCATGGTACGTGGATGGGCGTATTCTTGTTGTCACAGTGACATTTGGTATAATCCTCCCTTTATGTCTCCTTAAGAACTTAGGTAAGATACATATGCCATTGTGTGGGAATAAACCAAAGGAGCCCAGACATCATGTCATTGACAGCCACACTGGCAACTCAACTATAATTTCAAAAATGGGGTCTCACTGTAATCTAAGCAGCCTCCCTGGTCCAGGAATAAGCTGTGTTTTGAGCGTCTTGGAACAAATAAACCTAAATTGTCACAGCAGTTGAACTCAGTATAAACCAGCTTCATCCATACAATTGTGGATATTATTTTAAAAATTATAGTTAAGAGTGTCCATTTCATAAGGTTATTCTATTTTATATGTAGCCTGTAAAAATAATTTCACAAACCGTGACATTACTTTTTCTATTGGCATTGAAAGTTTTAGTGATAAGATTAATTGGGGGTATTGAAGTAAAATTGCATTTTCAAATGTGTCTGAGTCCACAGAGGCACCAGTAAGTAGGTATACAATGTATTTTTTAAAATACAATTATTTTATAATTAAGAAGTTTTGACACCAAAGTTCTATTCAGATCTTCCTTTTGAGAAGATAACCCATACTCATCTGACATGGCTCATATTGGGCAAGCTGGGTCACATGCTGATTGCAATTGCACATTTTCAGGTTTGTTTTAATTATCACAGCTCCTTTGAAAGGAAAATTAGTTAAACTGCCATAACAGTGACCCTTGGGAAGTCAAACCAGTCAAAGCAATGTTCAGGTCTGTCTGAAAGCTGGGAGGCTTGTGATGTGAGAGACTCCTACACCAACAGGACATGCTTTTGTCCTGCCCAGAAGCTCACGATACATATTAAATGCATTAAACTTTTCATGAAGCGGCAAAAAGTAAAATTCAAGATATGGCTAACAAAATAATTTTGTGTGAGATTTCCTTTTAATTTCTTTCAGGGTATCTTGGCTATACCAGTGGATTTTCATTAAGCTGCATGGTATTTTTCCTGGTAGTGGTAAGTTCAGCTTCCTTTCTTTGTTGGATGAGAGTCCCTTGATAGGATATCCACTCATTCTCTGATGTTTGAATTTTCATTTGATTTTATTATCATTATTATTGTTATTCTTAGCAATTAGCTGTCTTCCACTCTTATTCTAGGTTATTTACAAGAAGTTTCAAATTCCCTGTGGCGGATCGGAGCTAAATGCAACATCATCTATTCTATCAAATAGCTCAGCACATGAACATATGTGTAAGCCAAAGTATGTTATCTTTAATTCCAAGGTATGTTTCTTTTTATAATACTTATTTTTAATTCACATAATATATGCACCTACACCCCGTGTTCTTAATCCAGTCAGCACCATGTAGGGCCTGATTCTCCATGCTTCCACTCATGCTCCAGTGGTGAATGCACAGTGGGTCTCCTTGCCCAGTCTTACGGAGATGCCACGTTGAATGTAGCTTTTCGTGGTCTTGTTCTGCCCCAGTTGTAGATGTGCTAAGGCTGTGAGCCCAAGCTACCACCAGACAACTAATGCTTTCTTTGGGAGTGTTTTTCTTTCCACTGTTTCTTACTATCTGTGCTGCAACTGCGCCTTTAGGCTGTAGTTCAGCAGAGGCTGAGTAAGCCATTCCTGCATTCAAAGCCCAGAAGTAATCCCTCTGTCCTTCTGCACACAAACCACTTCTTTGTGACAGGGTATGTGTTTTATGTAGCCATACAGTGACCTGGATTGCAAAAAGGATACAGTTGAAAGCTAATCCAGCAAAAATTTGATTGCGTTTCAGCTGGATGCTTTCCTCCATCGCCACACAGCTGCAGGAAAAGTTGTGCCAAGAGAAATGAGAAAGAGCAACTGGGCTGTAGCTGTGGGAGCAGGAGAGTCACTCCTGTCATCTGTGCTGGGGTGCAGGGCTTGTTCAACAGCACCTTATGCAGCAGGGCGGGGTCCTCAAGGTGTTGCAGTCACATTCATAGGGAATGCACGTGTATATATAGCATATGCATGCAAAAGTTATATCTTTTTAAATTCATCCTACCAGCCTCAGTGAAGAAGTCTATCTGAGCACTTTTCTTTAGTTTGAGGTAGCCATCAGCCCAGATCCAGTGTGACGGACCAAGAACTAGTTAACTTGGTGTGCAATAGCAGCGTAGGTGTAGGTGTGTATTAGATAATGTTGAAGGGCAGTCCTCTCCTACAGTGTCAGCATTTGTCTGAGAGTCAGTGGAGGCACAGCGGAAGGATCAGTCCATCTGAATTAGGTACGCTGGAGCTGAACTCTGTAGATTTGCCCCTGGGGCGGCCAACGGTTGGCCAGTCATTTTAGCAACTTCAGTGTGTAAGAAAGGAGACAGCTTCACAGAATCAGGGGATGGCTGAGGTTGGCCGGGACCTCTGGAGGTCATCTGGTCCAACCTCCCTGCTCAAGCAGGGCCACCTAGAGCTGGCTGCCCAGCAGCATGAACAGCCAACTTGTGAATATCTCCATGGATGGAGAACACAGCAGTAGTAGCATGCTGTGAGCGAGGGAGAGGAGGTGGTACAGGCCTGGGTGAGGAAGGACCGCTGGAGAGCAAGTAGTGTATTTACTGAATCTGTTGGGCCTGGGGTGTACCCCAGGATGGCTTCTGTGGGAAGGGGATGCCTGTGCCCAGCACGAGCAGATCTCAGAGGGTTGGGGAGAGCTGGATGTAGGGATGGACTTATTTTGTCCTCACAGGACAGAACACAGAGTGATCTCTGCTTGTACCCATACCCTGGGGAGAATGGAAGCGCTGGGGTGCTGAGATCGTTTGTGAAGTTTGGCTGTACACTGAGGATTGAAACCCCCTCAGGTTTTTGGTGGAGAAGGGGGTGAAGTACCCCCTGGAGGCCTCCAGCGCTTCCTGGTGACGTAACAGTCTCTCTCTTTCCCTAAGGAAAAGCATGCTCCCCCCACAGCCCTCCTAGCCCTTTTGTTGGCCTGGGAAATGAAGGGACTCAGTCTGGTACCTTGAAATATCCATTTATTTGTAAGTTCTGCATTCCTCTTCTCTTTTCTTGCAGTCTGGATATGGGCTTCCTCTTCAGGACTTCAGCCTTAGCACCACGGGTGTGCACCCCTCTCCATGCCAAGGCAGGGTAGCGTAGCGGTGACCCACCATGCATCCCTTTCACGCGTGACGGTGTGCTAGTAACGGTGGCAGGAGCTGGGCAGGGAAACCCATCCCAGGGAGCAAAACCAGCAGCCGCGTGGCCTCCAGCGCTGCGCTCTGCGAGCAGTCAGGGCTGTGCTCACGCGACCAATGCGAAGACTTTGTCCTCCCACTGACAGAGCACTGCTTTCCATATGTCATTAAATACGTGCTAATCGACAGGTCTCCTGCGCTCTCTGAAGGCAAGAGTCCAGAGAGCTGGGAGCTGAGGTAGTTGAACACAGCTCATTTCTTCACACCGCTGGGGGAAATACTTCTTAACTTCTTTTCTGAAATTCTCTCTGAACAGACCGTGTACGCTTTGCCCACCATTGCTTTTGCATTTGTGTGCCACCCATCAGTCCTCCCGATTTACAGTGAACTTAAAGAGTAAGCCTTTCTCTTTTTTTTTTTTTTTTTTTTTTGTCTTTTCCCCCCCAGTTAATTGTTTTGAACCGCTTTCCATGGAAAATGTTAGCGCAGAGGTGCTCTGAGTCATTCATGCCATTTGGAGGAGATGTGATTTAATAACACCCAAGAAGCCAACAAGCGTGGCTGTTGGCTGGGAAATCTGGCCTCCCAGGCATGCCACTGGGGTGGGGGTGAGGGAGGCCAAGGATAATGCAATACTTTGGGAGTTTTCTCTGGAGGTACACGGCAGCCTGGGGAGAGCCAAGTTGTGGTGGTCATTATTTGGCATAGGAGAGGGGCGTATGTTCTGCTGACGGCATTTGTTCCAGTGCAACTAAAAATCTGTTGCAGTACCAGGAAAAAAAGTACTTTCAGCCTTACCCCATCCCTAAAAGACCTTTGCCAGTATGGCTGTCTTGCTGACACCTCTGGCTGGGCAGGGCTGTGGGGAGCTGGAGACTGGCCCTGCTGCAACATCGCTGGCAGCCCTGGGGGGCTGCAGTGGGGTCCTGGGCCATAGGGGGAGACCCAGAGGAGAGGTCGGGGTCAGTCAGACCCATGGGTGCCCTCAGGTTCTGGCCACTTGCTGGGCACTTTAAGTTCCAAGTGACTTCAGCGGGTTCCCAGGTGCCTATTTAGGGCATCCCTGTGTGAATTTAAAAGCCCAAGTTTAGGTACTGGAGTGTGAATATTTCAGAACAATTATCTGCAAATGAAATGTTTACACTTAACCTATTTTACAGGTCTACAGTGATCTGCATACTTTCATTATTTTCTACCCATGTGGACACAAATGTTTCTCTGCAAACATTCAGAATTTTGGAGGGGGTCCCCTCTGTATGATTTTATTCTTCCTTTATTTTGACCTTTTTATTTAATTACTGAAGTGTTTAAGTTAGTTCACCCTTTACTGTTTAAGTGGGTATGGCTGGGGGGCAGAGCCACAGGGCAGCCCCACCAGTTCTTGACTTAAGCCCCAGCTAGGGTCCGTTTCCCCAGTCCTTCTTTTCCTCACGTAGCTGTCAATGGATTCCTGTTTTAAATGAAAATGCATTCATCAGTCTCCCCAGAATGACTATGCTTATGCAAAGACTTAATAAATTTTTAAACAGCTATTGAAAAATCCAGCCCAACCATTTTTATGTGCTCTTTTTTTCTTCTTTCTCCAGCCGTTCACAGAAAAAAATGCAGTTGGTTTCAAATATCTCATTTTTTGCCATGTTTGTGATGTACTTTATGACTGCCATATTTGGCTATTTGACTTTCTATGGTAAGTATGCAGTTCTTTACTGATCGAAGTAGAAAGGGAATACTTGTGAAAGCAATAGCGTATCCCAGCTGGAAAGGAAAGTCCCATCCACTTATATTAAAATACTTTTTCAAATAATTTTCCTCGCAAGTTTTTATATTGGAGGTACAAATCCTTTCCTCCCTTTCCCCTATGGATGAAAAGCACAAGTGAAAGTATTCTTTGCAAAAGGCATATTGAAAATATGAGGGAGAGATTTGTTTTAACAGAACTGGGGATTAGCTGAACCCCGCTAAGATTTTCATTCCCAGGTCCTCACCTGAATTTTTTGCACATTGGTAAAGACTGAAGCACGTATATCCGCATAAAATGCGAGAGATTTGAGAGCAGGTGCTAGGAAATGAGTACCAAATCAGCCATCACAGCTTTTTAATTTTCTTATTGATGCTTTTGTCATAGAGGCAAAGGAACAAATGCTTTCCCCGTGTCCCTAGAGCTGACCCCTTCAGGTCTTGGTTAAATAAACTGGCAGTGAAGGTGGGGAAGCTTTTGAGTGTTGTCCCAGCTCAGCCACCAAAGGATGGTCATTTCAGTGTTTGAGACTTGCACCCTGCCTCTTCTCATGCCTATCTGTTCACTGAAAGAAACGAACAAATTATGTTGTATCGCTAAAGGATGCAGTGCCTACGCCCTAGAGGCACAATTATTAAGTAAAGTAGGATAAAATATGAAAGTTGCCCAGGAAGATGCTCCCATGTTCCAGTATAATGGGAGCGTTGAAAAGTAGTGTCTTTTCCTGTAGACCATTAAGGGGTTACAAGACAGATGACAAACCTGATGTTTGCCTTTTACCTCTGAGCCACCAACAGGTCGTCAGTCTTCTCCACCCTATTCCAAGTGACCTTTCCGTTACAGTCTTCTCATTCATGATACCGTTCCCTGTGAGCCACCTATTGCAAGAGAAAATAAGTAAATATGAAATGTGGCGCTTTTTCTTCTAAAGGTGTACCTATCTCATATTTGTTTTCTCAGGCTCTCATGCTGTTTATGAGGCCTATGCATGCATTGAAGTAACTTGAGGTCATCTGTTCTAATTTTCCCAATAAACCCACAAATACGCTGCAAGTGACAACAGCGACAGCCACTCTCATCCAGCTGCTCCCGTCTAACACATTTTTGTAGAAATGCATCAAATTAGCAGCCCCAGGGAGCAAGTGGGTGTAAATCAGCACGGACCCCTTCGCTTTGGCAGGGAGGAGATTCTGATGTGATTGCCCCAGGGATCTGAGGAGGCAGATCCGTGGTGCTCCTCTCTGGGAATCTCCCACACCCCTCAAGGACGAGGGTCTGGAGTCCATGGAGGAGGTAGGGGCTGCGTCCTTCTGGCCCTCCCAAGGGGGAATGGCGGAGGAATCCCTGGGGTGTCTCGTGTGCCTCTCCCCACGTCAGGCGTCCCCGCTGCCCAGCGCCGAGAGCCCGCGGGTGGAAGCTGCGTGGCTCTGCTGGGGCTTCCACAAGGGCCAGTGCCATGGCAGGCAGCAAAAGCAACACTGAGGGAATACAAATTTCTCCATTTTGATCCTTCTTCCCACTGAGACTGACAAGACCTTACCTTTCGTATGTTCACTTACAGTTTTCTAACCCTCTCCTCTACCCTTACTTGGGTAAGAACAGCGTTTTTATTGTGGCCATTTCTTATTTACACCAATAGTACTTACTTGTCTGTTTGCTGTGTTCTCGAAAGTGTTGCAGTGATGACTATATTTACATTACAGAATTACAGAAAAGAGGTGTTTTTCTTCCCCTAAAAGGTCACAGTGTGGTTGGGCTCTGTGGTGTATCTAGCTGAAAGGAAAACAGACCTTCAACTGTAAGCCTTGCCCTTCACTTCCTACCTGGCTGCAGTCCGTGAGCGGTACAGAAGTTGCAGTCTGTGCTTGCAGGAGCAGAGTAAGCTCTGTGTTGCAGAAGCTGTGCATGTGCCCGGCTTGAAAACCCCACTCCTAACCTGCAGGGAGGTGGGAGAGCATTTTCTTTCTCCTGGTGGGGATTCAAGCACTGCGTAGGTGGTGTTGACACATAGTCTCTCCCCAGAAGGGTGTCCTGGGGGGAGCGCAGGCATTGCACCGCGGGACAGATCCCTCTGCCTCCAGGAGTACGTGAGGTTTTACCAAGCGCCGAAGATTTTTAATGAGACAGGGCTGCCGAGTTCCCTTTGAGAAGTTTAGTTTAAAAGCCGTTATGTTTTACCACCAACATTTTTTAAGATTAGCAGGCAGAAACAAAACATGAGCCTAAAAAGGGGCAGCAAGTATCTTCTCTGGCACACTTAAGAGCCGCCCCCTTGGGTTATTCCTCCTAGGTATTTTAAAGTTACAAAGCAAACACATAGGTCAGTCAGCAACTCGGTTTCGCTGTCAGCACACACAGACCCGCTCTGCACTATTTATCACAGCTTCAAGGAAACATTTTTGCAGGAGGTCGTATTAAACTACCATCAGCGCCTCCCCGTTAGGCACTCCCCTGTGATTTGTCTTGGCTGCTGGGGCCACCGGCGGCATGGGGCCAAGCTGCACGCACTGCTGGAGGGGTGGCAGGTTCAAGAGAAAAAAACACCAGGGCAGCCCTCGGAGGAGCTCCCAAGGGATTTGAGTGCAAATGTCAGAGTGTCCCACTGAGAGTTGTCCCGAGATAGGTTCTGTTCTTGGTTGAGAACGGGGGCACTGCTTTTTGCTGGAAGTTTATTTGCTGTTTAGACTATTTTAGCTGAAAACCTTGTAGTTTATTTTAAGTTCGGCCATTGCAGTGCATGTCGGTATTTTTGTATCGTTTGAAACTAAAAAAAAAATGCCCATGGAACCAATTAGAAATAGCTTATTTCACTCTTTTTTTTAATATATATATATATATATATATATGTAAGCAAGCTTTCATGTATGTCACTGTTGTCTTTCCTACAGTGAAAATTACCTTAGACTTAGGCATGTGCTGTCTTGAATTAGGATGCATTCCTAAGTCAGGCCTCCAAAGGATTAATCTGGAATAATGGGATCATTAGGATTTGGTTCAAAGCACTGTTTTAACTCAAGAATGTTTCATTCCATACTCTTTTGTTTGCAGATAAATCACTTGTTGTTCAAGAAGGCTGTTGTTAAGCAATGATTTTTGTGAATGAATTGCCTGTTCCCCAGAACACTTACCTTACTGTCTTTTCCATAGACAATGTGCAGTCAGATCTGCTTCACAAGTACCAGAGCAAAGATGACATCCTCATCCTGACCGTGCGCTTGGCTGTGATCGTTGCGGTGATACTCACGGTGCCAGTGCTGTTTTTCACTGTGAGTAAAATGTTCCACACAGTCTGGAAGTTGGTAACGGCTGTACACAGCACATTTCTTCAAAACAGCAGTTGCCGAGACAGTGAAGTTGCAGCTACAAAAAGAGCTTGAGCTTGGATCAGTCTTTTCCCACACCAGACTTCCACTAACTTCTGGAGAAGTTCTCCCTGAAGGACATAAATTAATCGCTTTTGGTCTTAAATCTGTTTTAAACTGAATCCACAAGGGCCCTCTCTTACTTCACATTACTTCACTGGAGCAGGCTCAAAGGTGAAGTTCATTTTTAAGCGCAGAAGGATCCCAAAAGACATATTAGAGAGGAATATCCTGCTGCAGAGGCATATGTGTACCTACAGTTTGAAATACCAATTTTAAGGATTATTTCAAAGGACATTACATCAGAGTCCCCAAAACTTCTGACGGATCTATGCAGCGCTTGTTGCATGAAGGACCAGTTAAAATAAACAAGGGAAGCTTTGAATTGGCTTATAGACTATTTCTGACAGAGATCTCTCTCTCTTCCTACAGGTGCGTTCATCATTATTTGAGCTGGCTAGAAAAACAAAATTTGACTTATGCCGTCATGTTTTGGTTACTTTTGTTCTTTTGGTTATCATCAACCTGTTAGTCATTTTTATCCCAACCATGAAGGATATTTTCGGTGTTGTAGGTACAGTATCCTGGTTTTGTACTGCTAATAAAAGACTGTTGCTAATCAGCAACACTATAATTAGCTGTTGCTTACAGCTAACAAAAATCTTTTATTTGAATTTTGCAGGGGTCACTTCTGCCAATATGCTGATTTTCATTCTTCCTTCATCTTTGTACTTAAAAATTACACAGCAGGATGGATCGAAGTTGACTCAGAGGATTTGGGTATGCATTCTTTCACATCAATGCAACGCTTTCATCATTTTCCTTATAATGTGCTAGATGCAAAGCGTACCTAATCTGAATGTATGCGTGAGCTTCTTTACGTTACTTTCCCTCCCTGCCTCAGTCAGTTGGCCGTCGTGCTTGCCCTTCTTCGCAAACCCCAGGGGTTTCCCAGCAGAGGGACCATACCACACAGGGCACCCCATGTTCTGGTGGGCCTTTCTCTGCGGGGTGAGGGGCTCTCCCACCGGCTGGCAGGCAGCAGGCAGCTCTGGAAGCAGCTGCAGCTGTCAGCAGGGCCTCCAGCCCACTTCAGCCAACCTTCCAGCCCAGCAAGCTTTCTCCATTTCAGTGTGTTGATCCAGAAAGTGTGCAAAGCGCGCCATTTGCAATATTCCTCATGATTTTAATGGACCTGAGCCAGACTTACGGTGCTGCCACCAGAAGAAGCCAGCTGAAATGTTAGCCCTTTGGCATGCATGACTAGATGGGAATGGACCTTGGAAAGATTTCCTATGAGCCCCAGAAAGAGCTGCAGCTGAAAAGACACAGCATTCCTATGTATTCCCGGTCTTAACAGGGCATGCACTGGAAGCATCATAAGGTCAGACCTTCCTGCACTCAGCAGACCAGCAGGAAACCCGTGTTTCACTTCTGGTTTCATCTGCAGACCCCAAATCGAAAGGGCTGAAATTCAATGACACATATCCGATGGGAAGAGTATACTTATTTCCATGAGGCTTTGTAAAGGGCAGAGCTGACTGGTCCTAAAAACAGACTCACTTAATCCTCTTTAGAGATGATCGGTGTTTAAGAAGTGAATTGAAAGGAGAAAAAAAATGGTTTTGGTGTTCAACTAATTATTAATGACACTAATCTGTTTAATTATCTGTGGGTCTTGTCTTTACCAGAAGTGCTATCCCATTTTAGCTGATAACTTTGATACATCACCTTACTGCAAATCTCCTTAAGAGGAGAAGTTAACATACTTGAATTAATTGTCTTTTCTTTTTATTCATTAATTTTCTCTCTTTTTGTTCCAGGCTTCTCTTTTCTTGGCACTGGGGATAATGTTTTCCCTAGTGAGCATTCCCTTGGTCATCTATGACTGGGTACAATCAGGAGGCAGTGCTGAAGGCCACTGAAGTTCACCTCCTTCTGAAAAGAAGACACCCCCGTTCGCTACACACCAAAATCGCAACCATCGGTTCTGTTATCTATTCCATCTTTTGTGAGTTTACTCAAATCAAATCCAAATAATGATTATCCAGTACTAAAAATACTGTTATGGGTGTATTTTCTTGCAGAAACAGACCCATTTTGCCAACAGGCATATCACTCTGTCCCCCGAGTTATCAAATCAGCTCTAAGTTTGTGTTGTCCATGAGGCTATATAGAGCGTTGCTCATAGGAATTCATCACAATTGATTTGTTTCCCCTCTTTCACCCATGAATTGTATTGTTCCATTATTATCCTTAGCCCTTCAACCATAAGCTCTGCTCCTTTAGGGCAGCAGCTCCTGTTGTTATCAATCCCAACTGGAGTGATGTCAGTTCACACCCTTCCCCCCCGGTCTCTTAGCCAAAACTCTGCCCTCCAATTGTACGTATCTGGTTTGTTGGTTTGTTTGTTTGTTCTGTTGCTGTTTCGTGCACCATTTGCTTCACTGGGTTAAGTGCAGCATTCTGGATATGGACACGAAAAGCACCATAAGAATGCAAATGAGCGCTATATAAGTGTAGGTCCTAAATCTGGTGCTTCTTTCTGATGGTTTAGTGGGGGAGCCAGCCCCAGGGCTTGGCCCTTTTGTAGCTTTGGGGAACAGACCTCTGCGTGTGTGTGCCTTTGTGACGGGGTGCAGGGAGTACAAGGACAGCCACCGTTCCCCAGGCACACTTCAGTTGGAGCCTGACCAGAGCTAGACTTGATCCCAACCCATAAGTACCTGAGCCTGAAGAGAAGCAGATGCTCCAAGATTTCCATAGGAAGCCTGCATTTTATTCAGCATTAAACTGTTTACTAATGCCCCGCTTGTCTCGGACAAAAAAACCAAGCCCCAGTTTTATCAAAACCTACGCATTTAATCATACCTCATGCCCTTTCCATTCTGGGATTCATTTGTACATACCTTGCAGAGACTCGCTCCTCTCTCTTGTCTTATCCTCCTCCCACTGAAGTCAGCGGGAGCAGGATTTGACTCACCCTGCCAGACTACTGGATTTCTAATGGAAATTTCAATCTATAACGTTTCTTTAAGCAAGCAGAAACACTTTTTATATTTAGTATGTTTCATTACATTTCTGATCCTCCATGACAAAGACATTCAGTTACTATTAGCAGAAACACTGTAACTTGCATCTGTTGTCCACAAAATAAGCATTTGCCTAATGCCTTATAGCTGGTGTAGAGAACTACTTGTAGAGACTCAAATGCTAAGCAGGTGATCGTTAACCATCCTGAGCAGACATCTTCTATTAGTGCACTGCCAGCAGCATAAACGTGTTCACTTTGTGTCGTTCACCATGTGAGCTAAAAAGTGTCTCAAAATACGAACCCAGCTCCCACTGAAAGAACTGGTGTCTAAAGGGAGCCCTGCGTCACGCCCAAGGGCTGAGCGGTGCCCTCAGTATGCTCGAGCCATACCTGTCAGTATGCAGTGACCCTCTTGTTCCCACTAGCTGGTCCATTGCCGACCCCCATTGTAACTGTGGAAGGAGACTGTCATCAGCTGTGAGGAACCTGTCATTGCAGCTTCCTCTTGTTAAGGTTAGGGGTGGAGAATTTGGGATCTTGGGGTTTCTGTGAGCTATTGAATTGCCTCAGTTGCCTTTGCCTTGTCCTACACGGCTTGAAGTCACTGAGAGTTGAGATCACAGAGCACTTCTCTGGCCCTTGAAAGTTGGTTTCTAAGGGTAACATCCAGAGAGCTTAGGTTGGGGCCTTTCTTGGAATTTGGGCATCGAGATGCAGACCATTCATGCTGCAGAAACTAAGCCTACTAAACCCAGACCTGTAGATCTGTACCTCAGCCTCGGCAGTGAGGGACCCGGCTCTGCCAGTACTCCACTGTGATCCAGAAATAAGGCAGAGCTGCCTACCGCAGGCTGCCCAGGTCCTTGGAGTAGCCCAGCAGCAAGAACAGAACTGGAAGCCTCCTCCCTCTGGGCAAAGTGACCTGCTAGACTGCAGAGCAGGTTCCATTATTCTGTCTTCCTCCTGGCCCTTCAGACCTTTCCTCACAGGCTCCCAGCAAGGTCTCCGGTTCAATGTCCCTCCTCCCAGGCACCGCGCAGCCAAGCACTTAACACACAAACCGCTGAGCTACTTGGGACCCCGAGGCTAAGGTCACTTGTGGTTTCCTGCAACTGGTCTCAAACTCTTGCCTGCGATGGTGCAGGTCACCAGTTGTCTCTGCGCTGTCTCTTTATGAGACTGATCCCTGCCCTTATTCACAGAGAAGTCCATACCATAGCCCAGATGTTTGTCAAGCTCTGGAGACGAGAACCTATGCTTGGTTCCTATCTCCTCACACCTCGTTCCAAGCATCTTCCCAGTAAGTTTGTGGCTTCCCTTTTGCAGGCACACAGACTCCCTGGTGAGCAGGAGCCCAGCATCTCACTGTTTTCTGACTCAGCTTGCTAGGGTCACGTTTCAGGTTTTGAGGTGCCTTATAATCTCTCTGGATCTTATCCTAAAACACTTAACTCAGACCTGAGAATACTGTACAGTGTTATCCTCAAGATGTTCCAGGGCCCTCCTGCTTTCCTCCCCTCTTTATCCCTCTACTACTGATTTATGAGCAGTGCAGCTCTGTGCATTGGGGGGTTGTGAGAGAGGAGATCCTGGGAACGACTTTCAGGTACCCGGGTGTGCGATAGAGGTCTGATCTGCTGCACAAGGTCCCAGCAAGGTCACAACTGTGACATCTCCCTCCCACCCACCACCATCCCCAAATAGTCTGTAGTCTCCTGTTTAAAATACCAACCATTGAGTTTTGGTACCCGCCTTCCTTCAACTTGAAGGGCTGTTGGGTGACCCATTGCTCCTTGCATCTTCCCAAATCTCCTCCATCACTACTCCTCTCCTTCCTCTTTGCTATTCTGCCACATTCTTTTTCCCAGTTTATTTGTATAATGGAGTTTTACTGGATAAATAGGGAGAAGAATGAGCTGGGTGTGTGCATAGAGTGAAATTAACCTGAGGTACTGGACCATCAAAGCATATCTTAGATACTGAAAAATAGATACCCAAAATATTGAGTCTTTAAACAGACTTTGTTTCTGGGTCTCTGGAAAAAAAAAGAGAAAAAGAAAAAAAGAAAAGAAAAAAAGAGGGAATTTTCCTTAGACTGATTTATTGGCATCATATTTATAGATATTTATGGAAAGGAATCATGTGTTTATTGATGTCTGTGGTAATGAACGTGAAATAACGTGCTTTTTGTTTTCTCATCAGGTTTATACATTCTTAACAGAATGCAATAGACCCTGCTGTAACTGTCAACATCAGTGATGGATGACAATATTTGTATGAGGTTATCTGTAAAATGTACTGCTGTTATTCAGTTCATTTGGAATAGTGAACTTGTAGCCAACAATGTACGAGTCCCACATTTTAGCTAGGATTTTAAGAGCACAGTGAAATGCTGTAGGAGTTTCTCTGTTGTTAAATTAATAGGATCCAGAGTACCGTATCTACTTAGTAGGTGGCAGCATGCTTTCTTTTCATAGAGAGTTTATCACTATTGTGAGCACTGCAAATGTCATAGACTGGATGCAAAATTGCTCCAAATAACTACAACAAATTACTTTAAAATTCTCATTTGCATTATAGCAACAGTTGTGTGGTGAGGGACAAGGAAGGACTAATTAGAAGCAGGGGTTCCTAATAAGATTGTAGGAGTTAATTCTACACTTAAAAGGTGGCCTTACTGCTTCTCCTCGTCCACAGCACATTGCAAAGAAAACAGTCATGAGCTTAAAGCGCCCGTACAGCTGCAGAATACAGCTGCCCTTCTCTGTCCAATGGCAGATCTGCCTAGTAAGTAAAACACAGTAAATTGTTACTTGGGAACAGTATCTCCGGAGCAATGACCTCTCTGGGTGGTACTTACTCCTGGTCAGAGGGCCAGTGTCGAATCCATGCACTGGCACGGACCTTTTGCAGGGCTGACACGGACCGAGTGGTGGTGCGTGGCCCGTGTGCAGGCCCAGGGCAGAACAGCCAGTCTCATCCTGGGAGGTCAGGGCGAGGGGTGCCCGTCTGCTCCTGAGGGCTGCCATCCTGAGCCACGTACCCACCCACAGCTTGTGGCCCACTTGCAATAGGTCACACGTGCAAATGCGCGTCGGGTGATACGTGGGTTGAGTCTGTACGTCTGCCTTACAGTGCATAAGCACCACAGCTCGCTTTGGTATTATTAACAGTAACGATTAATGGTGTCTCTAGCTTATCTTTAAATGAATAAGTTTCTTTGCTTGAACCTTACATTAAGGCTAAAGAGCATCTTGGTCGAAACAAAACTCTTTCCAATGTGGTGGTATCCCACCTCCAGTCCTACTGTCCCACCCCAGTGCCTATAGGAGAAAGGCACAGCAGAATGTACTCAGCTCCATCAGCAGCTCCACAAGATGGCTTTATCGCCTGGCACCAGGGTGCTTTCTTAAACAATTCCCCAGAGCCCTTGCTGTCAGGAAAATCCTTATTTCCTGTAACTTACACAAAGAATGTTTTATTTGTATCTAATGTAAGGATTTCTGTAACAAACTGTGAAAAAAAAAAAAAAAAGATAATGAATTAATAAAAAGTACAGGGCTGGAAAGGTCTAGAATTCACAAATTGTACACATGCCTATGTTTCTGAAGACAAATCTATGCAGTTGTGTTGTATTGTAGGAAATTTCATTTTTATGTACATATATATATTGTAAATAAATAGGATGCTGTATATTTTTGCAGTTGTTTATCCCCTATGATATAGAAGTGTTGAGATGGGCTCTGCATATTAAGAATAATTTTAATAGAAATACAAATACTTTCGCTTCTGACTTAGCAAAACGTGTATCCTTTCCTTTCTCCCAAGAGTCCACAAGTTAAATCCTAAACTTGAAAATATTATTACATCACTAATGTAACAAGAACAAGAGAAAGAAAAGGCTCGGTGAAATTGCTTGGATTAATTCCAGTGCATGACTCCCCGTTTTCTCAACCGCAGGTTAGCCAGTCTTCCTGCTGGGTAAAATACCTTCCCTGTAAAGGGCCCCTTTGGTACCCAGGAACCTCTTACCTCCTCAGCTGAGGCCAGGTGGTCGTAAAGGGCTGAGAAGGCTTTATGGAGAAACCAGACCAAACTGCAGCCAGCAATTTGACCCAGCATTATACCATGTTGTATCCAGGCATGTATTTACCCAACTAGTACAGACAGCAGTCAGGGCAGGACTTCTGCATTTCCATTTTCAGCAACCAGAAACACCTGTAGTTCAGGAAAAAAGTACTAAAAGCCAGGAGTGGGCAGCAACCAGAGCAATTTCTGCCACTTCAAGCCTGCTCCCTTCCTGCAGAGTCCTGTGTCTACTCCTCCACTGCAGACCCAGGTACACTGCTATCATACAGCCAAAACACTAGCACCTGAACAGAGCACCCCCAGCCTGGGACTCCTAACACATCCCACCCTGCGAACAGGTGGGCAGAGGCCAGTATTTTGGTTGTGGGATAGCTGCGTGTCCAGGGGTGAGGATGATGGGAAGGGAGGGTTGTGTATGTCCTGCAAGTGCCTCCATCAAGAGCCTTGCATAGACTTTCTCGCTGGTAAAGCACAGAAACATGTTTTTTTCAGGATTGCTGAAAAACAGAGGTTGAGAAATGCATCTAAAAATAATCGTATTTTTTTCCATGTTTACTTCATGGTCTTGGATGAAAATGAAACTTGAAATAATGTTTGCTTTCACCGTGAGTATAAATTTGAGGGGAAAAAAACTATATGCAGTCACTTCTACAGAGCTTTTCAAATTAATACAAGTGTACATTTTGTTTTCACTGTTAAAGCCAACAAAATATAAACTGTAAAGGTATTTTTCCACAAGACTTGAACTTTAACTTGTTTATAGAAACCTGTTTTTAGTGTCCCAAGGTATGTTAAGGCTCATCCAGGTCCAGTATAAACAATATTGTTTGAATGATGTACACTTGATATGAGCTCGTCTTTAATATATTGTTGAAGTGAGTCATTTTGCTCCTGCTAACATCACCATACTTTGTGCTGCTCATATCCAAGTAAAAGAAGCATTTTTTTCAGTTTCTGTGTGTAAATAATAATAAAAAAAAAATGTATTAAGTTCTATAATCTCTCTGTTACCTCTATAGTTTTTAAACATTAAAATTGTGATCTAAACATGTTGGTGCTATACTCATTCTTTCAAAGGGATGACTACATATACATATAATGCCTTAAACAGCACGTGCTCCCCACTCTTATGCAAGTATTTTCACTGAACTCATGGCACGCAGCTCTTGCAAAGCCAACTGTATTAGATTCAGTGCAGTATATAGAGCAGGGCATCAGTAGATGGCTATGGAGCACTAACGTAGTTTCCAATACAGTTTTAGAGGGACCTGAAGCCAGAGTGTATGGTCACCACAGACGGGTTGCTGAAGATGACAGCACTTCCCAAGCCCAGTGCTTGTTTCCACCTGCTCCTTGAAGACTGTCCCGAGAGCTTGCCAGTGTCTCTTTCAGGGTCAAGTCGGGCAGTTTAGATTTGAGGGCTGCTGTTACAGTTAGGTTTGAGTTCAGGTGCCAGACTGGTGTCTGGAGTGACTAAACTGCTGCCAGACTGTCTACTATGGAAGCAGAAGCTGTTAGCAGATGGATGAGGATACCCCAGCCAGTAATGTCTTAAGCATTCCCAGCTAGATCTACCAGACTGCCTCTGTCAAAGCCTTAGAGGGTACAGAAAGTGCCTTTGACCGCTAATTTTGCTAGTGCTTAGACTGTAGTGACCACTTACAAAAAGACCTCTTGGCTAGAGTCCTAGCCACACAATTGAAGAGCTTACTTGACTGAACAGGATGAGTGCAGCCAGCACCTCTGCGACACAGCTCCCAGGCCCCCCCCTCTGCAGAAGTGATGGGAGGATTTACATATCAGAGGATCCTTGACAGCCTTTGCCTGGTCCCCAAGCCCAGGGAAATGCCTCAAAGGCATAATTCTGAGAGCACAAGAGGTACAAGCTTCTGCGCTGACCGGTCTAATACCTCTCCTGTTTGGCATACAAGTTGCACCTGCTTCTTTACCCAGCCAAGCTTAATCATCTCATAGCCATACCTTGAGACATAGGAACATGGGTTGTGAAGCAGAGGAAGAAAGAAGAGAGGCTATAGTTCTTTTTTTTCCTTACTTGTAGAGACAATAATAAACACCTGTCACATTCTGCAGTGCAGTCTGACAGCTTCACCTGAAGCTCACCTAAAACCACACAGACAGGAAAAAATACCAACCTCCTTTCCAGCTGCACTTCTGCCCTTGGCTTGCCATGGTCTTGTATCCCCAAAGTCAGACAGATCGCTTGAGTTCATCTGACCAGTACCTACTTGGGGTGGGGAAAAAAAAATAAATTACTATTTCCTAAGGCAAGAGATGCAGCTGTCTGAAGGAAGAGATTGCCCCATATGGTTCAGGTGCAGCCTTAGTTTGACTTGAGTTCATGCAAAATTGCAGTTAGTCTTCAAGGTGAAGCTCAAATTCAGGCCGCTGTTAAGATGTTTCATTCCCCACTACACCAAGAGCTGGAAGTAAGCACTCGCACCAGCTTTAAGAAGCGTGGAGACGGTAGGAGCAGGGACAAGTGATAAGTCCATTTCCAAGCCTTTCTAACCATAAACCATAAATTGAACATAGGCTTTGCTTCTTACACCCTGTCCTCAGACCCACGCAGGACAGCAGCACCATTTGCTTTGCAGGCGGTTGTGTTAGCAATATCTGGCTGAAATACTGACTTCTTAAGATCCCAGTGTGGTTAGAAGTTATCAGGCAGCCTGGCATCTGTGTTTTGCAAGTATTAAGTGCCATGCATTTCTCTTTCACCTTACAGTTATCGAAAATTGAGACTCTTAAAGCTGTTGGTGTTACACTGCTAAATGCCATGGTGCTGGCAAGAGACGGTCCTGCTGGCTTAGTGTGCCTCAGCCATGCCATGATGGCTCACAACTTGAAAAACATCAGGTTATTGGGATTCTTGGAAAAAGGTGTAGTTGGGCTGCGGCTTAGGCAATAGGGCTAGGAAAGTAAATTGTGACGGGCCGGAGTGGCGCAGGCCAGCCCTGTCCAAGAGCCGATCTGCACAGCAAAGCCACCTTGCGAGGCTGATGGCGGTGCCTGGCCCGCTGCCACCCTCTTTGAGATCCCTGTGCTATGGGCCCCCGGAGGCGGCTGCCCTGGGAAAGTGGATGGAAGCATATCATTAACAGGAGTGAGAAGACAAGAAGACATCCCCTCCTTGGAAATGCCTGTCACTGCTTAACCCTAGCTGGCAACCCCTCCCCACCCTCTGGCAATGGGATAGGGAGGAGAATAAGATAAAGGTAAAACCTGAGGTTTGACATAGGAGCAGTTTAATAATTGAAATAAAGTGAAATATAATAGTAACAACAACATCAATAATGGTATCGTTATTGTTGTTGTTCTTGCAATAGTAAAAAAGAGAAAGAGGAATAAACCCCAAGAAAAACAAGTGATGCATAGTGCAGTTGCTCACCACCTGCTGACTGATGCCCAGCCAGTCCCCAAGCAGCCACTGGTGGCTCCTGGCCAGCTCCCCCCAGTTTGTATACGGAGCACAACGTTCCATGGTATGGAATATCCCTTTGGCTAGTTCAGGCCAGCTGCCCTGACTTTGCTCCCTCCCCAGCTTCTTGGGCACCTCCTCACTGGCAGAGCACGGGAAGCTTGAAAAACCCTTGACTCAGGGTAAGCACTGCTTAGCAACAACTAAAACATCAGTATGTTACCAGCATTGTTCTCATACTAAATTCAAAACAGCACTATACCAGCTGCTAGGAAGAAAAAAACCCATGGATTCTCAGACAAACCTACCTTTATTATTCAGATGACATTATCTACAAAACCCATGATACTTTACTTTTTTTCCAACATTTTCAATTTCTTATTGCAGAAAATCAACACACTTTATTTCTCCCTTGGAATATTCCCACAGAAAACTTTTCTGAAATCACATCAGAAAAGTACTTCACAAAAATCCCAGTTTAGGGTAAAAATTATTGGTTTGAGCTCTTAAATATACCTCAGCTTGTTTTTACAGTTCAAAAGATATTCTGCTACCTCCCGGATGGTGAACATATATCCAACCCAACTCTGTTAAAATCCATTTATGCATTTTAAATGGATTTTTTTTTAAAAAAAAAGGGATACAAACTATTAAGGGAAATCTAATTTTGTTTACATGTTATATCCTTATTTACTAGTTCCTAGGCTTGGCATTTTCAAACAGCTATTCTTCCTCATCCACTAGGCTATCCATTATACCTCCTTTTCTACATTGCCATATTTTCTAATGGACTGCACAGAAGTTCAGTACAACTGGCAAAAAAGACTTCAAAACCCTCTGTAGGCCTGCAGTGATCATACGAAGAATTGTCTTTTGCTTTCAGTTGAGTAGCACAGGAAAAGGACAAAAGGCCAAAGCCATAAGCTACAGCGAGGAAAGTTCAAACTAGGCATTAGGAAGAAAATACCATGATGACAGTGGTACAATATTAGCACAGGTTGTCCAGAGAGGCTTCATCTCTGCTGTGATCAACAAAATCCATTTGGATTGCTGTTTGTCTTCATCTGGTTTACAGCTCTAACTATGTTAGAAATGTAGTCTTATTTATCACGGTGACCGTGATATGCGTATCTGTCTGGACAATATAGCTTGGTGTCATCCATCTACACACATTCAATTTCTACACTGTTCATTTTTTTCATGGTGGGGCTCTGGAAGGCAATGTAGGCCTGCAGAGTAAGGAGTGGAAATAAGCCTGTGAAAGAACCAGACCTACTGATCCTGTTTATATATATATCAGGGTGTACAGAAAATCTGGCTTGAAGACATTTTTCAGCTCACAGCCTTTCAGGTTTCTCAAACAGAAGCCATGCAGCAACGTAGCACAGAACTGTCTAGCACGGGAGGGGAAGGAAGAAGGCAGATGGGAGCAGTGTCACTGCTCACTCTGAAACTTTGTCTTAAAGTTAAGCCCACAATTCAGTTATTGTGCCTTATTGACACCACTGGAGCCACCAGCTTCCTTTGCCTATAAGGCAGAGCTTCTAGGCTCACAGTTTCACAGGGGGTGTGAACATACTGTGCTACAATTGCTGTAGCAGTTGTGAGTGTCCCCTCTGGATTAAGTAGTCCCATCTGCCAAGTTTCATTCCTATCTAATTTTTTTCTGCCTTCTGCATTGTGAAGGCACACAATTAATTTCTCCAAATTGAGGAATTGCCCCAGCATAGTGTTTTGCCCAGCAGGATTGTTTCACCAGTCTGGTTCACTGCACAACAGCCTGCATGGCAGTGGGAAGACGAGGAAAGGCTGGCAGCAACTTTTCAGTCAGCAGTGCAAACTTAAATA
>JAVJGJ010000057.1:52343399-52356284 GCA_035590215.1 Microhierax caerulescens | reverse complement strand
GCACCTCCTCACTGGCAGAGCACGGGAAGCTTGAAAAACCCTTGACTCAGGGTAAGCACTGCTTAGCAACAACTAAAGCATCAGTGTGTTACCAGCATTGTTCTCATACTAAATTCAAAGCACAGCACTGTACCAGCTGCTAGGAAGAAAATTAACTCTATCCCAGCTGAAACTAGGACTATGCCACCTGGCTAAAAGTCTCAGGTCCTTTTCCCAGAGGTAGCCAGATCCCCCTCCTCTTGCCTGCTACATGCCCTTGAGAGCGTGTTTGCCCAGTGGTCAGCAAACTTTAAGCACTGTCCTCTTGCCAGTTATGAGAAGCTGGTGAAGTCACCTAGTTTTTGGTAGCAATCATTACTCCAGACTACACCCTTCGAATGTACCAGGCACTGACTGTGTCCGTGACATGCTCCCATGAGCCCTTCCTTCCTGGTCATCTTTTGGGACTCATGCTCAAGTAAGTTCCCAAAAGTAAGTCTTTCCAAACCCCACTGTTTTCCCAGCAGTGCTCACTTCACATAAGCTTTGCAACAGCTGGACCATCCCCATTTGCAGACCTACCCCACAGCCCAGGCAAAGCTGCCGGCTCCCCTCACGTCACGTAGGAGGGGTTTGCCCAACCATTCCCCTCGCACAGCGCTGGATGGCAACAACCCTTGCGCAGAGGTGTTTGACTCTTATTAAAGAGGTGAAGACCAAGTATCAGATCCAAAAGCATCCACGGCTGCCAATTACCCCTCTCCAGGCTCGTGCCATGAGCTCATGTTGGTGAGCAGCCGAGGAGGATGAGAGGGGAGGGTCTGTTGGCCACATGTCTCCCCAGCCACCAGGACCAGCCCTGCGGAGCTCCTGGATGTGCAGTCTGCCGCAGGGATACGGTGAGTGGCAGCACCACCACAGGAGCCAAGCATGTCGAGGATAAAAAAAGCAGTTGTTCTACCTCAGGTAATTATAAGGAAGCATAGCGGAGTTAGGTGCCAAGGTATTGGGAAGTGTTATGATAACAAAGAAACTCATGAAGAGGGTGGAGAAATTTTTACGACGTGAGATCAGATTAATGACCTGTACAACGGCTGCAGTAAAAACAGCAGCATACAGATGTTACAACATTTGCAGAACACATTTCTTCAAACCATAACCAAAGCCTGTAATTTATGAGGATGTTAAAAAAAAAATAAAAATTATACATTCACTGACAAAGCCAGTTCTTGCAGACTCTGAAGTCTCCTCAGGCCTGGTGCAGGCAACAGTTCCCACTAGTATTTCTTACATGAAAGCTGGATCTCCTATTAATTTTCAGATACCATTTGTAGATAATCAGAGAAGTACCAGATGCTGGAGAAACAACTTCCCTGACATAACGAGGAATTATATATCTCTTGCAATTAGATCACCATAAAATGAAAGGAAAACAGGCATCAGTCTGCTACTCTCGCATCCAGTGGCATTTAGACAATGCGCGCAGTCTCTGTTACTGCTGCTGGCAGGCCTCCAGCAGCACTTTGAAAAGGCAGCGTGGCCTCCCTGTAAATTGATAAACAATCTTGTTGAGCAACAGGCACAGGAACATTCAAGCCTTTGTTAGATTTTTGACTTGAGTAGAGCACTAATTGGCATCTTTCTGGGCAGAACAAACATGGTCACTTCTCCACTTTCCAGAGGCAGATTATTTTAGAAAGAATCCACAGCCCCTGCAGTTAATGGAATAAACCCCAGGAATATGGGTACTAGGAGATACAGATATTTATATCTTTTTTGTTTTCTTAAAGAGTTCTGGTAGTGAAACAAGCAAACTCAGTCAGTGAAAAAGCCTGAGTAACTGAGACCCAGCTGTGCTGATGGCTTCAACACACATTCAGTATCAACACAAAAGCAGATGTGTCATCTTCACGCTGGATGCTGATTTCCCAGAGTAAAACGTGATCACTGGTTATAGCATTCAAGCCCAATCTAATCCAGAGAAGGAATGATATTCGCATCTCTGCTCTGGGCCAAGGAATAAAGAATGGTCCAAAATATTTCATCTGGGGCTGCCAGTGCCCATCAAGATGCAGAGTACTCTCTAGGGAGTAGGAATTGTACTCAGACACACATGTACCATCTAATTATCTTCCTTCATCCAGTGCTCTGTCATGTCCTACCTGCTCCAGATTACACAGGGGCAAGCTCAGCTGCTGGTGCAACTCACACTCTGGTCAGCCGTGAGGAGGAACTTCATGCTCAGCATGAGCCCACCAAGCAGAAGATGCACTCCATGCAGTTTGCAAACCCCATGCAGGCAGCTAAAGCACTGGGCAAATGGGGTGGCACTACAACATACCAGGCAAACACATCACCAGCACTTTGACTTCTCTGTGGGCTACCTCACTATCCTAAAAGAGAGGACAATAATAAATCAGTTCATTCCAGTAAGAACACGTCTATATTTACATTGCAACCCTCTACCAAGCACAAGAGACCACTAGACGTGTTTACTGCAGAAATAACCCGTACTTCCTCTGAGGGCATCTGAACACCACTCTGAGGGCTCAGGACAGCTGTCTAAAATGGGACAGCTCTTTTCTTATTTTGGTATTTACAAACAGTCCAGGTGCCAGTAAACAAAATAGGTCAAAACTAATAGCTAGAAAACACCACTCGCAACATGCTCTTTACCTACCTGCATGCTTCTGAGGAAACATCATGGTTAGCACAGCTGAGCAATGAAGACAACACCCATAAAAAGTGGGTGCTGAAGCTGGCTCTGAGAGGTGTACTTTTTAGAAGGCAACAAAGTGGACGAGGGCATTTACTCACAAGAAGATGTGTTGTTTCCAACCCCACTACTTCTGCAGCCTCAGTGGACCTCCACCAGTGCCCCACTGAAGGCAGCATTGTCCCAGCACACAGCTGGTAACACCTTTGCTACCTTGCTGGGGAAGTACGAACTTTGGGATGTTCTACGGCTCAAAGCTGCAGAAGAGATTTCATGTGTCTTTGCCATGGATGTCCCCAGCAAATTTGCAATACCAGGAACCTTCCAGGAAGATCTGGATGAGCCAAAGGCAGAAAACCCAGTCTAGTTCAATAGACTGGATTAGCTATGTAGTACCCATATACAAATGCTGTATATTTTCAAAGAATTAAGAGTTAATTAATGGCTCACAAGGATGCCATTTAGAGTGCCAAGTTTTATGAGCAAAGAAATTTAGCCACAAAGATGCTGGGTTGGTACAGAGCATAATTCACAAAGGTCACTAGCAGCCACCACTAAGTGGTAGGAACACTACTGAAAAGGACCAGACTAACTTAACATTAGTAACATTAAATGTACAGAGCTACTCCCAAGCATTACTTCCACAGACTTTCCAAGGTTCACAGCCTGCTATGAAATGGTTGAGGTCCACTGTGGTCAGTGGAATTAGCCTTAGATGTATTTAGTCTGATAAAATGTCTTAGACTTTTACAATCTGAAGAACTGCCTTAATGGATCTCTACTGAGATACTAAGTTATACATTAATTGCTGTGGGGCGTTGGAGGGGAAAGAGAAATGCTAGGTAGGCTTCAAGCTTTTTTATCTTTTATTGCTGATACAGGACTAATATGTTATTGGTTCTGGCCTTGGTAAGAAATGAAAAATTATCTAAACCGGCTCTGTTTAAAGATGTGAAGAATCAACAAAACCTCAGCAAAATGAACAGCAAAGGATGCCAGTGTTGCACCACCAAGGAAAACAGATTAAGGAATGAAAACTACCACAATGGAGTTGTAGGAGCTCCCAGTCTTTTAGGGCAACATTATTGCAAATCTCAACTGAGAACAGAAAAAAATCAAAGGCAAGTGCAAGTGCAGGTGTAAAGCTCAGTGAAATCCCATCTGATGTGTGTGGCTTGAGCTGTGAGGAGATAGCCCACACAGCTAGTGATGCCTATTGAGAATTGCACAACTGGCACCAGAGTCTTCTTTGTTCTTGTGACAACATTACTTTGCGTATGTGCTCATATTTCTAATTTAGCTATTGCTGCTCTTTTTACTCATCTCCACAGTCAGTTGAGCAAAAACATCATTAGCTATATGTTTTCTCCTTGTGGGCTACACAGCAGATTAATCCTTGACACAAATGTATCATTCTTACCCAAGTCAAGAGGTAAATCAGCACAGACACCAGCAGTTTACCACTAAACCAATAGGCTTTGTAGCAGTACTATATGCTATAGAAAATACATCTGCTCTCAACTCCGGTGAAACTGGGTCACCAGCAGGATTTCTTCCTGCGTTGTTTTATATCTGAACAAAACACACAGAAACTGAACTAACTGTTACTCCGGTGTACAAGCTCCTGATGAACCATGGAACAAATACACCAGAGCAACCACAAGGTTCACTGGGACCCAGCATTTTTCACAGGGTTGACTCTGGGTTAAGACATATACCTTATGTTTTGCTTCAATGTCCGAAAAAATGCACTCCTACCACAATGCCAACGTATGCGTGTCATTTAGCAGTGCAGCTCACGTTGCTTGTGATGGCCTTAGTCTATCTGAAAGATGCTGAGTGCCTCCTGCTTTTTCTGTTTCAAGTCAGCAGATGGTGCTTTTAGAAGGACTGTCTTCTATCTCAGCTTTACAGCCAGAAGAGTTTGGTAGACCTGGTAAAGAGATGCTCTGGCAAAACTGCATGTCACCTGGGAAGACTAGAAGGGGACTAAAAGGAAAAAGGTTGCACACAGAACTTTAATACTGGTTGAAGGAAAGACTGGCAGAGGGTCAGAAAGCTTTGTGTGAAAATATAGGTCCCTTGATGAGCCACGCTTTTATTTTTAGTAATGTGCTACACTCTCATCTCAGCATTTGACACTGCTGTTTCTCAGGAGAGTCTCAAACTGCCCCCAATGCACAGCCAGTCGAGATGGTGAAGTCTCTGTTCATGTCTCTATTCTTCAGAGAGGCACAAAACAAGCTGCAAAGGAAGAAAGCACCCACAGGAGACTCAACACCTCCTCGGAGCTGGCCAGGCGAGAAGATGTTGGCAAGAAGGCCTGTTTGCCTGCTGTCCTGCATATGAGGGCCTCAAGGAAGATGGGGAGGAGAATAAGGCAGCTCAGTTTATTTATAACCAGCTGCCTTTTTAATGCTTCTGTCCTTTTCTGTCTGACTCAGCCTCTGCGCTGTGGTTGGACTTACAGCGTCAGAACACGAGCAATCTGAATGCATTTTAATGTTAGTAATAATACTGTTACATTATAACAACTGTAATTTCAGGAAAATGCACATTGTTTATATTCTCAAAATGTGCATTCTCTTTGCCTTTTTGTTGAAATCTATCCTTTTCTTGAGTTTTGATAAAGATCCTGAGCATTTCCAGGTGCCTCCCCTCTCCCTGTGCCCAGATGGTGTAGTCACAGCTGGATTTTCACGGGGGCAGCTCAGACCTGAGGCTCCCCTTCCCCACACACTGGGGCGACTGGGGGACCCTCGCTCTCTGCCTGCCTGTTCTTAAGGGCTGGGCAGAAAGGGCAGAGCTGGCTTCCTGGCCCCCAGCCGAGTTCTAGACCACGTGAGAGAAGCAGCAGCTCACCGCATGTGCCAGGCAGGCTTGCTGAACCATTCCCAAACTCATGGGGCTGGTGCTAGGACTGACTGTCCCACCTGTCATTCTTTTCTCGCCATAATAAACCCACAATTTCTCAGTCATTGCCTTTGTGCTTTCAAAGGTCCACCGGCAGCCTGGCTCCTGTAATGCTGAATGGAGCAAAGCACAGGGACAAGGTGCTCACACCCATAACCACCTGCACTGCCCTTTTGCTGGTACTGAGCTACCCTCTCTCCCTGAAGAGCAAGTGACCCATTTAAGGGTTTGCACTGCTGTGCTGTAACCTGAGTGGCATCAATGATGCTCCCATTTGGCACCTGTACTTATGGCATCCTGATATTACAATACCAACAGTAAGAAACAGACCTCTTCAGCTTTCATGGCTCCTTTGTAAAAACTGAGAACTAACACAAACATTATTCTAATGTCATCCAAGTAAAACCATAATAAATTTTGGTCCTATATAGAAAATATTTCAATAAATGAGTTCTACATCAGTTTTCTTGCTGTTTTACAGAATAAACCTTGTCAGAAGCATTTTAACTTTAGTCCAGTTGATTGGTGGGACTCAATGTGTTTCATAAACCTAGCAAAATTCAAAGCAATTGAAATCAAATTAAGGAGCATCACTGAATAGTCATATGGAGGGGACACCACAGAGGGTTGTTAGTCCCAAGCATGTCGAAGTCAGCCAATATGGCTTTCTTGGTATATTGCCGCAGCAAATGACAACACAAAACTGATACTCAGCAGAAGACCAGCAGAAGATCTGCAAACACCATAGAGGAGTTGGCTCTCTACCGTTGTCTTTGCTGTGCCTCCTGCAGTTTGTTATAACATCACTCACACATGGAAGCAGATGGCACACTACGTATGAATTTACCATGCCTCTCTTTCACAGACTTTTTTTCAGCTCCGTCTGTGCATTTTTATTCAAAAGGGGACCATATGGTCCCTGTGAAGTAGTTTATAAATACTTGTATATTTACAGTAGCAATCGAAACCAGAGTCACATGCTTACCTTCAGGAAGGCAGCTGAAAGTAGCTGGATACTATAGGGTTTGGAATGATTTCCTCAGTACAGCATAGACATATGTGATGAATAATTAAACAGAAATTGATTTCACATGGCCTTCCTGATTGCATTTGTTTGCTACTGCTGCAAAACACAAGGTTCCCAATCAGAGCTGGCTGAAGAGAGATGGGGCCACACACACTCTGACGGGATCACCTCCACCCATCATTTGCAGGCTGGATCAATGCTCCTGTGTCCCCGCTCTGCCGAGGACTGGATTAAGCTCTTGGTAGAGGGTGGCCTAGGAAAGATGGTGCTGTCTCACCAGGACACCCTCCCTTACTTCATCCTTGCAGTCTGCAGAGGCTGGATGAACACCTAGCTGAGCCCTTCTCCCAGAAGAGCAGTTTTCCAGGTGCAGATGGCTGGAGGACAGCAGATATGTAACTAGTACTACTTTCTCAAACACTCCGAGGAATAAAGGCTCCTGCAAATGACTGCCAGGCTAGTGCTTCCTTCTGCTCACCCTTCCTCTTCCTCCCCATGCACTCATTGACCATATGGTATTTCAGTCTCAGCAAAGAGCAAACTTACCTTAAGAAAAAAACAACTATCTGAAGAAACAAGACCAGCGTTACTCATGTAAAACCGTAACCTTTTTCAAGGTGGCAGTGACCAAATTAGGGGCCACCCCTGCCCCCTGAATATTTTCACTACTGCCCTCATTTTTGCACACAAAGAATGAAAGACAAAACTGCATCTCCCTGGTACTAAGGGAGGGTGTGCAAGGTCAGATGTCCCAGATACTCAGTCTCCTCACTGGGGATAAATTGCCAGAAGAGCTCAGCCCCTGCTTAGGTCAATAAATAAGTGCATATTTTTAAGAAGTGCCTCACATTGCTATTAGTGGCCAGAATATGTCAGTGAGAGAGCTGTTCTGGAGAATTCAATCTCTCTTTGTAAATCCTGACTACTCATTTGAGGGCTTAACTGGGCACGCTGGAATAAACATGGCCTCTGACTCCCTAATCCCACACCTTCAGCATGAGATCCAGGCTCCTATGGTCACAGACAATCCTGTAGTCCAATTCCAACCTCATTACCCACCCCCCTGGTACAACGGCTTTTGTGTGTCTAAGAACTAATACTGGATAAAAATGAAGATAAAACTGATTAAATCTAGGCAGCAATGTTATAATTCTCTTTACTTTCCATTCTCTATTGCTTGCACTGCTGATGGGTAACAAGATTTGCTTTTCATCACGATCCTCCGGGTTGGTGTCTAAGAAGAGGGCTGCACGGCTGTGATTTACCGAGCTGGGAGGCAGGATTAGGTGGGTTATGTAAGCAGGACAGCAAAATTAATCATCATCAAAATTTAGACTCATTCCAGCGTTGTGTTGAACCCTGCTCTCCCCCCTTCAGCTCGAGGAGAAAAATGGCAGAAATCTGTACAATGATACGAGAAATGGCTTTCGGACACTGTCCCTCCTAGTCTCTTCCAGCTTGGCTGTTCACACTGCCAGATGCTGCCACCACTTGTGCGTTGGTTATCCACCATATTTCATCAGTACCACGTGCAGCAATGTGTGCCGATGGGTTTCTCTCACACAAAAGTGAAAGAAGGGTGGTATAACAAATACCTGCAGTCCCAGCCCATTAAGTCTGCTCCTGGTTCAGTGATCAGTAAATCCAAATTTGGGGAAGGTGACAGTTTGCCCACCAAGCATGGCATGACCATGGGGACAAGCACGTCCAGCACAGCCAGCCCTCAGCTCTCCAGGGGTGACCATGGGGATGGCACATGGTGGGAAGTGGAGCAGGCTGGGTTTACAGTGTTGCAGAGACACCTTCAGAGGTGTCAGGCCTCTGTAGTGCTCCAGTTGTTTGCCTTAAGAAAGCCAGAAGGGGCATTGCCTGGAATTACTGTTTTCTCACCACTTCATGAAGTGGTTACAGCACAGTCCTCTCGCTGAGAGGGCAAGTAGGGCGGCCTGTGTGTGTCCCCATCACAGCTGCTGGCCATCCCGCCCTTCCCTGTGCCTCAGGTAGGTTGCCCTGCAAAAGCACCTGTGGCAGCGTGAGCTGCCATGTGGAAAACCACCCACCAGGGACTCATCTGGTATCTTCTCCACTGCTGGATGTAAGCTTTCTGCCTGCTTTCCTTATTTAAAGAGCGCGAAAGAAGTTTTGTTTTCCACTGTTTTTCTTTCCAAGCTTGACAACCAGACTGTTCATGGTAACAGAGTTAGGTACAGATTAATGTGTTTCCATTATGAGGACTAATGTCTGACTCCACAAAGTTATTTAGGCTCCTAATAATAAACACAAGCAACAGGCTTGCCCTAGATTTCCAAACTGAAATGCCTCTGAAGATCTGGGTCTAAGTGGCTGTGTCAGTAAACCCAGGAAACTAATTATACACAGAGGGCTATCAAATGCCCAGACTAATCAGCTAAAAAATAGAGATTGCTTTTTCCTAATTGATTTCATCAACAATTATTTTGCTGTTATTGGTGATAATAGTTCAAACTCTTTTTCTCCTGATGGGATCTCCTTAAATGTTGTAATGCAATGCTTGATACAAATACACTGCACTAGTTCTGTGCTTCTGCAAAAGCTCCAGATGGTAAAAGTGACATAAAAATGAGAAATACAATTTTTTTTGTCTAAAGTAGTTCACTGTGATAAAACAAGCAAGCAGAATACCTCAAAATATTGACATTTTTAAAGTGTTATTGCTTCATATAATCTACAATATTATTGGTTTAGCAATCCTATTTTTAAAGGTATTGACCTATGTTTAAACATACCGGACCAGATAGCACGCTGATGCAAATAATAATTTCACTGATTTCATCAAAGAAGCTTGTAATTTTTGTTAAGTGACAAGCGATCCAATAGTATCTGTCCCCTATTTTTAGCTTTACTCCAGATCTCCGCATTGTCCCTGGCATAGTAAAATGACATCTTCCACAAAGACAAGAAATTCATTGACTTTGTATTCTAAACAAGCCATTGTTAAAATAAATGGAACACTCTTAACTCTTAACAATAGTAAGTCAGATGGATCTGACCTCTGCGGGTGGGACTTTAATTATGCCCACTATGTTTAAGAAAGTACAGTATTGTAATAATATTATTCATTGCATACCAAGAGTTCCATCAAAGGCCTGACAATCCCAGGAAACGATGCACATCCTCACTTACAGTACTGCTAAAATGCTGAATATGTCCGGTCATATAAAGCCTGATCCTGTGAAGTTTTGGCACCGCCACTTAATAGGAACTAACAACATCTCCGGCCATCCCTTTCCCTAAGGGATAGTCATTGTGCTCAATCACAGCTTGCCGCCTTTAGGCCTCTCTAAAAACGGATAACTGGGATAAAACTATGGCAAAACCAAGTGATATTGCTGCTGTACAGTTAAGTGTTTGTGAGGGGTGGTAAGGAAGGGGGTGAATAAATGGTTATCTGGTGGGGAAAGCCAGGGACAAGTAATTTATAGCCTGTAGAGGACAGAAGGACTTCTGGAGGGAGGGAGATTGCAACATGACATAAAAGAGGTGCCTCTGCACAGCCTGTAGTCTCTCCTATCCACTCAGTTATGAATTGGAATTCTCAGACCCCAAACCATCCTCTCGAAGGGAGACACACTGCCATGTACTGCTTTGGGGTCCAGCATGGAATGGGGGGTGGCTCACCAGGCTCTCCTGCCCAGCTGGTGGAAAGAACCATCAGGACCAATAAATCCCAGCATTTCCTTCAAAAGATGTTACTTGCTTGACAATTAGTTTTGAACCGATTTCACTGCAGTGAACAGAAAAGTTGTCCGAACGAAGTTGCTGCGACAATCCTTTTTTATTTTTTTTCCCCTACAAATACAGGATGCTGCCACTCAGTTATACTTCTCATTCACAGCTAGTAGCGTCCACAAAAGTAATCACAGCATTATTCTGAGTCACAGGCTGTGTTTTAGCTTCTGTTGAAATACTTTTTCAGGTGGAAATTAGCCACAATGTTCAAGCAGCTAGAAAATTAAACTCTTTCCCTAAGCTTCTGCTTTCATTGCAGCAGTTAGTTCTGTAGCTGGGGTCCTGTGCCTGCTGGCATTCAATTTAGTTTTGCTGAACAGCTTGCTAAATCTCTTCCCTGTTGAGAACTGCTGGTTTTTGCGTTTGCTCTCTGTTTGGAGGCCTACTGATCAATTATGTCTGGAAGATATGGGGCAGGAACCCTGCCAGCAGTTTGGGAGGCAGCATCTCTTCTCCCAAAGCC
The DNA here is from genome assembly GCA_035590215.1 of Microhierax caerulescens. Classification (NCBI taxonomy): domain Eukaryota; kingdom Metazoa; phylum Chordata; class Aves; order Falconiformes; family Falconidae; genus Microhierax; species Microhierax caerulescens. The sequence continues at coordinate 52,345,418 of JAVJGJ010000057.1, read as the reverse complement.
AGGTGGAGCACCTCTTGGGATGCTCTGACCTCCCTCTCGTCCAGCCGAGCTCCACCGTGTGGCTACTGGCGTTACTTTGCATCTCCTGCAACTCCACTCGTACAACAGCCGCTCGGTGGCTGCTCAGCAGGAGCTGCCCCAGGCAGCTTGTCTGAAGGGGCTTTCCAGCTGCTCGTCCCGACTCTCATTTGGAGAAGAGGCTCTGTTCAGAGGACTTTGCATCGTTTCCCCACAATCATCTAAATAATTAAAGCTCAAGAAAATACGAGCACGTGTAGCTAGCATGTACACAGGCTTTGTTTCCATTTAAAATGCTCAAGAATTATCTCCAGAATCAACTGAGAAGTCACATTTTCCCTCTAAAAATTAGAACTCTTCTTTACTAAAACAAGTGTAGAAATCCCCACAAACTACTGTCCCAGGAAATGTTCCCAGGAGCTGTGGGGCCCCATGTGCAAGCTGGCTGATGGGAGTTGTCACCCTGCCACATGCAAGCCCAAAGGCGCAGCTCACTCCGGGGCCACCTCAAGGACAGCCTCTCCAGTGAGCAAGCTGCACAGCTTCAAGAAACAGCACAGGAGGGCTGTCCACCTCTCTCGCTACAAAAAAGGGAGCATCTATAAGCCAGAACTGCCATCTGATAAATTCATCTCACCCTTAAATGGGTCCCTACCTATTCTTGAAGTCCTTTTGGAAAGGTGGTTGGCAATGGGGGGGAGCAGAAAAATTGCTCTCACGGGCAGCAGTGCACTCCAGGCCACCACACCACCAGCCTCCCACATGAGCTCATATGCTGATGCTGTGATAGGGAAGATGGCATCAAGGAAATGCTGCCTTTGCAGGACTAGAAAATGTTCAACCTATCCAACTTATTACAGAGGGGCTGGCTGAACACAGAGCATCCATCAGAACTCTGCTAGAGCGGGGCATTCTCAGTGCTCGATCTCATTTTTGTTAAAAATGTACAAATTTATCACTTTAGCACTTCTACTATAGACTTCAAAACAGCTGGAAGAGATTGGTAGGCAAAAATAAATACTCTTATACTATGTGCTTACTATGTTCCTTTTGAGCAGCGTACCCCACTACTTGAAATGTAAGATTTGTCACACCTCAGGTATGGATTCAGGTGCACTTTCAATGATGATCTGAGCAGGTCACAACTGACCCCCCCAAAACGGCTTAGTGTTATTAATAGCTACAAAATATATAATGTACTCCCTTAGCAGAAATGTGGCTTTCTGATTTATTACAACTTTATAACATTTCCTTCTCACTAACCTGGGAGGATGGCATTTATATGATCTACTTAGTTCTCTAGCCTACCAATTCGGAAATCTATAAAGCAGCTCATCTAATTTGGTAGCATTTTCTTTTCTTTTTTCCTGTACTTGCTCAAAAGCAGCTTGGCAGAAAAGGCCCTGGAAGTCCTGGTGGACACCCAGTTGCACACGAGCCAGCGAAGTGCCCTTGCTGCAAAGAAGGCATATGGTATCCAGGGCTGCATCAGGCAAAGTGTTGTCAGCAGCTCAAGGGAGGTGATCCTTCACCTCTGCTCAGCACTGCAGAGGCTACCCCTGCAGTGATGGGTCCAGTTCTGGGCTCCGCAGTACAAGAGAGATATAGAGCTACTGGAGAAAGTGGAGTAAAGGGCCACAAAAATGATGAAGGGACTGACTGGAGCATCTGTCATGTGGGGAGAGGCTGAGAGAGCTGGAACTGTTCAGCGTGGAGACATGGAAGCTCGGGGGGGATCTCAACAGTGTGTACAAATATTCAAAGGGAGGCTGCAAAGAGGATGGAGCCAGGCTCTTCTCGGTGGTGCCCAGAGACAGGGCTCAAGGCAAAGGGCAAAACCTGAAATGCAGGAGGTTCCCTCTGAGTATCAGGAGACACTTTTTCTCTGTGAGATGCAGCTGAGCACTGGCACAGGTTGCCCAGTGAGGTTGTGGATTCTCCATCCTTGGAGATATTCAAAAGCCATCTGGACACAGTCCTGGGCAAATGGCTGTAGGTGGC
>JAVJGJ010000057.1:52333167-52343299 GCA_035590215.1 Microhierax caerulescens | reverse complement strand
ATGGTCAATGCTCCTGAGCAACCAGCTTTAAGTGGCCCTGCCTGAGCTAAGCGGGTTTGGACCAGGTGACCTCCAGAGGTACTTTCTAATCTCAACCACTCTGTGATTCTGTGAATTCTGTCTGATAAAAAAACAGATACACAACCATCCTGTACAGGTCACACAGATACATCCAGTATGAAAACCCCACACAGACCGTGATGGGCAATGGCTCACTAAAGAGTTGCTGTGGGCAATGAGGGCAGTTACCTGCAGGCACTCCACTTAAACAGGTCTGCGGTAACAGCAAGGTGTTGGGGGAAAAAGATAACTAAGACAGTATTGGTTCCTTTGATAGCTGGTTAATTGGGTTTGATGGCTCAGATCCCTTCTGATTTCTGACATTATATGATAGTTGCAATCTGGTCACTTTTTTCTTCTCCTAGGTCCATTGAAGAGATGATGTCTTTTCCTTTCAGACACTACTCCAAAATTTATCTTTCACCTCTGTGTCCCGTGAGCCTTACTTGGGTGACAGGTTCCTATTGTGGCAGTCCCACTGTTACCCCCCGCAGAGCTGAAAGCAGCAGGGATGGAGGCCCCACAGCACATGGTGTGCCCCACGGCTCAGGGGTCCTGAGACTGCAGCAGAGGGGGCATCAGAAGGCGCCAAACTCAATTCCTATTAGGAAGGTTACTTCACTATTTGTAGTTATTATTTACAGGTGTGAAGGTGCTTACAGGTTTGGTTAGGTTTTCATTTAGTGGTTTCAATTGAAAGGACTAAGAAGCTTCAGGTGGAAAAAGCCCCACTGTAAAAAAATCCTAGCTTAACTACCAAAAATAATTCTCGAATGTAACAATAGGAGAAGAAAATAAACCAAAACAGCCTAGAAAAACCATGAAGCATGTGACGATGGACCTAGAAAATAATTACATTTGTGCTTGATTTCATATTCCGTGAGTAATCTCTGCAATTCAACAAAACTCTTCACAGTGGATAAAGCTAAGCACCTCCTCCAGTCCAGCCCAGCCCAAGGCTGCCTTAGCTTGAGCACGGTAACATTAACAACTCCTCCACCTAGCTGCCTTTTTCCATAATGTCAACCCAAGCAGCTGCAGACAAGCAGAGGCTCGTTGAAATGTTATTTTGAGAGAAGTGCCAGAAATTATTTATTTCAAAACACTTTTGAACATACTGTACTATTATTCTTAGAGTATATTAAGTGGGGGTGTACTTTTAGTAGAGTGGATGCTTAATTCTTGTTTTGGGTACAAAGATTCTTTATTATGCACTAAAAATACACCAGCGGTATTACGTATGATTAAGGGATGTCCTTTTCAGTGGTGCCCTTATTAGTGAGGCTGCTATGAAGAATGTGTTTATTAGATAGCTGACAGCACTTCAGTCTGTATTGGACCATTTGCTAGCACCTCATGGCTGACTTTACTGCTGTTTCTGGGTGATCAGCTGGGGATTACTGCCTAGGGACTATAATCACATAGCCCAGTTTGGGTGCAGTAAATCACTAATGTCCAAATTACGCTATCAACGTAAAGTATATTGTAGTAATACAAAACTAAATGACTGTTTGGAAAAGCTGATGATGGTGGTGTTGGCATTGATGTAATTCATGTGAACTATACAGCAAACTGGCTTAAGTCTAAAATATTTTTTTTAAAGTTATGGCCAACTTCTGTTCTTATTTTAGTCACTTGGATTATTGCCTGTTGTGCTTAGGATTTGACATTTGCTGAATGCATTTAAAGAAATATACACAACTCTGAAACTACTTAATAGGAGTTAACAGAAGAAACGGCCTGAAAGTCCCCTGAGAAGGTGCCCAGGCCCTGAGTGCCACTGCCTCAGAGCAACTCCCCTTTCCATTTGTGTGACACTGAAATACATTTCTGTTTTCTGCCCTCTCTGAAGAAGACCCATGCAGCCAACACAGGGGATCAACAAACTGATTTGGCAGACTCAGACTTAGTGAAAAGATGAAATGAGCCACCTCAAAATAGAAACAATTGAGTAGAATCATCTGTCTTTGTCACCACCTCACCAACTCTACCAGCACTACCAAAAGAGAACATGGATTGTCTCTTGTCCTCTTTGAGTATCTCCAAATAAGCTTAGTTTACTCACTTGGAGCAACACAGAGGGTATTACCATGTCTAGCTATGTGCTTTTCCCTTTTGCTGGTAGTTACCACCTCATAACAGGCAGCATCTTCAACGTTTCAAACTGCACAGCATACTAATGTAAAGAACCATCAGTCTGGGATTTATTGGTAGCTTTGTTGCATTTGGGTTTTTTTTTCCTGAAATGGCAACCTTCAGGAGAGGGACAGCTTAGACAGGAGGAAAAAGTAAAATTTCTTTGTATGAAACAGACAGACAATTTAAAAAGTAAAATTTCTTTCTATGAAACAGACATTTTCTGAAGACATTGTTCTCATCACATTCTTTAATTTCCCCTGGATCACGACTATGTGACATGGTAGGCTGGATTTCAGAGACACCTGATCATCCTCCAGTTACTACCAATGCTAACCACAGAGTTACAGACACAGAATTCCTCAACAGGGGGAATGGCAACTACAGGAAATTTTGAGCAGTCTGGTATATTCAAAACCTCAATGATGGGCTAATGACACTGCAAGATTGTCAAAATGTTGGACAACTGAGGAAGAAAAAGATTTCAAGCCAGACTTCTTTTAATGTTTTTTTTTTCTATGCACATTTGAACTGCAACAGTTAATCAATACTTTGGAGAAACTATGTACGTGCTAAAGATTCAGCATTTAAATTAAATATATGGGTCTCTTCTAAAGTAGAATCAGCAAAGGCAAAAGAGTGTTCTTCACCTCTCGAGGTTAAATAAGGAATATCAGACAAATCAATCCACCCTTATTTGTCATGTAAAAACTCAACTAATGGACAGTTTGCATCTGTTTGAAAAATAAAATATTTCAGATATTCACATGAGTACAAAAATATTGATTCACATGGAAAAAAGCTATTAAGTTGCAGTATTATAGTATTCTCCAGTATGGTTCAGACTGCATAAGCTCTTGATAGATGAGACATTTTCATCCCTCAGGGTAAACAAGAAGAAGAAAAACAGATCAGGAAGGAGCACTGTTTTATAAATTTATCAATGTAAGAGAGTGCTGGTATGCAATAGGAGCAGTACCTCAATCTATGGAGTCCAGCTGTGTGATACCAATTAGGAGTCAACATGCAAATAACAAAATACCAATCAATGGTCCTATGTGACAGGCCTCGCAAAAGTTTAATTTCATAGGGTTCCTTCAGTTCCTCAATAACACCTAGGCATACCTAATTTATTACCTGTTTGTAACAGAGACAAGAGCTAAAGAAGTCAAACTGATAGATTTGCAGTGAACAATTGCTTTAGCTGAAATACTATAAAATAACCAAAAAGGTGCTGTTTACCCATCACCTCATTAATCAAGAACATTAATAGGTTTATTCTTATGCCAAAAGGAAAGAAAAGACCTTACATCAAGTACATTAAGAATCAATCATTTTAAAATTCAGCATATAATTTTAAATGTTGCTTTTCCTACTGTCACATGGAAAAAGTATACATTATTTTCATTTCTATGCTTTCTATATCAAGAGGATTACAGTAAAGAGTTTCCCAAAGAGATGGCTGAATCTACAGTAGGCATGGGCTGAGACTCAGAACCAAAAGCACTTTCAGTGTTAGCTGAGAAGGAGGTATCAAACGCCGAGTCTTGCCAAGCTGCCTATTTAGACAACTTTAAATTATAAAGATAAGGGTATTCATTGATCTGTCTTAAAAACACTGATCAGCCATTATTTAAGTAAATAATATGCAGAGATTAATGCAAAAAATAAAGAAACGAGAAATAGAAAAAACAAACTAGTACTTTTAGCAAGGAGAGCATAAAAAAGTGGAAATGGATACTAGGCTTTTTGCCATTCCTTGTCTTTTTTTTGAGACTACAAGGTTTTTGAAGGAGCAACCTATGCAGCTGCAATCAAGTAGCACATCCTTGGGCAGTATCTGAAAGTAATCACAACCACAGTTACAGCCTAAAACATGCAATCCCCAGCTGTACTCATAGTGCCACCAGCTCCTAGCACCCTCTGTACCTTCACAATGTACAGCTTGTATGTGTGCTTCATGCCAGGTTTGTCCCAGCATTCACAAAGCACACGTGTGTGGTTGATTCACTTACGTTTTGCACTGTTGTTACGTCACTTGATGGAAGTGGGTAGCCAGCAGTGTGAGATCCTACAGCTCGGTGTGAGAAGAGGTTGACAAAGGAGTAAGGAATCTTTCATCATATTTTTGGTAATTTTGGTTATTTGCACAAATGTAAGAGACTCAGCTTCCCTAAATATTTCGGCTGTACTCTTTTTTTTTTTTTCTTGGTGTTACCAGTTAACTCCACTCCCTCTCATCCTCCTCTTGCTCTGTAACTCACAGACGCACAGCAAGACCTCCCTGCCCAAAGAGTTCAAGCCTGTGTGTGTCTCTGAGTTGAGCCTTCTAAGATGAAGGGCAGCAGTTACACCCAACACTTTCAATAATATTTATCACAACCCGTTACAGCTGGTTTGAGTGAAACCAGTGAGCCTGATCAGGGTGGTGAAGAGGACCATTGCATAACGTGGTTCAGCTTAAGTCCAATGTGCTAAATGGGTTAGACAGGTCACCATCCCATCCCACAAATCAGAACACATCATTTGGAACAAGAAAAGAATGCGGGCTGGTTTTGCTACGGAGTGCTCTGTTAGGTTTTTGTTAGAAATTGCAAGGTGTGCACACACTATATGCAGGTGTTAAAAGCTCCAAGCATTTTTTGTCTTAAGACTGTGCATAAATGTGATTGCTCACAGCTCACTGCTAGAATATTTACAAAATGCTCATGGGAACTCTTGAAATAATTAAAGAATGGTGTCTCCATGACAGGATAACACCCATCCCATTTCTTGCTGAGGAAACAATATGGTTATATATTATAAATTATGGCTAATTATCTCACATCCTGTTTCCTCACAGCCCTAAACACAGGAAGCCTTTTCTTCTTCATGATATTCAATGTTGCTGTTAATAACATCTTTCATTTCTACAGTGGGATGTATTCCAGAGGATTCCAGTCTATCTCCACAGAGCTCAGTCAAAGCGTGACCATGACCTGGCACGGTGAGAGGAAAATTCCGGCCAAGATCATTACAAAATTCCTCTGATCCTATACAAAAGGCTTGCTGCTATCCACAAAGAACTAAGAAAGTCTGATTTCCTAGGGTTTTGTCCAAGATCTTCAGCTTCAGAGCCAGAGCATACTTTAATTGAACAGGAAACTCTCAGGAACTGATGCATGTTCCTGGATATGGAAATACTGTAAATCTGTAATGTGAACTGCCAAATTTTATCTGATCTGATCCCACCCATCAGATTCTTTTGAAGCACAGTTTTGCCAAAGATTAAGCCAACAGAGGTTTTTTGTATTTAGTTTACTAAATGGTAAACATGACTGGTTCAAACACCAATAGTAAAACCAATAGTAGCTGATTAATCTCTTCTAATGAGTTAGAAGACCAAAATAAACCAGCCAAGCAAGCAACCAACCACAAATACAAAGCAGAAGTTTGATAACCTTTTCCAGCATGGACCCTAGTATTTATTTAAATAAATACAAGGAGGGAAAACCCCCACCCACCCACCCACCCAAAAAAAAACCCAAACAAAACAAACCCCCAGTTGTCTGTACTCTGACTATACTCTCAAAAAAGATTTTTTTTTTAGGTGTTAGACCAGCCTTTTGCATTCCCTTTGGCTAAAAAACAGAAGTCTTGAATTCGTCATTAGTGTGATTTAACTCATCCCACTTACTTTTATTTATAGAATATCATGCTATATTTCCAAGCAATGAAGCTTGCAAGCAAAGACATCCTGTACGTAAATAAAAACCATAACATCTCAATCAAACAATTTTTTAAAACAGGGGAAAATGAAAAGCTTTAACACTAAAATAAGTTCTCAGTGCAGCCAAGTATCTGAGGCATCTTGAGATACAAACCACACAACCTACTTACTTGGATACATATACATATGGCAGAACTTCAAAAATTCCCTAAAAAGCAATGAGAATGCAAGTACCAAAGACAGAGACTTCAGAACACGACATTATTGGAACAATGAGCTAATCCACCTAGTTTATTTCCAGTTATTTTAATTTTTTGCGTAATATACAAACACAAGCCAAAATTGAACTTGAAATGAAACCAATAATCAAAATTCATTGCTGAAAAGAGGGAGAGAGAGATATCCTTAGAAAAAAAATTGGAAAAAATAATCAAGCAACCAATTTGTAAGTACTTCAAAGATAAGAAGATAAGGACCAACACTAATTTTGCAAGAACAACCGATGCAGCAGGAAGGATCCCAATTATGGATCAGAACTGCTTTCCAGAAGTATAAATTTTAAACCAGAGAAATAGGCTGCTTGAGGAGGCTTTAGAAGAGAGAGTCCATCACCAGAGATCTTGAAGAACAGGCTAAATGAAGGAGCAATATATGACCCCGTATGGGGGCAGAGAGGGTGAATGAGCTCTGAATAAAGTCTCAAAAGTCCAACCTTTTTTTATGTCATTTCAATATATCTACAATCTTCAGAAGCTCCGAATCCCAAAGCCAGACAGATTAATTGTTCATTGCTCAAACAAGCATCTGAAACCAGACAGCAAAAATATTATATGATTAATGTTTCTTTTGTTCCCTGGGCATAGGATATTTTGGTGGCTTTAATTGATCACTCCACACAGTACCACAACTATACTAAAATTTTTTCACCTTATCTCTTCCAGAGACAGAATGTAGTATTGGCAGCTTCAAAACTCCAAAAATACCACTTCAGGTGCATTCAGGCTTATTATATTGAGAAAGTACTACTAATAAAGTCACTTACTTACTTGTGTCTTTGTTGCAATGTTGTGCAGATGGTAAATGACATAGGATGGTGCAGGATACTTCCAAATTAAGAATTCATATACACAGCACAAATACACAAGTACCTACATCTCCCCTGCTGTGCTCTATGCCAATGCTAATTTCTGCACTCACGGATAACTACCATATTGTCCTCCAGGAGTCCCGCTCTTTACCATGTCCTGACCCATCCCTGCTTTCTTCACACACCACCTCCCATTCCACACTGTACCATATTATGATCAAAATCTCAGTCTGTTCTGCCATCATTTCTCTGTGTCTTTCCCCTTAATACCACTCTTATTTCTAGTATCATGCTCCCTCTTGCTCCCCTCTCCAAATGACCATGCCATTATTCACACCATTCACTCTGCATGTCTTCCTGTTTTCCTCTGACGCATCTGGCTTCTACTTGTCCTCACAGCTGCACCGCGAATACAGCTCTGCTTCTGGCTTGCTCCAGCAGTGCCCTCCTGAGAGACACATGAGTCAGCAAGAAGCTCACCTTCAGGGAAGTTTTCAGCTCTCATGGCAGAATGGAAAACTCTGAAAACGTGGGCAGAGTACATCCCCCAAACAAAACACAGGGCACACACAGAGGGCCTCCAAATTACTGCTAAAAATCCTGTGTCTTCAACAGCTTGGGGTTTACTCCTGATCTTTGAGTAGAACATTCTGAGCTAGCTAGAAAATGAAGAAACAGTCCTATTTATGGCTAGCTACAAAAGACAACAGGCAATAGTAACTGGTTTCACTAGTCTTATCCTTCACTTACAAAGGATTTATGGGTTGTGGTGTCCACCTTGACTAAGGACAACCTCTGCCATCAGTCACTTGAAGAACACTTGAAGAAGCTAAAGACTAGAGCAAATAAAACAGACTAAAGAAATTATGGGTTTACTATCCTAAAGCATTAAAAAAAAAAAAATCAAATGTCAAAAATCACAAGCTTGGCTCCCAAATCATAAGATTTTGAAAATAAGATTCTCCTTTCAGCAAAACTGGTTGGTGCTCCAAACTTGTCCACTGATCCAGAAATCATAATAGATTATTTCTGTAACCATTCATATAAATTTTGTCCCAGTCTAATATGTCTTTTCCTAATTCACCTCAATTACCAATGAATTTCATCTATCCCTTCAGGCCAAACTGCCCTTCATTCTTGATTTTTGAGAAAATCACTAATGGGTACATGAATGAGTGGAGTCTGATAAATTTATGGAAGTGCCTATATCATAGGGGTTGTACATATTAGTGAAAATTTGGAGTTCATGAACACCTGCTGCTATACCCCTGTACAAAACCTGAACTCCTCGCTCTTCCCTTCACAGGCTCTGAGCAGACAAAGGAGCTACATCCCATGCTCTCCTTCCTCCTTTGACAGAACTGACCAACCACTCATCCTTGACAGTCTGGTTCTGGGAGCAGACAACTGACTGGACAGTACTATCCTTCAGCCCTGGTCAGACTAGAAACTTCTGTGGGCTGGAACTTCATGTACATATAGGAAAACTCAAGACATTTGCCAAAGTTGACAACAATGAAGTCCCGGATTTTTCTCTCCATTGCAAACAGTGTACTGTACGTGCCCATCTCAAAAGGTCGATAAGAAAGGGTCAAAGCTGTTCGTCTGTTACCACATACCTTGAAGCTGTGTGAGTAGCTATAAAAGCCAGTGCTGAAAGGGATACAAGATATACAATCAGAGGATCAAACAAAAGCACAGACAGCACCTCAGAAGTGATGAGTGTTTCTCTTTGCATTCCTCTCTTTCACAGACACCTCTCTTCAGCTTGCCTGGCTCTCCTGCGCCACATGATGTGTGCAGCATGAGTAGATGACAGCGATGTCTTCATGACTTGTGACAGAAACAGTGAATACTGAGGTTTTCTCTCCATCTGTGAATCCCAAGTGACTTAGCAGTCATTTTAATTAAAACACTCAACACTTCACAAATAATAACATACAGCAGTTCTGTATAGTATGCACTACTTGCAAAAAAAAACCCCTTACCCCTGTGGTTGGCTAGTCAAGCACACAGGTTTTTCTGCTATTGTTCTTGCTTCTCAATTGCTTCAGTGTCTTGTTCTAGGGTCATTCAAAATTTCAGTTTATTCAAAACACAGCACTGAAACCCATCTTTCTTACTTTATAACAGGGCTTTCTTTAATTCCAAACTTCGAAACAGCTTATTGCTTTCTTTAGATGATCCCCTTGAAGATCTGGGGAGCTCATTAACCTTAATAACTTTAAAGTCAGACTTAAACATTCCATCTCCATTCGTAAGTCTGTGCTTTCCAACCTATGGCTATAGTTTTGCTTCTCATTACATTTCCCTGCAGCCTGCTAATGAACCCAGTCTTTTCCTTTCTTCCTCTGATTCTTCTTACATGCTGTCCCCAACAGGCAGCTCTTACTTCATTCAAGTTCTCGAGTCAATCCTAAATTAATACCCCATCAATCATCATGGCAACTAATAAGGTGTCATCATTCTTGACAGACCGATGCTGATACCTATTTTACTCCACTCAGGTTGCAACAACTTAATTCTGGACACAAGGCAAGACGCAGCCAGGCCTGTGTATTTGGGGTAGCAGGTTCCCCTTCCCTGTCGGTGTTTGCTACGGCAGGTGCCTTGCCCTGGGGGTTCAGCTGAGGGTTTTGGCGTTCCCTGGCTCCCCCCAGCTCCCTGCTGCCCTGAGCCTGTGTGTGGGAGCTATGGGCAGACTCCAGCAGTGGCGTGACAAGGCCTGTGTGCAACAACCAGCTGCACCGAACTTTTCTGTTTGCTGTGGTGAGGACGTGTGGCAATATGGCAAACCGCTTTGAAAAAAGCAGCTATATGAACAGATATGGATTAAATCTCGCTACTTCTGTGGCGTGCCAGCCAGCACCAATGGCCACGGACCCCACCAGCGTCTGGAGGGGCTCTTCAGGTGCTTGTCTGGTCCTGCACAGCCGAGGGGGCACGGGCCAGGACCCAGGCTGCCCCCCCAAGCCCTGCACAGCGCAGCGTGCCAGGGACGTACCAGGAACCCCTACAGGGGCACGCAGCTGAGAGCCCTGCGAGCTCAGGGCCCGGCCTGCCCCGGCCTCCTGCCCCACGGCCCCCACGGCCCCCACGGCCCCCACGGCCCCCACGGCCCCCACGGCCCCCACGGCCAA
>JAVJGJ010000057.1:52310394-52328401 GCA_035590215.1 Microhierax caerulescens | reverse complement strand
TGTACTTCACTGGTCCACACCAGCTTCAAAAAGTAGGTTTTGTCTGTCAGTAATTACACACAAAAAAAAAAAAAAAAAAAGCTAAGGAAGGTGCCTCTTACTTTTAGAAACATTCAGCTTTCCTGCATCTTATTTTTATGGAGTATCAGATCGCTTTTATTAAGACTTCTAGTTGGAGAAACAACTTAAATTTAACCAAATATAGAAGTTGTCACTTCTAGGCTGGGGAAATTGTTAACTGACTTGGTAAAGGATGATCAAAATACTGCATTTAATTATGTATAAGTAGGCAAGATTGAAATAAACTTTGTATAAAATGGATTTATTTAGGTAACAAATACATTCACATGGACACACCCTTGCAGGCATATGTACATCTGTGTCTTACATCTGTGTATGTTGTGCTAAATGAAAATTTTTACCCATTCATTGTTTTATCAATTAATGCTGTCTCACAAATTGTAGCATTACTTTTTTTTTTCTCCATAAGAACATAAAATTTTAATAACTCCAAAATACTCCATAACAGCAAACATGAAAGAAAGTAACATTTTAATTTTATGGTTCTGTGGCCTGTGGTATTTCCTCTTAACTTCCTGAGGTTATTTCAGATTTCACATGTATGTATGTATGTACAAATATTTAAATAAATAAATAAATATGTAGAGATAATTGAGAAGAAGAAGAAATATGTCTTCCAAAAGTTGTTTTCTAGGGCCTAATACCATGGTAAATAGTGTATATTAGAAAAAGTGATCAGATACTGCCAATAATAGTGTCTGCTTAATTCAGTTTTTATTTAAGGATTGGTGAACTCCCATTAAAATGCAATCTTTGTTCCTCTTTTATTATGTCTGTAAGTACTGCTTAACTCTGATCTGCCTTCAAAGGTACTATCTGTGAGTAAACCTGGGTGATGCACTTAATGATGTTTGGAACTTTTCCAAGCTAGTATTAAATTGCTTGGAAACGTCAAGTGAGTTAACATTTGTTGTGTCTCTGCTTACTACCTGGCTTTTGTTTGACTGCCAGCAGTAATAAGGAATATGAAATTCCATTAGATCAGTGTCTGATAGAATTCATGTGTGTTCATACCTTTAAATTGCAACACAGGCCAAAACTGCAGCAGTGAAGACTTCTAACCTTGAGAGGTGGAGACCCTTACATGAAACTGAGCTCTATTGATATGCAAAACTTGAGCTTTAAGGTAGAATCTGAAGGTAGATGGGCTGTCTTAATTGGACTGGTCATATCCAGGGCAAATTACTTCAGCAATTCTGGATTTTGGAGGCACAGTGAAATTCCTTGCATTTTATACAGCCACTGAATACGCACTTCTTAGTGCAGTTTGGCTTTTTTTAAACATTCTTGGTTTGTTACTTGCGATGTGAAAGGTAGTGCCCTCTGTGGATAGATAGGTGTAACGAAAAGTAATTGGAAATTCTGTTGAAACAGTTGGAGAAAAGTAGCCTGTTAGGACTACCTTTAGCTCATTGGAGTTTTGTTTTAGAAATGTTCCCAAATAAAGATACCTGTAACAATGAAGGTGAAGTATATACTTCTTTCTAAACCTATGCAATTGTGGGTTTTAGATGTAGTTTCATCAGCACAAGCAAGAAAGGCACCTTTATGTAACTCTTGGATAAGTTAGTTGGTACTAGTGGTTATAACTAGTGGTTATAGAAGGTACACAGAATAACCACTAGTACCTTCTGTGGTTGTTATACTGGCAAGAAACTTTACAAGAGAATGGGGTTCATCACTGTAAGGAGCTTCTAGTATTGTTGATGTGGGAAGGTTAAGTCCTTGAAGCTTTGCAATGAAATAGAATAATCAGTTATCACAAAACCCAAGTTGATTACTTAAGAATTTACAGTAAAGTACTGGTTTTCTGTAGGTGATTTCTTCATGCCATCTATATGGTGAAAGTAACCCAAAATGGTGATTGGCATGTTTTTCTATTAGTAGGCTCTGTTCATAAAGTTTAAAGGAAAGGTGGAGTTCAGATTGTATTTTCAAGCTCAGATTTGGCTTTTCCCTCTTGCGTGATTAATAGTTTCTGTTACCTTTTGTGTGTTGCTATTGGTGTTAAGGAAACCTTCTCTCACATACCTGTCTTCTGTTCCTGGCCGTGATTTTCCAGCTTTATTTTAACTATCTTGAAAGTTATCGCTGAGTAAGGGCTGTGAAAGCAAAATCAACAGTAACTGAAACTGTTTATTCCCTATCTATCTACTACTTCTGAAATGTCATGTGATGCAGTGTTCTCCTACAAATATTGCAAGAGATTTTGTGCACCATACAATTGCACTTAAAATTATTTCAGTTGTCATAAAGCCTTTGCAAACTCTCTATGTTTCTACCATTTTCCAAAAAGACAAGCATTTCTTATTGTCCAAGTTTTGTAAGAAGTTAGTCTAGGTCTTTGACCTGAGCTTATAAAATACTGTTATTCAAAGTCAAAAGGAACTTGAGGACCATGTTTTTGACGTGGTAGCTTTTATCTAGTGCTTATTTTAAGAGTATATGCCTCAGAGAGGCAAAATATACTTTTAAATGGCTATGTTATTTTCTTTATTTTGTTTACATTTGTTTAAATTGTCTATTTTACATGTAAGCTGAAATTACTTTTCATGGAAACATTTTTTTAGTATTAAAAAACTTGTCATATCACTAAACACTTGATTTGATGCTTAAAATGAACAGCATGCTTTTAATAGAGGGCTTAAATTCTGTATATTTTTATCAAGCATGTGTGTATAGTTCTATGCAATCTTCTGTAGTGCATTTTTTTTTCCATTTAAGTAAATCCATAAAATTATAGGGAAGCCTATGCATTACATAAATTTTGTTAGAGGGATACCCTTCAGTTTGTACGGCTTCAACATTTAGAAACTGCGAAATAACACTGCTATGAGGTATGTGAAAGAAAAAAATAATGGTAGTTTGTAATTGGACAATTGTATGCTATTTCTTCCTTTGCTGGATTCAGCCCTTTCTTCTTTGGCTCGAATTTTTCTAATCACCTACGACTCTATTTTTGTTGCCCCATTAATTTTTTGCATCTTAAACTGTGCTGCTTGTCATTGCTAGTGCCCCTGAGCTTTTCATTTGAGTTCAATCTTGCTCCATCAGTTTTGTCCATAAGTTTTCCTTCCTCTGTTAAATTAAGGGCTTGGCTTTTCCACTTCTGTCTTTGCAAGGTCTTTTGGTTCAGCTTCTGCATCGCTGGTGTTAAGTCCAGCTATTTGGACATGTTTAGGAAAATAAAGATGGGTCTTCCTGATTTCTTTAGCATCAGAGAAATGATTGCAACAAGTCCTGCTGTGTTGCCATAGCACTGGTTGAAGTATGCTCGTTCATCTTGTGGGAATGCTGCATGTGTAGTGTAGCAGTGGGATAGAAACTTTAAATTATTAGTGTATGCTAAGCACAGATCTAGTTTATGGGGGCAAAAAAATAAATGCAATGTCTAGCAAAGATTTATTGACTAAATGAAAACTTTTCCCAGATCTATGACATGGCTAGATTTGAAAGGGTTGCTTGTGTAGAAAGCATGTTCTTGATCACAGTGACCCACTGCCAGATATCTGGTCTTTGGTGGAAAGCATGAAAATACTAGTGCGTCCAAGTGGTTAGAAAAAAGTACCTTTTTTTTTTTTTTTTTAAACTGTTCTTGGAAATGGCTGAGCCATTTTTGCTGACTTTGGTATGTAATGCTATCCTTTCCAGCTGCAAAAGTATGCATGTGACTAAGGACCCTCAGCAATGGAAGGCAAGGTCATGTATTTATGCTGATTTAATTTAGTTGCTTGAACCATGTGCACCACGACAATAGTACCTAATCCCTAATTAGTTCCTGTTATTTGTAAATCTCAGTTTCACCCAGTTTAGTCACAGACTCCTTAGAAGAAACAGGTAAGTGCTGAATTACACATTTTGTGAGAGTGTTATGTACACTGTTTTCTCTTCCATATTTCTTTGTATTATGTTAATCACTACGGTACTTCAGTGTTTTATCAGCAGTGTATGAAACAACGTGACTTAGCCTCTGGCATACATGCACGTTCTCCCTGCGGGGGTGGTTGTAGTGTAGTGCTGCTTCTGTTGGGGTTCTTATCGAACACATGCACACGTGAAACAGCAGCACAGTGCATATTGCCTTCTATTGAAAATACTGTTCTGGAAAGCAAAATAGGGTGGTCTCTTTAATTTCTGTGAATGTACATTTCATCACCTTGTATCAGTCTTCTGAAGGTTCTATTCCCCCTGTCTTCTGTATAAACAAAGCTGATTTTTTCTGCGGGAGTTAACCGTGGCTCCAATAAGGGTTCCTGCTTATGGCTATTGTGAACCCCACCATGCACTTCTGTAAAGAATAGGTCTGGCATTGTCTCACATAATTCAGAACATTTTTGGAAAACAGTGTTATGAGAGGCAGCTTAACTGAGAAGCCACTCTGCAATTACCTTACTTGAGCGTGCAGGGCAACTATGTGGCTTTGTCTTCAGTGCTTTCGCATTGTCAAGAGTTACAACAGAAGCTTGAGTAACCTAGTTTGTCCTGTGGCAGAGAAGAAAGGGGTTTTCTCAAATATCTGAGAAGTGTTGCTAAAGAGCCAGTAGGAAGGCAAGCATAACTTTAAATTACAGGTTAGATTGATCAGCTGTGACTATATACTTTTAATCAAATGAGACTGCACTGTGACAATGCACTCCCAAAAGTGCCTTTTTTTTTTTCCTTGCTGACTAGCAAGTTTAGTTTCACCTGGTTCTCAGTCTTCAAACTGAATTTGCCAAAGCACTGGGCCGTCTTGGTTGTCAGTGGTCACCCTGAATGTATTGGTAGCATAGAGCTGTCATTTTGCTGATTTTGCTCTACTGTGTCATGTAATGTCACATGGTCTGATGAGCCCTTAAAATGAGTTCAAGAGACATCCTAAACTTTTGCCACCTATTCTAGTGTAACAAAGTGGTTTATGGTTGACAGTGCAGAAAGATGAGAAATGAAACTGGCCTTCTGTAGGTAATTACCCATCAGTGCCAGTAAGGTAACTAGTTCAGCAACAAATTCAAATTTGTCATGTCTAAAAGCTACTAACTGCTGTGCAAGCTTGTAATCAGTTTTCCTTCACCTCTTCATGAGCTTTCTCAGAAAACAGGGCTCGGCCTGGTGTGATAGCATGGTGAGAACTGGTATATGCAGGGAAACTTTCTTCAGTGTGTTTTTGACAAAAAGAATTAATATCCTGTGACACTATAACTATTTTGGCCAAATATCATACCTTTTCTGGCTTGTGGAAGTATCGGTCTTTCTGTGGATTATCCCGGTAGTTATGTGGATGCTCCTGATGATGCAAATCGGCCCTTGCGTGTGTGTCACCTTTGGGAGGGAGGAAGGGCAATGTAACAGTGTTTCACAAACCTGGTTGCTTTGTGTTGTCTTAAGTTGTCTATTACTAAAGACTGATAAAATGGCTCACACTTGGATGTTTTTTTGGGACAGGATTTGGAATTTTGCTGCAGACTGTGATAGCTTTATTACCAGTTAAATTTCAGCACAAATTTTTGAGTTTGCTGTTTTGTTACTGGTTGTTTTCCAGTGCTAATGGTTCTTCTGTACACTACATCATTATTTTTCTTTACTACTACTTCACTATAAAACAAGGACAACTGGTTACTTTGGGAAGGAAAGGAGCATGAAGGCTGGTAGATCAGGGGGCCAGGTACATGACTAGGATTCTGATGTGTAGGGGTGCTTGTCCCTTGCATGAGTTTCCCAGTACAGAGAAGTGGGAGGTTCCTTAATAGATACCTGTTGGTGATGTGAACTTTGTTACTGTCTTCAGACTCTCACATGCATAAATCTGTTGGGTTTTGATTTCTTTTGGCTAAGTTTTTTGGATAGTGACTTTTCTAAGTAGAGCTAGAACATAGTTACTCTTACATGTCTGAATAATGATGATGAATAAAGTGTTCTTCAGCTACATTAATAACTGTAAATCACTAAAGAAACTTATGGATCAGCCTGACTTATTATGGTATGGGTACATGCAGTGGTACTGACATTGTCTACCTTCTTATACTGTCTAGTAAATGGAAATGTTTTAAATGCTAGACCAGAGTTCAATCTGATTTGTAGCAGCACTTCAACACGTATATATATAAAATATTCTCAAATATGTAAGGTCTTGCAAAATAACATCTTTCTTACTGCCCCAATGTTTTGCCCATGTCTTGCAAGTGCTCCTTTGTTAAACTACAGTGAGGAACACTGCCTACTCCCTGGACTTCACATGAAAAGGTCTGTATGGCAGGTTTTGAGTCATTTATGATTATAAGCTTTATACAGGAAGGAAATTGATTACCTTGTGTGTGTGTCCACTGTAAGTTTCTAAATCTTCCTTGAACTACTGGCTCTTTGGATGGTCAGACAGGTTAGTAGACCATAATTGCTGCATCCGAGCCACTGCTTTGGTTCCTCAAGCTTCTTTTTTTCTTTTGCACAATTCCATTGAGTTCTAAGTGCCTTCTTTGCTTAGGAGGCAGTTACGATGTTGTCATGTATGCTTGTGTGAGTGCTGGCTGGACATGAGTGTTGAGTGTCCGCATTTGCTGTTCAGTTTTTTATTGTTGAGGTGGCCACAAAAAAAAGTATTGGATGTAGCAGGGACATAGGTGTAGCCACAGCATCTGCAACGTAAGTGTGCTTGTCAGCATCTTGCTGTGGAAAAAAACCCTGAGGGGGATATCCACAGTGTTGTTTCAGAGGGTACAGTTCTAGCCATTTGGCTTTGACAGTTTTCTCCTGTGGTTTTACTCTGCATTTTCATGGACTTGATAGGTAACCTAGGTACTGCTGTGTCCTTGAAGGGGGGCAGTTTGACAACAAAGTCTTAGGTATTCTAGCACTTTGCCACTGCCAAAAGGGGCAATCCCATTTTATGTCTTCCCTCCCGCATTCTGTCACTTGCAATTTCATTGGTACATGTGTGGCTTTTAGCTGAGTCTGCTGACCATTACTGGTGGTGAGAAACAGAGCCGCTGCTTTTGGTGGCAGCGGGCTGTTTGATTAGATTAGCTCTCTTGGTAATTGCATCCTTAGAGGGTCTGGAAAAAGTCTTTAAATCAGCAGTGTCTACTTGCCTGAATAGCACTGATTCTTTCCAAGTCACTGAATCCACATGAATAGGCTTAAACCACCTATAGAAAAAAGGTTTCTCTTTCTATTCCCCAAAGCATAGCACCCGGTCTCTTTCTCTTCATCTTTGTTGGTTCTATGGCATTCCATTTGGGAATGCAGACAAGGTGCAATTTGAGTGTACAAAGAGTAAAGATCCTCTTTAAAAGCCCTATTTTGAGTCTGCCTTTTGGTTCTGTTCTCACTAATGTTCTGGGCCATGAGATTTTACTACACAAAGGAGCAAATCCAGGGTAAGTGCTTCCAGATCCTCAGTTTAGCCCTCATTTATTGGAGGGTAAACATCATACTGAATTGTCACTTGAAACAAGTCAACCTTCCAGGCTCTTCGGACAAGTTAAAAGTTTTTGAAAATAAGTACAACTGTGAAGGTTCTTGATGTACTTTTGGAAATACCAGTAGTGTTTGGGTTTTTTTCTTTTCTTAGAGTATGTGTTTCATTAGGCTTAGTGATACAAGTAGGTCAAAAGCTTTTCAGATGTTCAGCTGCCATTGGAAATACTAAGTATTTCCTCAGCCTGTCTCCCAAGATGGCACAGGACATCTGACAAAAGTTTTCAAAATGTTCAGCAGCAGCAGGACATTTGCCCAGTTATGGTCATGGTGAATCCATATGGGTAACTCCAGAGGACTTGGTGTTTTGCTATTAAGTACTAAAAAAAAAATATCTGTTTTTGTAAACATGGCTAATTATTGATATCTGTTTTCCTTTAAAACATGCTTGCTAAGGGAGAGTCTTAAACTTTCTTCAGAGGTTTCTTAAAGAGCATCAAAATGCATACAACAAAGTAGTCCTACTTACCGCTGTACAAAATTCTGATAGGACTAAAAAGTGTTGTTACTGTTTTATTAAACAAACAGCTCTGTACACTAAATGTAGGGCTGACTGTTGTTTCATTTTGAAACTGATTATTTCTTGACTTAGTTGTGTTTTGATTTCTTTACTAAGAGTGCTACAAATCCTTTTGAAAAGAAAATGCTCTTAATAGAAAAAGTAGTGACTTATTTTGACTGTTCTGTGGGTATTGATGCAACATGTACCTTAAGAAGTTGAAAGGTTAATTTAAGTCCAGTAAAGGAATAAGAACAAGCCAGTCTTGGACAAAATTTTGCACTTGTTTACTGGAGATCTTGTAGCATGTGTTCTTGATTTCCCTTTCCAATTGAACAAGTCTACTTCTGCACAGACAGGTGTCTAGACCATTGCTGTATTGGACAAAGTATATTCAGCTGTTGCATTTTATTTACAGGCCATAAGGAATGCTTGTAAAGACTTTGTCTTGTAGTTAGTCAAAAAGGAGGCATGTGCTAATTTCATGTGTCACTTGTAATTAAGCTACTATAAATTTTCATCCTATGATTTTTCTGTGCCTATTTAATGTTAAGGTTTTGACTGTAGTGGATTTTAGTTTAATAAGAAATTCAGTAGCATGACTTTGAACTGACCGAGTTTTTACTTTCTGCATACACAGTGAATTAGTATTGAAATACATCTGCATTTTTAGGTTATGAATTGTATAAAGTAGTTTGTGTTAATATAAAAGGTAAATCATACTTACATTTTTGTGATATAGAAAGTTGTTTAGTGTGTAAGTCTGCTTTACGGAATTGCTTAAGTACATCATGAAATTATGTTTCTCAGACAGTGACAAGTCTATTCCCATGTTCTACAGTTAACTCTGTTTAAGCACTTTTGTTGGCAGGTGTCTTTGGCATCTGCCTCCTATGAAGACAAGAACAGGAATTTCCTTTGAAGAAAAATCTAGAAACTTGAATGTAACTAATTTAAAAAGAATAGGGGGACGGAGTGGTGGTGTATACTTGTGGTAATGCCCTTGTTCACTCTTCTCCATTTAATAAACTATATTCTTGCCTTTATCTCAAAAATGAAATTAAATGAAGTATTTCTCTTTACAAAGTCATTCCATTGAAAACTTAGAAGCACTAGAAAAGTACCATCTTGGTTGCGGTGCTATGCTGTTTCTAAGGCATTCTTAGAAAGTATTATATCTAGTGTTGGGAGGGGGATTGATTTTGTTTTTAGCAGTATTAGCGTAGTATAGTGCTTGTTGCTGTCTTGTCAAGTGCCTTGCATATGTGGGTCTTGAGGTATTTTTTAATATTTCACATCAACTAAATTATGATGACTAAAGCTTATTGGTCATGAGTCATTGGAATTTGGTAGAAGTACTCTTTGGATATTAGCATTCAAATATATATTTGCCCGATCGGACATGATTAGCCATGGATATGGACATAATATGGTATTCATGAGAGTTGATATGATTTGGTAACTGTGAGAATGACAAAAAAAAATCTCATTTCTTTCACTGTCTCTCCCCAGACAGGACTACAGATTTCTTGTATGGCATGCAGTTGGAATGGCAAAGTCTGAGAAATACTTCCAAATCTTCCTGAAGCTTAAAAATATCTAAAGGAATATGTCACATTTTGGGACAAATAAAAGTTCTGTTTTCTGTGCTGTCTGCTTCTCTAAAACCACTATGTTCTTTTTTCCTAACTTTTTTTTATGTTTTAATTTTATAAATGTAGTGACAGTCTTCAGTGTTAACTCTTCAGCTATTCCAGTGCCTGTGATGCCCCTTTTAAAGCACTGGAGAAAGTAGTCTTTTCAAAGTTAATTTGTTAAATAATATGTAAATTTTGATGTCTTATATTTATAAATATTTCTATTTCAGTAATATTAAATTCCTCTGTTGCGTTGTGCAAAATGCATAGTGTCAAACTGACAAAAAGTTGTGCTGTGCAAAGTGAAATGCATTAGCAGCACTCAGTATCTGTTTAATAGGTTTGTGAGAAAAATGATGTAACACTGCATAAATGTTTTTCAGTTGCTGCACATCTTGGATTTACTGATATTCTGTCAAAATTCTAGGATCTCTGTTTTACTGTAACTGTGCAAGAATTTCAGGGATGTCTTTGTGTCTAGAAAGAGTACAATGGAGAAAAAGTCACTTTTTCTGGGGAGAAACAGATCTAAAGAGTTCCTGTGGTTTCTCTGCAGTTTGTCTTAGTGAACTCAAGACCTCTGTTATAATAAGCGTGAACTCTACAGCTACTGCTTAAGCTACAATTTGGTATATAGATTGTACCTATTTAACACTTCCTGTGTGAATGGATGCAGAATGTAGAATTCTTGATCTTGTCTTTAAACTGTCTCAGCTATGAAGTGTCCTGGGACTTCTAAGGTTGAGACAAGTTGAGCACAGCTTGTGGATTTTTCTGCTTCTGTAAATCATTGCTGAGGTTTAAGTCCTCTTGCAAATCAGAATGAAAGCAACAAGACCTCAAAGTCATATTTTAAGTTCAAATGTGAGTTTGGTGGTCTTACTTGTCTTAATTTGATGCAGATCTTGCTTGTTCAAGGCATTACATTTTAAAGTGGCACTCTGGCTTTTGTTGAAGGTTTCATCTTGCTTAGCCTGCAAAAGGTAACAGGTGGTCTGGTCAGTGGTTGTTTTCCTAACAGAACTTGAATACAACTTAACAGCATTTGCTGGAACACACTCCATATTAAAGTTAGTGCTAGTAAATGCTCTATAGTTGGTAGCATTTATCCTAATAATATCTTCTTAAGTAATTTTTTTGTATCAAGGTAGGATAGCTGTGTAGGGAAAAAATTCCCTTATAACTAGGTTTTTGGGTTTTTCTCCCTTCCCTTTTTGCTACCCTCAGTTGACTTGATTCACGTGTTCCTTTTGGGGAATTAAAAAGTAATTCCTAATGGGAACATTGAAGCCATTTAGAATTCTAATTACAGATCTCTAATTAGTTTCACAGTTTTGACCATTTCTTTAATGGACTGTCTGATTTCCAGACTCACAGATCATTCCTGCTTTCTTGGATTGCTTAAAGTGGGAAGTGTGTTACGTGATGGGTATCTGTGGCAGTGTTTCTCTTCTCAGTAAAAAGAAATTATTAAAACAATTCCTGCTGCCAAGATCAAGCAATAAAAGCTTGATTAGAAGAAAAGTTTTGGGAGGCAAATTCTGTCTTGCCCCTCTCTTGGATGTGCAGGTGGTACAGGGAAGCTAATGTTTGTAAGTGAAATAGGAGGAGGTTTAGTTGAGGAGTGCGATTGTGGCATTCTCAGCTGTCAAAGGCATTAAAGAGTAAGGGGTTTGAAGCCTCAGTCGGTTTGCTTCAGGTTTGAATGCTTAAGTAGTAGCTCTTGGTAATTTCTGATTTCTTCAGTCTCTTGTGGAGTTGTAATTTGTACTTTTAAATAATAGTTTTTAAAGCTTTATATAGTCCTGAAGAAAACTGCTGGTCCTTCTAGGGCTGTTGGGTTGGAGCTTTAGGTGCTTACACCATCTTCACTGTGATTGCAGGAGTTTGAAACACAGAAGATTCAGTCCTTGGTGTAGATAAGTTTTGGTTTTTTCAAGTGTGTTTCATTCTGCATGTAGTAGGACAGCCTCCAAAGAACATACACTTGCTGTTTCTTATGCGAGATCAAATTCTTTCAACCTATTTGATGTGGATCACGAGGATATTCTCTTTCTTTGTTGTCCTTACTCATACTGCTGCTTTACAGAACAGTTAAAAGTAAAAGGTGCACCCTTCCCATTCATGATACTCCAACTGCACCTGTGCTTGTGACCTATCCCTTGTTTTGATGGTATAACTTTCCCCGCATTTTCTTCTGAGTGCTAATAGTTCTCGTTGGACAACAAAAGCAAGAAGCAAGCAAAAGTAAAAATGCAATTTTTCTCACTTGTCACTACTACTGTGATGGTAGGTGTGGAAAGCAATTAACTCTTCTGGTGCATGTGTGTTTACTTTTGTTGCTTCAACGATTTGTGAAGGGCAATTTGCAGATGTTGATTACGGCAGTGTTGTGTGGGGTGGTTTGGGTAGGAACTTAGCAATACATTTAACCTTTTAAAATAAAAGCACCATTGGTAGTCTTAAAACACTTGAAAAGCTTTGCATTTATTGAACAAAAAACATTTTCAACTTGGAGGTGTCAGTTGCTAGACAGCATTCATGATGCTTATAAATTGCAAACAGATTGTAAATTACCTGTACCTAAATCTTAATGTCAGTTGTTTCTACTCTACAAAGTCCTAATGAAATGAAGAGCACTGGAGAGCAGTCATGAAATACATAGCGGTCATTTTTGGTTTTAAGTTGCAGTCTAAACGAATTGTGTAAACTGTCTCTGTCTTCCAGGCTACATTTTGTAAGAAGATGAAGAACAGAAAGCACTGTATTCAAGACACTGAGGGTCAGAAGCATGAAGGCATGGAAGGTAAATTCTCTGTGTATGAAAATAGGCATGAATATTATTCAGGTTCAAGCTGTGAGGGTCGGATTTTACATTTGCGCTCTCAGTCAGTGTGCTGCTTGTTTTGAAAGAATTTGTGTAAACATAAGCACTATCTCGGCTTCTTTGGCATGTGGAGTCCCTAAATCCTCTGTCTCTTCTGTTTTTTACTTGTTGACTTCTAGTAGCAGAACAAAAATTGAGATGTCAATTATTATTCAGAAAAAAACAATTGATTTAGAGTAGAATTCCTTGAAGAAAAGTTCTTGCATTTTTATATTCTGAAAACAATCTCTAACTTTAACAAAACAGAGGGCATCATAAGGTAAATATTTGAGGATGTTCAGATTAAAATACTTCTAAGACTGGAAAACTAAAATGAAGGTAGACTGTGTATACAAGATCATAAATATAGAATGTGCTGGTCTATTTTGTGTAGGCAGTACAAACATCTGAGGAGGAAGGACTTGGGAGAACAATGCCTAAATGACTACATGGCCAATAGGAAATGATGTGTGATGCTTTATTTAAATAGCACTAAAGCTAATTTGCCTTTGTTTTAATGGCAAATATTGGTACATTAGTCTATGAAATAAGTTGTGTACTGTTTTTCACCTGAAATGCATTCTTTTAACTACTCCTCTGGCCAGTGTCTTGACTGCATTACACATGGAAACTTGATTAACTTGCTTTTAACTACAGAAAATTGTATCTTACTGCCTTATTATTCAAATCTAGAAATACTTTGTTTCAAAAACTGTAAATGTCATTGTTAATAATACCAGGTGAAGAAAATGAAGAATGCTGTTCCTGTTCTGCTTTATCATACGATGGTGACACATGCCCCATCTGTCTGAACTGCCTTCTAGAACAGGAGATTGGTTTTCCTGAGAACTGCAGTCATACCTTCTGCATGACTTGTATTCTTAAATGGGCAGAGGTAAGGCCAAGAACCAAGGTGTGTGTTTATTTTTCAGTGAAATCTACTGTATCTAATATGGATCTTTTTTAAAAAAGTTATGTATTCTGGCTTTGTGCAGAAGTATTTCAATGACCAGTTTATAAATAGATGATTGGAAACTTTCTCCTTAGTGCAATAACATACTTTGTGTTTGCTTTTACTAGACATCCTGACTTAGTAATGGTTACTAGAGATTAGGGATCGGTAAGAAAATGGTGTTGGCTGTTTAGATTTCAACATGTACATAATACTGTTTGATATTGTGGTGTCATTAGGTTAATCTTATTTTGTTACCTGTTACGCTGTTTGTCATATTGTCAGCTCAGGGCTGGGACCAATATGTTTTCATGTTTGTCTACAAAATGAGTCTGATAAAAAAATTAGTTTTCTAACTCTAAAGAGAATTTAGCTAAATGGTTTAGTGCTATTCTGAATGTAAAATTTTCATTTTAATTATGGCCATTATTTGTTCTATGTCAATCCTTTTGCAGATTGTTCTGGAACCTTAAAGAAAATGACTTGTTGAACAAATTGTTGTTAACTTGTTCTATTTAGTCCCTTCTTCCTCACATAGGCCCTTTAATCGTTGCATTAAGTCTTTGGTATCTGTACCTTTCCTGTAACTTTTTCAATTGCCAATATAAAACACCAAATTAGAATTGCTTTATATTGTATTGGAGGGGTGCTGAAATGAGATGCTGGCTTTTTGTCCTACTTCTGTGCATCTAAATTGGTTGCTCATTGTAGTAGAGACCACTACTTAGTTTCTCTCCAATAACATTCTTTTGAAGTAAATGATTATTTTGGTTTCAGTATATGCTTTAGAATAGAAGGTTGGTATCACTTCTATGTATGAATATATACAATATGTTTATGTATTATTTTTTACTTGCTATGTTTTTAACCTTAATTTTTGTGTTATTACTGAAGGCAGACAGTAACACAAATCACTTCAGAAAATTTTTGTATGAACTTAAGAGTATTTAAAAAAGGTTATTAAGTAAAACTTGCTTTAGATTCACAAACCAGATAATAAACTAAGTCTCTTTTTGCCAGATATTGTGGTCTGCAAATGACTAATTGCAGTGCTTTTATTTATAAGGGAACGGGAAATTCTCATCCACAATTTTATCCTGACTTCTTTAGTTGGTTATTATAATGTCAGCTGAAAGGCAATAAATAGTGACAAGCACAGGGAAGCAGCACAGTAGATGGAAGGCTTGCTGCTAGATTTCAGTTTGTTCACATTATCTAACAGATGCTTTTAAGCCCAATGAGGAAGGGAAATTTTCTTGTTTTAAAGAGGCAAATGAATTACATGACATTTTTCTTGTCATGTCAAATTTTTTTAGCACAAAGTACTATCCAAATAGAATAAAAGCAACTTCTGCTCTTAACAGTTTACAGGTAAAGTAGATGTGATGCTGTAAAAATGGTTGGGGGTTGTTTTTAAAGCTAAATAAGGCTTCTACTGCTTCTTTCCATTAGTGACATCTGATGGATAAAACCAGCCAGTCTTCCTTTTCTGAGGCTACTTGACAGTTGAGTTCATGAAACTCCATTGCCTAATGTACTAGTTTTAATTAAAAGTAAAGGGGGGCAGGGGGAAGTGTTGAAACTGCCTGACAGATGTTCAGAGGCTTCAGCTGTGAGAAGCAGATGAGGTTTTATAGTTTGGAATGATAGAAACATACTATAAGCACATGGCCATCTGAAGCATGCTGATGCCATGTGGTTTTTGTGTCTGCTATTAATATTTAGTAAATAAAAGCTTTTGTTCTTTTTTTCAGAAGTATAACGTAAGGTTTAGCTTTCTCTGCTAGTTCTCGGTTGATCAGAACTAACAAAAAATAAATAATTGACAAGTAGTCAAATTTAAGTCACTCTGAATAATGAAGATACAAAAATTTTTTGCTTTTCAAAAAATATGCTACCGAATTCTATTTGAAGATCAAGTATTTTAGGTATAAATAAATTGGTTTTAAAAACATTGTTTTCCTGTTTAAGTGCTGGAGAATAACAAAATTCAGAATTAAGATTGAGTGAATTTTTTTTTAAAAAAAGCGCCAGCGTTCACGTTACTTGAAGTGCTCTTTTGTTTATCTACAGTTGTGCTCCAAACGCCTAAAAGCTTTGCCAGCAGTCTGTGTTCAAGTTGGATATTTCCTCTGTCTTTTTCTATTGCATCTGGACCTCAAAATATAATGGGAACTACTTCTTTAAACTGTTGTTTTCAAATTGTACATAATCATTGTTCTTCTGAGAGTTTGACTTCTATATGTAACTGTAGATTCTAATTAAAACTAGGGTAGTTTAGGCAGATGATAAGAGTTTGTTTACTGTTCTGCTCCTTCTTCTATCTACGGGAGAGTTTCAACATTGCAAATGCAATTAAGTGTCTTGTACCTGTAGGTTTTCTGTCTGGAAGCAGCAGCAATAACATTTTTAAGATCTCACTTTTTAAGGGAGAAGGGAGAGTATAGATAAAGTACACTTAAAAGCTAGATAAAAAAGTTACTTTTAAGTATCTTCCGGTTCAGTCCTTGAAAGGCTGAAAAGGGATAGGAAATTTGCCACAGAACATCTAAAAATATCAGATCTTGATGGCTAAATCTGAGCATTTAGTTTCAGAATTCAGTAGCATTGCAGTTGAATCCATGCTGTATTTTCTTTCCCTTTTCCTCAAAGGCGTCCAACTCCTAAAAGAAAAATGCAAGGGAGAGCAGAATCCTTACTAAGAAACTAGTCTTTGGATTAACTTGTAAATGTCCCTTAAATTTTTCTGCTCTCTTTGCCTGTGTCTACTGTAATTAATTGCAGCATCTGAGAGCATTACTGTGCACTAAATTCAGTTGCCTACACTACTAAACTCTCCTGTGCTACTAGACTGTCACCTTGTGTGCCTTTGGCCATGCTAACCAGTGCTCCCCCAAGAACTGCTGGGCACCACTGCACAGGCACACTGATGGGGACTGTTTTCAGTAGGCATGCGAAGATTAACACAAATGTCACTCATCCTGTGCTAGCTGTCAGCTGCTTCTGTAAACCAACGTTGTGGAATTTATGAATGGAGACTTTCAAGCTTGAGACTTTCTATTTCAGTGAGGCTATGTTGGAAGATCATAAAAAGTAAAAGGCACTAAATCTAGAGCTGAGGTTGTTGGGCACACTTTTCAATGGGAGTGATGAAGGATAGTGTTAGATGAAGGGTTGCTTTCAGTATAAAGAACATGTACATGGTAACATTATTCTGCCCACATAACAGAGGGAGCTTTGGCTGTTACTGCATGTACAAAAAAAGGGGGGCAGGGGGACCAGCAACAGAAAACCCAACACATACACCCTGATAGTCTTCAAACATTGGTACTGTTGTGTTACATGAAGGGAAGTAATTATATTATGGGTTTCTCTTGTCTGTAATACTACTAGTAGATTAAAATTAGTTGGGTCAAACCTAAATTTTTTAACTTTTTTTTTTTTCTGGTACACTTGTATTTTGTATTGCAGTTGGTAAGCACGTATGTTCTATTTTATAATAATCAGTTCTGAAGCATTTCAATAAAGCTTATGTGAAGGGAAGTCAACTAGGTATCTATGGCAAGTAGCCAAAAATCACCTCAGCTAAGACAACTGCTTTAATGGCAGTAGTATCTTGCCTGTATGCACTAGAAGAAAATTGTCTAATTTTTGTGTTCTATTCAAAGAAAACCATCTTAAATTAGAGATTAAATATTTATTCTGCTTTACTCTAGACTTTTAACTTCCCCTCTGTTCTTCAGATTGCTAATAAATATACTGAAGACTTCTATCCTTGCTCTATCTATTAATTCCTCTTACAAACCATCATGAGAGAGGAGCGCTGAAGAAAAGGTTGTGTGGTATCTGCATTAACACAATGATTGTGTAAGAGACCTTGATTTCAGTGACCCTGCCTTACTAAGCTTGTGTCTCTCGGTCTCTGCATCTGGTTTCCCTCATTCATTTTGCCTCATCTGGAGGATTTGAAAGTGGAGTATGTTCAGCTGTAAATTCTCCAAAGCATTGGGGCATATTCAGGCAGGGCCCTGTGCAGTATCAGTGGTTGACTTAAAGCTAAGCAGTTGGCACAAAGAGCTGTCTTGCATTACGTTTCTAGCAGATGTGCTGTTATTAGAATAGTGATTTCTTTTGTGCTAGTATAAGGTTTGGATCATTGATTATGTAGAGTGTACTGCGCATGTGTAGTCTTCTGAGGGTAGAGACTTAACCTGTATGGTAACTGGAATTCTTAATGTGTATTCTTTCTGATCTGGATTTCCTTTGTCCTAAAGTATATAGGAAGGAATTGGCTTATGTTTCAACAAGCTCCACAGTGATCTGCGGTACAGAGCACTGTGGGCAAGATTAAGATTACAATCACGAACCAAATATGCAGTGTTCTTAAAGAAACACTAAACCTAAAAACCAAAACAACAATAGAAAAACCTTCTTGTTCAAGTGCATCCAAGGTAATTACATGTTTGGTTTTGTGCTATACAGTTCTTGAGATGTTTCCTTGCTTAAGGTGGGTAGTTGGA
>JAVJGJ010000057.1:52275685-52310331 GCA_035590215.1 Microhierax caerulescens | reverse complement strand
TATGTTTCCTTGCTTAAGGTGGGTAGTTGGACAAGGTGACCTCCAGAGGCCCCTTCCAACCTTAACCATTTTGTGATGCTGTGATTTATCAAGTACATTCATGCAGCATCCTACCAATGTTCACGTCACTGAAATGCAGTGCAAATGTCTGCATGAGTGATTTTGAGTTTGACTACAGTTCTTCCAATAATAGTGTCAAAATAAGTACAATGACACAACTTAACGCTTTATGGCAGTTTTGGATTGGAAGGGCTAGCCAGCTACATGATGTAGGTAGAGAGAAGATAGCTGTTTGGAATTGTGACTAGGTGGTCTGTTGATTGTGTTGAGACTAGAATCTCTATTCTTAGGCATTCTGTGTCTTTACTACCCATGAATGTTATTTCAAAAAAACCCAAAAGACAACATCTCTTATCAGAAACAGTGCTTTCCTAAAGCACAACTCCAAAAGCTTTACATGTACTTGCTTTTTTTAACTAGACTGAAAAAAAAATCATCCTGAGTTTTTACATACTTCTGAAAGATAATGCATTTCTTGATGCCTTCCTCTTCTTTCATCAAACTGTGGACAGGTATTTCCTACTATGTATGTTACAGTCTTCCTTATCACTGACGTTGAAGGTAGAATTGTGGGCTTTTTAGTGTACTATTACTACTAGGTGGAGTGAAATGTACAGAGAAAATGTTACTTCAAAGTCTAAACCTCACCTCAAAGCCTGAATTTAGTTATGAGAATTTTTTTCTGGTATTTTTTATGTTGTTTAACAGCATTTCTAATAAAGAAGCAATAAAGAGTGCAGGTTCATGTTTCTTTTTGGATTAGCTTTTCAGAGCAGTAGTTGAACAGACTATATTATGGGCCACTTGAAGGAAAAAAAAATACAGAGGAACAGGTTTACTGCAGCAACTTTAATTCCATACTCATACCTTGTTACTACTTGTTATGAAACCTCATAATATGGAACTTGATGAGTTTGGAATATCTACTTACTTTATCGGCCAAATATGTTTTGGGGTTAGCTTGCACCTATTTGTATAACTTCCTGAAAATTCCCTGGAATATAGTAACCACTTCAGCCTTTTGTCTACCTCACTTTGGTCGAGTGCTGTCTGAAGTAATGCAGTTAAAATAAGGGGTAAGTTCTCCTTGAGTTCAGAGATCACAGTTAGGTGCTGCTGTAGCAGTTGCAAGAATGTTGAACATTAGGTTATGCCTGTGGAGCTAAAGCAAGATTTTTCTAGAGTATCATCAAAAACAAATACTATAAAATGATACTTTGGAAAACTTAAGAACACACACACATGCTCATGGATAGCTTTTCAGGGGTTGCAGATTTACTGAATGCTTTACATATTTTATGATGAGAATTCTCTGGATATTAAGGATAGGTGAAAGAATGAATGGCTGCAGATTTACCAGTTTTAAGGTGAAAACTGAGTAGTTTGATGTGGAGAGTAAAGTAATCTACAACATTTTGAAGTGTTCTGAGCTACTACTTTGTGCTTTTCCAAGAAAAGCACTGTTGGGAACAAAATCAAAGCAAGTCACAAATACCAGCTGTGAGGCTCTAAGGATTTTGAGGATTACATTAAATACTACATGTTCTGCAAATAGTAAACATGCAGGTATGTAAATAAAAAGTAAATAAACAACTATGTTAAAGGAAGATACTGTATCAAGCTGTGTTTCTTCGAAGTTGTGACCTATCCCACATCGTCCTCCTTTGTGCATAGTAAAAGTGATAGCTGCTGCTTGGACTCACCCCACCTTGGCGGCTTTTTTTCTTGTTGCAGATATTTTTCCCCAAAAAGGACAGTGTACATTCATTATTACTTATGATGCTACCTGAACAGAAGCCTCAGAAGGGAGGAACTGCTAATTTGCCTTGGATTAAAGACTCAACACCTTCTTTGTTACTGAACTGTAGTCTCAAAAATGAGAGATAGTAAAGGGCTACCACTCCTCATGACTGCTGCTTGTAAAAATGTAGTCAGGTTTTTTCACCCTTACTCCTTTATGTATCAGCACAAATTCAGTCTTGTCATTAGAAAAAGCAACAGGGGAAACTTTTTTTTTCTTCAGTTTCCATTTGAAAGGCTTGGTCTTATATGTTAGCAGACAGATGAGAGCTGATGCATGTTTAGACAAAAGTGTTACATAACAAGTAACCTCTAGCTTTCCTCAGGCTACCCAACAACTGTACTGTGCTGGGGGCCTGGGGGTGCACATGGGGCTGTCCTGTCCTTACTGGAATTTTGCTTGAGATATGTTACAAACTATCAGTGCTAGGGCTATGAAAAGCAACTGAGTAGGAGTGGAAAGAGCATCTGCTGTTTCAGAACATACCTGAACCTAATGGTAGCTTTTGATGCTTCCAGAATATTTTCCTCTTTTTCTACTACTATATATAACTGTATGTAATTGTTGGAACATTTGTCCAGAAGAACTGAACATATAGCAGCCAATACTTTTCTGGTGGAGCAAAAATGCTTCTCATGTGGATTGCTGCTAGTACTCCATGATACTTCATTGCAATGAATACACGTAACTTACTGTGACTTAAACTTGGGAACGTGACTTAATATTCATGTGTAAAATTAACATAGAAACAGATTGTATTCTTGGAAAAGCTTACTTTTCAGCTAAGGTGAATCCTGAAATGAGACTAAAATTACTAAGAAAGCTAACATGCTCCTACCTATCTTTGACAGTCTGGTATATGTAAGAATCAAAATATTTACCTTGAAGCTTGCAGCTGATTCAGCAGTTAGAGTGCATTGCATGCTATCAAATATCCCAGCTGAACAATACACTGCTATGTTACCGTGGGTTAGCTTTACATTGACTACAGGACAGAAACTCTTCATAATCAGAGTCCTTAGGGAACTGGCTTAATTATCCAATATGCTTTTCTTAACCAAGGCCCTGACACCGGAGGGAACAATGGTATCCCCCAACAGGGGGAAGTTTTTAGTTAGGATAAAATACCAGAGCATCAAAAGAGAGGTAATGGCTTTAGCATATGTTCTTGTTCAACAACTTGTTCATTAAACTACCCCTGGGTTTTTTTGGTTTTGTTGGGTGGTTTGTTTTTTTTAATCAGTCTAACATTTTTGTTCTGTCTACTTCAATTGAAATCAGAAGCTTCCTGAATTCTCAAGGTCTGAGTGCTGCGTAGGTGAAAAAGTTGAGCACTATTTGAAATTGAGAAAAGAACGGAATGAACTGGAAAATCAAAAGCCCCAATAGAAAGACAGAAATGAAGTTCACCACTGCATTTCAGGGCAGAGTTCATATGCAAGTTTCTCATAGCTGCTTATGTGATTGTAATACTGCGTCTTGCTTGCATAAATAAAAAGTGTAATACCCTAATTCTTAAGGGCAGAAATTGCATGCATCTGAAGGGCATACAATTCATCTACTTGTTCTGTGGATGAATTAGGACTGGAGGCTGGGTGTGGGGGCTTTTTTCTTTCTTTTGGAAGAGTTCTGAACTGAGCCTGTGAAGGCCAATGGAATGAAGGGGAGGGAGGGGAATGATGACAAAACCCCAAAACAAACAAACCAAAAAAAACCCACCAGCACCCCACCAAACACATACCGAATTAAAATTAATAAACAGTTCTTTAACAGCAAAAGTTAATATCTAATAGGGATTTCCCTGAAAGTTAATTCACTACGTGATCCAGTTGGATGTAGCTTCAGTTGAAGCTTCCCTCTTCTATGGTTGATAACACACATGCACAGAACAATAAAATGTTATCTGACTTAGTGCAGTTTCAGTAAGAATGCATTTAGGTGATTGGGGAAAAAACAATAAATCTGTATTTCCATCAAACTGAGCATAAATAACCTTCAGCTCCGTTTTCTTGCAAAGTGATTTGTAAAACAAATTTTAGTTGTCATACACATGGGAATCTGTTCTCTCTGCTAGCAGCAAAAAAAAAAATAAAATATGACGTATAGTCAAATAGATATGCAAGATGAAGGAAGGTATTACCCTGTTTCCTGTTCTTACTGGTTTTATGTTTTGGGGGCATGACCCAACATACTTTTTGTTGAGAACAACATTAAGAAATAAAACATTAGAAGAATAAGAAATGAAAAGCACATTTGCATATTGGTATAAAATCAGTTACCTAACAGGGATTAAAAAAGGTAGCTAATGTGATGCAAAATGCCTTTATTTGTTTGAACACAACTTCAGAGTTACATTTTTGTTTCCTTTAGATTTTCCCCTAAGGAGAAATCTACTTACCTGAAACAAAATACTGAATGTGTGAGTCATGTGTGCAAATACATTCTTATTGTGGACAAGTTGTAATTTTGTGTGTTTCTGTAAGCTACTGTAGTAGCAAATAAAAGTATAGAAGACTGCTCCTAACTTACTACAGACTTTGTAACAAGAAAAATAATTTTTCAGACACAGGCTTCATGTCCTATTGATCGCAGACCATTTCAAGCAGTATGCAGGCTTGATGCATTAGAAGAGCAGATAAAGGTAAGTTCCAGACTTATTTTCTTAAATAACTTAAGTTGTAGGAACACCCAAATTATGCTGCAGCCTTTTATTCATATGTCTGTGGTCATTAATCTTTCCTAAAAAAATAATTGTCGCTTTGATGCTTCTATTACATATTTGAAGCTAGGAACTATTCTTAATTATTTTTTCAAAGCAAGCATTTACAGTAATAATAATAAAGCTGCTGTTGCTACTTTATAGTATCTTTGAATATTCCTGATATATCCAAGAACAGAAGTATGGTAGTAATTGGTCTCAAAGTGGTTTTTAACTAGATTTGTAAACAAGTGCTATATCAATTAGCATGCAATCTTGCGTTTTATTTTAATTTAGCTGAGGTGAATCTTGTGTGTTAACAGCCTTTTAATTCACAGACAAAACCACGTGAAGGCAAGAGGAATTAGTTAACGTTAAGCCTTGTTCAATGTAAATTTCTGAATTTTTTTCAGTTTCAGTTTTTCTGAATAATACTGCTGTGGAGTAATTTATGAAGTAGGAAAGTAAAACTTGATTCTGATAAATAATCTTGAAAATTAAAGATGCTGATAATTCTGTATGCAATTTTGAAATTCTGTGACGAAGTTATGGTTGTAAGTAATTCTGAAGCTGTTGGGTTTGCATTTTGTGGCAATTAGAGAATAGGTTCCCAGTATCGTTTTCTTGTGCTTCTAGAGGCCCAGGTGGTCACCTGCAAAGGAAACACGCTGACCAGCCACAGATACTTCCTTCTCATGGAAAACTATGCTAGCATATTTTATCTTCTTTATTTCTAAAGAATCAGGGAAGTTGTAGCTGAAACTAGATAAACTGAAGATTTCATTTGGAAGAGTGTTAAGGCTGTATTGTGATCTCATTTGAAAGTTTCTTTGTAGAATTGCGGT
The DNA here is from genome assembly GCA_035590215.1 of Microhierax caerulescens. Lineage (NCBI taxonomy): Eukaryota > Metazoa > Chordata > Aves > Falconiformes > Falconidae > Microhierax > Microhierax caerulescens. The sequence goes on along the minus strand of JAVJGJ010000057.1, from coordinate 52,304,927 downwards.
GTAAACAGGTGGGCAGAGAACAAGGGTCCCGCTCTGCAAAGGCGATGGAGCAGAGGGGTAGGTGGAATGTGTACCAAGAAATGCTGACACAGTGGCCAGTACTTGCAGTGGTGTTATCAGGAGTCTGGCAGCTTTCCCTGCATGATATTCATAATTAGAATGCTAATAGCTTGAGGAGGTGCACGTAAAGCCAAGATTCTAGAATGAGGAAACACAAAATATCTTAACACAAACAATTGCAATGTAGCCATTGAAGTAACTTCATGGTATGTAGTAAAAATTGTATTGCTTGCTTAGAATTTTGAAGATGGATGGCGGGGGTGGGAAGTTACATAAAATCCTTGAGTTATTTTACTCCGGAGGAGAATTAGGTGTTTTTAATTATGAGGATGTGTTTGAAATTGAGTGGTAGTTAAGCATTTTCCCAAGCTAAACCTTGTGTATTCAGGTCAACTAATTTAGTTTAAAAAAAAACGTGGCTTCCAAATTCTCAGTGGAATAACTCCATAGGTTTGAGGTACTTGCCATGGCAGTCTGAATGCTCAGAGATTTTTGGTCTTGTGGAATAAGTATGCATCTTTGGTATAGCAAATATACATATTGAGGTGGGGTTTTTTTCCATTTCAAGAAGAACAAATGAAAAAAAAATCAAATCTGCAAACTGTGAGATTAAAGAAGTTATTTGGAACAGTTTCAAGTCCTTCTGAGTTTTTCTCTGTAGACCTTAAGAATCTGAACAAATTTAAAGCCTGTATGTACTGAGATTCTAGATTAGATTGACTTTATTTTTCAATACAGGTTCAGATTAAAAAACAACTGAGGAGGAAGGAAGAGGAGGAAAACTGTGCCTGCAGCAAGGGAAAATATAGCCATGTGAAGATGAGAAGCTTTATGAGGTTGGTTGTCCATTGTTCTAATGGAACATTCAAACTATATCCTATATATTAATATATATGATATTAAATATATTTATATAAATATAAAAATATATAAAAACTGGTTTAAAATGTACACCGTGGAAAAATCTTAAAAATGAAGTTTATTCTAAAATAAATCTTTTTCTGTCAGTGGCAATTTAGCTTTACTTTTAACGCTGATGTAAAACAGACATCCCCTTTCTTGCATGTTATCATAAACATTGGTAGTAGTCCTATTTTACTATAAAACATAGTTGTAGTCAAGAACTGATTTTATTCTAGTGAGTTTGAGATGGAGCTGTGGAAATACTGTTCCTGTTTTGAGAAACTTTATGTTGTCACATTTGCTATATTGTATGAGAGGAAGCTCAGGTTTACAGCCAAATTTCACTAAATCGTGATAATCTGAAGTCAGTGTTTAATGGAATATACAATATATACAGAGTTCTCCAGACTGAATTTGAAACATACTCACTACAGAAAAGATAACTGGAAGTAAATTACCTTTTTTGGCTCTTAATAGAAAATAAATAAGATAGACTGATCTTCATGCCTCCCTGTTCTGAATCACCATTGACTGATATTCTTGAAAGTATTTATGGAAGCAGGTTATAATACCTTTCGTGTGTTGCCATGAAATCAAGCATTTCAGATTTAACACAGATTTACACAAACTTTTGTGTAAATGGATTTCTTTTTGTTTTTTGTTGGTTTTTTTTTACATCTGTAAGCTTTTTGAAGCACTGTGGCTTTTTAATATATGGAAGATGATACATGTGCTGCAAATTCAGGTTTTAGTGGCAGTCAGAAGTTACTTATGCACACAAAATAAAAATCCCTTAAAATAAGAGCTGATTTTGTTTGGTGTGTACACTCTTAACTTAAATATGCCCAGAAATAACTTTTATATCTTTTTTTAATCTTGCAGAAGAGCTGTATGTCCAGACAGAGGGCCATTAACAACAAAATTAAGCAAAGTTGTGAAGAAAAAATACAGTAAGTTGGTATTTGTCCTTCATTTGCTAGAATTGCAGGTTTTTATTAAGGAACTCTAGAATTTCTTTTCTTGGTGACCCAGTATTTTCTTTTTTTAATTGCTTACATTTGCATATGAAAACCAAATAGCAAGGAATACAGAAGTGTGGAAGTTCAGAGAAAAAGTTGCAGTATGTGAAACTACTGTTCTTACTGTACTAGGAAGACTGCCTCTTCACTTCACTTTCAAGTCACAAGTGAAATGGATTTGGTTTCAGCCTGAAGTCATTCTCTGCATCAGAGAGTTGGTGCACAGCTAATGACTGTCTTTTATTTACAGGAAGCTTTTTGGTGAGAGTTCAGACAGAAGAAACACTTAGCTGTATTTGGGGCTACTGTTTTGAGAGGCTTGTTTAATAGATGCTGTTCAATAGGTGTGTTCATAACATACAAAACTAAGCAAATACCTGAAGTGGTGAAAACGGCTATTGTGAAGGTGCATGCATTTTAATTTTACTCAGTTTGTATGTAAACACATTGTAAATACATTTGAGATACACATTTTCATTAACTTCTCATTGTATTAATGATATTGACAAACAATTAAAACCTAATATGCTAAACTTAAGATCAAAGTGTTTTTTTTCTTATTCAATACAGGTAATATATTGTATGACAAACGAAACAAGAAAGCTTTGTCTGTGAAGATAAATAAGGTTGGTTTTGAGAATGAAAAATATGTAAGCATTTTTTTCACGTAAGCGTTTTTAAAACTATCTTTCTGCTTATTTTTAAGGTTAACTTCTCTGTTAATTTTAGTATAATCCAAACTTTGTTACTTTGTCTCTCTTTGTCTTGAAGGCAGTAACTAGAATATAGTGTTCAGTTGTATTAGCTTCTCTCTCAGATTAAACGACATTTTGTGGTGGTAAGTATTTTCGTTTAGATTAGAATTTTACATTATAAGGTACTGTACCTACTCTGTTTTCATGTTTCTTCACCAAAACATTGTATCAGCTACAAGCTGTTAGCTAAGTACTATTATATGAAGGATATGAAGGTCTTCATTATTTTCATGAAAATACATCGTTATAATCAACCAAGCAATTTGTTGTATGAAAGCCATGGATATTACAGCTTGCATCAAGTTGTTCTTTTTTCAGTGGGAGATTACTCCCAATAATGTTTGTGTTTCCAGGTTTCTTGTTTAGTTCATAAATTTTAGCCTGTAACATAGGCTTATAATATGCAGAATTTATAAGGAGCTATAAAGGCTCTTTTGTTTGATTTCTACCTTCCCTTCTTTCAAAAACACTTTGTGTCTCTGGGAGACAAGTTTGTGGTCAGTGCTTTCTTTCTTATAGTTGTACCTGTAAATGTATTTGCATTAAATAGTTTTAGGCCATAAGTTTCATTCTGAAGTGTAAATGTTATCATTATTCATCCTTCTCTCTTACCTAAAGTTTAAACATTTGGAGGAAAAACTGTCTTAAAGTCCCTCTTGCCTGCTGCCTTGCTTCATGTAGTATATGGACGCGTACTACATCCTGTGTCTTTTCAGTTGCTGGTGGCCCAAGTTGTCTCTTTGGGGTTTTTTGTATGGTGCTTATACACCATATTTCTCAAGGCTATCTTTGGCTCCAGCCTTCCCTTCCAAGTCAGGTATTTAGAATTTTTGGTTCTGTTACCACATAAAGTTAAAGGTATTTTCCATGGGATTGAGGAGGTTTTGAACTGGAAGGATAGAGCTTAAAGGTAGATAAACCTCTAATTTGACCTCAAGCTTGGTGAATGTTTTCATATCTAGTTTCACTGATTTGTGGTGCACTATTTAATAGCATTAAGGTCTCAAATGGTACATGTAAAAAAAAGTGAATAAATAGAAGTAGAGACATTAAAAACCTTCAGGAGGAGGTACAGGACTCAATTATGCAATAAAGTTCAGAAGATTTTAAAAGAAAGCACTGATTTACTAACAACCAATTCATAAGGGTATTTGTGGAGCATCTGGATAGCTGTTGTAGATGGAGAGAGAATGTTAATGTTCAGAATGACAGTATTTTTAAAATAAAACTGAACGGCTTTTTAGGAGAAATTTTGAATGTGCACACTGATTAAATAGGGCATGTTCCCATCAAAACGAGCTCTCTGCCCAGGTTTGATGGAGCATATGGATAATGGCTGCATACTTGACACGTATTTTATGTACATACCATTATGAAGTTTATTTTTCATCAGAGTAAATACATATAGATAGTATATAAAAGAAAATGTCAGAAAGACTCTATAAGTTATCTTAAAATACCAGCCATGGGGAATGAACAGGAATGTTTTAGTCAGATTTGAGGTGCATAAAACCTTTAGGTAAAAGGATATAAATGGCAAAAATAGGTCAGTGTAGATGAGTGTGTCAGTCTGGTAGTCTGGTAAGAGTGTGTGGTTGTTTATTGTTTGGGTTTTTTTTTTTTTTTTTTTTTTCTGCAGCCAGCCCAGTACACAGCAACAGAGTTCACTGCACACGATGCAAAAGGCAATATACTAGCATACAGTGGGTGGCTAGACATTGTTAACAATTGAAATAGAAGGTGGTGTATTTGTTGAAATATGAAGTGGATTCTGAGTATTGTGCCTTTATGTGAGGGTCGAGTAAACACATGCACCAGTCAGTCTTCAATTTTTTAATCCTACCTGAAGGCAAAGGAGAATCCCAGCTATTTACATTAGATGCACGTTGGTACATCTTCATGTATTAAATGTTAATTAATTTAGTTTGGATGTCTTTAATTCAGAAATTTATTTTTTTTTTTTGTAGGCTAGAAGAGAGACCTGCTGGAATGAGTGCTTCAGAGCTAATTTCTTCAGCATGCTTCTGGCTGGTGGTAGCAATGAAGAATCTTTTTTTAACTGTAGAAATGACTGGTTAGTATATACTAATGCTTAATATAAACTGATGGGTTGCTTTATTGTAGATGCTGTAGTTCCTTCTGTTTCTATCTTTATATTCTGCCTCAAAGTATTTTGAAGTTTGGCTGGGTTTGTATTCATTAATGAAGAGCAATTAAAGGTTTAAACAAATTTTTATATTAGTATTTTTAAGGGCACACCCCAATTTTTGTCATGTGTTCAGCACTAAATTACTTAAGTGTGTGTTTTTAATCTCACTGATTTAACAGGAGTTAATAAGTTTATTTTTTAGCTCGTATTTAAACTCCTTGCTGAATTGAAACCTTGGGTAGGAAGAGGTTAGTCCTACAACAGGAGTTAGCAGAACAGCTAACAGTAAATATCCTGTTTCGTATCAGAAACAATCTTTTTCTGATGTTCTTTCTTGACTCCAAATTCCAGGAGGCATAATTTAAACATACATGAAGCAATTTTGCTTAATGAGCCTAATACTTCAGAATGGCTATAATAAAAAAAAAAAAAAAGTAGTATTTTTTGGTTGAGAAGATGGAAGAAAAAGAACAGACTAGGAAAACATTATTTGGATAATATGGCCTAATAAAAAAATCATTGTGTCTGAATGTTTTCAGCAGTCTGCATGCAAGATTATTAATTTGTCAAGGATGCAAAGTTTCTTCAGCTCCCCAGAAGACACATCTAACCTCCTCTTTTCCATTCTGCCTGCCTCGTTTATTTAGGACTTCTGTTATATTTACTGTGACTGCTTCCTCCCTTGAAACGATGTACGGTTACTGTTTAATCATGACTGCTGAAAGTTGTAATACAGTTAATTTTTTTAAAAAAAAAAAAGTCGTTGATAGAAGCAATACCGAAATACAAAATTGCCATAGTACAAAGTTACTCTTTTTAACTTTTCATGTGAAATTTGTATTTCAGTACACAATTCATGGAGGTCAATACAGTGATCAGACAGAAGAGACAGGAATTGGAATTGTCCTGTCCATCTGTGATTGCTAGAGTTGAAAGGTATGTGCTTTGGGTTCATAGTGCAAAGGATCTTAACAAAATACTTCAGGTTTGGAATCCAATTAATTCAAATCACTTTTTGGATAGAATATTGTTTGCTCATAAAACTGTACCATTTCATCATAAAACTAGTGTTCGCATGTAGCTTGTTAAATTTTTGTGTGTTTGCTGCAGGCTGTTCTTATGACAATAGATTCTTTTCTGTGTACCTTCATGGTTTTTTGGTACTTGTGACAAGCTTAGATACTCCACTGACTTGTGCATCGTAATATGTCACTTTTTCACAGAAATGTGACTTCAAATATATATTCTATTTGGAAGTTACTGTTCAATGTGCTCTTTAAATAATTTGTCACTAGAAATCAGATTGTTTGCTTTAACATCAGTCTGATTCTGATTTTCCACCTTGTACCCCCTTCTTGCGGGTTGGTTTTAACACTTTCTGCAACTGTTTACAGACAAGTGCATCTAGAAAGAGTTAAGAGGGGTTCTATCAAATGAAACAGAGAGCATAAAATATTTATGTTTTTTGTCAGAGAGCAGATGCATGTTAAAACATACCCTAAGGATGTTTTCATGAATATAAAGGAGAAGCATAAAAAATAACTGGTTTTAAAATAACACAGTAAGAACTTGTTTCTGTCTGTGATCTTAATTTCAATACATACCTCTGTAGTCTTTGGCGTAAAACAAAGGCTAAAGACAAAAGAGCAAGTAAAGAAATTTTTAACTATAATTAGAAGTTGTACCTAGGATTTAAATAATAAATTTAAGTTTTTTACATGTACTTTTCCTTATGGAAGATTTCATTCCTACTCAGTGATAACTTGAAATTGTAGATCTATAACTAAACTATTGTTTTCACCCAGGGTTCGCTGAGCGAGTCTGAATAAATATATATTTATTTCATTAAAAGGAAAGAAGCCTTTACTAAATTGCTGTGTAGACAATTTCTCATTTTTCTGCAGAAAAGGTTATTCTTCTGCTGAAGTGCTAAATCAGTGTTCCAGTAGTATAGTCTACTAATGTGGACTAGATTGTTTGTCACAGTGCTGTGTTTGGCTTTGAAGAAAGCTAAATGTTTATTGCTTTAACATAACATACCTTGTTCAAACTGTTTCACCAGCTAGGCAATAGTACAAGCCTGAAATTAAATGTGAGAAGAAAAGTTTTGTTCACAGTCAACTTTGCCTCTCTCTGAAACTGTGATGAGGTCGTGTCATGGTGGCCTAATGGTTTGGGTTTGTGCATTGTTCCAAAGCTTGCTACAAACAGCTGAAATAACTGAAGTTAATGCTTTTACTTTTCCAGAATTCCTTTAATGTCTTACGGAGCTGAAGCTGAGACCTTTCTTCTCACTTCTGCCACAGTGGCAGGGACAACTCTTCCAATAAATATCAGGCCTTTGGAAAAATTTGGTAAACTTTTTTTTTGTAAGTTTTATTTATAGCTCATGTGGAATATTGTTAAAATATGATTCTTTGAAATCAAAGTGGAGTATACAGTTAACAGAAAATAAATCTGTTTCGATGCACTTTGGTACTATTTCAAACCTAGCTGTTTTACTTCTGAAATGAGAATATAGAAGATGAACCAGCCACCCCAAAACCAGCATAACTGTTCTTCACTTGAAGATTAAAATAATATTTAACAATTCCATTTCTAAATTCAACATTTTCTTTCATGTTACAGCTTCTTTCCTGTTGTTCAAGGATAAGTCTCATTTTGATACATTATGAATGGCTTGACATATTTCAGTGCTGTATTGTGCCGTATGAGAAACAAACTGTTTCCTGACAGCGGAAGAGTAGTCAGGAAACAAAAAAAATTGATCTCTTTCAGTATGCCTACAGGCTCTACAGGGCAAAAGTTTGCAGAAGTGCTCAAGCTCCAGGATCTGGCAGGAATTTAGCAGAAGACAAAACGTGGAAGGAATGACCTTCCTCCAGTTACTTTAACAGCCTCTTCACACTCAGCAAGAGTGTAGTTTCTCTTCCAGCAGGCTGCACAAGTTCAAAGAAGTGAAAACAAAGGAGTGCTGTTTTTTAAGGCTAGAGTTAATACCTTCTTGAATTGGGGTTTACTCTACTTTCACTTGACTAGTAGGCAAAGAGATGATAACGATTTGGGTCTCTTGGCTTACAGAAATTGTGAGGAAGTGAATTGCTGGGAAGAGTTAAGCAGTAGAAAGATTGTGGAAAAGATGCTTTATTCATTCATATTCCTCAGTCTTGTTGATGATATGTATTTCACCTCCACATTCCCCAGTGAAAAATGGATAGGTTGCTTCCTCAGGCCTCTGGTATTTGCCAGTGCAATTTAACTGATCCTTAACCATTTCTGCTTCTGGTAGTCATGAGTATACATGGTAGCTCATATCTCATGACTTCCCCTCGCCTTTCTACTCACACATTCAGGCTTCTTTGTTAGAATGCACCAGAAGCATTAAAAAAAAAAAAATCCCCTCAGAAAAGTGAAGAATATTTAAATAAGCTTCAGATTATTTTTCAACATTAGACTATTAAGAACATGTGCACAATTGCTGTTGATAGTATAAGCAACTGACCTACAAATATTGATGACACTGTGAACTCCCAAGGCAGAACATGCAACTAAATCCCTTAATGCTATTTTTGGGGAGAAACTGCAGTTTTTGAGATTGAGTCTTTAACAGGGAAAGAAAAGGAAAATTTTTTTTTTCAGATATTGTTATTTTAAAATTTATGTGTAGAACAAAATTTTCTCATCTGTTGCTTGATTAGAACTTTGATACTTCTTATATAAGTATTCCGCTTAATGTATTAAAGGTGTGATTTTGCAATGTGAAATCATCAAGTGAACGAGACACAGCAAATAAATTCAGAAGTTATTAGTGTATGTTTACATATGTTCTTGCTACACCTGAACTAAAGTTCAGATGTTGAATGTAATATATTACTTACACTGTAGACAAAGTTGAAGACGGTCATCAAAATTGAATCTTAAAACATTGTAGTATGTTGACACTGAAGTTTTAAGTCATCTTCAAGTTTGACTTAAAGACTTCCTGCTGATAAGGAGCATGCAGAAAGTAAGACACAGAGTCTTTGAATTTTCTAGTGAAACTAGGGGATGTTGGATATGAAGATGTCCCTTGAGGATTTTGATTACATTCTGTTGAGCAAGTATTCCTTCCCCATTCAGTTTTTCTGTAGCAGCTGAGGAAAAGACAGACATGCATAACAAAAGGTTAGGACAAAGGCAAGGAGAAATCTAACCTGAATGCCTGGCAAATATCTATAAAGAAGAAGTGAGCAAGGCCTTTCTTACAGGAAATATGAGAAATGAAGGAAAAGGCAGAAGATGGGGGAAATGGGGGACACTGGGGCTTTCTGCAAAGGTGGAGAACAGGAGGAAGATGAAAAAAATAGTGGTAATAGATGCATACAAAAAAAGGGGGGAAAAAGCAGACTAGGTCTTGTGATTCTTTCTAAACTGTGCCTGAAAGATGGTAGCATAAGCATTGTAATTTTTTTACACTCTTCTTGTCATATGGCCACACCTAGTTTTCCATCAGAGTAGTGTTGACAGTTGCTTTCAGAGTTATGCAAGGAGCCATATGAATATCAGTGATGGTCATGTAACTGTACTGCCTGAATCTTCCCTGTAGCTGCTGCAGTTTTTTTAGATTCTCTTACCATTAAACTGTCTTTTTATTAATTTGACCTGAAAGTGCATTAGAGAACCTACAAGTACTATTATGATTTAGGCTGGCATTAAAATATTTTAAAATGAAGATTCGGTGAGCTGAAATGCCTTGTATTTGGTTCAAGTCCAAAGCTTGTGAAGCTTGTCTGTTAAAATTTTACAAGTCGTAAAGAATGCTAAAAAGGGGTTTGTGTTTTGCAAATAGACTTTGAAAGTTCTACGAAAATAACTTGCCTTTTAATTCTGCCAGTATTCCCACGTTCCACATGTATCCTGATTTATTTATTTTTTTATTGCAAGGTGATTTCTTCCCCCTTGAGGAAAATCATCATGGATATTAAAAATCTGTAATGATGCATAGCATCTGACTTGTTTTTCTGGCTATTGTAATAGGTTTGAAGACGTAGGTAGTCTGAGACAGCCACATATGGCTGAGTAACTGCTGATTAAGCACTGTGAAGTCACTTTCTAACACAGTTATTGGTGAGACTGTTAACAGTAGATACCTTAAGTAGTGCTAGTTACCTAAAACTTCTTTGAAGTTCTTCACCGTGCACATTGTTTTCTGTTAAATATGTGGTACCTTCTATACAGCTGATACTGTTGGTTTTCATTATGTTAAGTGGTAGTTTGATCAGTGGACACCCAGACACCACAGCTACACCTTTTTCATGTTCAAGCGAATTATTGTGTGTTTACAAAAGAGGTCAGAGGATGTGATTATAGTCCTGTGCTCTGTTCTAGCTTTTTTTAAGGCTAGCAAGGTGCTTGCAGAGTTAATTCTCTAAGGTTATCAGATTATACGTTTACATTTAATAGTGTTTTTCATTCTGCTAACAAAGTAGCAAGTAGTAGAAAGAGGCTTTTGTGCTGTTACTTGTCTTATTCATATCTTTTGTGATTTGTTTGAGAATACATTAAACAAATATTTTAGTGCAGTAAAAGCATGGGAAATAATAATACTGCGCAGAGAGTTAGAATCAAGTGGTTAAGTGATGTGATAAATTCATTGTAAAATCCATAGCAATTAATCTTTCTTAGCAAGTTTCCGCTATTTGTGTATGAAATTGAAGCTGTAAAAAGAATTCATTTAAACACCAGATTTTTTGTGCTTTCTGAAATCTACACAAAGTATGAAACAAATTAATGGACAGCTCAAGAAATTACTTTAGTCTGAAGTGAGTATTGTGTTAAAGTATATTTACTTAATTATCATTAATCTTTAATTCCTGAGTTGTCCTTCATAAGCTTTCATAGGTATCAAGAGTACAGTCTGCTCCCTTTGTAGTGAATATAATCCTTGGCTTCCCTGCAAAGACTTTGTCAAATTGTGGCTAGCATGAAATAAATTAATGCAGTATGAATTAGTGTCATTCTTCTTACAGCTTCAGGTTTTTGATGCATCCTAGGCTGCCCCAAAACTTGCAGTCCTTATTCAGTTTGTTAGATGCTGCAGGCACCATGGGTTGGGTTCCTGCATTGTGACAACGTTTAAGTCCAGCTTGCCATGGAACATGCAGTGTCTGTCTTATAACTGGTGAATGAGTTTGCATTGTCTGAAATTCGATTTTTGTAGAGAAGTATGCTGTCATTCTGCTTCTGATCAACTGATTCCCGTGTGATCATCCACTGATGGCTGTTTAAAAATGTCACTTTCTGTAGTATTGAGGCTTCACTGCCAGTAGACCTGTATTATAGAATGGCAGGAACTGCTATATATTAACAATGTTGTGTGGTTAATTCATTTATTTTCTAACAGCTTAAATGCTGACTGCCTTTGAAGAGCAGTATCAGTAGTGGTTTAATTGTGAATGCCATTACTGTCCAGGTAGCCATATCGGCACTGCCAAAACGTGTGTTCAGATGTCAAATGAGTCACTTGTAAGCTTGATTCTGTTTGTGTTTTTTTTTTAAAAAAAAGGTCTGAATTAAAAAAAAATGTTGTAGCAGCATTTCATACTAAATCTTAAGTTGCATTATTTGAGGATATCTGTTAAATGGGAGGTCATCTTAATGTTCTTAGTCATCTTAATGTTCTTAACTGTGTTTGGATAAATGGTTATTATCAAACTTTAATGTGTTGTGCTTTTATTAAGAATCTTTAGGCAAAGGATGCGCGGTTGCTTGTACCCAGGAAGGAGAAGAGAAAAAGCAAGTTTCTGGCTCATCGGGCACGAGAGGAACTAGAAGGAAATCAGTTAATACTACTCCTAGAAGAAGATCTGCACGGAACAGCAAAAATGAGACTCTGGGCCAATCTCGGAGCTCACCGCGATCAAGCAGCTCTGTATGTGGTGCCCCTGATGGCAATAACCTGTCTCTGAATAAGTCTTCAGAATCGGAGAAGGCTCCTCCAAAACGGAAGTCTAAAAGAACACTTAAACAACAAACACCTGTGGTTAAAAAGAAACTGAGAAGTTCTGCACGTTCTGAAAAATCGCCCAGTGATTCAGTGGAAGATGATGACATTGCTGAGTCTGAAGCAGTTCTAACATTAGATAAAGACCATCAGTCAGATAACGAAAGCAGTAACACAAGCCTTCCACAGAAGAATAATGCAGAAACAGAATCTGCTAATGGATTGGAAAGCTGTAGTGAACATGCAGAAATTGAGGAAACTGGAGAAGAATATGACAAAGATGAAGATGCTTCAGGGAGTGCAGATATAAGTTTTCCTGTCCGAGAACCTCCAACCCTAACTTTAGGTGGTGAAAGTCAGGAATTTGAAGCAAAAGGTGTTACTGAAACAAATGTGGAACTTAAGAATGAGGACATCTGTGAAAATACTATTGAACAAATTGAAACAGTAGCTAGTCCCAAAGATGAAGTATGCGGTGGCGCAACTTCTGAAAAAGTAGATCAGACATCGTGTAGTCCTCAAAAGGTATTAATGGAGAATGTAGAAACTTTGACAAAAGTAGATCAACCTGGTCCAAAAAATAAATTGTTGGAATATCCAGAACCTTTGGTAAAAGATCAGCCATTAGAGAGCCCCAGGAGTGAATTGCCTGAGCATCCAGAAGCCATAGAAATAGATGATTCTGAGGCTGAAGAAAAAGCAGTAGTAGACTGTGCAAGTACAAATATTCAAAATTTAAACACTGTTCAAGATGAAGAACCCGATGCATTAATAGACAATATTTCTACGGGCAGTACATCAGCACAGTCGTTAAAAGAGAACACCATGCCAAAAAGTGAAGAGGGTGGAATTTCAGTGTCACCCCAGGTGAATGCTGAGCATAAACATTTTGGTGAAGATAACAATGAAATGATACCAATGGATTGTGACTCATTTTGCAATGACCATAATGAGCCTCAGATTGAGCAGTTACCACCAGTTGAAAGTACAGAGCAAGGAGAATTGAACTCCTTACAGTGTGATGTGGGAAACTGTACATCGGTTACAGGACTTTCTGATGAAAAAGGTGAAACTATTCCTCAAGAAAGAGAGTGCCAGTCAGAACTCAAAAAGGAGAAAAAGACTCGACCTAGAAGATCTAGGTTTCACTCTCCATCGACAACTTGGTCTCCTTCTAGGAGAGAGGGCAGGAAATCTCAGTCACCATCCCCTAAAAGGGAGATGGCCAGAGACGGGAGCTTACGATCACCCCGGAAGGAAACTGTGAGGGAGGGAAGGAGATCCTTATCTCGTTCTCCAAAGAGAGACACACTCAAAGATGAGAAAAACCCACCATCTCGATCTCCCAAAAGGGAAACCGTCAGGGAAAGCAGGAGATCATCTTCTCAGTCAAGAACTAAGGATTCATCTCCGAGGCAAAAATCTAGATCTCGAAGCAGTGATAGAGATAGTCAAAGAAGAGATCGTGATAGAGAAAGAAGAAATAGGAGGTGGTCTAGGTCACGGTCACGATCTAGATCAAGATCACGATCTAGGACAAGAAATAAAGGTTCTTCGTTCTCTAGAAATGAGAGGGACAGCCACTCGCCTCGATGGAAAGAGAGGTGGGCCAGTGACAGCTGGAGGAGTCCCAGAGGAAATGACCGATACAGGAGAAGTGATCTAGAGAAACAGAATGAAAGTCTTAAAAAAGAAAAGGACAATACAGAAAAAAACAACGATGAACAGTGTTCTTCAGAGAAACGCAGGAATGATTGTCCAGACTGGGTAATGGAAAGGATAAACTCCGTTCCTGAAGTCAGGAACAGAGAGAGAGAGAAACCACATTGGGAAGACAGCAGGCATGATAATTCAGGACACTCTTGGAATAAAAACTTTGGTTCAGGTTGGATTCCAAATCGAGGGAGAGGTCAGCGTGGCCGAGGTGGGCGTGGAAGAGGTGGTTTCATGTACAGAGACCAGAGTGAAAATCACTGGCAAAACAGAAAACCTCTCTCAGGGAACTCAAATGGTTCTGGGAATGAAACTTCCAGGTTCCCAGAACATCAGCCATACAAGCGTAAGAATGAACAAGATTATTCTTTTGATACACCTGCTGACAGATCTGGGTGGACATCTGCATCCAGCTGGGCTGTAAGAAAGACTTTACCTGCTGATGTGCAGAATTATTATTCAAGGAGGGGACGCAATTCATCAAGCCCACAGTCTGGATGGGGAATGAGACAAGAAGAGGAGACACATGAACAAGGTATTCCTAGTTTTGAAACTTAAGTAGCTTAGTCACAGCTGCAGTAGCTGAGTAAAATCCTAGTCACACTGTCCTACTTCAGGCTGATTAGTTCTTCAAAATATTTTTTGGGGTAATTCCATAGTCTTTTTGCAATATGGAAGCGTTTAAGTGTGCAGTTTGGGAATTTCTTATGCTTTGATGGCTTTTTGGTTTTGCTTAAAGTCAAAGTTAGGGTTTAAGGACTATGCATCTGAGAAGTGCTACTCAAGTAAATCAGTTTGGCTGAAGAGAAAGTATATCCTCCTTAGCATCTGCACACCTTTTAAAAGGATTTTTATTTTTTTTCCAAGGAGACTTGCATTTGCCTGTGAAGACACACAGTAGATTCTAGAGATGACAAATCACTATGTTGATATTTATCTTGCTTCTAAATAAGAATTTTCCTCTTTAAATCTTAAAAAAAAAAAAAACAAAAACCAAAAACCACAAAAAAACCCTAGGGAGATTTATAAATGCAAAATCGGTGCTTTTACTGTACTTCATTAAAATTCCTCTAGTGCCTCAATAAAGTCCAATTTTTTAGTATTTTATATCTGAAAGATAACTGCCCTGACAGAAGTAAGCTTTTTGGTAGAAAGTGAGTTAACTATGGATGAGATTGATTCCGAGTAGCTAAGAAGTCATACACAGACTATTAATGCCCTGAAACATTAATAATCTTGTAAGACAGACGCAAATTGTATTTAGAAACTATTAGATCCAGTTCTGAAGTCAACCACATTTGTACTTTCCCATTGTCTCTTGTTCTGTCTTTCATTTTTGTCCATTTTCATCCTATATGCCAGCAGTTTTCTCCCTCTTTTCAAAGACAATTGCGTCAGTGTCTTTTGAGGCAACTTTGTTAACCTTCAGTGTGCTGCAGGCAAAATTTTTCAGGCCTTTAACTGAAAGTATGGTGTTATTTGCAGACTTTATTTCACATTGTTGAGGAGCAATCATGCTGTTATATTTACTTTTGGAACCTGAATTCAGCTGAGACTAGTACAACAATCTCTCAAAACTGGATAAAACGGGCTAGGTTGGCATCATGACATGGTCCCGGGCCACATGGTCCTCCTGGGCTGACCCTGCTTGAGCAGGGGGTTGGACTAAGCCATCTTGGTAGGTCCCTTCCAACCTCAGTCATTCTGTTATCCCGTCATCTTTAAAAAAGGTGATTTGGGGTGAATCATAAGGGTTTAAATCCCAATCCCTGTGAATTAGGTGACAGGGTTCCTCAAGAAAGGAATTCTAAGGGAGGACATCTGAACTATAACCCGTCAGCCATTTCTCAGAATGAGTTTCTTGACTTTTGCTTGTATCTGGATTTTAACTTTTTGGCTTCTGTTAATGATAGAATGACATATTGAAGTAGTTTTTTTAAAGTGCCACCCCAAGAAGTTATTTTTACTTTTAGGCTTTGCCTGTTGTACTATTACAGGGTTGTCGAACAACTCTTTCTGAATATGAACATTGGTGAAATTGGTTGAAGGCGATTTATTATTCAATGGGGAAAAAACCCAGCAGAGTATTTCTATAATTAACAGAAATGTTCCAATGAGTGTGTGTGAATCAGGCAGTGGGGAGCAGAGAATTGCATATGTGATAATGCATGACTAACCTTCTGCAATTGCAGAAGGTGGGTAAGTTAGGTCGTCTTCCTGTTCTTTGGTGGAAAATTACTGTTTCATTGTGATGAAATAATTTATTAGCTGTGCTATGGGAACAAGTAAAGAAAATAGAAATTCAAAATGCAGGCTTCCGTAGTAACCTGAACTTCTTAAACTCAGCATTTGGCTCCATGACCTGTCTGGTGGTGAGTGCCGTGTAATAATGTAATGCAATATCTTTAAAATATTCTGATTATAGAAAGCTTTTTGATAGTCCGTGAAGGGTTTAGACACGTGGATCCACTTCTGCGTTATGAAGTAAGGATCTTCTACTTAATATACTGTCATCTTTTTCTTTTGATAGATCCAAACCTCAAAGACCAAGGCAACCAGCAAAGCGATGGCTCTCAGTTACCAAAAAATATGATGCAGCAGCAACAAATGAATGTAATGCCGCAAGTGAATGCACAGCACCAACCTATGAATATCTTTCCGTATCCAGTGGGTGTCCATCCTCCCATGATGAATATGCCACAAAATCCTTTCAACATCCACCCTCCGATGCCCATGCATCTCCCTACCGGAGTGCCTCTCATGCAGGTAGCTGCTCCTACAAATTTGTCTCAGGGATTACCTCCGCCTCCACCTCCACCCCCACCATCTCAACAAGTCAGCTACATTGCTTCACAGCAAGATGGAAAACAATTGCAGGTATGCTTTATCAGAAGCCATGGCAAGAGCAGTATTGAAGTAATATCAGTTAAGGGTCTCTTACGTTGAACACCATAGTCTTGATAAATATATATACTTGCAGTTTCTTTCTCTCTTGCCTGTCGTCTTCCATGCCACGCCAAATTCAGAGTGGAAGTGTCCATGAGGACATGGGTCGTTTTGGGGCTATAGCTCTTAAATAATAATACACAATACCATAACTGGGCTTTTGTGGTCACAAGGTGTTCCAGCTGGTAATGGAACACTGAAAAATTATCAATGTTGTCCATTACATTATTCTTCCTAGAAGTGCCCTGTTTCCAAAACTAAGTTTTCCCCTTCAAAACTGATTTTTAAGCATTAGGAAATGCTTGAATTCCCTTTCAGCAATGTGTACAAAGTGACCTAAATGTCCTTGTTGCAGTTCTCATCCCATGGGGTGTTATCAGCAGAGGAAAATTATCAAGTACTGCATGGCACCTGTTTGTTCCACACTTCCATTCTCCAGCTGTCACTATCTCACAGCTTTCACACACACACACACACACACACACACACATTTTCTATTCTGTGTAATCTTTTGAGCCTTTTTGTTAATAATTTCCAAGCTTTCTTTGGTGTGTTTTACTTCCTCCTCCTTGCCTGATTCTCCTGTTTTTGCATGCCCTGTTTGAGACCTAACTCCCACTTTATTTCTCCAGTTTCAAAAAGACTCTTGCTGTGCTTGGGGCAGGTCAGACCATCTTTTTGTGCATTTCAAGATATTTTAAAATAACCTTTGTGTATGTAAGCTCCTCCTGTAGCCAGCTGTTAATATTAAGAGCTTTTATATCAGGGAAAGGAATAGGAACAACTTCCAGGAGGATGCATGATCCCACAAGGAGCTGTAACGCTGCATTCTGTGATGCGGAAAGGGCTCTTTAGAGGTTGACTGAGGTCTGTGCTTTTCTTCTGTTGCAGGCTGCCTGCTCTAACCTAAAATCCTTTCCCTTGCATTCCAGGTTGAAAAAGTTTATAGAACATCAATGATTTCTAACACTGTTTTCATGCCTCATCTCCAAATATTTGAAGTGATAAATGGCCTAGATTCTTTTCACTTTCAGCTGCTGTTACACATTCATATTCATTAACTTAGAACAAAAGGAGTTAAGTACTGTGGGAGATACTGTGTGGGGGGTTACAGGCCATATGAATACTCTGCAAGGTAAAACAGTAAGGTACTATTGGAAGTAAAATGCTGGTAGATTGCTTGCTGATTTGATTAATGCCTGCTGTCTGTAATTAAAATATTTTTGCAATTGGAAAGTCAGTGGGTTTAACCTCTAAAAATGTAAGAAGCCAGAACACAGGATACAAAACCTATATGAAGTATAGTATCTAGTGCAGCAGTAAATTAATTTCTATAAAGACTGAGTATTGCTGAAAAATACAGTTACGTGTTAGTAAAGCCCCTGGTGTATTTGGTTTTCTTACCTGCTTTTTGGAGCTGCTGCTGCGTTTCCTTTGAGCTATCATTGAGCAAGTCCTTGGTGATAGCACAGTAGAAATGACAGAATACTGCAGGACTCCACCTGTCCTTCCAATTGAAAGGAAGAGAGTGCAATGGCAAGGGTTAGCATGCTGATTATAACAGCTCGGTATCCATGTCATTTCCAAGACATGCAAATTCCTGTTTCATTATTTTCCATCTGGATAAATGTAGACATGAAAAAAGTAATGGTGATGGCGCCTGCAAAAAAAAGTAGCTTTTAGGGTAGCCTGCCAGAAACATGCCGGGAGGATGCGTTCTTGGCTTTTGCTAAAAATGACCTCTATCTGGGGTCTGAGAGCTACTTCATTTCTCAATTCCAAAGTATCAGCAGTGTCTGCGGTCTTTTGGTGATGTTTGGAAATGTACAGAATGTGGCTTTTCCTGAAGAACAGATCCTGGGGCTTCAACCAGCATTTTACCTCTAGCCTCGAGTAGACTTGTAGGTGTGTTTGCATTTGAAATTCATTCACAAGTTCACATTTTCTGATAAGAAACATGAAAATAAATGTTTTCAGAGCAATATTGTTATGATGCAGGAATGCAAGTGTGGTTTAAAGTAACTTCATGCATGTATGCTTAGGTACTGATTTGTAAAAAAAATGTTAATCTGATTTACAAAACAGGTCTTCCTGTACACTGCTGTGACAAGTAGAGGGGTGTTCCGCAGCCATCGCTTTCCTTCCCCTTGTGCTAACACCCTCCCTGCCTATTAGCAGGGTCCTTTGTTTACTTTATTAGTGGGATCAGAGAAGGAATCTGGCAGCCACAGCGGTGACATGGAGGATGCTTTACTATTCGATGGTTAAATTTACTATTTATGGTTCGGGGGTGGGTTTTTTTTTCTCCTTTGAGTAGATCTGATATAATGTGTGTACCTTCCATAATAACTGCCAGCGTGGAGATTAGCTAATCAACCAACGAATGTGGTGTTCATGCTCTTTCTGTGGTTGCTGAGACTTCTAGAAAGGCACACTGTCATACTGATGGACAATGTATTAACCGCTGATAACTTTTTAAAACAGGGTATTCCAAATGCTGCTCATGTAAGTAATAATATGAGTGCTCCAGCCCTGCCTGCCTCAACAGCAGTCCTGGGAAGTGTGGGGACAGTTCAGGGACCAAGCTCGGGTAATGCAACGTCATCAAGTCACATCAAGAGCTGTAATGCAGCTGTAAAATTGGGAGAAAACAAAGCAAGTGTAACAGTGGAAGCCAGTGCAGATAGCTCAAAGAAGGACCAGGCAAGTTCCAAGTGTATTTATATATATTATCATATATTTATGTATAAAAATACATATAAAAGTTTTTATACAGTTTATATACATTTTATAATGTGATATACTAAAAAATAGCAAACTGTGGCAGTACACCTGTGTAATATAGTTGATACCATTGTGTATGTGATAGTTCCATGGCTGCTGTAGGACAAACTAGCAAGCTGACTTTTTTTAATGTAGTCTTTAAAGCAGCGCTGATGAATACTGCTTTAATTGCTGTGGGACAACATTCTGTTAGTAAAACACAGACAGCTCTCATGAGAGCTGAAATGTGAGGGGAGCATGGTTTTCTAGTCTTTGTAGTGACTTTTTTCTGTAAAGTTTTAATTTATGATTGATTAAAAAGATACATATGCAGACAGCGAAAAACAACACTTGTTTGTTTTTTTCATCAGAAATTGTTAATTCAAGAAAAAGCAGCACAGGAAGTCAAACTGGCTATTAAACCTTTCTACCAAAATAAAGACATCACTAAGGAAGAATATAAAGAAATTGTGCGGAAAGCTGTCGATAAGGTAAGTTATCTAGTAATCTGAAATGCGTATGGTATGTTGCAGTTGCGGTAGGGTTTGAGGTGGATTTCTTGATCTTGTGAGAACGACTGGAGGCTGCTGGGAAGGGGGAGCAGGAAAAAACAAAAAATCTTTATCCATCCACAAGAGACTTCTTAGCTCCTCAGAACATAACTCATTGTTGAAAGAGTTGAATGGGAATTCAGAAGTATTTGGGAAGCAATTGGGAAGTACTAGGAGTTTCCAAAGTTGTTCTGCCCGAGGTGGAGAAACCTGGACTGTTTGGCAAAATAAGTAAATAATGTGGAACAGTGGCAAATCAACAGAAAAGTTTCAGACTTTTTTTTTTTTTTTTTTCTTTAAAATTGCTCTAGGTTTGTCATAGCAAGAGCGGAGAAGTTAATTCTGCAAAAGTGGCAAATCTAGTGAAAGCGTATGTAGACAAATACAAACATTCACGGAAGAAAAATCCTGAAGAGGCAGTCTCCTGTGAAAAGAAGTAGAATATGTTTTCAGTTTTTAATTTTATTCTATCTTTAAAGTGCAATTTCAACACGACCAGTTAAGTGAAAATTGTACGTGACAGTGATTTGAATCTGAGTTTAATAAAATTATTTTTCAATGTAGTATTTAATGTTTTGTTCTAAAGAAATATAGATCTACAGGGCAACTTCTTTATTCCTTTTTAAAACAGATGTCTAAAAAAAATAAAGGTGTAAAGAAGAATCATTAGGAATGTATGATTGTGTGGATACTTAGATGTACAGCATTTTGACTTGAATAACAGAGTGCATTAAATTAGAAATTTCTGAGTACATTGGTTTTGGAACAGGTATGTACAGTAATCGGTCAGATTGATTTTTTTCTTTTGATTTCTCCCTAATTATAGCAAAGATAAAGTATTGCCTTGACAAATATTTCTAGCATTAACTGGACAGGCTGAATGCAGGGGTCACACTGTGTATATAAAAAAGCACATGGACTTGTCTGAACAGAATTGTTTAGATTTTAAAAAGAAAAACAAACAGTAAAATGCAGTGCTCAGAACCACGGGTGCTGCACATCTGTTGTAACACCAAATAAAACTTATGCTGCTTGGGTTTGTTTGTGACGTTTTTCAATTTGTTTCAAGATAGTGGGATGAACTTGAATAATTTTTATGTGCTGAAAGCCCTCAATCACCACACACTGACAACCTCAGTTCATGTCTAACCCTGCCTTAGCTAGTGTGGAAGTAGAGGCTAGAGCTGGATCTTCAGAAACATTAACTAGTTTATTCTTCAAGTAAAAGCAAGAAAGCTGGAATTGGTTGGTAGGCTCCCAGTTGATCAGAGACCACCAGTTGTGCCAGTCTTAGCTGCATAGTACATCGTTAACGCGGGACTGGAGCATGGAGCATCAGACTGGTGTCACTTGAATGTGTGCAGTCTGAAGTCACGTGCAAAAGCTTTTCTACTTCCCTGAGCGATTCTATGTAGAGAGGTTAGTAGGGGTACCACGGGCATTTTAAAATGAGATGTGGGGTCATTGAATGTACGAGGGCAATGCTGAGGCTGCAGCACGGAGGGTTGCTGGAAGTACAGGCTCCTTACGGAAAGAACAGCTTGGGATCCTTCCAGATTTGAATGGAAAGGGAGCCGTGCTCTGAGGGAGAAATATTTGTTCCTTTACTCTCAGCGCTATTAAAATTTAAGCGCTCCTTCTCCAGGTCTGCCATGCAGTAACAACCTTTGGTGTTGGCTCAGCCTGGCTTCTGCTCCAGCCTAAAATGTCCTGGCCCAAAAGCATGAATAAACCATTCTGACAGGAAGTATCAATCGAGTTTTCTGAGCAATTACCTCTTCCTAGCCAGTAGTTCTCAAATTAACCGGTCTTGGCAGAAAACAGTCTTACCCTGTAAGTAACTTTTGCAGAAGCTTGTGGATGAAATCAGGGATGTACAACCCCTGTACAGCCACGTGATTATATATAGAGAGATGTTATGTATAAAAAATGTGGTGTTTGTCACAATGGATGCTCACTTGGTTTAACTAAACTTTCTGCAGACTTAATGAAGCATTTGACTGTCTATATTTATTTTTGTGTGCCTAAATAAAAATACTATGTAAATTAGAAACAGATATAATACATTTTCTACAGTCAAGCCAGGTTTTAGATTTTTTCAAAGTAAATACTCCGTTTTACACTGTGGTAGCCATTTGTATGATCTCTTGAACTATTTTAAGCTAAAATTGGTTAGCACTTTTTGAAAAATGTTGTAGCAAATTGCTATGTCTATCCTGGTTTATCAGGCCATGCGTACTTATTTTTATTACATTTTCCTTCTCTGAATTTTTGGATTTTAATGACTTTTTATATCTTTTTACTCTATACAGTTGAGCCTTGCTATAAAGCTCCTTTCAGGAGCCAGCTAAATGTTTTGTGGGGTTTAGAGGTGTTTAGAGGAGAGGTGAAAATTGGGTGGGAAGGAACAATGGAGGGTTTAAACTGGGAAGGTGGGAGGGAGGGGTCATTAATCTCTTGTTTTGCAGCTCCTGGCTGGAAGATAAGCTGTCACTTGCTGCCACATTGTTGGGGCAGTGACTATAGTGATGCTCCACTGTATTTCAAAACATAATGAAGAATATCAGATAGAGTAGCATGTGAACAGTAACTTGATTTTTTACTTCAGAACTTACCAGAAAATATGCAGTTTGTTACAATTTCTATATTGAATTAAAAAAAATGCATTGCCTTAATAACATAGACTCTCCTCCTTATTTTCCCCAAAAAGCAGTAAGGTCCCTGTTGGGGCGACTGTCCCAGAAGGCCTGGACTTTAACCTCGTAGTCATGTTTTTGTTAAAATAGTATGAAAGCTGTATTTCTATTTATTGGAACTCCTTGTACTGAAAGTCCCCATGTGCACTAGCACTGAAGGCAGAGCGACGGGGAGGCCGAGCCCCCTTGCTACCTCTAGGATATTGGTAATTCATTTGATCCAAATTGCCTTGAGGAAAACAGTTACAAAACTGTATACCTTCTGTGAACTTATGCAAATCAAGAGGGTTTTCCTTGCACTCCTTCCATTGTCTCACTGTGCGTGCTGCTTGAATGTCTCGTCCTGAAGATGTATCTTATGAGCACAGTGGCTGTCCAAAGCCCACAATACGGTGTTTGTAGCAAAAGGCTGGAGTGCTGTCTACTGAAAAAATACTCTAAAAACTAGTTTTGTGTAGTGCTTAACAGTTTCTAATAAATTCTTTTCACTAAGCTGGCAGTAGTCTGTGTTTGGTCTTACATGATTATGGCTCAAGTGGTTTGATTCAGAAAGCAATGTAATTACTATGACTTCTATGCATTTGCATATTTAATCTTGTTCTGTGTTGTCTGGGCTCCCGCTCCTGCACATCCTGTTTGCATTCAACAGCTGGTGTGTCTTCACCCTGCCTTACCTGTTTGCAGATGCTTTAGGCTTAAAAAAACGAAGAACCCCAAAACAAAACAAATGCGTGTAGCGATATGTCCATTTACTGCACGTGCTGCAGTGGTGGCTCCGCCTACTGGCTCCTCCTGCAACGCGCTGTGGGGCTCGGGGCGCGTTTTACAACCTGCTCTGTGGACCCAAAGGGCACAAACCAGCCAGGCTGTGTCCTACACCCTCTGCAACCACTCGCCTGTTGGCAGTTTAGCGATAGCCAGCCTTCCTGGGGAGCTGTGTGCCATTCCAGGCGCCGCTTGGCTTTCTAGGATTAGCTGCCTCTGTAGAGCAGCGCAGGCGCGAGCCGTGCGAGAGCCTCCTGCGCTGTCCTGTCTTTGACGGTGGCTGGCTGGCTGCTGGGTGACACGCAAAGCTTTGTTAAATTTGGGTTGGTTTGGCAGGGTGGTAACATCCAAGGTGGGAAAGGATCACTCCGAGCCTGGTACGTGGCCAGGTGGGGTTCCTTTGTCTGCGTTTACTACATTCACTGGCCGTTCAGCACGTGGGCTTGGGAAGGAGCACGGCGCTTGGCGGAGCAAGGGTACGTCCTGAGGTCGAGGGGCTTGGTGAGGATGTTCACCAGGGGCAGGGAGGCTCAGAGGGGTCCGTTCCTTGAGGCCAGGTCTCCAGAAGGAGGAGCAGCACTCGCAGGCATGTCGGGCAGCTGTGACCACCTAGCGCAGCTGGGCTAGTGAGACCAAGCCAAGGAGGGAGTTGTCAGTCGTGACAAATACGTTACCTTGAGCGGACAGAGATACAGTCAAGACACCGCATCGGAGGCTGACGGAAGACATGCTGAAAAACATAATTTCAAAGAAGAGATAGTCCTGAAGAGGAAAGTAATTTAAACAAACCGATCGCAGATAATTAATAACTTATTGCCTAAATTGTAAGCCAGTCTTACTGCTACACACCTGCCTGGGGGCACGGACCTTTTCAAGCCTCCCAATAGCACCAGTCGCCACTTCATCTACAGCTGCAAAGAGCTTTTCAGTACAGCCAGTAGACTGCGTCCACCGCTCCCACCTCAGCCTCCGCCTGCAGTTTGCTGCACGCTGCACACCGGCATCCCAGGCGTCGGGTTTTGTACATGCAAAGGTCTAGACCTGCATCCTGCGAGTACGTGCAATCACGCCTAAGTTTCATGCATTTAACACACAAATGGCCTGTGTGCCAGGAGAACCACCTGCCTGGTCTCCTGAAGGGGCGATCGCTGCATCAGGCAAGCTGGGGGGAGGAAGGATACCTTGGTTTGGGTTGGAGCAGTGTCCACGCCACTAGGACGGGAACGTTTCTGGGCACGAGCAGGGCCCGAAGCTGCACAGAGGAGAGGCACGTGGGGCAGACGGCAGGGGCTGAAGTAGCTCATTAGTCAAGACTTGTAATTTTTGCTAAGCAAGTGTCACCACAGTCTGGTTTATGCAGCTGAAGCCTTTCTGGCTCCCACCTCTGCAGGTAGTGTCTTGAAATCTTAACTCGCTTTGGCTGTAGGTCACGGTGCTGGAGTCTCCTGCTGAAAACAGGGCTGGCTTTTCCCCACAAGCCACGTCTCAAGCATCGTAACACACCAGTGCATAAAACAAATAAATATGTTGATTCCAAAGGTGGACTTACACCTTTTGAATTGGTTATGAGACTATGCTGGCACCATTCTTCATTACTATTATTATTTCTATTATCATTACTACTAATTACTATTACTACTACTACTACTAACTACTATAATAATCACGTTAATCAATACTTTATAAAAAAGTAGAGACCAGAGTAAGGACAATAAAGTAGACAGACAGCCGATTTCAGTAATTAAAGTACCTAACAGATGCAGCACCTTTCAAAATAATGAAGCATCTATGAAGGTTAAATAAAAAAAAAATCACTGACATAGAAATTAAAAAAATAAAAGCACAACTGTGTATAAAAAGAGGAAGCTGTGGGAAGGCACAGGCTGGGATATGGAACTTAAACTTGACTCTTACTTTTCCATTATTATTCAGTCACAACTCCCAGAGACTCGCCCACCAACAGTCAGCTTTCAACCTGATCTTCATTTCCATAGACCATGCAATAAATACAGCGATTATAGCAATGCAGTAGATGCTCATTATACATGGTAAACAAGCCCAGAGTGGAATCCAACAAAGAGAAAAATTACTGCAGAAGCCAAACCCAAGGAATTTTGGCAGCAGGTTGTCATATAATTACTCTTAAAGTGTTGCAGAAATTAAATCTAAACCCACTGAATTTTTTATGAGGAGCATCAATCAAAAATAGCCAAGGATGCCTAGATGCTTCAATGCAATAGCAGGTGGGATGAAAGAAAGTAACGCTTGGAAGTCAGAGTTTACCTATAAATTCCAGAGCCTTTTACAAAAATTCAGGACTCTTGTGGAGCAGGAAGGTAGCTTACACATGGCGGGTGGAGTCTCCTCTAACATGAGACAGGAACACTGCTGCCTTTTTTCCTCTCGGTGAGTCACACAGGGATAGCTCAGGTGCAGGTACCTGCAGTGCAGAGGTCTGTCGGGAACACTGATGGCTGAAGCACAGCCACTGACTCACCCTGCCCACAGCCGGGAGGGAGCAGAGCTGCTCCGCTCCGTGGGCGGCAGGAGGACCAGGGACCCAGGGCACACGTGCATCCAAAAGGAAACCTGTCACTGGAGAGCATCTAGGAGAAAAGGCTGTCACACGCTCATCTTGCTCCATCTTCATTACCTACCACTGCATGGTACCCAATAAATGAGCGTATCAGGCTGATACACTCTTGTGATACGCCCCCTGAAAACACGATGATGTATCTGGAGGCACAAGATCTGCCTCTGATGCAATTGTCTAATGCCGATACACGACAGAGCTGCTGCTCCCCGTGCAAAGCATGTGGCTTTGCTACGTAACCTCAGCATCCCCAAACCCCAAGGGATTAAATAACCATGTCAGGGTGTGGGAGACCCTCCTCCCCAGGGGGTTCAGCCCCCACCTCCCTCTCTCTGACACATCATCAAGCCAAAGAGGGCACAAGAGGATGGACATCCATGGCCATGTGTCAAGCCCTAAGCTCCAGCCTGGCATCCCAGGGCAGTTCCTAGGGAGAAATTCAATGACTAAAGAGTTCTAATAGACATACAGCGATACTTGGCATTGGGGGAAACACAGAACACCCCCCCACCCCCTCATGGCGTAGGCACCTTGTGTCACGTGGGTTACACTGCTGATGCACTGTGGGTTTCACCACGGGTTAGCTGTAGGTCAGCTGGTCAACTTCACAGAGGGGTACGACAGAGGAGAGGTCTGAAGCTGCGACCCCTCTAAACCCTACTGACCCCAGGAGATGCAGGTAGGACAGCCCTGCCGGCACCACTCACGGGGGTTGTGCAGGTCACGTCCCCCCTAAGCAGCACAGGGAGATGCGCCAGGACAGCACCCACCCCATTTCTTCATTACCCCAGTGACATGTAATGGAGCGATGTCACCTTACCAACTTCCGTAACGCTGCAGGCTCCCTGTTTCTAGGATCTTACTCCAAAGGAAAAAGCAAGAGGTACGAGCTCCCCTCGCCAGGACGGGCAAAGCGGCTGGGCTCCGGCTAACCTCCCCCAGGACCCAGGGCCAGCCAGGAGCCCGCCGAGGCCAGCAGCAGAACTGGGATGAGGGACAAGCCCCTGTCCTGGAGGGTATTTTCCACACTTTATGATTCACTACGTAACTCCATCCATATTACATACTCCATAATATAAACACCGAGAGCCCTGCCCGAAGACGAGGAACAAGCAAAATCTGTCCTTAGCCAGGACAGCAAATTACCTGTGGGCACGTGGCTTTAAAACCCCCGAACACCAAACCCAGCAAATCCACCTAGGCAGGGGTCCTCAGACTCTTTAACCAGGGGGCCGGCGCGCAGATTCAGTGGCAGGCATCATCTGCGGCTGCTTGGTTCCCCCCCCCAACCCCTGGTGGGGGGGTCTGTAAATCCCGGGGGGCCAGACTGAAGACCCTGGGGGGCCATATCCAGCCCGTGGGCAATACATTGAGGACCCCTGAACTAGAAGATACTCAAAGGCTGCCTTAAAACAGCTGTTCAAAAGCCACCCAACGTAACAGAAGATGAACTTCACCGTGATCCATCTTCATGAGACTTTTGTTACTCTAATATTGCATTTCTTTTCACCCAAGGTAAAAAGCAATCAGCCTTTTTTAAAGCTATCTGCTCAGATTGCTCTCTGGTTTTGACAGATAGGGAAAAGCCAAGACACAAATGGCAGCGAAGCCAGGAGAAACAGCAAGTTGCGACACAACCACAGGAAAACCAGCGGGCTGTTAAAACCCGCCAAAGATGGTTTGAAGTTGCAGTAACTTAAGAACACGTTGCAATCCTGCCACAAACAAACTGAGGATAACTTTACTTATTATAATCAGCCTTGAATTCTCCGCCACTTGAAAACAATTCACAAACTCATCCCACTCTGTGCGAAACCCCCCTCATCCCACAGATCCACCCACCCCCTACCCAGCTGCAGCCCCACCTGCCACAGGTGCACCCTGTGACACGAAGGACACAGAGCAACCTTTTGGCTTCACGGCTTCCAACTGCCTGCCCAGGCCGGGCTCTGCAGTCTGCGTGCACAGCACCTTACCCAGCAAGCAAAAGGGCATCAGCCACAAAGCTCCCAGCAGGCACCCAGGCGAGGAACGCCTGACAGCCTAATAAGCACCTGGTAGAAAAGGCAGAGGGGGGAGGAAGAGCACGACTGGATGATTGCGGTATCCTTAGCTGCTGCATGTCATCGCTATCACAATAAACGGCTGATTTATCTTCCCACAAGGCGGGGCAGTACTGTGATGGCCGCGTTACAGCAGACGAGACAGTTCCACGTGCCATGCCTTGCTGCAAGCCACCGAGATCATTCGCAGCGATGCCAGCCGAACTCAAACCCGGCTACATGCCCCGGTGCTTCTCCCTCCAGGCTCCGCCTCCCCTGCCTTTGCCGCTAGAGCGCGAAACTACAAAGAAAAAGAATCAAACCAAAATATCTATTTGAATCTAGGATGCGCTTTGCCCCGGGGTGGAAGTAGGCAGGCAGTGATTACCGATGGCTGCGCGCTTCAGCCCTGCCGTCACATGCTACGGAAGAAACACGCTGGGAACCGTACCATGAAGCAAATCTTGGTGTAAACGAACGGGGAAGAGTTGATCTAAAGGTGCACAACGGTAAGGCTTTTCCTCCTTCCAGGCAAAGCTGTTGCAGCCGTTTTCAGTGGAGGTTAGACCACATGCCAACAAAGCGCTCTGTTACTGTGCTACTAACCGACCAACCTCCAGAAAACTCAAAGTGATGACTGAGGAAAAAACATTTACTTTGGCAAGAGGTGCTTTTAGCATCCTTACTACACTGTGAGAGACACTCCAAAAGCAGAAACTTACCTGTAGCTACAAGGGATTTCCTCACTTTAACAACATACCTACCCTGAAATTAGGATAATATAGTTTGGGTTTGTTACGCTGTTTTCCCCCGCTCCCAAGAAGTTTGCACTCTTCTCCAAGAAGATGCTGTGAAGCCAAGCCAAACCAGATTCTTTATGACTCTGCTCCCGAGGTGATGCTCACTGGAGGCCGCAGGACGCTTTGCATTGGTTGTAATGAGCAGTGCTGTCGCTGATGTCACTTACAATGGGGAAAACATAATAGAAATTGTGCATTTACCTGCTCCAAAAATACCCTAAGGGCAGCATGCCGTGTACCCTGTGGAATGTGAAACACACTTTACTAGTTGCTCTCCCCCTCAATGAACTTTCAAAAATCGGATTTGTCACAACTTGGAGCCGTGAAGGGTTAAGTGACAGCAAGGCTGCATCCAACTCCCACACATAACTATCGGACTAACAAGTGCAAAAATACAGATGACATGGCAATCACACCACAGTACGTACAGATCGATTGCCAAGCCACCTGCGTGACTCCTCCATCTTTGTGCTTTTTGGCAACTGCGTTCTGGAGTGTTCTGGCG
>JAVJGJ010000057.1:52230685-52270685 GCA_035590215.1 Microhierax caerulescens | reverse complement strand
ATTAGGTAGCTGAAGATAGCAGGAGGGTTTCTATAACCAGTATCAGAACTTCTGTTTAGAACTACAACTACGAAATTCCTCCCTATTGACAGATCTTTGAGAAACAGACAAAATCAACAGATTCTTATTAAAAATTATTACATCTACTATGATGAAGCTGAAATAATGCAAAACAAAACCAAGAAAACACTCAGCTTCTAAGTTCTCAAAAAAAGCAGAAGCAGCAAGTGTGGTGATTACTGTCACAGTAAGTAACAACTACTCCTTCTGCATCATAAAGAAAATTTCCTACTTAGTACCACAAGTCAGTATTAGTCTATTTAATTCCTGAAGGATCTTCTACAAGTGCGAGGAAATCTGACTGAGTCATTTGTGAGAGTCAATCCAAGTTTGGAAGGGAAAGCAACAGAGACACAGCAAGTACGGAACGCAACTGTGCGTCACTCCACAGCCTAAGAAAATGTTTTAAGAGCTCATCTGCCCTTTTCTCACACTGAGGCAAAAGGGTACTGCCAATGGGAAGCTGCTTACAGAATAATTAATTTTCAGAGTCATGCAGTACTGCCTTCAGGAGGAAAAGGGGCAGACCCACAGCAAAGTCTTTCTCATCTGTCTCCAAAACATTAACCTGTCAAATTCACCAGACACATTTCAAAAGGCTGGATCACAAATACTGTCACAGGTAAGATGATGGTGAGCATTTACGTGGGGAACAAAACAGCACAGAACTGACAGAGAAATTGCAGTCAATATACTTAGGTTTTTTTAAGGACAGGTTAAACCTGCCTATTGTTTGGTACTTAAAATAACTGAAACAACAATGGCCACTGGTATTAGAAGAATTATATAATGCTTACCTGCGACCACATTCTGAATATTTACCAATATTTTTTAATATTAAGGCAGCTGTTAATCGGATGTGTTTAGTTATTGGTCCCTCTTTTTCATCCTACAAAAATAAAGAGAGAAAAAAAGTAAAAGCCCCGTAGTAGCAGGCAACAATTAATATCCAACATTTGAGTCAAACAATACTAACTGTAAAATCTCTGAAGACAAGGTTTCTTGATCCCCTCCTTAATGCCATTAGGGCAGCACTCGGATGATTCACAATGGCCTTCTGTGCTCTGGGAGTAGAGGCAGTACCCCCTGCAGCTGGCTGCCTACATTAGTAAAGACAGAATTAATAAAAATAAGCTTTGCACCACTTTCTAGAAGATTAACAACTCTGAAAACTTATTATAAAAATTTTTAACCTATCTGAACAGACGCACAAAGATCCATTAATACTTGGTGCTGGTATATGATTAGCCTTTTGTTTCCACAGAGACAAACCTTATTGCAAAGCTTTCCAAAGAGCCATGGGCTTTATTTAATGTGAAAAAACACTTCTCTTGAAGAAGTACTGCTCATCACCCATGACATTTGTGAGGGAAAAGTAATATACTGCACTAATGACACAGGTACGCTTCAGGAAGTGGCTATTTGAAATGACAGGCTTTCACAGGAACTGTGATAGCATCTATGCAAATGTCATCTGAGATTTGGCCACAGAATGTTCTTAAAATATAGCTATTTAAAACTTTATACAGCTCATTGGGACCATTAAACACTAAGACAATATAAAATACGTATCAACTGTGGTTAGTGAGGAGTAATATAAAGTAACATGATTTAAGTTATGAACTAAGACATAAAATAGTAATTGTTAACTGAGATCAAACATTTGTAAAACACATTATCTGCAGCCTTCAGACTGAGATTAATAAATTAGAGTAGCATATTTCATAAAGCTGGTACAAATAACAAACATAGCAGAAGCAAATTTTTCATTTTCAGTATTAACACTGAAGTCAAAGCTGTACTTCATATAAAACTTTGAAATTAACTCATACAATTAGAGTTTAGAATATATACATATGCATCTTCATTTAATAAGACTTATAATGTCATCTCAAAGGAAAGTTTTGCAGTATCAATGGTGAAAAATATCAATGCACTTTGATATATTTAACAATGTTATTATGAAGTCTGTCAATACCCTAGTAGAGCCTGATTAAAGTGCAAGTAGTGCTTACATAAAAAAGTAGCATAAATCAAATGTAAACGTTCAATTTTTTTAAAATGAAAGCCTATGAGAGTATTATTTAGGCATCTTTCACTGTAAATGAACATTCTAAGAACAAAAGTTGGAATTCTCTGTTCAGTGAGACTTTCTTCATAACCTGAAATTCTAACACATGGAAACCTAGTTAAAAATTAGAAAAAGGTTCATATGAGTGGTTTAAAACCACAAAACAGAAAATTAAGAAGTAATAACAGACAGACTTCTCCCTAAAAACTTAGCTCATAATCACACTGTCATCTTCCCCTGAATGGAAATAAGGGTTTGAAAGCCTTTTCAAAGTAAAGGGAGAAGGGCATGGGCTAAATTAAGAAAGTGCTGGGCAATGAAATAGGTTTACAGGAGACCGAGTACCACAGTAAAGGAATTATCATCTTCAATTTTAATTTCTGGAACATTTTTGTTTCCCTTATATTGAGAAGAACATGGATTCATCAATGGGGGCTGTTCTGAATGCCTTTCCAACAGCTATCATACTATATTTTAGCCAGCTGAAGTATTGCTGCCTTGATTCTAGAGATACTGAAAAGGGATAATTGCAAGAAATTAGGAAGATGTGAAAAGATTGCCTTCTTTTCTTAATTTTGGAAAAAAAGTTGATAGAAGTTACTGAGACATCAGGCAGACTGATTTGTACCTGTGGGCAAGAATTTCCCTCAAGAAACGTCTAGATTTCTTGGATTTCTTTAACTATATTATCAACTTAACTTCAAACCATACCATTCATCTTGTCATTTAAAAAGTTATCTCCTGCCCCACTCCCACGGTTCATGAAGAATATTTTTGGTAGCTCAGGCTACCACCTTTGCTTCAGTGGCAACAAAGAAAAAAATTCACAAGAATCCAAAAAGATTCAAATACACAAAGCTAGAGTCAAACAGTTAATTGCTAGTGCTACCTGAGCTTCCAGAATGTAATATTCAGCTACCTCTGAAAACCAGAAGAGGAAGAGTTAATATAATGTAACTTTAAAAGCAAAGAAATGCAGAATTGAGGTACACAGCCAACTCTGTAATGCAGCTTAACTTTGTCCACCTTCTTCCAGCAAGAGCCATTACACATTTTTTCAAGTATGTATGTTGTTATGATAGACAGAAATGACGATTAGGAGAACGGGTTCTTGTATGTTACAGTGTGCCACAGATTTTACTTCCAGCACCAGTAACACTATCTGCACTCTCTGAGGCTGGCGTGGTTTTACTAAATGGGATTAAGTCAAGAAAGTTAGCCTAATTAATACCTAAAAGTTGATAGCTTAACACACGCTTCATCTCAGCACCAGTTTTTTAAGTTCTTTCAGCTCTATGCAAGAGTTTAGTCACATGGACTATCAGTGGTATGCTGATATATCTGACAAGTTTCTGAGACTCAACAAAAAGTGAATTAAGCCAATACCTTGTAAATCAGCTTTCAGACATGGCTATGCAAGCCAACTTGAGGTGACCTGTTGGAGCAAGCTTAGGGTTTCATTTGACAAGTCACTGATTCTGGAAAGCAAATTATCAAGTCTCGTTTTCCTCATGATAGCTAGATGATCTTTTCAGTTGTGCAAACTCGACTCTGTGGCAGCGCTGTAAGATTATGTGGGTTACACATTCTGCTTAATCAAAATACTCCTGTTGATTTCTTCTTTGGTAAAAAAGAAGTAATGGAGTCATGAGAGAAGAAAGTAAAAGTAACAGACAAGGAAGCTCTATCATTTCATGAAACAGCTCAGTGTATTAACTGTTGCGAGTGCTGAAAGAGAAAGGTCTCATCCTTTGCTCTTGTTGCAGCTCACCTCTCATACTGGTGTTCAACTGACTAAAGCACGTACATTCCACTCATCTGGCAAACCCACTTCTTTGATTGATGAGTTTTTTAAAAACAGAATTGATCTACCATACAATCAGACAAAAACTAAAGCTAGTTAGTCTCTTACTATAAGCAGTGCACAGCCACAAGAAGAACAGATGGCAGGGAGAGTCGAAACATCCTACTTTGAGTAGTGGATTGCTCATTTCAACTTGTATTCCGAAATCACACCCTTACTACCTTGTGATATTGTAGTCTCAATATTTCAGCAAGAACTGGTTATGCATAGGAATCCCTACTTTCTGAATGTGACCTAATGAGGGAATTCTGCCTCAGAAGAGGGAATGTATGAACGTTTTTTCTAATATGAGTACCTGTGCCAATTTTAAAGCAGTCTGTGAGGACACATAGCTAAGGGATGGGTTATCTGTGTGATGGAACATTTTTGAAAAGGCAGAGTTGGGGTCACATCATGCTAGTACATGGTATCAGCCCTATGCTTCCCACTTACCAAGTATTTAAGACTACATTACCATCATTCCTCATTTTGTGGTTTTCAGAGGTCTGAATGTTGTTCAGCGTAATGAAACAAGGCACCATAAAGCAATTATAAGTGTATGTTAAGAAGAAGTTTATCTTAAAAAATAAAAAGACTCCCAAACCAAATTTCTCAGCTTTCATACCCAGCTTCTCTGCTGCATCCAGCAGCTTGGTAGTAATTTAACTAGCCACAGAACAGACTGCAAAAACCTGCCTGGGACCACTGACGATGTCTTTAGCTTACAACAAAGACACTCCAGTTAGTTACTAACAAAGATCTAGTCTTAATACATCTATACAAGTAACTGAATAACTCAAACATGAACATAACCATCCCCACAACCCCACAGCAACAGATTTATGCTCTCCAATATTAATTCCAGATGCCTGAAATAATTTTGGGAAAGAGGAGAGCTTTCTCTGGAATCAAAGCTGATTCCAGGTGGCAGCATAAAATTAGAAGACTCAGAGGTGCTGCTGTTGATCTTGTTTAAAAGAAAGTTTGTTACAAGAGACCCTGCATCAAATCAGCCCAAATTTAGACTACAAAACTGGAAGGAATACAGCGAGTTACAAGACAATCCATTTCAGCAGCATGAAACAGCTGAACTGTACACAACAAGTAACTTTCCATTTGTATTAAAAGCACTTTCCTGTTACAACAAAAGTTATAAAATGCTGTCCAGTTGGGTAAAAATCAGGAGAACATGCCGAAAACAATGTTCATCACAGAGTTTTGACCCACATACCTTAAAGAATTACCTGTTCTTTTTACGGCAACTGCAACCACATCTCCCACATGAGAATCTATTCCCTCTTTTGCCCATTTCATCTTACTGTAATGGACCTCAAATTTGATCACTGTTATATAGACTCTACAGATGGAGAGTTTCACTTATTTAAGCCAATTTTCAAATACACAAATTATTCCACTAATTTCTAATTCTCTTGTTTTCTCTATTGCTAATTGAGGCTCAGGTCTCTTACTTATTGGAAGGCTTCTGATTTCCTGCTTGTCCAGGTTCATCTTGCTTTAATCCTGCAAGCAAAGCATCTCTAGAACAGTGCTTATCCTGTTTGGGGAAAAGAGAACAACAGTGAAAAAGGTGTGTGAAATTTTACCATGAAATACCTACTATTTTCTGAAGTAACATGTGAAAGAAAATCTGCACCTGTAAATGGGTAATGAAGGAAAACCTCTGCCGCTGGAAAGGTTCACATCCCTCCCATAAGCACTGTCCTGGGTAGACATCTTTTCCTCCATGTTCAGTTGCTGCATGATAGAAAACCTGTGATGGTGTCTGAAACCACCTACAAAAAGATGGGGAGGGGAGCTTAAGGGTTTTTTCCCAGTTGATGGTAAAGTGCAAATATTACAAGCATAAACTCATACTGGCTAAACATTTTTTACTTTCCAAAACAAGACATGCATTGATAAGTGAAAAGTCATAAAATTTTAAAAGGAAAAACATGTACACATATTACAAGTGAGCTACCAATAAATGGCAATGATTTTGCCAAATCCAACTGAAATAGCATGGTTCTGTTTTCCTATTTTTACTTTACCAAAGAAATAATGCACGTTAATTTCAACAAATCCATTCTCTGCAATATAAGCAAAATACAGCAACTGTATATATACAGTTATTAATACAACAACAACAAAAACAACTAAAAAAGTCAAGCTCTGTGTATTCCTTTTCCTGTTTTCCTTCTTTATTGGCAGTCACCATATATTGGCATACCACCACAGTCAGACCCCATTTAAAACTAACTGGGAAAAAAAGATGCACACCATTCATCCTATTTGCTCTCAATACCGCAGAGTTACCAAAACTGACGGAATAAGTGATCCACCTAAAATCATTGCTCTTCAGCACCTGAATTCTAAATATCGGGGAAATGGCTAGGTATCATTTCCTGATGTACACAGAAGTCAAAAAATGTCACTATGTGACCCTTTGTAACAGCTTCATTTAAATCTCAATTTTTACATCCTAGAGTCACAGAACAGTTTTGGTTGGAAGGGACCTCCAAAGATACCTCGTCCAACCCTCCTTGCAACACACAGGGACATCTTCAGCTTGATCTGGTTGGTCAGAGCCCCATCCAACTTGACCTTGAATGTTTCCAGGGATGGGGCACCTACCACCTCTCTGGGCAACTGTTCCAGTGTTTCACCAAATGAAAATTACTTTTCAAAACCTCAAACTAAGCACTTTGTCTGCTTACAACTCCAAAGCAAATTAAGTGCTTCTGCATCAATAGAAAAGATGAAGTTATCCTATGCCTGGCCCTGTAATACTCTCAACAGTATATTTTGTGTTTTCTGGATGTTCTATTTGGTAAAAGAAAAGATGTGACACACCTCACAGTGAGCTCAGTCTGCTAAGAGCTTTCTTCCATTTCAGAAGTGGTAGAAAAGTTACGACTCACTGTGAATGCCACCTCAAAATACTAGTGAGTCAACAGTTCTTAGATCTATATTTTCAAATTGTCATGTAGACAAAATTATTTATTTATTGTAACATATATCAGATGGTAATGGAAAATCACTATATTTCAAAAAAATATTAAATTAACATAGTGAATGACTCAAAGAGTTGTTTTTTTTTGTACTCTAGAGACACCTTAAAACATATCTCAAGCATTACAAATTGCATCCCTTACTTCAATAGGAAAAAACGGCTAAAACAAACAGAAGACTTAACTGCTCAGAATTTATTTCAATACAACTAACCCAGCTCATCAACAACCACTTAAGGCTCAGACAGAAGAGGTCTCGAAACCTAGTTGCTGCCATTTGGGAAGTCATTACCACCAGCACACACTTGCTGGACAGATGCCACTGGCGCAGCAGCCTTACTGAAGAGGACATGCAACCACCTCAGCCACTCTGGTTCACATTGCCAGTATTTTAGTCTCAGTTGACCTGCAAAGTCTTTGTGTTAAGGTGTCTTGACTGAACTCACTGGGCTGAACAGTGCCAAGAGGGAGAAGACCTCCCATCAGAGACTTCAGCATGCAGCCAAGGATGAAGCAACATCTTAAACCTACAGCAGTCATTTATGGACAAGTTTACTGCTCTCAGCATATGAATCAGTAGGTGCTTTGGTCCAGCCATCTCCTTCCATGTCCTACTACTCATTTCAATAGCGTCCACTATGCAAACATAGTTGCAATCGATACATAGGCCTAAGTGTACAGACACTGTTACCTGAACCCTATAAAGGTGCCAAAGAGCTAATTTTACCCAGAAACAAGTCTTAGTTATAAACTAAATCCTACTGCAATAACCACCTGTAATCCAGTAATGACCTGCACAGGCAATAAATATTACTCTCTTAATCATTCACCCTTTCCACACCAGCCAGCTCTTACTGAAGGGAAGCTGGGAAGGAGAAATACCTGCCTGTTGCTGTTGTTCCAGAAAGCCCATAGTAGGAAATGAAAAAAAAAAAAAAAAAAAAGTTTTACATCTACATTGGTTTAACAGTGAAAGCTGATGTTTCAGAGGACAAAAAGATGTCTTTCCACAATAAAGGGGAAGACAGCACGTAAACTTAAGCCTGACACAAACATATTTATGAGTAATTCCTGGCACGGATGACAAATTTCATGGCATAAATGAAACCCAAAACAGAGTTTAAAACATTTTATTCAACATGACAAGGCTTTAAGAAAATAAAGCTATGTCAGCTATGTTGATTCATTCACTGTGTAATACATTCGGTGTTATACTTCTATCACTGATCTAAGAAGATTTAAATGTGCTACCATTTTTCCTTAAAGAAACAACTAAATATTTTAAAAACCAAAAAGCTTAAGTACCGAGAATATGGTCAGTTGAGTCTAGACTCTTGTTTCCCACTTAATTTCTACATTATTTTGTTCAGCTGCTGAACAGAACATTAAACTAATAGCTGACTTGACAGTGGAGATTCAATAGCATTTCCAATTCACTTTTTAAATACAAAGCAATTCAAGAGCAGACATCTCCTGCCTACACGTGAAACAAAATAGCAACTTTTAAATTAAGCTGAATACAATTAGTGATACTTGCAGACAGCTGAACTTCAAAGGAAAACACCTACTTTCTGTTACATCCTCAATGCAAAGTAGCACACCGACTGACACCGTTCAGAGTATTGCTTCCACTTCAGATACTAAACCCAAATACATCTGCCACAGGCCAATTATCACAACTATCTGCACAATTGGGCCTGAGCTGGTTGGGGTCTTCAGGCAGTACTAAATCTGCTGCATTTTATTTCAAAATCTTGGTATAATGTTTCCTAATTCAGTTCTAAAAACCAAACCAGCTGAACCCGCACCCACACCATTGGAATGTTGCTGACTGAAGCAGCCAGGTTGGCAGGTAGGAAAAAAACATACTATTTTATTTATTCTGATTCCAAATAAAATGTTTTTTAAGGCTTTCACTGCCTCCTGCAATACATCCTGGAAGGCAAACTTAATACTAATATGTTGTGAGAATTAAACTAAAGAACACACATAGAGAAACAGCTGCAAACGACTGTTTCAAATTTGTCTCCAGTCATATCTTGCCGGTTAACTGTGAACACCATGAAAGAAACACTGTTTTGTCATTCTACTGTGATGAACCTGCTTGCTTAATACCTGGGCGGGAATTTTGCTGGGGGGGATTGCTACACAATGATGAATGAAACCAAGCATCGGAGGCAAAGTTCACGTAGACTAACAACCCACTCGAAAGAATCTTGTTTCCTGTTTAAACAACTCAATAAAAACAGCTAAGACTGAGAGCTAGAAATAAAACAGTTACAGTAACAGGTGGCAAATCCAGATTTTTCTTTTTTTGCTTTATGTCTGTTAGAAGCAGGAAGCCTACAGGAGAATTGATATTCCTGTTTTTAATCAGGCTGTTGAAGAAATATGAAGAAACAATACACATTACAGTAAGATGCTAACTTAACATTTTGGTTCTCTCTTTACCATAGAGAATGCCGAGTATAATGTTTATCTAAACTATTTTTAGGCTGGGACTGAAGTTAAGTATTTTAACAGCAAGAGAAAACATAAGAACAAGAGCTGTGTGTCACATGGATTACAATCCATCAGTGCAAAAATCTGAAGGCTTCTGAAAATAATGAAACTTAACCATGAACAAAAATCAGTAAGTAATGACAGGAGGAACTAAAACAGAAGTATCTTGAAAATTAAACGCTGAGATCAACTTGTAAAATATGGGCCCCATAGCCCTTAACTTCAGCCTCTGGAAAACTTACTGGAACAAGATTTTAAGACAATTAAAAAAACCCGATAATGTAAGATAATCATAAGAGTATTGTTTCTCCTCCTGCCCCAAGATTTGTCTGCACGTATTCACATCCTAGTTCATGTGTGATATCAGCTTGTTCCATGGTTAGGTGTCACCTCAACTCTACACAACTCATCCTACGTAACTTTAGACATAGAAGAAAGCTGGTGACTAACTTATGCTTTAAAACTGTAGTTCAGCAAAGATGGTATAAATTGGCAATGCTTCTGCTCAGAAACCACCCCAACTTTTCACTTCCAGCTCAGTACAACCCACTTTTGTACCAACACAGGAGTTCATGCATTTATTGTACAGCCAGTAGAGTATGGCTCTATGGTTACAATTATTAATAGTAAAGGAGTAAAATAAAAAGTAAGTAAAATCTTACATGTATTTCTTACATAAAGAAGTATCACCTACCTAAGAAACAAAAAAGCACTTTTAAGGTGAAAACAGGACAGTGATTTAAAAAGCACCAGATCTCTACAGTACCAGTCAGAGTCTTATTCCTTGTAAGGAATGAAAGAAAGAAATTACAGCTTCAGGGGTCTAGATTAACTGTCCTTCAGTATTCCTCCAGTTCTGTGCAAATGCCTCATTTTCACCATCAGTTGCAAACCTTGGAACTTCTCCATTGTTTCATCCCAACTTTCTGAATGTCTACACATAAACTTTCTGCCAAATCAGCTTGTCTTTAGGCTCCGTTTGCTTTGTCTCACCCTTTTTCATGCCCATGCTAAACGGTATGCAATTTTTCTCAGTTTTCAAAGTGGCTATTTGACAACTACCTTTGTTTCACCAATCTGCACCCTTCACTGAAAACTAAGCATACTCATAAACCTATTTTAAAAATTAGTGTCAAGACACATATACTGGTAACAGTGGTGGTTATCATGTTTTTGTAAGCCTACAACCAAAGGTCTGCTTGCTTAATCCTCTCTCTTCCAAGGACAACAACAAATAATAATTAAAAAAAAAAATCTAATCATTGCTGTCTAATCTTAAGGCTAAGTTCATTTTTATTTCCTTTTGTGACAATGGAGTCCTGTGGCACACAAATGGTGTCATAATTACTAAAATTAATCACAATTTAAATAAGACTTTGACCCAGACACACAAATACAACACCCTGCTCTTGCAAAACTGGAAACACAAGAAAGATTAAAAGCTGAAAACTTAAGAAAACATTGAGACACGATTTGTAACTGGAATACAGTAACTATTTTCATATTTGCAACACAGAGAACAAGCTTCAGGGCTAGGATTTTTTTTCTTTTCAACTACTACATGACAATATTTTATTACTGAAAAATCAATATATTTCAAGAAAGCCACATACTCCTCATTTTATGCTCTGATGTATAATTGAGAGCAGTTAAATGTCTTGCACTCCCCCATCTTGGCTTCAGCTTCCTCAACACTTTTCACTTTCTCTTTTCCCCACTGACAAAGTATAACATAACTTAAGGAAACAGAATGGATAGAACTTTAGAATCACCTTCTATATACAAACATCTGTTACATATTAGTAAAAGGTAGTTAAATAAAGGAGCCATTTACCTTTTACAAGATTGCCACAGACACATGAAGTTCTGTCCAGGTTTTTTCATTTGCTCTGCATGCTGACTTGCTGCAGTATATGAAGGAGGCTGCAAATTGATCTGCTGGCCCTGTACTTGCACTGTTGATATTGACGTTGCAGGTGTGCTCTGTAGAAGAAGTTAAACCACAGTTTTAAACAGGGCTTATTTCCAGGCTTCACATATACTTTACTGTTTGTTTAAAAACCCTTTGTTTTAAACTTTACCACAAGCTTTCAGATTTTAACACTTTGAACTCTGAATAAGCATTAATAGACACAGTAACTCGAAGGACATACAACCTTCACACCATAGTATTTATTTGCAGGAGTTTCTAATATTCAAATTACTAAACCTTATGCCCAAAATTAAATACAGAATTATGACTGCACAGGAATTTCTCAGGGACACTAGTGAAGCAAAGGTTAACACTATTTTGCAAAGGCTTTATTTGTTCTTAAGAAAAGACAAAAACATGCAAGCTCAAGGGGTTGCAGTATCATCAGCACAGGGAGCAGTTTGCTTTCCTATATAAATGTTGGAGAAAATCCTGCTAGAAGTGAAATGAGCACTGATACATCTAAAACTGCTTTATGTCCTTTGATGAAATTTTTTTATGTGCTGAATCTGTGGAATTCTTGAACTGCTGCATTAGTACATATCAGCCTGTATAACAGAGTGTGTAAGAAAAAGTAAATTGAACAATGCTTAAGAAATACTATCGAAGACCAGCAGGCTCAAACTATGACACACCATTTTCTCTTACAAAACTTGGCAAATTATATAATTCTTCAAGCTCTTGTAAAACCAGCCAGCTCACGTACCTATAGAACATGGCATGCCCAGATTGTCTAAACATGCTGTACAACTTGTATGCAGTGAAATATAAACATTTCAGAAAGGAAAAAGATGTTCCCCCTGCTCCCTTGCAGTATTACAGGAACTTATTTTAATTTGTATGTGCTGTTAAAAGTGACCTAAAAAAGATAAAACCAAAGCAAAATATGTCTTCTCCCCCTCCCCACGAACAACAGATACCAAACACTGGACTTCCTATTTCAGAAGAGTGTTTGTCAGAATACTGTTTCTCTTTTTTCCTGGAAGGCTCTGGCCAACAAAACATTTATAAAGATGATGACCATAAAAAAAAACTTAAGCTTTTGAGTATTATCTAGGAATGAAGTCCTAACATTCTTTTCTTCCCGACTGTTAGAAAAGCAATGTAACATTTTAAAAAGACCAAACAAAACTACTTTCAAGTCTGTGTTCAAGAATATTATAAAAGCAGCACTTTCAAATGATGCACACAATACTCTGTTTACATCTTAACAGCTCTGTTACTGAATAGCTTTAGATGTTAACTGTAAAGAAACAAACAGTTAAGCACAACTTTTAACATTTCATTTGCATATTGATCTTATGCTTTCTTCCAGTTGCTCTCTTAGCACTGTGGACTAACAGTCACACAAGTTAATGAGTTAATAACTATCACAGATCGTACAACAATAACATGACCAAAAGAACAGCAAAAAAAGCCTCATGAAAACCAAAATGCTTCCAATGTCCAAGCATAAATCCTGACAAAAATAAGGCAACACTCAGCAAAACTCCTGAACACAGCACAACTATTTTATAATGCCAGTGATCTACAAGTGTGAAAAACTGTAAAAAGGACTCTTGAGTCCATTAGTCATTAACTACAAATTAGTTTGAAGTCAGCAATGACTTGAAAGTCAAAGACTTTAAAGATCTCTAGGCTATTTTACAGATTGGGTAATGAATCTTCACAATACATATTTTAACAAAACGTAAACACAAGTGGAAGCCTTTTAAGATCAACATCCCTTTAATAAGGTGGTTTTAAAGTAAAGCTGAAAGTAAAATAATCAAGTGTCAGTGGTAGCTTGTTTTGCAATCTTTGTTCCAAAGCTGATAAATTGAAATGTGTAAAATAATTGTTGTTGTTAAGAATTCTCTTATTACTGCTGTACTGCAAAGTATAGCTTTGCTCAAACTTGTAGCATTATGCAGTTACAACTTCCACGTATTTTTAAGTCAAATCTAGTGCTTGCCTATCAACTGTGCTGACTGTATTTTACAATCAACAGGTAAAGCAAAGTCACATTTGTTTTCCTAGGTTTTATTTTAGAAACACAAGTTCTGTGTTCAAGCTCAAAGCTTTCCTCTCTTCATTCAAGTCATCAGAAGTACTGATAATTTTTGGTTTTGTTTTTTTCCCTTCTCTATTTTCATGTATCAATTTAGTAATGCATGATACACAGGACATCACTAAAATTAGGTAGAGTCTTTTTCAGAAATCAAACTCCTTTTTTTCTGGAGATGTACCTAGAAATCCTTGCTATATGCTACTTTGTTTAGAGTACTGATAGACAGTGATTATGTAAACTCACTTATTTCTTTAACATAGAGAACTATGACAGATATTTCATTTTTTCTAAAGTCTTTCTGGGAGAAGTAACATTGAAAAAAAAATCCCCATGGCACAGACTTCACAAAATTTCCTTCCCTAGCAAAAACATTAATGATTCCAGGTTCCTCAAGAAAGCAAACGCCCAGTACCTCAATATACTTGAAAGCACTTCATGGCATCTTTTTATAATCGGATTAGACCTCTCCATGATATGATTTGCAACTGCCACCACTTAGTGCTTCTGCAAAACAGATCTCACTGGACCTCGGGGCTGAAAGGCCCTCTAGCAGCCGCATCTATGTCAGCATGGTTTGCACTGAACTCCTTAAAACTACTTAAATACAAACGCTTAATGCCTGTACAGTCTACTTAGAGAACAGACATTACAGCCTACTTTTGATACGCAAAAGGAGATTTCCTAACTAGAATGGGTGACTTTAGATTGGGATATTTAGGGCTGGGTGGAGAGGAGTCTGGCATAGCCATGAAAACTAAGACAAAAGCTAAGAGCTGCCTGATACCTAGAAGGGACTGTTTACAAAAGGCACTCATCTATTTTTATGCACAAGGGCTCCTCCATTTGGGCACACAAGCTCCCTGTGTGGTAGGAATAACAAACCCTATGCCTTGGGGCCAGAAATGGCCTTCACCACCATTTCACAAAATCAACGGTGACATTGCCTTTATGTATTTATTAATGAATAACGCTATTTTAGCATGACACCTGCCCATTTTATTTAAAAGGCCTACTGTGCCATTACCAAGAGAACACACTGCATCCCATCGTGACAGGGGTCCTGTTGACATACAGAGTCATGTGCAGCTTTAAAAGCATTATGTTGCACTTTTCCTCCCACCATTAGTACATGTACTCCACAGTAAATACATTTAACTCAATAATAAATCGTTATTAGTAAAAATATTTTTTAAAAGTATCACAGGATTTACAGTTTGGCATTGCAAAATTTTATTTTTAGCTTCTTCATGATAATGAACATCCATAAACAAGTAACCTATAAACTGAAAATGAATATAGCAG
Organism: Microhierax caerulescens; assembly: GCA_035590215.1. Lineage (NCBI taxonomy): Eukaryota > Metazoa > Chordata > Aves > Falconiformes > Falconidae > Microhierax > Microhierax caerulescens. The sequence goes on along the minus strand of JAVJGJ010000057.1, from coordinate 52,255,877 downwards.
GATTTGAGTGTGAGAAATGGGTCAGGTGGATGGGTAGGCACAAAAATAAATGTACTTTTCTTGTTAGATTACTTAAGTCTCATTGCAACAGTGTGCATCAAAAGTGAAGCACAAAAAAAGCAGAGAGATTCCATATTTCAGTACTTCCAGCTGAGAAACTCATTTGCTCTGTGGCTAGGAATGAATTACACCTCCTGAAGCTTCACACCTGCTTTCTGGTGCATAATACTCAGCTTCCAAATCAACAGAGAGCGGGCGCAAATAGTTAAGGCAATGCTCACAGGTTTTGCCACCTGAATTTCCACACAAGCATGTTTCAAGTGGGCAGCCTTAAAAGAAATGGGTGTGCATTGTTTATGACAAGGATGAGCAGGGAAGTAATTACTTTAAAAGCCAGATAAAGCAATTTAAATCACATTTGCACACTTCTAGGAACTTGGTGTGACATCAGAGCATTCTTTCAAAACACAAACCAACATGGCTATGTTCAACAAATGTTTTGGAAATGTCTGAAGAGGAGCAAGAAAAAGTGGAAAAATAAAGAAAGTGTACAGGTAGATAACTGCTCGTTTCTTTCTTTTTCATCCACTGGTGCACCACAATGCCTCAACAAAGCAGTAACCCAGGAACACGGAACACCAAAATAAAAGGAAGCTAACAAAGTGCCCGTTCTGTCTCCTCTCAGAGTACATTTCATGAGCTTACAAATACAGACAGTGATGTAAAAAAAAAAAAATTACATTGAGTGTATCACATGTTCCCCTTGTGACATAACCTATATACCCATAGCCCATTTTTTTATATAAGTGCAAAAAATAAAGAGAGAAATCTTTAAAGCCAGTATGTATGTAGCTGTTTTTCAAAGAGCTCTGTTGAGGTGTACAATTAACGAGGAACAGTCTCAGGTTATACACAGATGATACCTGTACTCGCCTAACTGGACTTTGATAGCACTACATGGGGCATCCCATAAACAGCAAGAATACAATTTTCATTGTTTTAGTAGGCCACTTCAAGCAGCATTTTTCCCCTCAACTATATAATACCAGCCCATTTCAAACTACCATTCTTACCATGAAACAAATAATCTCCTAACTTTTACATTCCCTTAAAGATTATTTCACTCTTTTTCTTGCTTTCCTTAGTTTTCATGTTGCTGTTCCCTTCCTCCCCTACTTGTCTGCCCTTCCTGATCATTCAAGGATCATTCCTTTCTCCTCTCTGGCGTTCATGACAACTAATCCTGCTGTAGTTGCATAAGCAATACTCTCCTCCCTCTTCTGTCCTCTGTATCTCCTTTTCCAGCCTTCCTGTTGGGTTTTAATTTTATTACAAGTTTTATTCTTCTATCTTTTTTTTCACTTCTCTGAAATACAAGCTCTGGTTTAAAATTAAATTTTAAGATGACAAGCAAACAAGAAATCACTCACTAACAGCTTCAGCAGCTATGTAATTTTGCCATAGCTAATATCCCTTTTATTCCCTGTCCCTTACAGTTCTTCTCCATTGGGTTGTATTCATAATAAATTTTACACTGTTTGCAGTAAGAACCATGTTCTCCTATTTCTTCTGCAAGACAGGCAATACATTATATACTGCAGAGTGGACAGAACAATGCAGATACTCAAGTGAAAGAAGTGTTCCTTAGCTGCTGCCTTTCAATTAGTCAAGGACAACGAAGCTGCTTATTATAAAGGGAAGACTCTTGAAATGGGAGAGAGAGAGAACAGGAGATTACACAAGTTCTAATCTCAAAAGAAGTAATCAGTAAAACACGCACTGCGTTCATGAGAATTTGGCTACATCTTAGTATTCTTAGTATTTCTGGATATCTTATACATACTCCTAAAAGCAAACTCAATATTGGAAATCTTTAACATCTGCTTTTCCAGAGAAACAATGGCTATTGCAGCTGCTCAGCAGCTTTTTGCCTTTGGGGGTTTTGTGGTTTGTTTTTTGTTTTTAGGTTTTTCTTGGTTTTGTTTTGTTTTTTTGGGGGGGTGGGGGCAAGAAAATAAATAAATAAATAAACCCCCCACAAAACTGTCCAGGATGATTCTGGTAGTTCAACACATTACTTTGAAAGGAGTGGTAAAGATCCTTAAAAGCCTTAAGCCAAACTACAACATTCACTGTATCTGAACAGAGCACTATAAAGTGGGTTCTATTATAAATCAGTACTTGGCATTATCATGGTACACATGATATGTAATCACATGTAATTATATGTACTATAATAAGTATTATTACGTATGCAATGTTTAAGGCAATTAGCTAACAAATTAGATCATTCACCAAGATCAAAATTAATTAACTCCTTTTCTCCCACATTCCTGTAATTTTGAAGAAAGGAAGGGCATTCTACAGACAGAAGAATGAGCTAACTTATATGGAAGCAGACATTAAACCAAGTTATCTTGATCTGCAAATTTGTACTGAACAGCAAACCCAGCTAGCAGTATTTCTGTTTGTCCAGGTAATGGAAAATGTAGGAACTATTAATGATAGTGGTATTAGTGACAGCATGAAAGAGAAACTATCAGTAAAGAAATTCTTTTTTCCTCTATTACATGAATGACATTATCTAATACAAACGAAAGAGTTAACTTTATTACTCCCTCTTCTCAAAAATCTGAAAGTCTGATAGTTTAACAGCTTTTTGAGACACAACTGAAAATTCTCGTCAGCCATATGTCCAGGGAATAAATAACCACATATAGTATTTATTCCATCCCAGAGACAGAGCCACACCATTTTCTATTTCAGCCAAATCCTTAGCAAAGGTATAATAGAAATTCAAACTGTGTAAGAGCTAAAGACGCTCACTGTAAAAAGCAAGGCATAGCTAATATATCCACACTACAATTTAGCCCATTGTCCCTATGCTGCTAACAGTCATTTTTATTTTGTTCAAATAATTTCTAGTAAGAACAAAGATACATATCAGAAAAATACAGATCCCTCTCTGATAAAACCCAAGGGAAAATCTACATGTGAGTTCAAAGACATTTTAAGAACGTAACTCTGTGTGGTGTGACAGTTAAAAAAAAAAAAAAAAGAAAGAAAACTTGTTCACTGTTAGTTCTGATTTCTGACAACTAGATAAAGTCAAAAGAGCTTTCAACAGAAACCTAACTTGACACAGAAAAAAAAAGTAGTACTAGCCATCACTTGTCGAATTTTGAGTTCTAGCTCTGTTTAAGTCCCTAAGGTCTATACCTGCTACCTCCTCAAAAAACAAACAAAACCACAACTAACCAAACAAAGAAGGAAGATAAGAAATAAAAGACCTGTCTTACCTCAAGGTCAAAATGCACCAACATACACTCAAGACTTCATTTCCTCTCTCTGGTCAGTTAGAACTCTGTGACTGCCAGACATATCACTATTCTTTTTGCTCCTATTCAGGTTAGGAACGTGGTTTTTTTGAAAGTGATTTTCTGTCCATGTACAAAACCAAAACAAATTCTAGAGACTGGACTAATCTCAAATATGATTATTTGTACTAATTAATACTCATGCAAAAGATAGCTATACCTCATTTCTATTAAAGTGTTAGGGAGTAACCGCTTTCAAATAGTTTAAAAAAACAAAAAACAAAAACACTCCAAAGTCTGTCGTGCAGAAAAAAAACCAAACAAACAACGCTTTTTTATCAATAACCATTAAAAATATTTTGTAATAAACAAACATAAGCATTTCAACAAATTTACAAAACAATACTTTCTCCTGACTGTAGTGAGCCCCTGAAGCAAGCCTTTGAAGACCACCTTCAAATGCAAGAACGACAACTCATTTCAGCAAGCCAGATGCAGCTGTGGTGATTAACTTGCAAAAAACATCTTCACCCCTCCATAAGCAATAATGACCAAGAATAAAATGCAGAACAATACTGACATTTTTACAAGACCATACAACAAACCACTGCTGTTTTCAGAACACTTAATCCTTCAAGGAAGAAATCAGTGAGCAGAAGTTCATTCCTTACTGCATATTATCAAGCTACAAACTATTTTAAATTCCACTGCTGTCACTGGCACTGAAGAAGTATGCAAACTATTAGAACTTTAGTCTGTGAAAGAACAGAAACCATAATTTTCTGAATATTTTAAATACTACGCAAGAGATATCAACTGAATTCACATTTCCACCCACGTTATTTCACAGTATTAGTCAGAATCTTAGTTAGAATAAACATAAAAAGAACACTGCAACATACCTGTGTGACCATGCTTTGTATATATGTGGTTGGATGCTGCTGCTTTTGTTGAACAGCACTTTCTATTGCTACTTTCGCTACAGTGCTTGGATCCGCTCCAGCTGGCACAGCAACCATAGTTGCACTGCAACCAGCATTGTTGGGGTCACTGATTGTAACAATTCTAACTCCTACTTTATTTGGAATTCCTGGAACAGTTTCCCTGTCATTATCCTCTGCTGGCCTCTTTACAGTTTTGCATTCTGCTGTGCCATTAGTAGACCGAACTTCGGATGACAGGGTAGACTGGGACACTCTAGGTCCTGAGTGTGGAACTGCTATGATTTGATGCCCCTGTATAACAGAGGCTGTAGATTGTGGTGAGACAACTACACTTGGGCGTTGCTGAGGCACATCTGAATTCAAACTTGAAGCTAGAGGTCCATTAGGTAAATCAGTGTTGGTACCACTAAGTTGCTGGGTTAACAGTTTTGCAGCCTCCTGTGTACCGCTTACAACAGGTGAACTACTCAAAGTTAATACAGGCCCATTAGAAATTCTTTCCCCTTGATCACCTTTGGCAGTATCTTGCTGCGTGGCATCCAAATTCCCTTGTTGTTCCACTGAAGATATCTCACCGTTTCCTACATGATTGGAAGTTTTGTGATTTGGAATGTTTTTGCTCAAGTGAGAACCATCTCCTTTATCAAAATCACAGATTCCATTAACTAGGGGCTTCTTCAAATCACTTTTAATTTCCTGTGTGTCCATTTGTTCAAAGTTCTGCTTTCCAGGAGCTCCGTTCTCACCCATTTCTAATGATGGCCCATTACTGACTTGTGAGCACTGATTGGCCTCATTCTGAGTTTTCCCTGAGTTAGAAGGAGGTAGACTGGAGTCACTATACTTTCTCCCATTTAAAAGACTTCCCACCTGCATTTCATTTTCTTTTGCATCCCCATTGCTGGTGTTTGCAGCTCCTCTTCGGCAGGAAGGATTCTCCATAACTTCAATTTTACGTTCATGAATGTGTAAACCTGTTGCTTCCTTTGCTTCTTCCTCCTTTTGGCAAATTATTTTATCACCTTTAAATGGGGGAGCAGCAGTACATGGTGATTGTCCAGCCGAAGGTGCTTGAGTAGCTGGAAGTGTTTGCACCTGTAGCCCAACTCCTGTCTGTGCTCCACTCACTGCAATTCCTGCTGGAGCAATGATTTGAGTTGCATTTCCCTGACTCACAGTTGCAGTAGCAAAACTCGTATTTGGCACAACTGTTATCGTAACCTGGTTGCCAGTAGTTCCTTGGAAAATAGTTGCTGGGCTGTTCGAGATCAACTGGCCTGGCAATATCTGTAGGTTAGAAATGGGTACTGTTTGTACTGCCCCTTGGGACTGGATCGCACCCGGGACCAGCTGAACATTTTGCTGTCCAACTAGCAGCTGCTGAGTTGGAGACTGTCCCTGAACTCCAAAACCTGGTGCCTGGTTATTGGCCATCTGGTAAACCACCTGAGGGCTAGGAGCTCTTGCATTGTTAGGTGGAGGAATCTGTGGAGCTGGGAGTATAAGCTTCCCCCCTGGAGTCGAAGGGCCTCTTTTTGGAAGAAGCAGTTGTTTTATCAGACTAGATTCACCAGAGTTAGGCTGGCCAACTCCTGTATTAGCTTGTGGTGACTGAACTTGCATTTGTATCGGTTGTTGTACCTGTACCTGCTGCTGCGATGATGCTGGTGAATGTTGCTGCTGCTGCTGCCTCTTTACAGAAAGCATCTGGCTGACAGTAGGAGGGGGTCCTGACTGAGGAGTTGTAGATGAAGATGACATAACTGTAGGGACTTGATTATTTGTAACCGGACCTGGGGATGGTGAAGAAGATGGAGTAATGCTTGGCTGTCCAGTCAATTGGACAGTCTGACCAGTGGGAAGAGAAGCTGGATTAGCAAGCACTATTTGATGAATGGCTGGTGCATACGTTTGACCTTGCTGAGCTGGCTGGCTTACGATCACTACGCTTTGCTGGGATGGTGGTGGAGGCTGCTGCTGTGGCTGCATTGGCTGCTGTACCACAGCAGGTGGAACTTGCTGAGACGGAAGAGGCTTTGGTGCAATATTCTGAAACCCTACCCTAGATGTTGGGGGGTTTTGGACACCTGCAATTGTAACCATCTGCCCAGCTGCTACTTGGAAATTTTGAACGGTGGTGGCAGAAACTATGTTAGATGCAGAGGTTGTGACGTACTGCTGTGGTGCTATGATGACTGTATCTTGTTGCTGGTTACCAGCAGAGGATTGCTGAGATGGTGTCTGTCCAGGTTGCGATGATGTGCTGATAAGCTGCTGACCCTGTGAAACTGCTGAACTGCATGCTGGTATGTTTTGTACTCTGCCAAATATATGACCCTGAGGTACAGCTTGCTGAATGACCGTAACAGGAGTGCCTGAAGGTATCTGTCCTGGTACCACTGCATGCAGTGGAGACTGCTGTTGAATTACAGGTTGGTGGTGAAGCAACGTCTGGGAACTAACAACAGTAACAGACGGCTGTTGTCCTGTAGCGCTGTGATTTTGGTTAGAAGCTGGTGCTCCTCCTACAGCAATAGTAACAGGAACTGCAGACTGGGGAACAGAGCTCTGTATTACTGTGGCCTTCACTACTTCACAGGATATCGGACCTTTATTCTGTATAACAGTCACTGGAGCGTTTTGTTGCTGCTGTGTATGAATAGAAGGATTTTGTGGAATTCTAGAAACAGTCTGTGCCACAGTATGAACACCTTGAATTGGAAAAGACATCTGTGTTGCTGTCAAAGTTGAAGACTGGTTAATAGGGGTCCTCTGATAGTGATTTCCTACGCTTGGTAGCCCGTGAGGGATTCCTGTTGAACAAACACAGTAAAAGTTTGGAAGTAAAAATTATTTCAAAACACAGGAACATCATTTTTTTTAAATCCAATTTGTAATTTTATATGAAGCAGTTCATCTTCTCAGCTATACTGCATCTGAATTAATGATGCTGCAACAATGGCTCGTCTGCTCACTGACAAGTTTACTGGTTACTTGTCAAGTATTTAGAATGGCATTGCAAGTACACTCTGTAATACTATTCTAACATTACCGGGGGGGGGGGGGGGGAAATCAACCAAAACATGTGGCCCCAACTTTCAACACTTTCAAACTATTTTCAAAAACTTGTGTCTTTTATTGTCATTTCAGAATCAATGCAAAACACTTGATATTTAATTAATTAAAGAACCTGCTGGCGAAGGAGACGAAGACACATCAGGAATTGAATCAACCCGGACAACTGGGGTAGACGAAGTTGGTTGCTGCTGATAGTACATCTGAATGGGAAGTGGTATAGCTCTCCTTTTCACTCCGACCACGTGTATATGTGCTTGACCATTGTTACTTGGATCTTCTACTCTCTTCACTGTATGATTTGGAAACACAGTTCTACCAAACACAACATAAATCTATGTTAATAAACACAGTAACTCAACCCTCTTACAATGTTTTTGCTTTATGTAACTGTTCTTGTGTGCAGAGTAACTACACTAATGCCTGCATCTTTGCAATATAGTAGGATTCTCCAATAGCATCTGAATATTAAGCATTGTGGACGAGCAGATGGCAAACGATAGTTGGCCAAGAACTTATAGAAGCCAAGTGGAAACTGCAATACCTCCAAAAGCTACACTGGAAAGAATGAGAAGTACTATAAGCAGAGAAGGAACCATATCAAAGCTCCTGAAACAGAACTGAATAAAATTCTATTTTATTCAAATATTTTATTAAAAAAAACCAACAACAACATTTGTTTCAATTAAAATTCAAAAACTGGGTGTCTTTCAAACTCAACTCAGTAGATCTTTTCTCAAAGAGATCTAAAGCTACAGTTTAGTATTGAGCACATACAATTGCTCCTTTATTGTTGTACGAATTTTTCTCTTACCGCAGACATTTATAAAATCCAGTTGACGTTAGGATTCCACCTCGAGCTAATTTACTACAGGTAGAGAGGTATTCAGAGTACATTTCTGCTCGAGAGACTGAGCAATCAAGATTCACTTCAAAATGTGCATTCAACCTGAGGATGAAAAAATAAACTATGAAGCAAAATATAGAAAGTACTTTTGAAAGGGATGTTAAAACACTTCTGTCTGTATCACAGAGACTTTTGAGACTGGGTAACAGCATGGAAATAGCATTTTAGTACATTGTCTGTTCCATACTTTTGCCTTCTCACTGCTTATGATTCAACACACAGGAACCCTAACACATGCAGTCAGTTTTACGTGCAAGATCTTATTTACATATGTAACATGCAAAATAGTCTCTACAGATGCCTTCTTTATTGTATATTCAGAAACAAAACAAAAGAAGAATTTTGTGATGTCTCCTCCCCACAGCTCTACTCTTATTTCTTAATGATTCTACTTTAGCAAAAGGTGGACTGAATGAATGCCAGCTAATTCTTCATCAGAAATTTCAGAAGTCAACATTTGTACCAAAACCAAGATTTTGTTAACTGATCTGCTAATGCAGTCCTACTTTAAAATACACGTAAACACAGAGATCGAATAGCAAACTCAACCCTGCTCTTCTTACAGAGGTGGGAAGGCAGGAGAAGGAACTGGGATTCTAAGAGAGTAGGCATACAAACACATTCTCATTCCTAGAGTCCCACACTACATAGACATCAATAAAATTCTTGAACAACCTGTTCTGCCTAACATTCAATTTCCAGGGAAAGACAGTATTTGTATCTCCTACAGACTCTCCACAAACACACAGACCATGCAACCCTCAACCAGGAAGCTGTGAGAGAAAAAAAATGTCTTCTGTTTAGTTTTTCTTTCAGACCCATTACTCCAACCCAGAGACATGGGAACAGTTCATCCCCAGCAGCAAATAGAGCTAAGTAATAACTGACACAATGCTGAAATACCAGTTCCAGAATATAGGCTCAGACAGAATGGAAGTATTTTCTAAATTGCCAGCCTTTATTATATGGTGTTAACATTTTGGATAAATACACTGTATTCTCTGTAGAGTCCTATGCTCCCAATATAACTAGATGTGTCAAAAGAGAAAAATCAAATCATTACATTCTTCAAATTGTGTTCTCTCATAATCAGTAAAGAGTAAATACAATGCCATCTCTCCTGCATCTGAGTTACAATTTTATCATTACAAAAACTGAGATCACGCTGCGTAACAGAAAGTCTAGGTATTAAATTCAGCATATCAGACAAATGACTGTCCAGTTGGATATGACATATTAGGCTGACACACTGTCACTGGTACCAGCAAACTGAAGATATTCAGGACTTGAAATGGTGAAATAGAATCTGTGATTAGCACTTAATGGCGACACACGCTTACAAGGACTTCTACTCAGGCTAAGCTGGCTGATAATATATCCAGGAAGGTCAAATTAAATACCTTGTCTTTCTGCTGCTTCCAAGAGACAGTAACTTTTCTAGATTCTACTGCTGTAATTTACTCATTTTCCTATTTCTCTAAGTAGGAAGCAATGACTAAAACATACCATGAAAATACACATGAATGTAAGGCACTCCATATTAGCATTGATGAAAATGCTTGGAAGGGGCTTACTCCTCTGCTCTCAGTTTGTGTTGTCCCCTTTCTTTTTGGCAGCACAGTAAGTATTTAAAGAGGATTTTCAAGACTAGGTATTAGCTTTTATTTTTCACTAGTTCATATCCACCTAAGACTAACCAGAAGAAAATCAAGTACAAAATAACAGTATTCAACACTGACAGCTGCAGAAGTATGCAGAATCAGAAACAAAGCAGACATTCGAAATCTTCGTCGTATATGCTCTGTATTTGCTTCAGTGTTTTCTGTCATTTGATGCTATCATGCAGTTGCAGCATGGTACCTACCCATACTTATTTCAACAGTCAAAACATCTATTTTACATTTTATACAGAGTGCACATTTCACCTCACCTACAAATTTTGCTGCTGAAAGCTAGATGTCTGGTGCTCTCTATAGTCAAAAAAGAGAAGGTGGCACCAGACGGTAATTAATAATCTCATTGGAAATGAGGCAGGTGAAGGTAATTCGTTTTACTGTTGGGGGAATCTCCATTAAAACGACAGCCTAGAAAACTAGCTTTGGCTAGAGACCAACTTGCAAATCGCTACACTGAACTGCAGCGATTCCAGCTCTGGGTATCTCTGTTAGATGTCTAAATGTGAATTTCCTCAGTCTTTCAGCAGTGTACATTAATCACACTTTGCAGTGTGTGAACGGTTGACCAACAAGAATCTGCAACATTTCCTGCATGCAATGAAAGCTTTGCTAGAAGTAAAACTAAATCATGACCTAAAGCACTAAGCTTTGACAAATTTTACCCACTTTATCTTGAAGACCCTTGTCTGATCAGTAAGACAGCAGACGAACATACAAGCTGGGAAGCAGCAGAGGTGGAAGGGCCCATCAAGATCCAATTAATACAAATATTTGGAAAGTAAGTAGATTTACATAAGTAAAACAATTCAGAAAGATCACCCTAAGTCCACAAGAACCACAGATAGAATAGGTTTTTTTCTTTAGATACCTGACAACAACAATATTAGTTGAAAGCAAGAGAATTTAGATGGAAAAGGCTTTGACATTCCTTAATCTGCTTGAGGTTCACAACGATCACATGAGAGTTTTGCAGGGCCTAGCTTCATAATGTGATAATTACTTTTATATTGGTACAGTAATATAGCAACACATTATGAGATGAAAACACTCCTCATGAAACAGATAATGCTGCCTGATAATTTAAAAAAAATAAAATCAAGTTCAGAGTTAAAAATAAAATTAAATTCTATTCTAAGAAAGAAACCAACTAATTTCAAATATCAACTGTCAAAAAGTGAATGTGTTGGTTGAGTTTTTTCTTTCCTATTTCTTTAAAGCAATGACAGAATGGTTTTGCTTTAGTCTTTTCAGAAAAACTAGTCTAACAGTAAACAGAAGTAAGCTAGAAAATTCTCTGACACACAAATACAACATCTCTGTTTTTCTTCTCCATTAAAGCATTAGAATAGAACTATACACTTACCACTGACATGCAAATTTCTCACTGTCTATTTCTACTATTCCCGGTGGTGGAGCAACATGTGGTGCTGTCCTAGAGGCTGTGGAGAATGAGGGGAGAGGGGGGAAAAAAACAACACTTGCTGAAATGATTTTTTTTTCTCCTGAACGAAACACTTCAACTCCATGACGTTCACTGGTACAATTTCTCCTGTGTTTGTAAGCAAGTATGTATCCAGCTAAGGCAACTCACGAAAGTACACTAAGCAGACTACAAATTTGCACCACGATTTACCAAAGTGAAGCAGGGTATGTCAAGGCCAGGGCCACTACTAAAGTGCAATCATGACAGCACTTCGTGAATGACACCTTCCAGATAAATGATCATGATCCATGATCTCAGTACTTTACTAAGCATGATTTAAGAGTGTCACAATACTTCACCAGAACAGGCACATATACACAGCAATTATTTGTCCAGTTCTTGAGTGGAAGAAAATATAACATAAAGAATTTGTTCCTATGTCATATCAGTTCCTTCTATTCATTCTTGTTCATCCCCTTAGTCACATTCTTTTCTAGTCACTTTCACTGTGGTATCTGCATCCATTCCAGAAACAGTACACTTAAGACATGCAAGCCAGTGTCTGTCATAATAGTTCTTTCTCCATTTTTTCCCCAGAACAGCTATGTCCCATCTTGTATGCCCCTGTGGTACACTGCTACGTGCTTTTACTAGTAAAGACAGAATGAGGGACATATGCTGTTCCCCCGATCACTAATAGCTGTGACATCAACTTCCAAAGTGCCAGTATTTAATCCCAAAATAAACCTGCAAAAATTAATCATAATTAAAATTGAATTGAATGAGTCAAGCTTAAAGAACAGTTAAAATTTGGTTCACCTCACAATAAGCTGTTTAGCAGCTTCAGCAGAGGCATGATTCTGTGTGTCTACTTCATCTCTGCAATTCTATCAAATACTGTTGTTACTGCTCATTAATATTCTATGTAAGACACAATATAAGATGGACTTGTAAATCTCTGTAAATTGTGGGAACAATCTAGAATGGATACTCTTTCTTTCCACTGAACAAGTTAAAATAAGGAATGTAAATAACTTGCAGTAAATTTTCAGATTAGCTACTGGAAAATATGAATTCTTTCAAAGCTTGTTTCACAACAGTTTTGACTAACATAGCTTTATATCTGCTTTGTGAACAATGAAAACGATGCTGTCTGTTATACATACTGCTATATTTACGTGAATTAATCAGAAACGTACAGTAAATGAAAATCATATATGCCATATAGGAAATTTTGTAGAAGAATATGTTCTCTTGCAGTGATACTAACCTGGGACACCTGTTGCATGGGCCTGTGAAGAACCATGATCCATTAATGGTGGTCTGACATCAAGTACTCCTTGCTGGCTAACACACTGATGTTCAATGAGTTTTACAGCAGTAAGTGCATCAGGTCCAAACATCTGGATGTCCATAGAAACCAGACATACTAATGTATCTGAAGTATTAAATGGAAAACCAACAATGATGTTAGGACAAGACAAATGAATGCTGCTGGGACATACTGATTTGCTTTAAAATTGCCATGTGTCGAAAAAACCCAAGCCTCTGCATACTTCTGTAGATTTCATTTCTTTTTAAACACACTTTATAGAATCACAGGATCATCTAGGTTGGAAAAGACCTTTGAGATCATCATGGCATTAAAAAAAAAAAAAAAAAAAAAAAAGATATAGAGTTCAGAAGTTTTAGCTTCCCTAGTTATCAGCATCATCAATTTGTTGTGGACATGAATAAATTTCAGAAAAATTTCCTATTCCAATATCCAACCCTAAGCTGCACACACACACAAGCAAGCCATGTTTTTAACCACTAAACATGGTATCTTCTTAAGCCTTTTTTTCCTACATAAGTAAGAGTAATATATTTTGTTTCTCACTTACCTATGCTCTTCTCTACTTTAGCAATCTTTGAGCAGGCCACTTCTCCCATTTCTGTGAGCATGTATAGCACCTCAAGTGCTGAGATTACAAGCAGCACATCCGGTAGTGTGAGATGACATATGATCTCTTTATAGGATTCTTGATCCACATATTCACAAATTAAGACACCATTATCTTCAGCCTTACAAAGATTTGCCAAGATTTCCATGCCTAAAGAACAAATACAAAATAGTTTTAAACAGCGATAATTATAATTCTAAAACAACAACAAGAATAGCTAGAGCTCTTACCTCTCATTTTTAAAAATCTATCCCTTGACATGAGGCATTTTGTAACAGTGTGAAACATTAGATGAGTAGTTTTGAAATCAACAGGATCCAAAAGAAGCTGATGAGAAAGGGGGAAACAAATTACTAACACTATCCATACAGTGCTAATGGCTCAAAACCTTAAATTTGTGTATAAAAATATAAGATCAAAAAGTGTTTAAATGCAGCACATAAATGACATTTGTGTTCGCAAAATCATATATAGCTCGCATTTTGAGTCCCCTCCTCCTCCTCTGCTCTGAAGTAGCAGCCTAATTTACACTTTCCAGTGCTCAGAATAAGGAAAATAACTTTACTCCCAGGCAGTCCACAGTATACACAAATATATTTTAATATCCAACAAACAGAACTTGAATAATGACAAAAATTCCTTCCAAAAAAAAACAATCACAAACATTCATTCTGTTTCTATCCACTTCTGCTGCTCAGTCAGAGCTCTCAGGCACTGTAATATGTAACATGCTCTCTTATTCAAGAGAAGCTGGATACATGGTAAATGAAAATGTCATCTTTTTTAGAATGTTCAGCAGTGAACCAACACTGCAAGCCTCACCCTCTGATACTACCCATTTAACTTAAATTTATCTGTTGTATTTTAAAATTTGAACAATATCTGAACATATCTACCTATAAAATAAATATAATTTATCTGCACAATGATAGGACACACTGAAATAATGTATTTTATTACATTCAAGCCTCTTTGAAAATGATGTCTCACATGATTCAGGCGGTATACCTAGCTTATGACTAGCTTACTGGTGCCCAGTACAAACTGCATAAAACCCTCTACCACCCCCTTTCTCAAAACGTACCATTTTGACTACAGGTTATAATTATGAAGCGAAGAAGCTAGTGTAAATTCCTTTCTTCTCTCTAGGAAACTAACCTGAAAATTATACATGACAAATATTTTGGCTCTGAATACTTGTTTTCAACTTGCTATTTACAAATTCAGAGAATAATTAATTTCCTGCTTCATCCAGTGATCAAGGAAAAAAGTAATTAATTTAATTAACACTAAAGTAATGCTTTTATCAAATTATATTTTAATTATTCCCTTTAGAAGCACATTACCTCTGCTGCAATATTTCCCAGCGTGTCAAGCCCCAACTGCCGTAGAGAAATAAAGTGACTATGAGCAGAGAGTAGCAGGAACCGAAGACAAGTACGATTAGCTGCCAAAAGTTTAACATTTCCCTCTTCAAAAGAAAGATTACGTAAAATCACTGCAATCTGAAGTACCCGCTGCCCTTCAATATCATTAATGCCCAATTTGCGAGGTGGATGAAACAAGGATTCCCAAATCCACTCTTCCGATGGAATATCTACAAAGTAAACAAATACATTTTAGTGCATCTTTTGCTATATTTACCAGCATGCATGTATTAAGATTCGTTAAGTTGTCTCACCTTGAGATTTGCTTCTGTCAGAAATTAGATCACGAACTTCAATATCCTCAACAATATCCTTCCAAAACTGGAAAAAATAATTAAAAATACACTGAATTTCCAGGGGATTATGTTTCTTCAAATATTGAAAAAATATGAAAAGGATTTTCTTTAAAAATTTCCTAGTACCTTGATACATCTAATAGTAACCACATTTTTCACTCATGGGATGATACGCAAGATGTTCAGTACTTTAAGAAACTCCTTCCTTCAAGCCCGTAAGTACACATTCATGATGAACCAATGCTACCATGAAGTACTTTGCTGAAGCACATACTGAAACTATATGGACAGTTTTCCACAATTTATTAGAAATACTGCAGTTGTAAGTGGGGAAAAAGTACAGTTCATCCTCCTTCACCTCCTACAAAGAGTAAATTCCTAAAGCAGAAGATGGTGACTCCTCTCAGTTTCAGTAGATCTTAAGACTCCTGGCTAGAAGTACAACAGTCAGATTTCTATCTTGGGAGACTTTTTAAAGCTTCTGTTACGTTTTCCACATCATCATAGATCAAGGGAAAGAGAGAAGCAGCAAGCATCATCACCAAAAAACTTTCTAAATATAAACAAAACAGAATGCTTCAGCAGTCTGGAATTCAAATTACTTTACAAATACATGGTCTGATCTGTAAATGGTTATTATGCTAATTAGTTCTTGAATTTCAACAGGACTAGCATGAGATTAAGGTTTACAAGCTAATAAAGACACATATTGTGATGTCTATTAATATAAAAATACATGATATATACATTCTAATGTGTAGTTTTATAACAAAAATATAAACATTCCTTTGGCTCACTAATGAAATACAGCTCCTCTTTTGGCTATGATCACAGAATAAAACCACAAATAAATTTGGATAAAAAGGGAAGGATGGGAAGCACAACCAGCTGAACAGCAGGAGAAATCTTGCTATGCAAATGTAATTACTAAATTACAGCGTTCATACCAAGCTTGACAGTGCTATTTTCTTGAAAAATACAATACTACAGATTTTGTAAATTGGAATGAAAAAAAAAGTTATTTTCCACTGCAAAGATGCTAAATGACATTCAAGTGCTGTTTAGTAAAGAGGATTACTTGCACAGAAGAGATTACTACCTCATTTTAGCAAAGAGAAGAACAGCCAGATGTAAGTCTAACCTTACTGTTTTTCTAATTAATACTGAGGCTATTAGCAAGCACCACAGAAGATGAAGGCATGCAGGTAAAATTTGCAGAATGTACTTAATTTTGAGAGACCCTTACTTTTAGAGAAGGAGACTATTTAAGGAAGAGGCTTCAGTCATTATTTTTAAAAGCACAAAGTAGTATACTCTGGAAATATACTAATCCTTCCTTTAGGATGTTTCCTTTTGGAAAAGCAATGAACACAGTAAGCCTTCACATTTCACTGCTACTTAAAAGAAAAACCTCAGAAGCTTTTAAAGATTAGTTGTTTAATCAGTTAAGGATTTTTTTTTAAAGTGAATATTGAACAGATGCTTAAAGTCTTCAACTTCAACCTGTATCTCTTTGGAAGACGCCAAAGTCAACCACAATACAGTGTTAAAACTACTGTCACAAGTCAAATGTTAAAACAGCATCATCACATTTTGCTAGCTGAATACTCCAATAATCCACTTTTTGCAACTTATGTATGATGTGTATAGTCCAAAATGAAACATTTAAAAACTCTGACAATATAAAGTCGCAAAGGAGTAATTTTTTCTATCTGGAAGGCAAATCATCCTGGACATATTCTCAAGGGGATGGAAAATGAAGATTTTAGGGTTTTGCAGATGAAGACACTACAGACACTGCTAAAGATAAAGCCTCAAAGTACTATGGCTAAAGATGAAGACAGGAATACATTGTTGGAAAACTGTACTTCTCACCTAAAACTTGACGAATAAACAGACACACGCTTAACCAACTGAGAAGGTCTTCCCTTCCTAAAAAGGCAGTCTGTCAAATGCTATCTGTCAACTCAGATGAGATTACCTTTTTCAGAAAAGAACAGAACATGGCTCCCTCCTGTAAGTTGAGATACACACCAAGGCTCCAAATAAAGTTTACTTACATATAACTGTTATTCTTCAAATTGTTTCATTATACAGTCATGCTGTGAGCATAAGATGCTAAACCACTCCAAGTAGAGATTTTTTACCACAGGATTACTTAGACCATATGCACAAGCCCTGTTACCTACATGGAACACACCAAAATAACATGCATCTCCCACACCCTCAGTTCCTCTGAGCCCTACACCGATCTGGAAAGGCTCTTAAATCTCTAGGGAAGAAAATCTGCAGGATAGACATGAATATGCAGACAATACAAATTCAAAAACAAAACCTGATTTTCTCTCCCTCTCTCCTGAGTGTTTATTTCTACATACAGAAGCACTGTGGGTGATAATCCTCACCAAGAACACTGCTTTACCTGTGGAAGTGTCCCCAAGTCTTTTTCTTGCTCAAAACTGCAGGGTTGCATTCCTAAAGCCAGCATGTGTCCTGGGTGCTTCAGCAACTGTGAAATGCCTACTGCAGTAGAAAACCAGGCTTCCTGTGAGCACTCTGCAGATTTTAAGATTTCAAACACTCTGCAAAAGCTCCAGTGATATAACTTAGAAATATTATCCAAAAGATAGTATCACCAAAACCCTCAGAAATATTACCCTATATCCTCCATTCAAGAAGTCACTAACTTAAAACAGCTTATCAGCAAGTAACTGCTCAGAAATCCAAGCAGCTAAAGCAAACTATTATACATGGCATTTATATATCTATTTTAGAGATAGGTTGCTAACTATAGAGGGGTCAGGATCTCAAGGACTTTAGCTGTTGACAAGCATGTTGCAACAATAAATGTTCAGGTGGAAGCCTAATATGCATATATCACTATACCAAACTCCAAAACACCTGAAAGCTTTACATAAATAGCTGAGTTGAATTCCTAGCAAAGGGAAGAGGCATCGGTCTCCAATTCAGAAGGTAGAACAACTTTCCATTTGATTCCAGCAAGCTCTCTTCTAGCACGCACCATACATAGAAGAGTCAAATATTTCCCTCAGAAAACTTACTATTCTGTTCAGGGAATGACAAACAGCTTGAAGCAACACCCTTGTGCACTGCATGTACAGTCACATTAAGGAATTTAAAAACTGCAGCCAGCCTGGCCTATGACAAAGTCTCGATCAAATTATCAGGCATAAAATGAAGTTGTCCAAACATTTAAAAAATGTGGGTTCTTTGAGAGATGCTATGACAGACTCTAATGAATATCAATTCTGCATCTTTGACTCAGACAGAGGACTTCAAGAAACCTCAAGCAGACTCAGGACACTTAAGACCTCTTCAGAAAGAAAAAAAAACACACACACACAAAAAACACAGGAGAAAAAGACTCCTTGATGAGACTTTCAAGAAGGTAAATTGTACTTTCCATTCCTCAACTGGAATGATGAAGCTTACTAATTACAAAACCCTTTACAACATGGTAGGGAAAAAACACCAATAAAAAAAAAAAGATGTGCACCCTGTTCTCAAAGTTACCCTCTGTGATTCTGGTGAAATACAATGTTTCCATTTCTCAGACAAATCATCTCACCAGGATCACCTGTGCTACCAGCCAATGATCAAAAAATTCACACAGCTCTTCTTCCAAAGCACTAGGATCACCTACAATGACCTCCATCTTGTACTTCTTAATAAAAGTGTTCAGATGCCTTAAGTTCAGAATGATTCTGCAGCCTCTATTCCTTCTCTTTACAAGGAAAGAGTTGGCCTAAATCACCTTCTTTTTTGCATTTAAGCAGACTGGTTTGATTGCTCTCAGCCCACTCAACATTTGTTTCCTGCCTAAGCAGGAAAGATCCCTGAAAAGGATGGGGGTAGGCAGAAAATGTTGAGGTGGAAAACAGTTAAGTAGCCTACATACAATGTTCACAGCCTATCTGTTCCAAGGGAACAAGGCAAAATGTGGCAAAATTTTTGTTTGAGAAGAAACAAGAGGGAAAAGATGAGTTAAGCTTTCTGGGAATTCCTTTGAAAAATGGTACTTATATCACAGTGACAAGGAAAAAAAATCTATTTAGAATCAACAAGCAGTTATTTATTCCCTACTATAAACTATGGATAGCTGCAATCTGATACTACCTATCAAGATAAATGAACAAGAAAGAATGAAAAAGTGAATCAATAGGGGCGGGGGTGGGGGGTGTGTGTGTGTGTCTGTGTAATACTCTGATAATAGGAACATGAAGCCAAAACTTGGATTCAAACAAACAGTGCTTGACTATGTGACATGCAGATGCTAAGAGATCATGGACAAAGGTAAAGACCTTGATTCACATGCACAACCTGATTACTGTCAGCAGCCAAGTTCCTTTGGAAAAAGATGCACAGTACATAACAGAATTCACTGGAAATCACATAAACGGAATTACTGTCCATAAAAACAATGGACATTTGAGTCCCCAAATATAATGTAGCAATGAGCATGACTACTTATTGTCGCAGAAAAATATCACAGCAACTGCAGTCAAGCCATGTTGACAGACCACTGTGAGACACAAGAAAGGTGACGTTTGAAACATGTCAGACTTAAATCCTTAAGGGTCTCTCTTAAACACACTGAAAAAGATTAAAACAATAAATTCTCAGTAAAGAAAATTATTAAACTTACACAAAAAAGAAGAGTTGCAACAAAGAAAGAACTTTATTAAAAAAAAAAAAAAGGGAAACCAGAAGTAAAGCATTATGCAAAGCAATTAAGAAAGTACAAATAATGCATAAGCGTGGATTTCTGAACTCTACAGCTAGATGAGACCTCAAGAAGTCCAAGAAGATGAAATCTAAATACTTAATTTGAAGTAAACAGAAACGAGTAGTGCATGAAGAAATGCAATGCAATTATTCATATACTACATCAGACAGCAGGCAGCTGCTGGAGACATGAAAGAAATACAGCTAACTCTGTCTGATTATAAGCATTCTATATAAACAAGTCACTCTCTGAAGACAATCTATACTCACAAGTGAACATTGCTAACATGAGGAAATCCAAACCAAAATGAAACAGTTAAAAATGGGAAAGCTTCCAGCACAGATGAGAAAACACCTGATCAGGATGTCATGAGAGCTGGGGGATGGGGACAATAAAACAAAACAAGAGTAGATAGATGCAAGATGGCTGGCTAAATGACAGTTGTTCCAATCCTTAAGTAAGGCCTTGCAATCATTCCAACTAACAAGACATTTAGGCTTATTGACAGCACCAAGAAAAAAAAAAAATCAAGAGGGGAGAAAGCAACAAATTAACATTGCTGTAAGAGATTACAGCAGGTTCAAGAAAAATTATATTCAGATTCTGACAATTAATGAACAGATAGATTCAAATGTCTTTACTGGTCAGTGTTTCAGTTTAGAGGGAAGTTCTGTAGAAAGTGAGAAAATACATAGTGCTGCAGACAATGGAAATTACACATTTCCCAGTTTTTTATAATGCAGTAAGGAAGGGGGAAGGGTAGTAATTGACTCCCTCAGAGTTTAGTATAAAGAAACATGTTGTTTTTATCTTCACCTTCAACTGCAACAGTGATGTTGGCGGACACAACTCAACAGGCAAGGTCCTTTGCTTATGAATATGATGCTACCAAACTAGTAGACTGTTCTGAAAAAATCATGATACTGCACATGTAAAGTAGAATGATTTTAAGTCAAAATTAGGAAAAATCAGAATATAAAATCAAAGTATTGGTGCTGAAACAATTGACAGATTCTTGCTGATAAATCAATACAGAACTCAAGCGCTGACCGAATACCAAACTATCAACAGTTACTGCACAGGTAAGTACTTAAGTGTGGGAGAAATACTAACAGTGATGCTGTTTCATCCTAGCGCACAAATATACAGTAGAATGAAGACAAAAAATAATGAAGAAAAACATATGGCCATTTTTACTGAAAACCAATTTAAAAATACTAATATTATTAAGAGACCAAAAATTAAATCAAACATTTTAAGCAAACATACTGAAGTGTTTTGTGGAAGTTTTAAATAACTACATAATTCTACAATTACCCCTAATGTCTGTATAAAGACATTGAAATACAGAAACCAAACTGCTCTATAAAATACAAAGTTGCATGTTTATGCTCATATATTTCAATAAGCATGAGGAGGAGCTTGGAAAAAAGTTAATAAGAGTAGCTATATAGATGAAATGTCAAATATTCTTAACGTCTCTCATAGACCATTTGTATTTGTTTCACTGCATTTAAAAAGCTATTTTCAGCTAATAGAGACTAGGAGTTGAATTTATTTTTTTTTCCATAAAACTGACATTCAATTGCCAAGAATCCATGTTTATGACTTCTCTATGAATCCTGAATTTAACGCTGAGAATCATCAGAACAGCTTCAAGATTTCTAATACTTCTCAGCTTCCCTCATCCCCTTAACCCCTTATCTCCAACACATGAAAAATCCTCCATGGTTTGAGGGTAACATTTATAAACTCAACAAAATTTCTATCAATTCAATTCCTATTAGTTTACAATTCAAGAGTTTAAGAAATTGCTTTCCCCACCCTATTCTCTATAAATCTCTAATATTTGTGTGTCCATGCCATCACTACAATTCATAATTCTGCATTTTTAGTCTCCCATTTAAGAAATCTGTTCCATTTTCATCTCTAGACCAATTTCTAACCTGCTGCCATTATAGTGGAGAAACAAACTGGAACGATAACCTTACAAAATCAAGACATAAACAACTGGCAGCAAAATTTAATAAAGTAAACAAAGAAGATTTTTGTAAAAGATAACGTGAACAGTCAAATCAGGGACACGCATTCAATAGCCATCCTATTAATGTTAAAGCTCTAAAAGCAAATTTAAAAGAAGAAAAGAGGGATACAAATCTCTACCCTGCCAACCAAATATCTCTCTCCTACATCATGAAGTTCCCATACTGCTTCCCTTTATTTCTGTTTTAACACAGCCACAGCTGCAATACAAAATAAATTACTTCCAGTACTAGAGTCAAGCAGATGCTTGAAGTAAGATGTTCTGAAAAATCTGGATTCTTGGCATTAGAAATGTTTTTAGATCTGGTGTTGGTTTCTGACATGCTTTCAGCTGTATTTCACTACAGAGTGGTACTATACATGTTGTAATGTTCAAAAACAGATCTTGGAGAGTATCCAAGTTTCCTATTAGTAAACTTTATTGCAGTTACAGTGGTTCTACTTAACACTTTGTTAAAAACATTTATCAGAACCATCTGTCCTTATCTATCACAATTACTTAAGTTTATATAATTAATGAACATACAATGAATTAGAATTCTGTATAATTTTAAATGTTTATAGATCTAGACATAGTGCTTGTTGCTGATCTAGATCAGCAAGTCTGACAGTTTAGGGTGAAGTGAACACAGAAGTGCTAAATGCTTTTAAAAAAACCAAATCAAAACACAACCTACAGTAATTCTGGACATATTTTTCAATGCGAAAAGGAAACAGATTATGAAGCATTATTTTTTACAATTAGCTTCAGCACATTTGAATCATATTTTCAAGTTCATATACTAACCAATATGAGAGCTTACCTTTTTTTGTTCTTAATTTTACCTAGGAAATTTTGGTTAAGGAATCTAGTCACTGATATTTCAGGAATACTTACCATTTAACTAACTCTACTATGATCCAATTTGTCTCAAAATTGAGTTACATAAAAATAAATCAAAAGACAAATGGAAAAAAGCTCCTAACAAATACTTCTCTATACTGCTGGAAAGGCATTTCAGTATATGAGACAATTAAGAAATTGAGCAGAAACACAACTGTAAGTTCATAAGGAACTCAGCACCTTATCTCTTCATATTTTTACTTAATAAAAAGTGCAAATTATCAAAAATATGCTTTAATCTAGCTTTCTCCTACTTTAGCCACATAAACCATTACCTGAAATTCAATTTAAGGAAATTGTGTACCACAGCAAATATGCTGAAATGTCAAATCTCTTTCAGCTATAATATATTTCATGCTTTCATTCACCTCAAAATGCTCACCTAGAATAAAGAGGAAGCACTTACATGCAGAAGTTTTAGTTACATTTTTACTACTTTTCATTACTTATACAGTAGATCATGCCCTCTAGTGGAAAGACAAAAAACCCTTGTGCAAAAAAATTTTAACTGAAACAAACTTGCAACACTGCTAACTTACTTAAATTTGTCCTATGCTTATTATGTTATGGACTTAATTTTCACAATCCAAAATGTTTCTTTACTGATTACAGCAGTTTTTTAAAAAAAGCACTGTTTACTCTTGCTAAGTATCTTAGCCAGTTTTTCTTTTCCTCACACATATTTGCTTTCTTATAAAAAGAAACATGGAACCTCTTTATTCATCTGCCTACACCTATATTTTCTTAATACATTTCTTCCTGCTTATCCAAAAGTTTTATGATAACTGTGATTTAGTATCCTATTATATTTAAATCAAAGGAATAGACCTGAGTGTCATTCTAAAGACATATGCTAGTATATCTTATAATTGTCTATCTTTTTAAAGGAATTTATACCCATCGTATGCAGTTCAAAATTATTTTAATAATTTTTAAATTACCTTAACAAAATCTCTATCAGTTTTCTCCTTCCATTCTTCTCCAAATACAGCAGAAAATGATCCTAAAGCTTTAAGCATAAAAAGCAGAATTTAGTAAAATAAGAACGTTTGTTTGCTGCTTTTTACTAATCCACAAACTAAATAAACATTCAACAACATCACAGATTCTTCAGTGTTTTCATTTAAAAAAACCTTGCATAAACCAACTGAAATGTTTATAGTCATGTAATTAACTGATACTGCAATTTTACAGTTTAAATTGAAAGTAAGTAGTCCATAACAAATGGACTAGTTTGTGAACGCTTTAAAAAACACATGGGAAACTTCTCCATAGCTCTTTTCCAGAAGCCAGGATCACTGCTCAGTTTTCAACCTCAGATTAACAACTGTTCCATGTGCAGTGTAAGCTGTAAGCACTACTTTAGTAATTAAACAAATCCCCACTAATGTTTTCTAAACAACATTGACAGTAGCAGGGAGATTGACAGCACTCAATTGAAAGCCAATACTTAACCAGGAAGTGTTCTGCACCTTCTTGGCTGTTTGGTGGATCACTACCACAAATATTTTAATCATCACTCCTTGAAAGTAGCAAAGGCTCAATCTGGCTCAAAGATCAAGTCAAGCCAAAACCAAACTGTCTTGCAGTAGTTCAGGAATTGTGCTTTTAAGTTGCACAAACATTTTGGTTCATAACATTTTATTGTTTTGAACAAAATGCTTTAAATCTCAATTCCAAGATCACATCAGCCTTCAACTCGCAGAATCCAAACCAAGGTTTATGCAGCACTCCAAACTGAAGATACTATATAACCCCAAACCCCTGGAGTTCCCCCTATTACCTGCAATATAATTGTAATCTCAAGCTCTGGAAGGGGGTGGGGAGGGGGAGCAGAAGACATATTTTTCTTGTACCTAGAAACACTGCATTATAAATACTAACAATGCTAAAATAAAACCTTAGAGACAGGCCAAATCTAAAATCCACATTAAATAAAGTTAATCAGCTATCATTTATTTACATCTGGAATTACTGTGACAGTATTTTCATACTACCTGAATTTACTAATTACAGATTTCATTTAATCACCAAACATGACAGATTTACCTTCACTATTTATAATATAAAAGTATGTAAGTATTTCAGATTGAAGTTTCATGCTTCAAAAACAGGTAAACACAAACCTTCTTTCTTTCCCCACTTTGTTCCAATTAGGCCTCCTAATGCTGCTAGGACACTCCCTGGATTTATCCAGAAGATCTAATCAGCTAAGATAAAAATGAAGTTTTCTCCAGGGAATGAAAACAGCAAGCCCATTACACGCTCATCATTCCTCTTGGTTTTACCTCTAATGTTTTTCAATGTAAGAAATACTAATACAGCTATGGAACAAGCCTGTGCTCAGAGTCCAAGTTAGGAACTCGAGAAAACACAGTCTACCTCTGCCAGAACCAAAAAAAAAAAAAAAAAAAAAAAAAAAATTATAATCAAACACCAAAAAAAAACTTGATTAAATTATTATTGAGTTACTAAGCCCATAGAAGTTACATCAAAAGAAGTGATGGTAAA
>JAVJGJ010000057.1:52210565-52230585 GCA_035590215.1 Microhierax caerulescens | reverse complement strand
TAATACAGCTATGCAACAAGCCTGTGCTCAGAGTCCAAGTTAGCAACACGACAAAACACAGTCTACCTCTGCCAGAACCAAAAAAAAAAAAAAAAAAAAAAAAAATTAGAATCAAACAGCAATACAAAACTTGATTAAATTATTAGTGAGTTCCTAAGCCCATAGAAGTTCCATCAAAAGAAGTGATGGTAAACTCAAAAATCTAGAGCACAAGCATCCTGGAATCACTGACATGCAAGACTTAAGTTTCACTTAACTTCCTTTCAAATATTTTTCTTTTGAAGTTCTTGTGACTGGGCTAGATGCAGACACTAAATGCCCAAGATTTAACCATATCTGAAGGGCACGGGTACAAATCAAAAACACAGGAGAGAAGCTGAAGAACACCAATACAATACTGGGAGGGAAGCTAAAAATCATTATGTAAAAATGCAAATCATTAAAAAAACCCACTAAACATTGTACAATGTCTATCACTCATCCTTCCCCGGAATTTTAACATGGAATCTCTGACATACCATACTATGATTGTGCTTATACATGCAAAGGAGATTTATACGCAAACAGATATGATTATCTGTACTAGCAGACTTCAATACACTCAGCTGGAAAAGCTCATTTGGCCAATTTCCTATGGTGACAGTTTCTGAAATTCAGTATATTAAAAAAAACCAACCCTAAAAATCAGTATATAAAACCAGCGAATATTTCCTCCTCACCACCATGAGAGAGGAACTATGCTGTTATGATTTTAGGACACTTTGAGTTAACTCTCTCCCCCAACCCCCCCCAACAGAAAGACAAACAAGCAATTAACAAGGAACAATTTAGCACGGAGGTCACACTGAACAAGTCAGAATAGCTTACTTCACATACTGAAATAAAAATTTATGTGCTAGCACAGTAAATATTTCTGAAAATCTGATTAAGATTTTTATCACTTGAATTTTGTATTGTGAATTTCACTATAATTCAATGTGTAGTGATCTTATTGGCTCATTGTTTTCAGACTGCCGTTTTTAAATTTTTACATTTGTGGCTGCCACTAGAAAAGAATTATGAAAGGTCAGCATGGTCCTATGAATTCAGAAGAAAGCAGTAATATACTACAAGCAGATGGAAATCCAATGCTTTAAATTCAGCATCTTCAGCAAACCCTTATTACTAAAAAACTAATACTTAAATTTCACTAAACTGTTAAACAATACTCCTATAATAAAACTTACCTAATTTAAAAGGTATTTGTAATGTCTAATAAAAACTGTAACTGTAGACAAGGTAAAAACAAAACCTAGATATATTACAGCGCAATAAATTATAAACATTTTCATTATTGAGGGTTGTGAAAGATGCTACAACAGGTATTATTAACTCTTTCTGTTGCAAAAATGTTATATACTTACTGTCATCAAACACCCCAGCATTTGCAAGCAGTAAAGTGATGATTTTAGGGTCCTTTTCAAGCTGCATAACATGCTTGCTTTCATTTGAAAGAAGAGTACACACATTAATTGCAAAGTCCACTTCATTTGGGAGTCCAGATAACAGTGAAAGCACCAATTTATTATAGTCATTTGGTGAGTTTAAGTCCATAGACAGCCCATAGCTTTGACGAAGGTAATCTAAACAAGGAAAAAAAAAAAGTTTTCACAGCTAAACTAATTAATATTCAGATGATATATTAAGCAATATTATTATGAATGAGAAGTATTTTTAGAAAGTTTTACTAATAAGGTACTGTGGGGGTTAACAAGTTTTTACAGTATTCAGTTTATTTATTTCCGTTAATCTTTGGCCAAAATGCTGAACACATTCTACTTAGCTATGTACCTTTCTAGTTAGATACTAACGCCTTCATCATCTCCAGAATGCAATACTGCAGTATGTTCTCCCAAAGAAAAACTTTGAAAACACAAACTTTAATTAAAGCAGAATAGAACTGTAATACAACTTGGAGTCAATTTCTACGCAACGAATTATACATCCATTCCACCCGTTTCTGATTTATTGGTTCAAAGTATCAAACATTGATACTTTGGTCTCTGAATTGCAATGGTGTTGATTCTGGCTTCTTACACATGCGCTTTACTCCTCAGATTTTAAAGCTTAATTAATTGTATGCTCAATTCAGGTATTTGGCTCTGCAGAGAAATGACTGATGTGACAAAACACTGAGAATTTTCAAGGTATTTTTTTTTCAAGAAAGTAACTATTATCCCTGCTAATTACAAAGGGAAACATCTGTAAAGACAAGAAAAAACATGGATTTTCATATTTATTTTGTTTTGGTTCATAGTGGATAAGTTTGTGTGTGCATCAAATTAATAACTTGAGTGACCTATAGATTTGATAATTTTAATAATATTGTAAATTTACCTACATAGTATGTCTGTAGCCTCTCGGGGAGGGGGGGGGGAATATGGGGAAAAAAGAGCACTTTTGTCCTCAAAAATTTACCTGACACACTGTGTTGCTGGTAGTTATAGGAAGTTGGAATTGCACCAATAGGAAGCTGTGGCTTTGGATTGCCTGGTTGTACCTCATCATCCTCCTCCCCGAAATGATGGACTTTTTCATACTTTTCTAGATAACTGGAATAATAAAATAAAATAAAATAAAAATACAAAACACACAAAACCCCAAAGGTTTTGAATACATATAGTATAACTGAATCCTTCATCCTCCAACAGCTGAGCTGCCAAAGGAAACAAACTGTACAAACATGGAGATTTAATGGAAACAATAGTCAAAGTGGTATGAAACATAAAACATGAATCAGACTGACAATAGTTGATACAGAAAATGCAGGTATGTGGAATTACGAATTTAGGTATTAAATTTCTTCAAATTTCTCAGCAATAATCCCTAGCTAAATTTCAACCTGTTGAGCCCTCTTGTGAAAACCATTTTTCCCAAATCAGCTTTTGCTATCCAGGATAACTCTGCAGGTGGAAGCATCATAAAAACTATTCTGTGCAGGTTAACAATACACATACTGAGGTCAAGTTCAGAAAATACTTATTTCTTTGTGCCTGACAAAGAGAAACAATGTACCAAGTTCTAACAATTACACAAGAGTAAGAGAATTCAGGGATACTGAGTGCAACAAATCAGGATCAGAAGTTCTGAGCCATGGCTGCAGCTAATGATGACTACTGGAAATCCCTTCAAACCTCTTAAGAAAAAAAATGCTGATATACTGTATTGAAAATGGACTGCAAACACAGAAGTTACATATACCAAAAGTAAACAGTCAACCAGCTTGGTAACTATTAAAACCTGTAATTTTCAGAACTTTCTATACTCCAATATATAATGTCAACTTAAAAAGGCCCACAGTAGTTTAACTTCACACTGATAGGTAGTTGCAAAACCCTTCAAGAAATTAGGTCAGAGTGCAAAGCTGCCTAAATTTACAAACTTTCACTGTGCTGGAAACTGACAACTTAGAGTCCATTAAGTCACAATAAAAATACTGTATAATCAGGAAACCATTTAAAACTTTTATCTTCCTTTTTGTACATGCTAAAAGTATTTAATATCCAAGAAAAAATCCCAAGCTATTGGTATAATTATTATAGTAAACACTGAAGTCATTAACACGGTGAATGAGAAAAATTTTAAGAAAACAGTATTGTCATTGACCTCTGGGGAATATGTCACATGCATTAAATTAGTAATTATTTCATGAAGTGAGAGATCAGTCACATAACCACACCTTTTAAATATAGTAAACACAATTTTTTTTAAGAAAATGGTACATTGCAGAAGAAAAGAAAAAAAATCAGAGTTAATAAGGCATAACATGGCATACTGCATCACATGTAACTATGATTCGTGCCTGACTAGTGTTTAGGATATTCAAAGTACTATATATATATAACTTTTATGTGAACCTCTGCTATACCACACTCCTTATTACCTAGACTCTTCAGTAAGTTAAGAAAATCTTCCCTGCACTAGCATTTGCTTTTAGGGATTTTAACAAGACTAAAAATTACATTTAAATATGGTTGGTTTTTATCTTTAAATTAAAAATCCTCATTTATGCAAATTAGATTCCAATTTAAAATCTGCAAAAAAGGAAAATCCTATAGAATTAGGTTGTTTGTAACTTTTTGAAACTCATATCTCAACACTCTCCTACTCACAGGTTTTTAAATCTAAATCCTAACTTTTCTCTTCCACTATATTCTCTTCCACAAAACAGCACATTTCCCTTCTAAAGAATTTATTTTTTGTTGCATTAAAATGGTCGTTTAGAGATGCTGACCTAAGTATTTACGTAACTGGTTTATTATTCTATTTCCTTCTTGCAGTTTATCAGAGAAGGAATACCATACTTTTATTCTACTTTTTTTATCTGCTTTCAGCTATTCAAGTTTGTTATTTCTCTGCGCTTTTTTAATTTCCTTCCAATACCAATGAATTGTTAAGCACTCCATAAATGAACATTACATCACTGAATATGGCAATCACACACAGAGAGAGAAAGATAAGATGTGACAATTTCCATCTTCTGTATTATCATTTACTTGAGGACTTCTTAAACATTTCAGAGTAATTTTAAAAAAACCCACAACAACAAAAAAAAAACCCAAATCACAACAACTTAAGTGCATGGGAGGGGGTATATATACGTGTGTGTGTGTACACATACTGGTGAGCATGTTAGAGCTCAATTCAAAACCATGCTCAAACTCTGCATGTGAGACTAATATTAAATATAGTATGGGATTAAGCTATTTAAAAGTCGCCAAGAGAAATACATACACTGTGGAATATAACTGACAAAAAAGATTTTTAAGAAGCATGAAGCTATAGCGGCATAGCCAAACATTCAAGTGTAAAGTCAAAAAATGAATGCCTGCTGAATAAGGCACCATGCAATCTTATGTGTCCCATGAATCCATTCTAAAGCATCTCTACTGGTTTCTCAAAATAACTGTGTAGATAACCTAACACAGCTACAAAACCCGATGTTTACTGGAATAGGACACTTATTTCCAATTGTGAAAGTTAGAAACCCATGGTTTAAAATCATGTAGAAAGTATTTCATTCTTTCAGTGACAGAAACATTTATTTAAGGCCCACAGCTTTGAATTACGTACACCTACGTAATGACCAGCATCTGTTCCCTATTTTAACCATTCTGAACCCAGAAAATATTGTAGTGACTATGAACTGAAAAAATACCAGTGGCTTATATATTCTGACAGACTAAATTCCCACCTGTATGCATTAGAGATTGGTATTTTAAGATAAACTTAACAGTGGCTTCTAACATCTTAGAGAAAGAACACAATTGTGCAGGGTCCTGAACCACAGTATCTCCCACTTAAGAGTGGTTCAAAATGAACCATGGGAACAGTTAAAACACTTTCAATTAAATGCTGCTCCCCACAAAAATCTAGTTTTCTGTGTGCTACCAGCATTTGTTTGTTGTCTTTCAAACAGTTCAACCACTGAATCTGTCATCATCACTGTGATCGTGGTTTGAATGAGTTTATACTGTAACTGAGGTGACCAACATTGAAAAGATGATTTCACAGAACTAGTCTAACTTTGATACCAAACAAAAAAAACCACAACAACAAAAACTAAAAATCTACAGCTGATCTTTCCTACACATGCACGAACATAGACCTTGTTTTGTACTCTGTAAGATCACCAAAAGCTGTTGAAATTGAGGAAAAGATATGGCCTTCACAAAGTCCTGAATCAGATTAATCAAATCATTATAATCCAAATCAACTTAAACAGTGTCTACATAAATGTGTGTTCATGATCAAGACCTAAAGGAATAGCTCAGAGAGAGACTGACTTTCCCTCCTTCTGACCATTCAGTTTCTGACTCTTCAGAGAGCTCACTCAGCAAACTAAGAGGATTCCATGTCAGCTTGCCACTGATTTTTCAAATGGAACAAGGGTCAGATGAACGCTAGAGTAGATGCAGGGTAAACAGCAGGCATACACAGCTGAGTAGGGCAAGGAGATGACGCGCATGTACTATTTCCACATTGGCAGAAGCTACTCTGCCTGAGCTTGTCTAACAAGACTTCAGAAGTACTGTGGCTACATCTAATTTCCTCATATTTGTTGATCTGACTCAAAGCTTAAGCTTAGCATAAAACACTTTCATTACTGAATGTAATATTTCACAAGAACATTTAGTAAGATGAAGTAAAAATCCCTATACAGAAACACATACAGTACTCAAAGCACAGTTTCCAAATCTACTGTCGTCTTTCACTGGACTTACCCATTCTACCAAGAATGAATAGCTATTTAAGCATTAAAGAAAAAAAAAAAAAAAAAAAGACACCTTGTATATCAAAAAATAATCCATGTTGTTCCATACTTGAAAATACAAAACCGAACCTTATGCTTTTTATTAAAGCCACGTCCCAGCAGAGTTGAACAATACGCATATCCTAGATGTGTTCCTCTGCTAATACCTACTTTATTAAAATGTGTTAAAACAGTCCTGCCAAACACAGAAACTCTGTAATTTCAAAATCTGCTTTCCTTCTTCCATCTCCAAAACCAAAAAATTACATCACCTCTGACTCTGTCTGATTAAGAAATTGGGGGAGGGGGGAAGAAAAATTTTATGTATAAATTAAAATACCTTTACAAACCAGATCAGTTGGTTGGGGTTTTTTTCAGTGTTGACAACTCTTGCAAATTTCTCACAAAGGTCTTATTTAATACATCATAGGAAACCACAATTCAAATCAACCTTAAGTGATGATCTAATTTTTCCCTACAACACTACAAGTACCAACTTCACTTTATTAAATTCTCAGCTCTTTTTGTTGTTACTCAATTTTCTGATGATCCATCTCTTCAAAGAGCACTCCCTCTTTCCTATCTCACCCAAACTAACCAAGTTTGCCATGGAAAAAAACACAAACAAAACAAAACAAAGCTCCCAACAGCTCCAAAACATCAATTAAAAAGGCTAAAAAAACCCCCAACCAACCCCCCCTCAAAAAAACAAAAACCAAAAAACCCCACAAAACCAAACAAAACCCAACAAACCCCATGTAACAAATTGAAATACCTTCCCCACCTCTAACACATACGCTTACTCCTTTATCTTAACTGCTAGTTTAGAGGGAGGTTATTTCACTGCTTCTCAATCCATTGAGTTTAACAGCACTGCGGTACTGAATTTCAACCATAATAACCAGACCATAATAGATTTCTGTAGTATGATTCCTTTATGCTACATCAGTACCAACTCTTTACATACAGCTGTACAGACCTCATTCCTTCAAACCCTCCTTTTTGTTTCCTGCAGAGAGAACACGTGACTTGGAATTTTAGTGCAGAGAAGGAGCTTTGTAAATTAGCTTGTAAATGAGCTTTACTAGTCTTAAATTCTAATCTTACCAGTCCTGCATAGAGCTACTGTGCAAACAGCAAAATAGTTATCATATAGACAGGTCTTGCTGTAAAGATACAAGAAATTTAAGAATAATAAATGGAGCTTTTCTATTACTGAAAAACAGTTATGCAAAAGCTCATAAATTATGATCAGATAGTCACAAAACGCTAATCTCATGTTTCAAAACAACTCAAATCTGTAGCTATAGACTGGAAACATATATTTTGATCACTGAAAAAGTTTTTTAGGAATTCAAAATGCTTCTTTAATTTAGTGAAGTCATAGGCTTTAAATATCAACAGTATAGGTCCTTAATCTTCCAACTGCCTCTCTTAATTTCAATGCCAACTGAATGATCAGGCCCCGACGGAGAAAGATGCAGCTAATGTGTACAAAAAACCCTAAAGCAACTAACTAAGAAGGCCCGGAATGAAACTACTAACAAAACAAGAAATGTATATGGAATATAGAAGTCTCAAAGAAGTCTTTAAAACGAAAGAACACAAAGGCAAGTGCTATGTTGAAACCTTGGCAAGAAAGGAGTAATGAGGAAAACTGCCTTATGTACATACATTGAAAAGTGCTCCACACTGTTAGCATGGTGAACTGGCATTAACCCATGTACACATGATCCAAAATATTCAACAAACTGAAATGCAATGAAACCCAGTGGCAATTTACAGCCACAACTGCCTTCCAATTTGGATCACACCTCTATTCCAAGAGGCTTAACTTAAAACAAACAAACAAAACCCAACAAAACCAAAAGACACCCAAAAAAACCACACACACACAAAAAACCCCACCCCTCCAAAACAAAAACCACAAAAATAACAACCAATACCCAAAAACAACAGAATACATACACACCTGGTGAAGAGCTAAAAGTACAGGATATGCAAAGTACTGAAAAATGGGAAAATACGTAGGCAGACATGTGAAGGCTGGCTACTTTTTGAAGAGTCAGTGATTTCAATGCTTTCTGAAAACATGTTCCTTTAAGGATCCCTTAAGCTGGAAATCAAAAGATCATACCCCTTTGAAAAATCAAATTCACATATTACACATTCTGTTCCTCTGACAGAACTTCAGTTAAGTAATTTTGTTCCATTCAGGTCTGTGGGAAAATAAGTTTATGAAGAGAAGTTCTATTTTTGTCCATCAAAAATACTGACTTAAGTAACAACAGAGGGTTTTGTTCTGCAAAGTTACTTTCAGGCTTGTTTTCAGGTATTTGGGAAAAAATACTAATAAAAGGAAGTTTACACTAGGTACAGCCAGTGGCATGTAGACTTCACGATCAACAGTAACCCTGAACGGGCTTACATTACACTGCAAGCTCTCAAGCTAAGGCCTGGGGAACATTTCTGGTACCTTTTGAATCTGCATCTCACGAAAGTAGAGAAGTTGAATAAAAAAAAAAATATCTGACTCTTAGATCACTATGGTAGCCCAGTGAAAATTTAGAGTCCACCACATACTTCCTTAGCATTTGTCAACTTATTTGATGTAACAGTATAAAATATCTGGCTTTTTTGAGTATTTTGGCTCCCTATGCCAGAATACAGTAAATTTGCCAAATACATATTAAGTGAGTGCCTGGCAAAACAGTGCCGGCATGAACCATCACAGTCCAACTATCAATTCCTTACCTTTGTATTCAGAAGAAGAACAAGCAGGTACCATTCCTATCAGAGCTCCCCACCTGACCTTCCTTGAAACTGTCTTTTTGGCAGCATTATTAGCAGGGGGCTGACAACATGAACTTGAACCAATTCTATTAGCCTGAACACCTTCTCTGAAGAAAACAGACAGACACACTCTCCCTTCTCATTCTTTAGCATCCTGTCTCCCTATCTGCAATCCTATTTAAACAACAGCCTAGATAATCATGAGACAAAATCCTTACTGTAATAAGAATTTCACACAACTCCATATTCTAGTTTGTGTCACCCTAAGTGAGAATTGTTGCACACAGTCTCTCTTTGCCCCTAATTTTATCTGACTCTTGCTCTGATCTGAAGCACTAAGGAATTGCTGGTGGCAATAATATAAAATATAAATACAAATAAAATATAAATATAAAACAAAAAACTAGAAAATTTTCAGAACCATTTTCAGTCCATGCTTGGGTAAAGCGATGGACATAGCGGGGGCGGGGGGGGATTTAAAAGCTACCTACTATTGTAAGATTTTGAACTCAAAACCCCAAAAACCTCTCAAGCTTCCAATAACATTCTCCCTAATACATGCAGTACATTGGTACTTGTACTTGTGCAAGGTTTACCCAGTTGTACATCTGGCTTCTTCACAAGGGACAACCCGTGAACTTGTGGTGCCAATCAAAAGCTGCAACCTTTTTAAAAAGACAACGTCTTTATCGAACAATCCATTATAGTCATATACGATGAATCTATGCCTGCTACAGTTCCTTGAAAATCTGATCCATTTATGAAGCCTAATAGCAGGCAGTATTTTAATCACAGAGTGTTTGGTTCCTGCTCTCTCAGCAGGGCCAAGCATTTATATTCAACTCTCCTGCCGCTAGTGCACTCAACGGAGACTGGTGCGGCACTCTGAAATGAAACTCCTGCTTAGAACTTAACAAAGCTGCTGCTGCAGCTGCCCCAAGTAACGTCTAACGCATTTACTCATTAACAAAACGCCTGTCCCAAGAGTTATCCTAACTAGTTTCTGGAAATTCCAGTCAACAACCTGCTTCAAGGCTCTGCCCAAACTTTTAGCATACACCAACAAGCTGCCTCAAACCTGATTTTGCATCTGAGTGTTTTGCCAGCAATCTTTTCAGGGCTTTTTTCCTTGGCCCCAAGGGCACCACGAATTCCAATTCAATAGTTACATCCAATTATTGTCAGAACTGATGCTTGCAGCTGAATCCTTCAAAACAATTTTCCATTTTCACATTATCTACCTCAGAAACTGAGTCTCTCACATAATGCATCCAGTGAAACACTCCACATTGTGATTCTCAGCAGCATTTGTCTGATTTTCTGGCTTATTGTGACCACCTAATAAGACAGGCTGACAAATCGAGACTCTTAAAGCTTTATTGGGCCAGCTTGCCAAATGAGTACGAAACACCAGCAGTTGTGCTTTTCAAACATCTGGCCAGGTGCTCCGCTGTGTGGCTGCAGAACACTGTACTCCAGTCTGGGCTGGCCTGTTCTGGAGTCTGTTCTCATGCGGCCCCGTCAGAGCATATGCACCATACCAGGGACTCCACCGCCTCTACCCCAACAACATTCTGTCACATTAGGAGAACTGTGAGCAAAACTCTAAGGCCCTGTGCAGATTAAACTTAGGCCAAGACCTTTATACAGCTCCACGTACAAACTAAAATTGCATACAAGGGAATTTAAATGTGTTAACATTTTGTAACATAGGTTATGTGAGACTACATGATAGATGGTCCAATTTGTGGTTTGCTTGAAATTTGATTTTAAAGTTCTTAACCTACCAAGAAGCCTCTGCAAACAGAAGAAAACCAAATACATGCCTTCATGAAGTCCTGAAATTTTGTTAAGGCAAGATATATTATTTATTGTTAGAAAAATTAATGAGCTTCAGCAATTGTGGAAGTTTCACTTTGTTAGCTATTAGAACAAGCAAAAGAAATAATGCTTCTAAGGAGAAAAAATAAAAATTAATTCTAAAGTTACCAAAAATACATTCTTAATATCTATGGGAACACTAAGAGGAAAGAAATTAAGACACTATTTTATGCTTTCATACTAATAGAGCTCCAGTTTAGAAGGAAAATAATAGAAGACATATGCCAGCCAACTAAAGTATGCATGCTGGAGCGCAACTTCAAAAGACTGAGGTGGCTGGGGGACAACACAAGCCTCGGAAGAAACTGCACTACCAGGAACTCCAACAGATAAATACACTGCATAATTGAGACCAGGAGAAGAAAACAGGTATTCTGGCCATCTCTACAGTAAGAGGAACTCTGTGCTGTTACAGCAGGAAGGAGGAGGGAGAAAGAAGTCCTAAAATAAAAGGCAAAAGTTTCATTCACTATGAAAACTTGTTAGCGAAATTATTAGCTGAAAGCAATTTTAGTCCTACTTCTACATTCCTTTAACTTTCCTCTAACTCTTCTTAAATCCTGTGGCCAAATCTGGCAGAGAGACAGCACGGGAAAGTCTCCACACAGCCTATATCTGGGGATTAATTTTTCAACAAAGGCAATTCCCAGATGTATTAACCTTATTATTATAGTCATTCTGTTGCCATGTAGGGTGACAGCTCATCAAGTCTGTCAAGCATCACTGCTGTTTGAGATTAGCTCTTCAAACAAAACATCAGAATCCTCAACATTTTTTTTTGCCATCTTCATAACACACTTTCAAGTTCTAGAAAAAACCTAAGTTTCTCTAATTTGAGAAACAATCTACAGTACCACCTAAATTTCCCCACCATGCCTGAATGTGAGACTATCTGAATGGCAAAGACACACTAACACAAATAGTGCCACATGTTAGCAATCACTGCAGGCATGTGCAGGGAATTACAACTAAGCATCATTGTGTGCCTTGCCCAAAGCAAGTCACAGTAACATACTACCACCAACAGCAGCCACCTGGTTTCAGACACCCACTGAAATCCCAAATTTCTACATTATGATAGTTTCTACAACAGTTTTCAGTATTCCTATATGCGCTGCAGAGCTGGTAGTGATACAAATGAATGCATCTACACTGCAAGATGTATTGTGATATAGTAATAATAATACTTTCAACTAAATACAGCTTCCTACATAGTATTAGTTATACACACTATGTCTTATAATGCAGTCTGCACAGAATGTAAAAACTTGCTTTCAATGAACACTATTTAGGTCACTAAGTCAAACGTCAAAGTAAATAAATAAAAATCACTTGTTTACGTGAATTCTTTCACAAACATATCCTTAGGACCCAGTGGTGTTTTGATAGCAACAAATATATTTATCTAATAAGTGTATTTAATGTGGAAATATTTTTATATATATGTATAAATATACACATAAAAGAATACATATTTATTTTAAAAAAATTTGTAACACGAAGTTATCATTCCTACACAGTGTGATAACTTGGAGCATGTTTTAAAGCTGGGCACTTACTCCCATTAAAAACAGTGGCTCATATTTTGCCAAATATTAAAACAACAACAAAAAAAATATTACGATTGCTCACAAAATTAGAAGCAAGCAAAAGTACATTAAACACATTATGGGCTTTGATGACCGCAGATAATCAAGCGTTCCAGAAGTATTTCCTGAAATAAACAACTGCATACAAAAAGACATTTTAATGCAAATACATGTGCACACATTTAATGCCTATTGTTGTACAAAGTTATGTAACTTCCAGAACTGTGAACTCAAGTAGTTGTTAAATTGGCTGGAAGACCTACCAACTACAAAGCTATAAAAGCAACATACAAATACTTAACTACATGAAGAAAACTATTTGAACACCTACATATTCATTTTTCCACTACGTCTCATGTTTAACGATTATGAAATTTTAATTAGAGAAAGGTTTTTGCCTTTTTTTCCCTTCCATGTAACACAAAAGAAGGCAGAGAAAGAAACAATGCTTATTACAGCAATACAACATTCTGTCAGAGCATCTGCTGAAGAGCTATCCTCACCAAAGAGAAAATTCCTATTGCAATTCAGTCTTAGCTTTTTCCCAAAATTCAGAATGCAAACTGGCCCTGTATTACCTACAATTAAGGAGGCAATTCCCTGTTGTCTTTAGTTCACAGTTCCATTACCGAATATGTAGAAGGAGTTGGTATTTGCACAACAAAACTAAGAACCATTCCCTTGTGCACTTTCAAGGACTTCATTAATGTTTTTAGAGAAACTAGACTGGGAATTTTTTTGTATGTGAGAAGTAAATTCATTGAACTTCTGCCTGCTAGCCATTACATTAAAGTTATTTGCACAACAATAATGCCCTGAAAAGAATTTATCCTACCAAGAATTTCCAGTTCTTTGAGATTCCCTCAAAACATTAAAAATAACACAGGTATCTACAATATTGCAGAAGGTAATAGCCATTCACCTCATCTTGGCAACACAAAATAAAATACTCATATAAAGTCACAACCTAACAAAATATCACAATACGTGAATGCTCTTACGTCACACACAATTACACACTTAATCAAAACACTTTACTAAACTGGAATCTTTCTCAACTGCAAAGACTTGAGTACTTCTTTTCAACTGTAAACACTTATCTCACATGTTTCTGAAATTTAGGACTATTACACACTTTTCAGACTGAAATAAAAAGACAAAAATACTCTTTGGACTGAAAACACTAAAGATTTTATAATACCACATATTTGCATATTTCATTGTAACTGTGCCAACAGAAACTTTGCTTATGTGTGTTATTCAAACACACTTAATGCAAAAAATGTCAGCCATTTCTAGAATAAGGCATCAAAGTCCAGACTCTACACAGGCAAATTACTATCTTAATTATTGGAAAATGTTCCTTTCTCTCTGGCCTACTATTAATGCACACTCTTTGCTACATTCTGGCACTACTTAGACAAGAAGGGCTGATAAGGTTCCCATAGGAAGCCTAGTAATTAGAAGGATATCATACAAGAGAATAGTAATTGTCGATTTAAATCTCATGAAAACAGCAATCTAAAAATAGGTCTTCTAGATTTTGGCAACTGCTCCAGCCACCATGGTAAACATTTCCACAATACTTCTTTCAGCCTTGATTGTTCAGCAGTTATTAAATAAAAGCATAAAACACAGAATAAAATAAAAGTATTGATTTCTAATGCTTATAAAGGCTGCTTCTTAAATTTACTGAATCTATAAGTCTTTATAAAAATACATTGCCATGCCATTTTTTCACCTCATGTAAATCTGTAATTTCATCATTAGATTCTGCACAGAATCAGCAATTGTAACGGTTGTGCTTTTCTGTCTTCATCTTATGAATCAGTCTCTTCCTGCAATTAAATCTATTTACTATTTCTCTGCTCATCTGTATTCCACACTTTGACCACATAATCAAAGCAAATGTACTCGTTTACATGTCCCTATTTATGTGGCAAATCAAACAAAACCATGAAAATTAATTAATTCTTGAACACTCTACCAGATGAATCAAATATTCCTAAAAAAAGTGAGAATGGAATTTTAAAAAAAAAAACAAAACCCAAAAAACTGATTAAGGGGATCCTGCTGAGATTCTGCACAATAGGAACATAAATTCTTTAAATTCTACATGGAGAAGAAAAAAAACTGCCTTGGGAGAGAGTCCCTTCTTTATCTCAAGATCTTACCACAAATTAGCTTGTAAGAAGGAATGCAATCTGGCCTTCATAACAACTTTCTACTTAAATCTGTATGTTTTAAATAAACACAAACATACCCAGACTGAATCTAAAATAACAACTAATTTTACATCTTTTGATCATGTTAACAATACGTAAAATTATAGGCTTAAAGTATGCCAGTGTATTCTGAGAATGCAGCTAAATACTGATAATTAATGATAAATGATGATAAAGAGGTAACACATTGATTTAGCTGTCTAAAGCTGTAAAGGCTACACATCTATA
This sequence comes from Microhierax caerulescens, assembly GCA_035590215.1. Taxonomy (NCBI): domain Eukaryota; kingdom Metazoa; phylum Chordata; class Aves; order Falconiformes; family Falconidae; genus Microhierax; species Microhierax caerulescens. Next base: position 52,215,577 of record JAVJGJ010000057.1, on the reverse strand, counting down.
CTAGTGAAATCAACAGTGCTGTGAGCATTCCCATGCATGGAAATGAACTCCTCGTACTACTAAATTGCTAGAAAAGGGCCTGAAACAATTTCTGACCAGGCCAATCAGCATTCTTTCAAGCAATTTAAAGGCACTCTTCAGAAGCTACCTGTGGTCAGGAGACCATTCTCAGAAGTAAATTTGGATATAGCCATCCTGTTTTGGGGCTAAGAGTATGGACAGGAGCCATTTTGTGTTAATTAGCCTCAGGGACACTTAATACACTGATATAGATGTAGCCAGAGAAACACTGAATGCTACACAGATGGCCTCTGGCTTAGCGCTAATTCTGATACAGCATGGGGAAAGCCGAACGATAGATGAAGCGTCACTCCCTCGGAGAAGGTTTTTAAATTACCAGTGACATAATAATCATGAAGAATTTATACGCATTTTCTTTTTGCCTTGTATGACTGCAATGTAAGGCCATTACAACACATACAAAGATAAGACAGAATAAATAAGTGCGATGAATACAGATAAAGCCCAAAGACCAGATTTCCTGTTGGGAAATGCTCATCTCAGACACTAATGATAATCATTGCAAATTGCTTTAAATGCAGAAGGAAATTCTGAATATTTGGGGTGGGGGGAAGGGCGTGGGGAGAAACCAACAACCCTACTTTTATCTAACAAATTACTAAATGAGAATGCTGTTCTGCAATATGTAGTAAAACCACTCAAACTCTAAGCTTATTTAAAACTAAGTAGACAGACACTAAAAATGTGTGGTGCATAGAGGAAGAGAAATTGTATTATTTTATAGGAAGGCTAAAAAACAGAAAACAGTATTAATAGTATTCAGATACTAAGTATTAGAAAAGATTTGGAGGATATTGAGTGCCTGCTGGTGGTCTGGGGTTTAGAGGAGATAAAACCTGATCCTCCACTGTGGACTGACCAGCCTTTTCAAATCCTGTGTAAACCCAGTAAGGCTTATTGTATTGCTATTATTTTGAACAGAAATAATTTGTGTGAAGAGAAGTGCTCTGCAATTAGCATACTGTGTGCAGTATGAGAGGCAGCGAGTAGGTACTTTAAGACGGAAAAAGGTTCCATTATGTAAAACAACAAATTCACATTATACCTGTATTAAGCAATACATAGGAAATTAAACACTTCCCTAGTTAATAAATAATCTAAATGTTATCCTTTTCTTCTCAGAGCCTTCTTCTGAACTGTACATAAATATTGAATAATACTAAATGCCACCCTGATCTAACGAAAGATGTCCCTACCCATGGCAGAGGGGTGGACTAGATGATCTTTAAACCTAAACCATTCTGTGATTCTGTATTATTCTAACAGATATGACTGGATTTGTTACTTATGCTTCCCCCACTCTTCCACTTGACTTACAGTACACAATATCTGGTCAAGACAATTAGGTTTTTAGAAACCCTAGCTATAGGTTCACAGTAGTGTACTTCCACAGAAAATGGACACTTTACAGAAGTTTCCAGCTAAGACCAGCATATGGTACTTGTCCCTTTCTTTAAGTACTCAGTACTCTGAAACCAGGCTACCTCAGTGTCACCTAAGCTCTGGACATGTTTGAAGATTCTTCTTCAGGCCAGTACAACCTTCTACCAAGAGGCAGAGCTCATTTCTACAGAAGAACAAACTTTCTCAGAAATTAATTTCAAACAAGACATTAAAAATAGATCTTCGATATTTACTGCTCACATGTGACATCATGCTTTGCAACAGCTGGGTAAAAAAAGTGTATCCTTTAGTAGTATAAAAAGCATTAATCCAGCAATAATAATCAACCATCTGGAAAGATTATGGAACAAACCACATTCAATACTTAACTTCAAGAAGTATCTTAAGGTGATCACACGTTACTGTGATGATGTCACTACTACTAGAACTTAACCTGAATAAAAATGGAAGCCCTGTGGAATTCTTTTCAATAAAACTTAGTAAGATGTCTCTTAAGGATTCAACTTTTTAAGGTCTTTGTCTACTAGCACAATGAGAAGCTTAAAACCTGTCCAGCAAGAAAAGACATTGGGGGGCAAAAACTGCCTTTCTTCCTGCCTCCTTTTTTCCAGTTCTATGAAACTCCTGAGCATTTGGGTTCTCTCATCACATATGCCCTTCTATTAAGTAATAATCAATCCCTTTTTCAATTTCTCTTTCTCTTTTTTAAAAAGAGCTTCTGCAGAAGAGCCTACAGCAGTAGATATTTCAAGCAGCTGCAGTGTGGCATTGCCATTATTCTTGTAATTTTCAGAATTATATGAACAGCTACAGTGAAACCAGCTCGGGTCTTGATGATTTCTAGCACCTGAAATTCAGAAAAGTTAGGAATGAAAAAATGTTCCAGTTCTCCTTGTTTGAAGACTCAGGAACACAAAAGTTGAATTATAATTTTAACTCCTTTAACAAAAATCACATTCTGAAGAAACTGATTTCATTTGTTTCCCCTCTGTTCCGTGGGTTAACAACACTGTCTGTGCATGTAAGAACAGAATGTTTTGAAGTGAAAACGCACAGGAATTGTGGTCAAATCAATACAGGTATTTTAGCATTTCATTTAAATAAAAATTGTTTAAGATAACGAAGATCAAGATTTGACATAATATTCATACACATTAAAAAATGGCCCTTTTTATAGTAATTTGTTGTCATAATACAATTCTATACTTTTATTTCAGACTATGTAAAGGAAGAAAAAACATGTAATTTGTACTTTAAATATAAAACACAAAACATCTAACACATGCTGAGATGCATTCAGATATCTTCGACATCAAGAAATGGCACTATACAGAATTTCAAGTGTTCTCAACGTCTCTGACTACAAAATTTCTAGTGGAAGTAAGGACCGAACACATTAACTTCTTATTAACAACATTTCTTTTACTTTGACATCTTCTGCAAGTTCCAAAGTAGTAAACTAGGAGTTAAACACCATCATACTTGCTCTTACCTAACAACATGTTCTCAACTCTGTTTATAGTGTTTGATGAGAAAATAATACAATTATTTCAATACACTAGTATTCTTTGCTTTCAAACACACAATAATCTTTTTGAGGGAGAGTAGAAGTGGTAAGGAAATATATATGAGGGGTGCTTGGAGCTGAAAAATGTTCTTGAATAAACCATTTTAAGGTATTTTTATTTTTAGAAGCATTATTAAAGACATAATAAAAGTACTCCCTGTAACTAAAACAGAATCAAAGTGATGCAGCTCTCAAAAACAATTCTGCATACCACGCAAACAGGGTCAACAATAGAACTGAAAAAAATTCATTAAAGTTGTGGGCCATCTTTAGCAAACTGGTGTTAGCCTACCCCTTTCATTAAACTAGGTCAATTGATACAGTTAAAGAGTAGGAAAAGTACTTTAAAACCATGGCCTCCATGTCATAAGGACCACATTACCCACAATTTTCATATTTCACATTCTACTCTGGTAGCATTATTTGTCATGTTGCGTTTGGTTCCTACGACAGTAGCCATACCAACACTTTTCCATGTAACTGGGGGAAAAAAAAAAAATCACTTCCTATTCTGCACAAATAAGGAGTATTGTTTAAGGAACAGGATACAAATAAACCAATTCACTAGGAAAGAGGGAAATTTCTATTTCCTAGATTGTTTTGTGTTCGGTTTTTCTAAAATAATATTAATACAAGAAGCAGAATTTCAAATTACTTCTCAACAATGTGCTTCCAAGTTTAATCTACATGGCATCTGCATGCAGCAAGCAGTTATTTTTTAAATGCAAGCACTTACTGTTCATCATGAATGTGCTTGCAAACTTAAGGGTCTCCCTCAGTACATGAAACATTTTCACTAGTAAATTCAGAAGACTGTATGAGTCTTGAAATGCACAAAACACCCTTTTCTAAACTCAGCCTGAAAATTTAATAGTAAAATAAATACAAACCTAAGCAATCCTACTTAACAACAACCTCAAACCACATTTTATCCACCTATGTTTAAATCAGATTTTTTTAAATATTTTTTTCTAAAAATAAGTAATTCTAAAGCTTACAAGTCATATTTGTCTTCATTAAAGGTTGTTACTGTTACTTAATCATAAGATAAAGGTAATAGTAGAAGGCATCAATGAAGTGCATCAAGAAGTTCAGTTAATGTAAATTGCTGATTTTTTAATTCTATTGAGAACTTTAAAACCAGCTAGTTTCTGAGTTCATTTAAAGTTTGTAACTCAGTATTATACAAAGCTTTATAGAGCAACATTATCCATCTGAAATATAATTGGAATACTAATATTTTACTTTTTGCACAGTTGGTTTTTTTTTCTACTTTCTGTCTAAATAATTCAGGTTTTACCTTTCCTATCTGTTGGAGCATATTTTCTTTATTCAAAACACGCACAGAGTAGGCATTTAAAAGAAAAATGAAAACCTGGTTTTCCTTTTATAATTATGATGAAGGAAAAAATGTAGGCAAACAGAAGATATACCAGCCCTAAGACATGTAGTCAGATTTTTAGATCTTCAAAGGTTTATAAGGACAAGTAGATGGGCGACAAGTAAAGTTTTCACAAGCACATAAACACTTAGGCATCTGCTTCCCACTGACTTCAATGCAAGTCTGTTACCCAACCCACCAAAACCACTCCTGCTAGTGGAAGATGTTACTTAGCATCTCTTTGGATCACTAAATGCCTTTGAAAATACCGGCTCTGACAACAAGAAACAATTTGTAATTCACCAACTGCACTTCAAATGTCCCTAACTTAAAAATTAATTTGTCAAGTCAGACTGTGTCTAGATAAAACTTTTTAATGTATCCAGTATATAGAAGGTACTTTTTATTTAATAAAAAGAGCACAAATTCCAATTCTCATCCAAATACAGTTTGACTGAAAACATGAATAAAAGTTAGTATTTTTTTTTTTAGTGAATAAGAAATGTCTTTTGATATTTTCTAACAAAAAACCACTGTCCCTCTTAAAAAAAAAAAAAAAGGGGGGGGGGGCGGGGGGAA
>JAVJGJ010000057.1:52169172-52210465 GCA_035590215.1 Microhierax caerulescens | reverse complement strand
AAAAAAAGGGGGGGGGGGGCAGGGGGAGAGGCGGGGAGCAGTTATCGCACTACCTAGCTGCTCAAATAACTGTGCTGGTATACTGTATCCTCCCCAATGAAAGAAGAAATGCCACCTTCAGGCACACACTCAGTACAGAAACTATTGGAACAATGCAGAAGCCACCAACCTCTACTGGAAATTAGCCTACTTACGTCTGCCAAGTAAATCCATTTCTGCTTCAGGCAAAATTAGTAAGGTTAGCTCAACCACTCATTTAAACTAAACTAATTTGGCTGGGTTTTCCTGCAAAAGAGCAGGAAATGTTCCCAATAAACTACTCATCCACCTCTGCTACAACAGTTCTGAGTCCAGCAGAAGTCAACAGCAAACAGCTCAGAACAGTGAAGTTTTAAATTGTTAACTAGTTTTGTGAAGTTACCTGTCTAACGGTTGAAATAAACTGGCTTATGTTGTACTATCATCAGCAAGGTATTTACAAAAGGTTCCTCAGGTTAGTCGGTTGTGAAGGAAGGAGTACCTGCCAGCTGGTGAGGGCTATTGATAGGCCAGGACAGATAAAACTGTTGATGTCAGATCTCAAAGAAGTCTGTCTATGCCTCAGAGTAAAGGCCATCTTGAGTAAAGGCCATCTTGCGATTCCAAACTACTATCACGAACAGTTGCAGTTAAAACTTTAGGAGACTGCTGGTTTAACAGTAATTTTTCTTGCCTAGTTCCAAATCCATGTCTTACACAAGCTGTGCATTAACCTTGACCAATATGAATATGGGCTAGAGCCCATATTCAGTTTTAGCACCACTTGTGCAATCTGCCCTCTGTCTTCACTGCCAAGTATGCAACCAAGTTTGTTTGATAGGTTTTGGTGGTATTTTCGTTTGTTTGGGGTTTGTTTTTTTAATGGACCAGAGGCTCTAACTGATGCCCCAAATGATCTGAACATTTATTCTGGGTAGGTTCTTTTGAGAAAGGATATGGAAAGTATTATTGAATTATTAAATATCTGTAGAACTTTTAAGTTCCTTGTAGCAGGTGCATACCAGATGAATTACAACTAATTTACGCAAGATATACAAGCAACTAACTACATTTCTAGATAGTGAATTTTACAACACATGGATGACTTAAAAACAACATGCTGTGGCCATTATAGGGAAGAGATTGTTTTTAAAATGGAAATAAAGCACCTTTAGAACTGCAAGTATCAATTTACATATTATCAAAAAAAAAATTCACATTTAAGTCATGCTATAGGAAGACACAAAAAGACTTTTGAAAAGAGGGAAAAAATTAGAAGAAAGGGATTTAAGACCATAAAAAACAGTGAGATAGTGTGGAAGGAGGACACTGATTTATGAGTTAAAGTGAAGACTGGGAGAGCTCTATACTCTCCCTTAAACACACTATGCTTGTAACAAGGGGGAAAGTATAGCAAGAAAACAGAAAAGGAATCAAAAAATCAAGTTTCCTGAAGTCAGAAAATACAAAAAAAAATGTAGTAAATCCCATCCAAGGTAAGGATAAATCACATCAGACAAAAAGCAGAGGACAAGGCAGGCCTGAGCAAGAAGGGTGCTGACGGCATACACGCTGGCAGGGAAGGGAGGCCACACTGACAGACAGACCTAGCGTGTGGTTTGGCTACAGTACGTGTGCAGCAGCTGTCAGAGGCACAGAGACCTTTTTGCACAGTACAGGTTAAGAGGAGATGAAGAAGAAAGTGAAATGAAGTTCACTTTCATGTGAAACAAAGGAAGATCACAAATTGTAACAGCTGATGGGAGAGGAGAAAAAACCTGCTAATTTCTCTCCCAGCCACTTTAAAGGTACTATGATAATGGTATAACAAAATTGTCAGGTAGAGGTGAGCACCACATTCCAAGCCTCCTTCCCCAGCCCTGCTAATGACTGCTCTCTGAACATTAAGAACTAGTTCCATTCTACTATAAAAACTGTGATGAGAGGGAAAACAAAAAAAATGTTAAAATGGCAGTCATGTTAAAACCTTGTTTTGCCATGGGCCAGCTGGCTTTGCATAAGTTACTTTGCTTTTAAGTAACATCTGTAAAAGGGAGATAGTGATATAAAGCACTCTGTGATGTACATATACCCTAAAAGAGCTAGGTACTGCTCAGCTGGAGTAGCTTATTGAACATAAATCTAAATGATAAAAATGACTCATTAAATGAGCCTCCCAGTATTTTCAAATTTGGAAAACTACAAAACAGACTGATGGCAAAAACTGAAGTTAACATGATGATCTCATGCCCTTCCAGACTATCAAATTTAGTAATATAAAAGGTATATAGCTTTACAGGTAAAGCTTTTCAGCAACAGTATCCTTGTAAGGATACTCATCCTTCCCAGCATTTCTGCCCAGTCCTGCAATCCCCCAGCACAGTCTTCTGCCACATGGCACTATAAGAATTTATGGACTACACAGCAAACGTGACCAAGCTAAGAAATTTCTGAGTTGTTTAAAATAATTACTAGGGAGCAACATAACATCTGCCAGGGTATTCTCCCTACACTTTTTCCTGCCCCAGGAAAGGCAGGAGGGAGGGCCAAAGGATTTCTGGAAACCTTTCTTCAGCCTCCTGTCTATGATTTCAAGCTTGTATTATCCTCAAGATGGGGTTTTTTTGTTTGTTTGTTTTTTGGGTTTTTTTTTTTAAGTAAAGTAGCTAAAAAGTTTAAATTGTAAACATGATGAAAACACAGTTTCATTTCAAGTTTACAACTGTTGACTGAAATTATGAAGTGATTTAAATCAGCTTCAGTAATTTCATGATGCAACAAAAAAAACCTGTTATAACAGTGATTACATCATCCCTGCACTGTTGCTGCCTATGGCATGAGAGCACTAGTAGTCCAAAACAGTACATAAAGAAGCCTAAAACTTCAACTGTTTTATTTTTAGCCATGCATACATCAAAATGACATAATATTATGAAATACTGATGCCCATTTTAAAAAAACAGTAGACATTACGAAGGCAGATTTCAGCTGCTTTTGTATAAACATATCGGTGAAACAGTCTTAATTTTCTGAGGAAAAAAATGTTAAAAGGGAGTACAAAGAATAAACATACTTCTCACTAACAATGCAAAAAAGAAGTAAAATGCAGTATGCTATTGTAACATACAGTTGAAATCAATTACAACAGTACTTCAAATTTATTTGACCTCACACTGGGCTAGGGTCAAAAAAAAGCCTGTGACTAATAGCCTGTGGCTAAACTAGTAACAAGGGATTACTGCTAGCTAATTAGCCTTTTCAAGAACAAAAAGATAAGCAACAACCTATATTCAGTAAAAAGTTGTAATTATAGGCATGCCATAGAACACAGCCCCTACCACGAATGTAAACTGAAGATGTATTTCATTATCATCCACATTTCTCCATTGTCAAACTTTTTCATTACTAGATCTGTACCCCTAGAAGTTAGTGGAAAAATAGGGACATTTATTGCTGCCATACCTGTAACCTTCCTGTTTTAGAAATCCAGCACCTTCAGACTTGTCTACTCTACTACTAGATCAGCCCTTTCTTAATCAGGATTTTAAACTGCAACGTTTAGCAAGCATCAAGTTGTGCTACAATGTTAGCACAGTGTACCTTAACACATCCAACTACACTCATCAGATTCGGACCTAAGTTTTAGCCTTAGATTGAGCAAACCAACCTAAGGTGCTGACAGACGTGCAGCAGCAGATAAGTATCAGACAACTGAAGCTGTCACCACCCAGCTGCCTGCCCCTCCCTTTTGATAAGTGTAGCTGTTCCTAAATGAAGGCATCTGATGCACTCCTGAATCAGCTCATGAATCACTGTTGCTCTCAGTCCAGTGTATTCAAGGAAGCAGACAATTTTACTTGAAAATAGTTAGGTGGCTCAAAAGCTTATTCATGTGCACATCCGATATCACTGCTTGGAAAGTGGGACACACGTAATGCAATAGCTTCATAACAGCAATAGCTTCAGCCAGCTGATATCTATTACTACATGTCTGCCAGAACCAATAGCCTCCAAAATCTGGTCAGAGAAGGCCCTACTCATTCAAACAGTATGCAAGCAACGCAGTTTGGGTTTATGTAGAATATACGTGTTACACAGCACATCTGTTACACGACCTTGTGGACTACTTAGTAAGTATAACTTAAAATTATTTGAGCAAGCATAAAACTCACTCGAGAAAGATAAACTGCAGAGAGTGCAGCCAGCTTGCCTTCTCCAGCTCCTTCACCTAAAATTACTGCTACCGTTTCACCCTATAGAGTCAGGAAATAATAGATAGAACTGTAGTTTCTGACAAAAGTTTCTTCCTTGAGTCAGAGGTTTTTCCAAACAGGAGGTGCCACAGCCCTGCAGGGATGTCTGTACTCCTGCAGCAGTCATCACCTCCATCCACTCAGCCAGGCTGCCCACACAGTAATTAAACTACACAGATGTGGAAGCAAAGCATGTGCTAATTCGGCACAGACCTCTTCAGTATCAACAAATTCAGGCAGGGTGTAGGATAGGAGCTTATATTTTCCACCTTAGTGTGCCTGCAAAACACAACAAAGGGTTGCATCAGCAACCTACAGAGTAATTCACCCTGGACTATAGCACTGGCAAGAGAGGGAGGAGCAGAAAGACAGCCATCCAACTTACAAAGTCACAGTTAGGATCCAACCTAGATTTAGCTCATAACTGTCAAATAACTACAGCGTGACACATGCTTACGCTTGCTTTTGTTATTACTGGGAGGTGGTGGTTGTTTGGGGTTTTAACTATTTCAGTTTTATTTTTAATTGCCACAGCCACAATAACAGATCCACTGAAAGTATGTTATTAAAAAATAGTTTATAACCATGCATTTATTCCCATTGACCCTCACTTCATGGGGCCTTAAAAGAATCCTTACCACTTTAACTGTTTTATTACAATACAAGCAACACACAACTGACAGATGGCAGAAATTAAAATATTACTTGAATCAAAGTCAATTTACTTACATCTCATCTTTAAACTGCTCTAAAAATGTTTTATTTGGATTCAAATAAAGGATGCAGACCTTAGGCATTCCTTTAATGACATGGAAATGGTTAATCGGGTTTTCTAATGTCTCACTATTTTAAGAGCCATCCCTTACATCGCTTGGCTTCATTAAAACCAAACCAAAACAAAACCCCTAGTACAGGCTTGGAATTTATAGCTGTCACACAAATTAGCAGACAGTTAAAATTAAGCTGTACCTCAACTTACTAACTAGCCCGAAAAAAACCCAACCAAACAACAAAACCACTCATTGTTTTACCTTCAAGGTAGTGTTACTTTGGTTCATTTATTACTTGATAGCCAAAAATGTATTCTCCCTAATGAAAAAGTATTTAAGACATCAGTAGTAGTTAAAGCTTCTTATCTACCTACTACACTTCTAAAACCCCCAAAACCCCACAACCACAGTCTCAAAAAAACCCACCTCTTTAAAAACATAGCAAAGATATTTGATTAAATAATCAACAAGCAAACATTTCCTTAATCAGCTGTTCAATGGAAGACCTATTAAAAAACAGTGTTGATAATCTCTGGAGTTCAAGCATAGATAAAAACACCCAGTGTGCAGAAATCCATATCGAAAAAAGACAGTGGGTTTTTTTCCCCCTTCACCTTTTTTTTTTTTTTAATTTATTAAGAATGTGGTTCACAGAAAAGGAAGCAGATCTATCTAACTGCAGCTGCTGTATTGATACTTTCCACTGGCAAAGCATTACTGCTCCCTCTGGTGTTTGCCTGACTCTGTGCCAAGCCTTCAACACACTACAGTGGCAGAAAACAATTACTTTTTTTAAAGCACGTAGGTGTGTATACACGAGAAGAATGCCATGTGAACGTGCATATAAAGAGATTTTTTCACAGTAGTGACTGAAGCAGCTGCATTTGGGGTCAGAAAAGCACTGAAGCTGGCACAAAGGACGATGTGACCATAAGAGCCAGAAGTTAGATCAAGTTATGCTATCCCAGAAAAGCAGCTTACACTATGGGTAAATTACACTTCCCAGACTACCCAATCTAATAGACCATTGCCATCTTTCACCCTCACTAGCTGTGTTATGCCATCCTGCTGCTATACTACTTTGTAACAGCTCTGACATGCAAACTATTCTCCAAGCCAACCCTACTCAATGGAAACTCTGACAATACCCTGCCTTTTCTTTCCTTCTTGGATTAGGTTTTTTCCCCCACATTAATAAAACTTCATCAGATCTCAGGGTGGGGGAGGTATCTGTGTGTGTGCCTAAAAAAAATGCCAAAGCCAGTGACAAAATAAGCAGTGGGGGTTCACTGCTACACACAGAAAGAAGCAGGAGCTCTTTGCATCACCACTGGTAACCCATCACATAACTTCAGACTTTTTGTGCAACTTTAACCCCGAAAAGCGTCAGTGTTACATTCAGTTATCTAATAAAGATCTTCAAATTAAGCATGAAGTATTTCTTGTCTAGGAAATTCTTCTGATCCCTCTCATCACCCCAATGTAAGCAATAGGAAGTTTGTTACATTTTCACTACTGAAAATCCTAAGTGATATGATATGCCAGATGCAAGTGTATTTTCACAGAATCCAGCTCTAAGTGTTGAGAACACACAGTCAAAACTAGAAATTATAACACTTCCTTATGTGAACAGTAATATCCAGTAGCCAAAAGCATGGAATCCTGGAACTAGCAGATGTGATGCTAAAATACAGAAATACCTTGACAATACGCTGGTTTGTCCCAAAAGAAAACTAAGTGGCCTGAGATACAGTTAAGCCTGACTCATGCACAAATGATTTATGTCCTTCTCTTAATAAGTCACAGTAGAAATACCTGTACCACAAATATATAATGAAATATCTAATCTGTTGATCAAATGGCCTTTGGCTACAGCAGCTGTTGCTAATATTCTCTATATGCCAGCCAAATTATGAGCATTTTTCTATTACATTGAATACTACATAGCATGACCACCGTTCCTAAGGAACAGAATTGGGATGACAATAATAACTGACATTTCTTTAATACATATCTAAACAAGTAAAACGTAACAGCTTAAAATATTTTTAATTTTAAATATATTTCAAAAAAAATATTTTAATGGATCAGGTTTCATCCTATGACTGGCAACTCTATTCAAAGTTAAAAGAATGCTACTTAAACATCAACCATCAGCTGAGCGGCTGTATTTTGGCTAGTCATTCAGAAGGGTAACGTATACTCACAATTAAGCTTTGATTTTAACATCCTATTAACCTGAAAAAAAAAATTCACTCCTACAGTACAGTTGCCTGAATCTAGCTATTGATGCAAGGCAAGAGTGAATTTATTTAATCAAAGAGGAAGGGTGGGGAAAAGATATTTCATTCCTCAGAATAAGAGACAAACCTAGATTCTACATTATCATTAAACTGATCACATCTAGTTTTGTCTCCAGGTGTTACACACTATGAAATAACACAATTAAACAGTCAAATGCATATTGAAAAAGAAAGTTAATTGTCTGCCTGTAATAGTTGCAGCAGAAAATAGTGTTTACATGCAAAATGCAGATACTTAGCTGAAGGTGTTAGAAATCCTTAGAAAAGACTGCACCCTGGTGGAAGATTTGTTAAGTTGCTATAATATCTACTCGGTGAAGCAGTGATTTGTAAGTTTTTGTTTAAAATCTAAGTTTTGCAGTAAAAAAATATTTGCTACACATTTGCATGAAAAGCCCTTCAAGAATGTGTTGCTTCATTTCTTACAATGCTTTGGTTTCACGTGCCAACTATTCATGGCATTTCAAAACACTAAGCTAAATATTTAGAAGTAGTTTTATGTAACTAGATACATTTCCATCTCTGTATGCTGTGACACCAAGAGTAGAAGGCATAATTTTCTGTAAATTTTGTCTGGTTTTTAACCGTAGCAGGTTAGTAAACACTGAAAACCCCAACCAAACAAAAAAAACCCACTCAAGTAGCATACCAAGGGAAGACACAACAGAAAACAAATTATTTTAAAATTGTTCCATGAGGAATGGAAGTAATGAACATTGGATCTGTGCTTTATATTCCTCGTACTCCCTTAACATGTTCACTTCTCCCTTTTGGCCCAAGCAAAAATTCTTAACAGTACAGTTCAACATACCCTAAGTTGTCCACTCTCTTGATTTCACACTTAGCAGTCATTGCTTTCTTCTGTGTCTATTACAGATCTGAAGAGTACTCCCAGCTCCCCCATACCCACTCTCCAACTAACCAGGCAAGAGGCAGCATGTGCTGTTCTAACTGGTTCACAACATGCAAGCTGGTATGCACGGACTGCTGAAAACCATTTCACCTGGAAGGCATGCTGTTCAAGCTGTCCCTAACCCTCCCTTATTGCCAACACTTATAGGGTCTCTTTCCTTTATGATTCTCTTAATTATCAAATCAGTTATTGGAGTCTGACACTTCTATCATATAGCTGAACAGGTTCCAAAGCTCTTGGAGAGGACAGACACGCAGTAAAATCACATGAAAACATTATTCATAAAATTAATAAAATTATACTAAAAATATCTGGAAACTAACAGATATACATATCCACATATTACATAAGAAAACAAGCAAATAATTACAGTATCTGCTTGCACTAGTGTTTAACTGACACTGTATTTAGCGTTAACAAAGGAAATATATTTATGACTGATGGAATGGACAAGTGGGATGACCAATTTTGAATCTGGAGTGAACACACACACAAGCTACCATGACATGCAGTGGCAAAAGAAAACATTCATAGAGCAGCAGGCCAGAATCCATTTAATGTCGGGTTGCCCTCAGTTAAAATAATGGATCTTTTCTAAGATACCAGTAATTTAACATAATGTACCACACCCATATTCTGTACTGCCAGCAGGCAATAATGGGAGAAGTAGACTGAGATCATCATGTGCAACATACTGTTACAGTTTTAACAGCTGTATTTTTACATGCAAAATAGTACACTCAAAGGAGCAGTGGTACACTTAAAGAACTGACAGTGCATTTCCCAAACAGTATTCCTGCTACCTTAGAGCAAGTTTGCACTTCCAGCTTCCTGCTTTCTAATTATGAAAATCTCTTCTTTGCCCTGCCTATCCTTGCACCTTTTAGATTTACCGCTGCAGTCATAGATCACTATGTGTGACAGTAACAGCAAAAACTCCCATTTAATTCAGGTAGCGCTAGTCTTATTTGTGCAATCACTTAAAAATGCTGCTGACATGTCAAACAAGGCATAGGAAGTTCAGCACCATGCAGGAGTTGCATTAACAGTGTTAAAACAGCATTAAAAGTGGTTAATGCCATTGTATGTTAAAGTAGATACAAACCATACTCACTCTCAGAACTTCATCAGAATGGCTACTCTAAAAGCTGAACCATCTACTTCGGTAAGTTTCAAGCACAAATAACCACGTGGTAGTCAAACACAAAGCAAGATAGGTAAGAAGGAGCCCTCTTTTGCATCAGCTCAATGCTACCTGTGCTGCCACCCTTCCTATTTCATACTGCAAGTTCAATAATCACATTAACAGTTATATTAATGTAACCCAGTATTTCTTTCACTACTGATCCGAGTTCAGTATAATTATTTTTTTTTCTTAAAATGCTAAGGATATTAACTCCTGTGGACTAAACAATCAATTGTAGAATATGCCATATTATGAATAAGTCAATATTGTCATACTTTCAATTGTAAAGAAAGTACGGTACTTTAATCAGATAGTGCTATCACACAATACTATTTATTATTACTTGCACAGTTAATTAAGAAATCATAAACCATTTTTTTTACAACAAAAATATTTTTAAAAAATAATCAACATACTGTAGAGATCGAAGTATCTGTTAATGATTTTCTGTGAAAGATGGAAACAATTCTAGAGGGGGGAAAAAGGCTTTTAGTATGTCCTTAAAGTAGTTGGCTCCCAGTGAATGCTCATCACTTTATTTAATCACTGATTCCCATAGTTTCAGAAAAGCTGGGACGCAAGCCAAAAAATAGCAAACGTAGCAAACAGGGCTAGAAATAACTTTACAAAGATTATCTTGACCATGATCCCAAGACTGCTTACGGGTACTGATCAGAAGGGATCCCTTCCTAGCAAATGTTAGTTCGATCTGTTTAAAAAAATGCCGTTCAAGGAGATCTCACGGATTCTCTACAGTGAAGTGACTACCCACTGCTTATGTGAGAAAACTTTTAACAACATATAATACAAATACCACTTGCTTCAATCACCCTCTTCCATTGCTCCTTGTCCCTCCTCCAACAGTCACAGAAGACATTTTAGTGTTAAAGCAGGCCCTTTCACATACTAAAGAACTCTACCATGTCTCTTTTGCCTTCTCTTCTGAAGACCAAACAAAACATTTTTCTTCCAGTCTTCCCTCAAATTACATTTCCAAGACTTCTAATCACTTAACAATAAGTGTGTGTAGGTAGATGGATGGGATAAGGTAAAGAAAGGAAAAATACTTTAACTGCTCAAAAATATGTAGAAAACACACTAACAAAATTTGCACTGAAAAAAAACAACAACAAAAAAACCCACTGAACCAAACAACAACTTTCTAAGAATTATGAAATACTCATTATGCACAAAGAAGGAATACAATGAAAAAGTATTGGTATCAAGATGCACTGGTATCAGTATCTTTCATGTTACTATACTGCTAAGCAAGCAAGACAGGCTAAAGATGCTTATGGAAAATCAGCATGTTGCACTTTCAATTTAAATAAGGCATATTCTTATCTTTCCCCCGTTTTCCACAAAAATACCAAGCCCACTGTGAGACCAAACTATTCTGATACAATGATTATACAGGACTTCATACAATTGAAGGAAACATGGTACAAGACCTTATGAAATAGACAACTCTTAAGTTCAGACCTTATTTAAGTGTCCAAAGTTTTTAAGTGTCAAAGCATGAGTTTTCACTTCTGATCCCTGTTGTTGCACTCTTGCAGTAGTCCCCCTGTAGTAAAAGCCACTCTAATAAAGTGAAGTGAGATCAGGAAAAAAAATTGCTAAGAATTATAATCTTACCCAGTTTACATACTGATTCCTTCAAATGCTTTAGGAAATCATTTAACATCCCTTTTACTTCAAGTAATGTATTAAGATTACACTTTGTTTACAAAAGTAATAGATACAAAGAATCAGATATACTTCCCCATCTGCAAAATGGGAAAAAGTAATTTAAATTATTCTTGCAAAGTTTTGTTTATGCTTCAGAAAGTACTCTGAATTTGAAAGCAACACTTTTTTCATATTATCCTGTTTCACATATCATATCCAAAGAAGCTAAGCTTTGTTCTAGTTTAACTGAAGTTAGAAATAGATCAGCAAAACTAAGGGGTTTGTTTGTTTTAGGAATGTTGCAGATACTCTAAATACCAGGAACTGGCTCAAAAGAAATCCATACATTTTAAGACACAGAAACTCAGAGATTAAATATTAAAACAATCTTAACTTCACTCTGCTGAGCTCTATTAAATGTTATGAGGGATGAACATTCTGATTTATGGGGTTTTAGCATTTGTAGCCCAATCTGTCCTTTAAAAAGATACTTCCTTTTCTCTTGTAGCAGGAAAGGAATCCAAACAAAAGGAATACTAAATCTCTGCATCTGCATTTACTGGAAAACAGCCCTACAAGCACCAGTGTTCACAGGAAACATAACAGGCATGCTATTTCACCTGCTGAGATAGCATATAACTGCCAAATCTCCAGATGAAGAGAAAACATGACTTAATCTACAAAGGAGAACTGACTAACTTACTACAATTACACAGAAGTGAACTGCAGAAGCAACAGGTGAAATTACTTCAGATGTCACAGTTAACACAGCCTTAGCTATTTACCTAATCTCTGCTATAGATTTGTGACTATGAGTATAGCAGCAAGCAGCTCAGGATAACTGTAAGCTAAATTCTTCAAGGTACTATAATAAAAGATTTCAGCATATGTTGTCTGTATCTAAAGTCTGAATCATTTACCTCTTCCAGGTTAGAAAGATATTGAAACAGAAGGTCACATTTCTCAATCCAAGTCTTCATTCATTTCTGTTCAAACTAATTAATGAGTTCACTTATTGAAATCTCAGCAGTTTCATTATGTACTCCAGACGTACTGTAATTCTGCAGAGGACAGGCTGCCTTCAGCACTCAAAACAAATGCAGAAGTCCTTCTTTCAGTTCAAAGCTAAACAGAACCTGTGCTACTGAGTGACAGTCAAGGCCAACCACTTTTGCAGCACATTTTACTTCAGGGTTTTACTTTTAATATTATGCTAAAAAGAAAATGAGGCATTTAAAAAGTCCATGTATGAACTGTGGTTTTTTGAAGTATTAGGTATTCCAGTGCTGCACCAGGAACAGCAGGGGGTAGTATTTCAGTGCTTTTAAACCCAGGTACTTTTCAGCAAACAAGACTGTCCCTGCATTTTCCCTCATAGGTTACCCTTAAATCCCCCACCTAGATTTCTTCAGCAGTTAACTGCATCCGGCTGCACGCCATCCAGGCAGAGCTGTCAACCCTATTCCGAGCTGGCTAGCACAGATCCTGCTCCAGGCAATCTGGCGACCAGCTAGCTGTTCTTTTCTGCTCCCTCTGCCTTAAAGATCTTACCAGACTTTTTTATTTACCACTGTGGAAATCATTAGCCTATAAAGGGTCACCTCACATTGCTAATTTGCATCTTCCTAAAACAGAGACCCAAAATCAGGTTTTTAAAATTAAAATACTAACTTGTACCACACCGCAAGCACGTCCATCATTTTACAGACTAAAAGAACATTCCTGCCATGAGTTTATAGTCCAAACAGATCAAAACACCATATAGTGCAATACAGAATATAGCAATTTTGTGCATGTCATTTGTAAAAAATGTTTCTGGAGAATGGCAAAGAGCTACTTGAATTTTCCCAAACGGAGACAATACTGTCCTACCTAAGTTATGAATGTAGACCACTAAACTTTCAAGTTTTATTTGAAGTAGGCTATGTCCCCCAATATTTAGTAATCACATTAAATATTCCTTCAGTTAGCTTAATTTTACCACGTGTAACATTAGACAATTCAGATTATGTGTTTACATTGCATATATAGTTACAAATATTTTAGCCCCCCTCAAACTATTTTTTAGACGTTTTAGAGGTTGTTTATTGTTGGTTTAATTTTATAGCCCCCATATTTTATGTTTCGTTTTCAGAGTTTATCTTGATACACACACCTCACCCTCCCCTGCCCCCAAATCCAACCTTGCTACAAATAGCCACAAACATTTGTATAAAACCTGCCATCTACTTACTATTTTGCCAAATATTTTGTTTGTTAGGACACTGTCTCATTAATTACCATGACTGCGATTCAGCATTGTCTTTGATTCCATTAAAAAGCTGATTCCCAGTTTTCCAACAGGATAAATTTAAGTATCTGAGAAACAGGACACGCGTTTATTTTCCACACAATGTGTGTAACATTTTATTTGTATTAGCTCACTTACATAGTCATTTAAGGACTTCTTCCTTAAAATACAGCAAAAAGTTTGCATAAAATACATGAATACTGTTTCAAAGCAATTGGTTGTAGGATGGCCAGTAAGAATTGTCCCTCTGATGATGTAATTTGTTGTAAACCAGACTAAATTAGATTGAGTTTAGGGGAAAAACCCCCAAACAGCTTCAAAATGTAAAGCTCAAAACTTTAGAGTTGCAACAAAATTTCCCTTCTTAAGACTTACTCTCTCACCCATCTTGCATTTAGTATGCAAAAACAAAAAAAGAAAAAAAAAGTAACTTTGTAATTAATTTAAATCACCATCATCACATACTATACTAAAAGGTGAGCAAACTCTGTGATTCTTCTGTAAATTACCACATTGTGAAGATGCATCAAGCAAATGAAAATTAGTGCAAAATTATTTTACTTATGGTCATAGAGGATCCCAAAGAACAGTCAATGAGAAAATGTCAATAGTCATAGAAATACTGTATGTCAAAGCCATTATTTACTCCTCCCATCTCATTCAAGCTATCCTACTCAGAAATTTTTAAATGATGCACAGATGCCATATGATGCCTTCTCACAGTGGCTGTTTCCATCCTGAAGATACAACTGTACTATCAGTTTTAACTGATTTAAGAAAACATTGACCCTAAACAAGCCATCCTACCATCTTTTATCTCTTAAGTAGATTAACTGGATTGAAAACTACTTTTTATCTACAGATCTTTCAGTTCAATCAGCAACCCAATCTGAGTAGCCAGTGACCAGTGATAATGCAAGGTAAGTTACAGGAATCAGCAGAGGAAGACAACTATGCTTTTCAAGTCAGAAGGGAACTGTTACCTGCATCCTGGTAGCTGGCATGCTATGAGAATTAAATGTTTATCAGCAATTCCCTCCACAATCTCCTCACGATCATTTTACAATATGGTCAAAAGAAGGAGTACACAACAGCATGAAGAAGAGAGACCCACTGGTAGCACACACAGGATTGCCGACTACCAGAAAGATCTCGTAAATATTTTTACATAGAATGAGTTAAAATGTTCTAATCACAGAATACTAGGGGTTTGAAGAAACCCTTGAAGGTGACCTCGTTCACTGCCTGTTCAAAGCAGGGTTAACTTCATCGAGGTTGTTCCAGTCCCCATACAGTCACATTTTGACAGTCTCCAAGGTCAGAGATTCCTCAAGCACCAATGCTGAAATAAAAGTAGCTAGTTGTATGCATTTTACCACAACTTATTTGAAAAACATGTGCCCCCTACAAAAATGATTAAATTACTTTTAAGGCAATTACATGACTTTTGAAACACATTATCCTTAAATACTTCTCAGACTTTTTGAAAAATATATGCAAAACAAACCAACAAGGTCAACAAAGAACCTACCCTGCTTTTAATTATCATATTTTTAATAATCTTCATGAGAATCTACAAATCAGTTTCAACCAGAAGGTGAAAAAAAAAAAAAGGCAAAACAGGTGTGTAAAGTTAAAAGGGAAAAAGCCTCTGCTTCTACCTATGCTGGTCACATTCTCAAAAGAAATGCAAGTTCTACTATTGCATTATTTTTTCAGTCAACTGGCAACAGAAACACCCAATCTTTGACAGACGCGATCACTTTTCTTACTTGGTTCAAAATAATCTTTTGCTTTTTTACTTTCTTTCTATTCTAGTCTAGTCCCCAACAAAGCATAATTCCTTCTTCCTGCTCAGGGATGTAATTATGTCTTCATTAGTTCTGAAATGCAGTACAGTAGGAATCTGTTGATTTTTTGGCAGCCTAAGCATACTAAATAAGAATAACCAGATGCTGCTTACATCACTTTCAGATATAGACAAATTAAAAGCAAACCAAAACCCAATGCACAGGTGTTCATGAAAGCAATAAATTCTGAGTTCCCCCACTATAGAGCTCTCTGTTATAAGGGTATTCTACTTCAGGTCCCAAAAAGAACAGCTCACAGCCATTTCATGCCCTCAGATGTACACAGCAAATACAAATTATGCAGATAAAACTCTGTAACCATCTGGTCATCTAAAGTATTTCATACAAACTGTAAATGACCTATTTATTGGTACATAGAATGTTTCCCAGTCTGTATTTTTTTCTTCCTTTTTGTTGTGTTTTGATTGAAAGTTAAGGATGGCAGTTTGCAGAACTCCACGATATGTTATTCTTTTGTTTGCACACCAACAGGTGCACGAACAGCCATTAAGTAGGCTGGTGCTAAGAAGTGCACAATAGCGTAACTGCTCAGTTATGCTCTAGAAATCAATGGAATTACCAAAGAGGGAAACAAAATAAACAAAAGTTCATACAAAAAAATGAGGTAAGTTGTCACTTGCAGGAGTGACTATTTGTAACTAAAAATTATACTTTCATTTTCAGCCATTCTTCCAGTTTATGACTTACTAAAACAATAATCACTTCCTGCTTTGGGACTAAAACTGTTCCTGGTCCTCCTCATTCCAGAAGGTTGGTTTGTTTGTTTGTGGTTCTTCTGGAGAGAAAGAAGAAGGGCAGATCAAGGAAATCCATTACTATAATATTTTGAAATGGTGTTCACAATCTGTTTGGCTCTCTGGGCTCTTCAAATACTGAGTTCTCAATTATGGTCTTCCTAGAAGCAAAAGACTCTCTTTCATGAATGTATTGTTAGGGAAAAAAATAGTTGAGAAAGTATATACTTAGAATCTCAGTTAAAAAAAGAAACAAAAAAAACCCCAAACCAAACTAAAAAACGCCAAAGAAATACCCCAAAATCACCAAACTTCACCACATAAAATTAGCACACTATTTCCTTGACAGAAGTACAAAGTGCAACTAGGGAGATAAGTAAATGAGAACATATAAAAAAACCTAGATCAGACTATTTTTAACACTGTAGTATTAAGAATTATTGATATTTGAACACATATTGACAACCTGAATTTTTCATTTTTCATTGGTCTGAGGGCTGTGCTTACCATATAACTTACATAACTTGAAAAGCAAACAGTTTAATACATTAAATCAATTGCGTGCACTAGAAAGCTCATCTCAAATATCCACGCATTTGGAACAGAGACCTGAAATACAAGAGCTATACAGATAGCCTGGTAATAACCTACAGGATGATTCCATGTATAGCAGTTAGGTTCCAGTCTCATCATCTTTGCTTATTTAACTCAAGTCCTTTGGAATAAATTTATTGCCCGTCTTTGCAAATACTCTGTAAAACGGGAACCAGATCTCATTCAGAACCATCCTACAAATAAGTGCTAAAGTGATCATTACTGGTACGTCTCAGCCATTATGTAACTTTTAGGAAAAGTACTGTATTTTCACAGTTGTAACCAGCAGATTCTACATTAAAAAACTGTTACTGAGCAGCAGTGCAGGTACGTGTGTACACATAACACAAAGGAAAGCCTCTCAGTCACCTTTGCAGCTACCTCAGGATGAAAAGGAAGATCCTAACTTCCACTACCTGTCTGCTTCCTAGACCTGACAGAAGCCATCTGGCCCTCTACAATCCCTTGCAGTTGCTGCCCACTTGAAATAAAAGCGAAGAGCAAGGATGAAGGACACAATGTGCAAATGCAAAGGAAAGTCTTTACAACCCAGGAGCTCACTTCTACAAACTTGTACTTTTAAAAACATATCATGTACCAAACATCAGAGAAGCCATGCAATATCTTAAGTGTCTGCTCAAAGACAAATTATTTTGCCAGAGAGCTAGTTACATGAAAATATAAAACCACTCTAACTAAATTATACACTCAGAGCCAAAGGTTAGATTTTTGCCAGCATATCAGATTTCAAGTCTTTATTTTTTCAGAAAGCCTGATCCAACTCCCATGAAGTTTAGTAGAACTTATTTTAACTGGCTTTGATTCCAGTTAACAAGAAAATCATGGAACCAAGAACAGAAGACCAAGACCTTCAACTTTATGTAAAAAAAAAAAAAAAAAAAAAAAAAAAAAAAAATCCAACCCCCCCCAAAGAAAACCACACATCAAAAAGATTGCCAACAGTGATGAGCAGTGTAACATTCTTCACTACTTATTCAAAATGACTATTTTGATGTTTGAGCACATTTTCCATGCAGAAGTAAGCACATAAAAATTACAAATAACTACTTTAAATGAAAATACAAAAAGGGACCACAGATAGAAGAAAATGTTAGTTTAGTTATTCATTAGGTTATTTTCTACAGAGAGTTAGAAATAACACACACAACAGTAATTTCTGCCCATTACTACAGTAAAATCTGTTTATTTCAAGAGAATTAGAAGAGGAAAAATGCCTAGTCAAATTATGGATCTCTGATCCTGATTTGTTTCTAGATGCTTTCTCCAATGCTGTCAATTAATTGACAGATACCTGAAACTGCCTAGTTAGTTTCGCATTTTCTAGAAATAACTACAGGTTAACTGATCCCCTCTATATTACTATACATTTTTAGTGAAGCAATGTAACTCTCTTCCCCTATAAACATACTAACAAACACTGAAAGCTTGACAAAACACAGGTAGCAGAGCCCTGAAGCACTCTGCTACAACAGATCTGGTAACACCTTGTCTCTTGAACCCAAGGGACACAAGAGTTGCCGTGGGGATTAGTAAGCGAAATAAACAATGGTTATTATAAATGTTTAAAGATTAAGGTAGTAAGCACTCTCACTGTGTATAGTCCATTACTGAACTACCAAAATTAATAATGAATTCATTTGAAATGCTTTTCAATCTTATTTTAAGAGGTTTCAAAAAAGAAGAGTAAATCAAAGAGACTGACTTACTTCTAAATCAATGTCCTGTCTATTCCCTGTCGAATGCAACATGCTTTGAGATTGCACGTTTGTATACACAGTTCAGGTGCAGGGTGAAATATCATTTTAAAACCATATTTTATTAAAAGAAGAAAAAATATAAAAGGTAGGTTTATGCTGCAAAAGCTTGAATGGTTGTAAAGCGTCACAGGGCAAGATTCTGGCACCCATTTCTTGACACAACACATCATTTTTTATTTTAAAGGAAAGCATTTGTTGGATAGTATCCTTCCAAAACCATTTATCCAACCATTTATGCAAGCTGAAATACCCAAAAAAGAGCTGTAAACACTAATCTACAAATAGGTGACAAATGCAGACGTTTTTGTAACTGGCATACTACTTCCATGCCAGGATACCCAGCATTCTCAGCTCAAACCCCAGAAACTTCACTAACCTTCATGCAAAGAACTGAGCAGTTTGAAGTCACCATAACATGTATGAAGAGAGGTGCTAGGAGACCTTCATACCAGCACCACTGAAGTGCTAAAGCAGAAACCTGAAGAACTATTCAAAACTGAAAAATATTTGCCACTATAATTCCACGTGTCAAAAGATAGACTGATCAATATCTCAATATACATGTCACTTTATACATACCAAGGCAGATGGAACTAATGACTTTAACTTGTTAAAAAGTACACTAGTCTGAGTTATGTATGTATGCGGTAATAAACCACAATAGTTGTTAGTTTGGTTGATACTGGAAGTACAAGTAAGATATTTATGTAGCTATTATTTTAGCTCTAAGAAAATGTGAAATTAGATGAGGCAAACTAACCTTAAATAATGGATACAAACTGAACACCACTGTTTGAAACATAAATGGAAACTTCAGAAATAATGATGTCGCTTAGCTTACATGTAGTATTCCTTACAGGATCTGAATGGTGTTACCTGTCCAAAACTTGAACTGGTCCATCCCTGATCTGCCAGATTTGGGACCAGCCAAGGTATCTATCTAGAAGACAAAGCCAAAAGCACTATTTTCACAGTCTGAATGCTTTACTGGCCATATGCTCCAAAGTTTCTTTTTGAATTTGACTTCCACTTTGGAGAAAGAAAAGAAAGTTATTAACATTTATACATACAACATTAGGGAGAAAAGATAAATTTGTAACTGTCAGGAAAAAAAATGTGAACTTTTCAGATGCACTGTATGTTTTTTCTTGAGCTATTACATGATCATAGCAATTCTATATTCACCTGTTTTTTCTTATTAATACATTCCAGTTTTTTGCAACTGGCATTCCCAACAACTGTTTTTGTCTTCTAAAATATTTTGAATTGAGATACTCTTTAATGAATCAGAATAAAAGTGTTTAGAAAATATTTTCCTCTTAATCATAATTGTAACTATCCATAACTTCATTTAAAACTGACAATGTATTGTAATAAAGCAGTCACTGAAAGAGACTAAGTCACAGGTGCTGCACCAATGTGTAACTTTCCCTAAAATTTCAGTCTTCTACAGCTTAGTTTGTCCACTTTAAAATGAAATCTGCAATTAAAAAAAAAAATTCATCTTTGATTTGGTCTTTTAACTATATAACATTCAGGCCACTATAAAACATCCTTAAAAAATAAAAAACAACTGCAGAACTTCCTTATTTTCTCCTCACCTGCAGTATTCAAAACCACATCACAGCCTAATGAGAAATGGAAGTCCTTGAAAAACCACACTTCTTTCAGTGTTGGAAATTGAATATAATTGAACAACTAGTTCTACAGGTGTTTCAAGTTTAAAGGATGCTCTGTCTTACAGGTGTGGCCTCACTACCAGAGAAGCATAAAAATGACATACAAGCAGCATTTGTCATCCTATCTATAATCTGACACTAATACCAATACAATCAGACAGACTCTATTCTGCTCCATTATAGCCAAATACCATGGAACCAATTTCTCCCAAAATACACAGGAACAGATTTCTGGATCTTCAAACAAAAACACATGGGTTGCTTTTATTTCCTCTGTCATAAATTTTCAGTATTGCCTTGCCATTTTCTATTAGCATGGAAAAAACATATAGTTTAAATCAAAATTAACCTACCTAATTTGCTGCATCCTGAATGGTAACTATGTGCAAGTTTCATCGTGAAGCCTTAAATCAGGAAATTCCCATTGTCTTAGTTAAGTACAGAAAGCAAGAAAAAATGATTTATTAGTGTATATTATCCCCAAACATTGAAACTCTTGTATTTTGGAAGTTCAGTATATAAGAAACTACTATACAGATAAACTAGACACTGTTGTACTTCACTTAATACAGTTCATTGAAAAATACTAATAGACTGCTAAAGAAAAAGTAACAACAAATATTCTGATTTCTAAGACTTAACCTATTCAATCACCATAATACCTGGTTCAAACTTGACATTGCTTCTAAACCACAAGTTATCAACTCACAATACTAATGTTTTGTAAAAATATATTAAACACTCCCATTTTTCCTATTCTCATATGAAAACATAATCCCAAATCACCACATCATAATACTCTGCACAGGAGCCATTTGTGATACCATCATCAGGGATTGCAGCATTAGATAAGAAAAAAGCAACAGACTAATCCTAGCAAGGATTTTGTTTTCCTGCAAACATTCCTTATTATAAAACACACTTCAGAAATGCCCACATCATATTCTCCCCACACCTCTCCAGAAAGCATTAGATGTTCTTCTATTTCACAGTACTTATAATGGTGATTCTGTGAAAAGCCCAAGTGTCAGCATGTAATGCTTTTTTTTTTTTTGCTTTTTTTTTAAAAAAGATGATAGCAAAGGAAAAAAAGACTACTTAGCTTTTGTACTGTCTTTATATAAAACTTCATCTTTTATCAGTGCACTTTAACTATGGTTCTTGGAAAATATACTATTAAACAGCTTATAAGAGGTAGATAAATTTCTTCCATTTTTTACCTTCCGGACTTCCTCATTAGGAATTTTACATTTCTGTATCACATGAAAAAGCAGTGGCAAAATATTTCTGCTAAAGCTACTTAAAACTATGCTGCAAAACCAACTGTTCTTGGTAGCTTGTAGAAGTTCCTAAGAAATTAGATGAATGATGCCCTATTTCTACCCCTTTATATATCCACCATCAACTCAGACCATGTCTAGGAACTGTGGGGAAAGCCCTGAGTAATTTTAAGAAAGCATCTAAATTCCAAATCAGTTAAATAATTTTGACATTTCCTAAATTCCGTAGGTTAAGGGTTGTGGTGGTGGTGTTTGTTTTCAATACAAACTCCTATTAAATTTCATTTCCTAAAAAGAAGTAAGAAAATTACAAAGGAATGCATTACAATTTTTTCCAACAGCCTAACAGTGTTAGATCTTAAGAGGTAGAAAGTAATCACCCCAAACAAAAGTCATGAGCTCTTAGTGTCACAAGATGAGTTAGGGAAGACAGAAGCCAACTTCCTTCTCCCCTTCATCAAAAGATGGGAAACTTGTGCTTTATTTGTTCAGTTTCCTGTGTTTAAAAAGGAAAAGGGGAAACCAGCACAATTGCAAAAACTCCAGAACAGGAAGACAAGAAGGTCTTCAGAAAAACCAAACTGTTCTTTCCCCACTACCACTAACTCTTAAGTCCCCAAAAGAACTTATGTACCATCTTGGCTACAGCATGTTACTCCTTGCTCTTTTGACAGCAGCATAGGTGCCATTCACATTTTTACCATTCAGTTATTCTCATATGCTGTCAAGATTAACCTGAAGAACACAAATAAAGGAAAAAGACAATTTTAACTATGTAAAATGCAGACAAATCAGAATGTAACAATGGGACAAACAGAAGGCACTTCTGCAATTAGAAGGTCTTGACCTTGCCAAATTGCACTATTCTGCTACAGCCAAAATTAGTTTGGGGGGAAAAAAAAAAGTCTGAAGTTACCATAATGTAAGAGGTAACTAAGGAACTGCTAGCAGTTGTTCTACTAGGTTAAATGTAAGACGCCTTACCTCTGTCCACAACCATAAATACAGAAAAAAAAAAAAAAAAAACAGAACAAGAATCCTTATCCTCTTAATTTTGAATAATTGTACAAATTGTCCCTCACATAAGTGCTTCTGACATTTTTGGAACAAAAGAAAATTATTCTTGGTTAAAATAAATTATTTTAACTGTAGATAAATGAATTGTTCCAAATTGTTCCAATTTCTTCCAGTTTTTAAGGGTTTTCTTTAAATGCCAGTGAGAGTATTTTCCCTCCAACCCAATTTACAAAGAACATCACAGTAAGAGCCACTCTTACCAAAACTGTACTACTGTAAAATTCTATTATGCTAACCATAATCTGCAAACAGTAATACATTTAAATAAATTATTCACTTCAGAGATGTTTTTATTATTGCAACACCATGCATATCTTTAAAATATTTTTACTTTCTATGAATATTATTTAATCTAAAAAGCACATGTTGTAAAATCTGAGTACACATTTAATGTTTTGTAGTAAATGCATATTCAGAACTATTTCTTTACCAGAATTACATGTTTTACATAGTTCATATTTGGTACGTAGGGTAGTTCTCAGATGTACAATAGCAACATAAGCACATTTTAGATTAATCAAATTACTATTAGGTAGCTTTACTAGACCACACATACCTTACAAAAAAGGCAACATACTGAAAACTTCTGAAACCAGGGAACCCTGCTACCATGCACTGTCCCACTCAGGGAACATCCCTAATTTAGAAATCTATGGGAAGTAGCATTATTCACTTGCTTCATTCAGACAAAAGGCAAACACACACACATTACCAGTCTTCAAGTGACAGGTAAAGCTTCACTACATAGAAGTTTAATTATAACTCCTCCCTACTCTTCCATACAAGTGATATGCAGATATCAACAGCTTTATACTAGCTATAAATTTGACACTTCTACTGTCCTTATGGCACTGATTAGAAAGTAAAAGTACTAAAGCATCTTCACTATTTCTGCAGGAAGGCAACTGATTCCTTGCATTCATGAGCAACACAGACTACTAATATCAGGCCAGCAGTGATCCACTCTAACTACAGGTGAAGTAACTTACTTGGTTTTGACATCACTGTATAAGGTAAACCCTAAAATTAATTGATCTTAATGTTGTAGTAAATCAATCATTTTTAGAATGGTAAAAGAAAAGTATATTTGCTTACCTTTTTAAGGGTAAGCAAAGGGGGGACATGAAGACTAGTACCTCTAGGGAAAGTTTACAGATGGTTAAAAAAAACCTATATAATCAGGGCAGCCTCAAATATACATAAAAATGCAGATGCAAGACACTGAGGACAAGCTTGAGAAAAGTTAGAGGAAAACTGCCTACTAAAATTTGGCGATAACTGTATCCCTGATTAACCAGGGCACTGGCATTTAGGTTTTAATTTATCTACACAAAAATACAACTACTACCATGAACAAAGGAAGTTCCTAATTATAATTGAAACTTCCAGAACACTTCAACATAATGAGACAGGAGATAGTAAAACTTTCTATTCCAAGTTGAGAAACTGCTTTGTGAGAAAAGCTTCTTGGATCCACGCTTCTAAGACAAGAGACTCACAGGCGTAAAACATCTAGTGCCAGCTAGCCCACAATGAAAATTCTTCCATCGCTAGAGCAGTCTTCCACTGCCGTAATTTCCTTTACTGACTTCAAAAAAATCTTTAATTAAATCAAATTTCTTAGGTATGAAGTATTACACTTGCTATACAACTCCAACAATCCATTTTGGTGTCAACAGACATTTGTTATAAATAAACACCATTTTGTTAGAATGAAAACAAGACTGTAGTGACAACTACAGTACACAAAAATAAACACCTTTTCAACCAAACACCTTTTGTAAGGTGTTCTTACCAAAAAAAAATCTTGCCAACCTTAGGGAAGGTCAGTTCTACATACTGCATTGCATTACTGAACATGAATATGTAATATTTTCTAAGAATAAAACACGTCTGTTTTACTGTAAGTGAGAAACACTTGTGGTAGCAGTTCTCAAACTTTTAGTTAGGTAACTGTATCAGTTGAGACTCAGGACTGTCTTTCTCCATTGATAACCTCCCAATTACTGGTCAAAGTATACATGGAAATGAAATATAATGGAACTCCACCCACAGACTGTATTTCAACCTTGATTATTAAGTAGGGTGCTACTGAGAATATCACAAGAGGCAGCTGACCACTGAGAACCCGTTTTAAAATTCCAAAGCACTAATATAGTATTTGGAAAAAAAAGAGGTGAAAAAGATCAACCACTCAGTCAAAAAGATGCCACTTGCTCAATAACATAAGCATTATTGATAAAAAGCATACCTTTTCTTTTTTTTAGACAAAGCTTAAAGGGAAAAAAATCAGTCCTACAGATGATCTTATTTCAAACTTAAATCAGCATTTAATTCTCTCCCTTTTGATTGTTTATGTTGGAGTCTCTATATTCTTTTACTCATCAATTAACTTCTACATTGATATTTAAACATGAGTGCACAGAGAGATGCATGAAGATTGAGATACAAAGGGAAAAAAGGTAAAGCAACAATGTCAGTAACATCCAGCAAGTAAGTACTGCTGTTCACTGGCACAATCCTGCAGAAACATACTTCCATGGGATTTCCTTCCTCTAAGAGAAGATGATCTTGCCTTGCCTAGCAGGAGCAGGATTATTCCAGGCACCAGAGTTGTGGTCTCTGAACTGATCAGCATTTAAATTTTAAGAGAGGTCCATTAATAGCAATACATTACGTGTAAAAGTAAAAAGAATGAACAGAAACTCTAACTGGTACATTCTCTGATAGAATTTTTTTTTGTAATACCATTTGAATTACTTAAAAAAACCAAACCAAACAAACAAACAAAAGAAACAAAAAACCCACCTTGGTTATCAGGAAATAAATACAAAGCATTACATAAATAATGCCTCAAATATTCTACTAGACAGCTCCTGGAATTTATCATCATCTTTTTAGGCATTTCAGTTCCACTGAAATGAGATATCAACCTATCAAGGATTTGAGCCTTGGCAGAATGTAATTTAACAGCATTTGTTTTCAACTGCCTCTCCATTCCCTCTCTGACAAAAGGTCCAGATCTGTACCAGGGATTCTCTTGTTCCCCTACTGACGGTATGTAACAAAATTTCTTAATCATGCATCATTTGACGCTTGCTTTCTTACATTCTATTTTCAACCTTAACTGTCAATTTTCTATTGCTCATAATCAGACATACATCTCCTGTATAATTATTATTAACTCTATGCTATTTGTACTCTTTTTACCAAGTATCCTCGTGGTACTATATAATTTTCTTTGATTATGTTTCTTGATTACACAAGACTTTCTCATGGTCAAGGGAAATGTTTTCAAGCACGATTCGGTAACTTCTGCACTCCATAAATCTACCTGTCTTAACACTTTTGGTATCATCCTTTGATGAACTCTACCATTTTACTTTCCATACTGTAATCTGATGATTAAAGAGGCAATGATAGACAATGTGTAATATTCTCCCAAATATTATGCATTTTGTAAATAAAGTCTATATACACATAAACATTCTACATGACAACCTGTGACTACAAAAGCTCCCCTGTTCTAGGATCACTCCTGGCAAAATGTCCCTAACTCAGCTTTCTTGAAAGTACTACAATAACAACTACCTCTTTCATCATCATGTATCTCCATTTTAAAACTTGCTAAGATCCTCTGATCTTTCTCTCTCTCCTCCTCATTTAGTATCCAAATACATACTACTCTGAGCCCTTCTGAAGTCTTTGTTAATTTGATTCCCATTAAATTGCTGCTCCATTTTAAGCACTAGCCAAAACCCCTATTTCTCCATCTGTAAATAACTTCCAAGAGACAACACACTGTTAAGTCCTGAAAAATACCTAAGTGACAAGACTTGATCTACTGTAGTAAAAACTAGTTAAAAAGGGGGGAAAAAAGATATCAAGAATGGATACTTGCCTAAATGAGTTGATCCTTTTCCTCTGTATTCTCTGTGTTCTTCCTACTTAGTCTATGATGGGACTTGCCTGAGTATGCGTGACAACCTCCAGAAATTCAAAAGCAAGGCAAACCACCACCACCCCCCTTCAGAAAATTAACCATAAAACAATATGAGTAACTTCTAAACTTGATCTATTAAAAATAAACAAACAGCAGAACTAAGCAATTCAAGACCAGAATCTGCTAGATTGTCTCTCTGCAGCTAATGCAGTCAGCGGGACCCCAATGCAGGTCTACATGAAAGCAGATCTCTTACAATTAAAAAATGAAACAAAACAAGCTCTCACAGACACCAAAACCCTAAAAGCAGAGCTCGTATCAGTACTGGGGAGCAATACCAGCAGCACAGCAGCTGCTGAAGGGGCAGCAGGCCTGTCTGCTTGAAAAGGGATACCACAAGCTGCTATGTAAGATAACAGCAATAATTTCTGATGTACATAGGCAAGCAAGAACGATGACCTATGCTCTTTTTCCACCCTCCTCTATGCATTGAGGTAGAGAAAGGAGATATTTACTCCTTTTAAATGTGTTGCTTTTATTCTCTGGAGACATCAGTGTGGCTGACAGCTCAAGAGACTGACAATAAACACTACTGCTAAACACAAATTTACATTACCTTTAGTAAAAATAATAATAAAAAAAATCATAGCAAAAATAATTCCACTCATAGGAGAAACAAAAACTATGTAGCTGTATGTTAATATCTGTGTAGCATGGTAGAAAGTCCAGAGTTGTATGAAAAATATAGTTTGTCTGCATCTTTGACTAATTCACCTAGCTTCTACCCACTAATCATTTTGATCAGAACAACCTACATTCCATAATTTGGAGTAGTTGTAACCAACAGCAATTTCATACACTCTGCTTACAGCAGGCTGAGTTTAAAACTTCTCTTTTCAAATTACATAAGCCTCAGGCCCAGGGCAAACAACAGTTTCATATCCCATATAATCAAGAACACAAAAAGAAACAGTACCTTGCACCTACTTCACCCATAAGATCCAAACTTGGTGTCTGTACACAAGATCTTTTGTGTTTGTAAGTATAAAAGAATTTTCTTAGAATTTTTGAAAGTTTGTGCCATTAAATCTTTTCCTCTCTTGTTGAAAATTCATTCTTAACATGTATATAGTATTAGAAGTGGGACAGAAAGTCCAAGCAACCTATCCCAAACTTAAGACAATATCCAGTCTTGTATGTGCTATATATATACACATATAATAGAATTTATGCATGTTATATAACCAACATACAAAATAAAGTATTCTTAAACATTACTAATGTTCCTAAAGTGACAACAGTACTTGAATAAATCCTTACTGTTCCAGAACTGTATCCCTCTCAGTTTTCTTAAGTGCAGCAATGCCCATGAAATATTTTCCAAGATGAGAACTTTCTCCCTGCAAGCTCTTTTAAGGAACAGATAAAAACCTTTATTTGATTATATGCAATTTTATGCCTTTATGATATTTTAATAGAAGTATAAAAGTAACCGTAATTGTGATCATGACAGATTTTTTTAAACCAAAATGAAAATGGTAAATTCCGTGTTAATGAAAAATATAAACTACTAGAACAGAAATTAATTTTATTCATGCAGCACTAGTAGTGCAAGCAAGGATGCAGAAGGACCACTAGAAGGTTTGTACAAGTAAATCATAACCTTACTGTAGAAAACAGATGGTGCAACTTAAGTCAGAGACCACTCAGCACTTTACAAATAATGACAGCCTTCACTCAGTAGCGACCCAGCATCTGGGCCACAAGTCAATTAATACCCAGTGACCAATTTAAATGAGGGAGTTGGCCATGAAAGACTAACTTATCAGCATTTGATTACATAATCCCTCCTTCTACAGTATCTGCCCAGTCCACCCTCTTCCAGTGTCCTCCCCACCACAATTCCCACGTTTCTGTCCCCTCACCCAATGAATGAATACACCCAGCTTGCTCTATATTCACAATCCTTCCCTTTCCAATTCAGCTACCTATGCTCAAATAGTCTCCTCTTCCCCCTCTCATTAAAATACCTCCAAACACCTTGTCTTCCATCTTCTTTGGCCCACAGGTGACTGAGAAGCAGCCTGTGTTATTTGGCCCAGCTGGAGGCAGAGTTAGCATGTGCCTCCCAGCCGGACAGCTGACTACTCAAGAGTACAAATGCCTTTTGCCAGGCCACCAACCTAGCAGTACCCGTGCACCTCAGAGCCTCCAAGCTGCATGTTTGGATCAACTGGCCGCCTAGTCAGGAGAGGTGCATCCTCTCTATGGGCAGCTGCCAAGTCAAGAAATATATAACGTCTCTGAAGCCACAAACCGTAGCAAATGCATACCACCTGAACGAAAAAAGCCTTGAGGAAAAAGACACAACCCTGAAAGTCACTTCTACCTGGTGACCTTCTACAGCAGAATCCTGTACTATGCACCCTTTAAAGTTTCATCTAGTAAGGCAATCAGATCAACAATCCTGTACATTTTTATTGTTGCTGTATATTATATGGTATGCAAACAATCATATTTATGTTTTGCCTATTTCACTGTAACATTCCATCATTATTTCCACAATATAAGAAAAGGTTTAAATCACACTTATTTTGACTTTGTGAGTACTGTAAGTCAGCAATACTACAGATCATGTGACACCAGTGAAATTACAAAAAAATGAGTAAATTCTTTGATAAGTTTCTGAAAACAAGAAATAATGGTAACAGCTTTTTGTTTTTCTTACTTGGCTAGATCACCAAGCAGCCCCCACCAAACAAAAGCAAGCTTCAATTAATTTACTCGTATGAAAAACAAATCCTGTTGCTTTCATAAACTCTTTGAAAACAACCACCAAACCTTGAGTCTGCAACTTTCACTTACATGCAAAGACCTCCTGAAGACAACTAAAGAAATCAATGGTTTACACCAGTTTCAGTATCTTAAGATTTGAAGATATCTACTTCACTTTTTTAGTTTCTTTCCTTGCTAAAACAGGTACATTTTGTGTTAATATACATGGTCTAGACCTTAAACACCCGACCTTTATAAGCACACTGCAGGAATTACACAGGACACCACCGATTTCAGCCCAGCTCTAAAGAGGGATGAGATTCTCCCTAAGCAGATCTGGGAAGTCTACAAACACAGCTCTTACAGCAGACCTACAGAGGCACCAAGTCACCATAAAACTAACGGAGTATTTCTGTTTTCTACCAGGCACATAAATTTATGGCCAATCACCATTTTAAACTGCATCACACACAAATATCCACACAGAAATATATCTGTACATTTAGGGAAGCTGGGTGTTTGTTTACAGTTACATTTTTACATATACAATACAGATTATTTTTGTCACTTTTTTCTTTGACCTTACTTTTAAGAAGCACTTTATTCAACAGCTGGACTAACTCTGTTTAAAATACAATTAAACTGCTTATTAGAAGAATGAAAGCCACTAAATGGGATTTGTGTTCTGGCAATATAAAAATCTAAACAGGAAAAAAAATGTTGTATTCATCTAGCACAAAAACCACCTTTCGAGGAACGTAACTATATTTCAGTAATAACAGCATATTGACTTTAGGACAGGACATACTAATGAAACAATACTAAATGTGACCAAGTCATTGTCACCAAGCACTGTATTTTGATTTTCTAACCTTTTACACTTTTCTAATGATTCTATATGGATTGACTAACATAACATCTTTCTAATAAATAACTTCACATTCTATAAACAGAGAAGCACATGGCATTAAACAGGATAACAAGTTTCACTAAGTTTGAAGGACACAAAGTACCTTGATGCATTTGGAAAAAAATGCTTACTAGAAGTATTACAAGCTGTATGGTAGTTAGGGCCCTATATATTCTTCAAATCCAATTAAGCGCAATAATTGTGCTCAGAAACAAAATTTTCACTAATGAAAAAAATTGTATTTCTATACCTTAAGAGTTATGAAAACGACCTTGGAAGAACAAGCAAAATGCACACCAATGCTGCAATGCCTGACTGAGTCTGCAGAGTACCTGAAAGCACTTTTTCAGGTGTGTGAAATACCCTTTAGATATTCATCTGGATCCTGTGAATTCTGCATGTCCACAGCTGCAGGAATTTTTCTTCCAGGTACCATGCAATCTATTATCGTTTTACTGTAAAATTCAGTATTTTACTGTTGCTAGGCACCTGACATTTAGTGTTTTGTCCTCCTGCCCTTTTACCTGCATACACCTTTTTTTTCCTTCAATTTTCTTTACAATTAGGAATTCATTTGATTACAACAAATATTCCATGTGTAGTCAATGGGTACAGACATCAAGGGGTCAAGGAACAGAAGATGAATTCTGGCCTGTAGTCAAAGATTGAGAAGATGATGATTAGCAGAGAGTGAGAGACAGAAAGATCTGTGAGCCAGGCAGCCAGGGTAAGCAGTACTGCAGCATTGGATCCCCCTCAGCCCAAAAGCGAAGGAAAGGATTTCTGAACTGGCCCATGTGGGTAACACCACGGAAGGCAAGTTAGTGAGGAAAGGATGCTCAGAAAGCACACTCAAAACCTCCTTAGAAATAACTGGTATTGAGATTAATCAATTACCATGTAGATGATGAGTCAGAACTACATGTATATATATGAGGGGAAAAAAAAAGTATCCCACAGTGATACAACAGATTAATACTGCCACAGAATTTATTCCCATTCCCCACAGAGAACACCAGGTTCCGTTACGAAGAATATTCTCTAGAGACAAAGTTAAGGTTGCACAATCATACTTAAATGAGGTCACTCCTGATTTTTTCAGGTATCTACTATGTAACTGCAGCATTATATGAACATATACTGTTAGAAATGTGAATATTCCGAGGTATCGGGGCAGGGGGAAAGTGTCCAAGAAACAGCTCTGTAACCTCCAGTGTTTCAAAGCTCTACTGTCCTCCCAAAAAATTACACTGGATATATGTGAATTCTGTAACATGGCACTGTTTACCTGGCTATTGGCTGGCTTCCACATCATTTAATTGAGGTTACTAAAACTCAAGATATTCTTGAGCAAAATAACTATTTAAGGGAAGAACTGTTCCGAAGTTTATTTCCACAAGTTTTCCTTTAATACAAATATGTTTTTTAAAAAACAAATACACACAGTTCTACACCTATCCTACGCCATAATAATTGTTAGCATACTCAGAATATGTTAGATTTACCCCCAAAATAAGCTGTTTTCATTTAGCTTAATTAAGCCCCTGGGAAGTATCCCAAATGAAAAGTTACCCCAACATATTACATCCCAGTAATACATGCTGTTATAGCACTTCACAGAATTTTAACGGAGCTACTCAAAGTTAGTCATATGATTCAGTGATTTATAGAGCTGAGAATCTCTACACGTGGATTATCACAGAAGCATAGCAACCTTTGGACTGGGAGGCAGAGGCCAACCAGCAGACGTCACAGCACGTAACAATGGAGAAATGCATGCTGCCATGAGTATGACCCATCTAAACTTCAGCAAACAAGCATATGAAAAGTCCAGCAAACAATGTAAAAGAAAAGGTCTCTGAAACAGAATGATTGCCTTACTTTACAGGATTTTTATGTATTTTAGACAGCTATGGATTGACAAGTAACACTGTAAATTATTCTGAAAGATTACTAATCTGAATAGCTGCTCCTCCCACACCAATAAAAAAGGAAATTAGTATAAAAACAGTTCATTCTTGCAGACAAACATGCTCCAGTGCATCATTCAACAGAACTCCACTCTGTTATAATGGTATGCAATCCCTTTTGCAGCGTAGCTGGCTAGCTACAATTTATCTGGAGTTAAAATAAATGCACGCACATTCAGTTTAAAGATAGGAAAACAAGAAGTAGAGAACTCAGTGTCACTACCTTGTTGCTGAAAATCTAATTCAGGTCTGCTTAGACTTGAACTTGTTGCTCCAAGGAGACTGTATTTTAGATCTGATACCTAGCTCACTAATCTAGTACCTCAGGCAAAGCCTAAGCTCACTATTCTGGGTACCATCTTGCTGTTTTATTATCCTTCCTTAAGATAAGCTTCTTTCTTTCAACCGTTCCAATATTTCTCTGCTTAGGTATCCCAAGTTTATTTACTCCCTGAGGAATAAAGATTGTTCTTCCTCTCATCTATGCTATATTTTCTGCTTCTCACACTGCAGAGGGCAAACAAGCTTATGAATAGTTTTATTTTCCTCATATATTCCTAATTTATATTCATTTTCAAATATTTAAGATATGACATAGAAGCATGAAGAGACACAATCCCTCCATTAAAGAGCTTACAGTCTCACACTTCTCTGTGAGACAGGTAAACACACATCAGTATACTCACTTTATAAATATGAATAAAAAGATAGCAAATGATTTAACTAAGGCCATAGAATAAATATGTATCAGACTAGTAACCAGAAACAAGATCATGTGATGGGATCTCTGGCCTATACCCAATTAACTCTATGAACTATATGTCTCCTAATAACGTGGACTGGTACTCCAGTTACTCCAAGTAGTCCCACTTAAGCTGTAAAACACCACTCTGACACTCTGAACAAGTATTTTAAAACAAAACACAAACAATCCACTCTCATAATCTGTTACATACTTACTTTTCAGTTTCCAAATTCACAGAACATAACATTACTCTGTTTTATTTTTCAAACAGTGCTTTCTCAGCTATTGATTAAAAGAGGAATTTTAAAAAACAGTAATTAATAGTAGCTCCCTTTTATGGATGGTTTAACTAAGGCTCAGGAAAAAGAAATTTGCCTGTTAGAACTGAATTCCAGCATTATTAACAGAAAAAAAAAAAAAGGCTTTATGCTTTACTGTATTTGAATTTCATTCCTATTTGACATGCATTCTCAAAGTAGTGGTCTGAACCTCTGTGTACCTCTAGTACCTTGCCTGTAAAACTTAAGAAATTATACTTTCCTATTTCATTACTGGGGAAAGTGGGGAAGGGGTTAGGAAAGAAAAAGAGTAGCAAAATCTCATCTATTGAGATTTAACTGCAAATAAACAGGGTAATTAAAGCCTACTAGCTCTAAAATACAATTAAAAAAAATTTAAACCCCAAACTTCTTCTACCCCAGACTTATTCCACTCTGCAAGGAAAGAAGCAATATCCTTGCACTCCATATGCATTCTTGATCTTGTTGCAATATGCTTACCATTTATTCAAACCTAAGACATTACCACAGCTATTAATAATTTTAAAGCATAAATTAATTTTAATACTGTTTCAGGTAAAGGTTAGAAAATGGTCCTAACATACAAACTTTCCAACAATTATTAGAAGATTCAGTAGGTCCTAAAAGTCACCACAGTTGTTATAGCATTGCCAGAAACTTGCTCTTTGTAGGTTATTATTTCTGACATCTGTCTAGATAAGCTTTCAAGTCAAACAATCAGAATTCTGTATTAAAACTCAAGAACATTCACCCCTCCCCAAATAAACCAATACATTTCAGCTTAGCAGCAGTGATTCAGGTCATTTCTAACAAAAAGCTTGCAGAAAAATAATCAGGAAAATATGTTAACATTCACTGTGCTGATTTTTCACTACATTTTTCAGCTGTAAAGAGAAATTTACCCTCTGAAGGAAAACCTCAGAAACTCCGATAGAGGCCCAACTTATCTGCATAGTGACTAGTATCCCAACATAACTCTAAGAGCAAGCAATTTTAAGGTAACTATGTTTTGCCTGCTGCTTGCTCTCCTCAGAAGGGGTCTGATGCAAATTTTGTATTATGAAAGTTCTATTTTCTTTTGCGCAGATTCTTAACAACTCTGACAAGGCAACATCCATCCAAATAAATAACTTCTACTGAGAGACATTCTTAAGATTTTAACAACCGACATGTTAAATTTCTCTAAATAAAGCTTTACAGCATGAACAGTAACTAGTCTTGATTGTGAATATGTTGACTGTATGATTACAGCACAACTAAAACAAAATTCCCCCTCCAACTATGTAAAATATTTGCTTCAGACTTAACAGCAAGGCCTCAGACATCTGACTGAAACACGTATTACAATTCTTATCTTGAATAGAAAAAAAAAACAATGTTAAAAAGAAACCATAAATATGTCATCCATGTATTCGTTTCCTGTCTTGCCAATGACTGCAGGATTCGTGACAAAATTAAGCGCAACAGATTCTGCAGGTGAAGGCTGTAGTGTTGCAATCAAAGTCTGTAGCTATGCAAGATGAAAGCCTTCATTATAGTGTTATTCAAGGATGGACAAAACCTGTAAGGTCATCTGGTCCATTTCTCTGCCAGTCCTGGCTCATTACCTGTTGCACATGTATTAGTGTCCTGACCAAGCTAGTTGTGAATGACCCATGGTGTGGGTTTCCCTCTGACTCTGCCTGGCATACTATTCAGAAGGTATATAGGTATATCTTGGGGGGGATGTTGTGCTGCTATCTGCCCTGAATTTTCTCTCTCTGTTTCATTTCCCTTACATGTTAACACAGCCTCTTATTTTATTTTAAACTATCTCACTTGAAAGTATTTAGGCCCTCCAAAATGCTTGTAAGATACCATTTTACCTTCTCACCCAAAATATTCATTTAGCCATGCAAAACATATTTATTTCTCAATTTTTTTTAAATCAGTTAGTCCCTTCAACCTTCTTAACATTTTGTTGCTCTTCTTTAAGCTTCTATTAAGTTGCCCCACCTGTTGCAAAGGCTCTGAAAGCAGAACAGTAACCCAAACAGTCACACAATCTCATCAGAAACTCATCTCCCACTTGTTCAATGCCTCTGTGGATGCAACCTAAACTCATTCTGATTTTTACAAAGTCTATATATCATATTGCAAATTGGGGCCTGTTCTTCCTGTCAGAAGCATGCACAAATCCCTTTCATATGAAAGGGAGTTGGGTGCACACAACCAACAGGATTATCAGGCCCATGGTATCACTCCTATCCCTTTTTCAGCAATACTGCTTTCCAGGTTATTCCCTCACAATGAATACCTGTTTTGGATTACTGTCCCTCAACTGTTTTAGCTTGCATTTTCTGAACTAAATCTCATTTGTATTTTCCAACAATGTGCCTAATTTCTTTAGATAACCTTTTCTTTTCTGCCCTGACTTGTGCTTAACTCTTCCCACTATCATTGCCTGCTAATGTTATGTGTACTATTCACATTCTCATGAAGTTTATCAATCCAAACACTAAATATACTTTAAATTGCTAAACTTGTATTACTAT
Source organism: Microhierax caerulescens (assembly GCA_035590215.1). NCBI lineage: Eukaryota > Metazoa > Chordata > Aves > Falconiformes > Falconidae > Microhierax > Microhierax caerulescens. The sequence continues at coordinate 52,174,872 of JAVJGJ010000057.1, read as the reverse complement.
GTGCATATGTAAACACTGATGTTACCCTTCTAGCACCTAAAACTGCTGTGACTCACCAATTCTATTCTTTATACTTTGTGATATTTTTGTTTATGGTCCTTCAACAAATTTTTCATTCAGGTGACTACCCATACACATAAATAATTAGTTAATGAGATATTCTGAGATATATTTGAATTTTAACAAGTATGTAAAATATTATTACAGCTACAACTTGTCTTTATCCACTGGGGCCTCGAACCTGCAATCAGATCTGGCAAACAAGCCAGTCCTGTACTTATCCATACCCACTGATCTGTGTGCAGATGCTGTTGCAGCATCAGATCCTAATTTTAAACACTGAGCAAGAATAACAAAAAACCTCTTTTAAAGTAATTTTGCTTGGAAAATTCCAGGCTGCTTATTATTGTTTTCCTAATATTTCTGCCATTATTTTACTAGGAACAGAATCTCTTAAATTTATCCAGTTCTTCAGCTCATGATTTTGGTTTTTATCCTTTTTCTCACCCACCTTCCCTTTTTAAAAAAAAAAATTAAAAAAAAAAATCAGTACTATTACTCAATTTCTTAGTGGCATCTTTAAGATCAAATGACTTGTAAGCATCCTCAGATCTCCCCAAAAAAACCCTTCTATTTGTTGTTAATAACTATTTCATATGGCCCCGATTTTTAACTGCTCACACTTTTTAATCATCCTACTACATATGGAATTTCAGGAAACTCAGCATAATGGCTAGTTTTTATATCAACTTCATGCAACTTCTCATTTATGAAATGACCTCTTTCCTCTCATCGCTTCCCCTTACCTCCCCAGTATTTAAAACACTAAATCCCTGTTCACCTTTAATCAGTATTAAATAATTTCTGCTGCCTTTACCAGAAGCTTACAATACACACCTGCTTCTCACCTTTCAGATATTCTCTGCAGAACTGAGACTTAAACTTATTTTACCTTATACTTATTCCTTTCACATAATTTCTCTTAATACAGATAAATACCTTTTCAAAGCAATCTGATTTTTAATTCATTTAGGCATACTTCATTTGCCCAATTAGCTTACAAACTCCCCAAGAACCGATGAAGACCCACAACAGAAATAAATGTATTACTAATGCTCACACAAAACCCAATAGAACCTTATACTAACATATGAGGTCACATCAGCCCAATTCTTTGTAGGACTGTAATCTAATCAACCATTACATAAAACACAGGCTGTATCTCATACTAACTTTCTTTTCACCTACTGTATGTTTATCAACTAACAAAAATATAGAAGCATGCCCATATTACTGATGTTTACATTTATTACCCCATATTAAAATATTTTCATTAACATTAGAAAATAATCTTTAGAAAAGCGTTTAGAAAATGCTTTACTAATTCACCTCAGTTGAGATGAAACATCTAATTTGCACTACATCCAACAGAATCACACTCTCTGATGCTGTAGAGACTTACAGAACTACATTAACAAGTACAGTCTATCAATGGTTATCGGCATTGTGGCTTTTGACTGCTCACTAAGAACCACAGTGTATAAATTACTCCACCTGTCAGACAGCTCAAAGCAACATAGGCACAAAGTTTGAATGGTTCAGACTTTCCCTATTATAAATAACTTTTTCCAGTGAGAGAAAAGAGAGGGCAGTGCATGGGAGAAGGGGTAGATGTGACTGTCCATCATGTATTCAAATATCACCTTATCATAAAGCCTACCAGAATTTTATCAGAAGTTTAAACAATTCACATCTTTAATGAAGCTTAACATACATGCCCAAGGACACCCAGCAAAAAAATCCACAACAGTCAAAATGAAAAAGTTACTTAAACATAAAAGACATACCTCACAACTGCCCAGAAAAACCATAACCTTGTAACTGTTTTGCAAAACATACAGTTTGACCAAGCCAACAGGACTACTGACATCACACAAATAATTCAACTTTCTAAATTATTTACACAGTAATTTCAGGACAAAATGACAGCATTATTAGGGATAACAGCAAAATAAGAAAGTGGTCCATGCAGCTTGAGCTCTTATCTCAGTGAACACAGTATGCCAGGTGTTTCATAGAAAGAGGCAACTTTCATCACAAACCATCACAAATCCAAATCTGCAAATGTATTCATGTAGGTGCACACCATTGAGTCCCTCTGAATTCAACAGGCCCCATCTGCCATGCAGATCCCTCAGTTTACAGGACACAACATACGATTGGATAAAAATTTATATAAAAGTTGATAGGCCTCAATTTGTTTACAAAGTCATTACAATAGTGAGGCCAAGATTACAGTCATACTTGAGACTCAAGAGGAACATTTTTTTTTCCAAGGGTAATTGCTCAGCAGCTAATGAAAATCTAACCCTATAAGAAACCTCTGGTTATGTTCCTAAACACAGAAAAACAAGGCCCTTTTTATATATTGAGCATTAGAGCATTTTTTCTTTCCCTATAACCAAATGCCCCCCCTAAAAAATGAATGTTAACCTAGCAGTCATACATGCATATATACAGTCTTATTACTGCAAATGTAAGGAGGTGAACTCAGCTGGGAAACAGCTGACATCAAACTTAGATTATGTGAGGAGCAACAGTGAGTAAAGCAGTAATTTAGAAAAAACAAAACCCCAGAACAACCACTAGAAACCAATCCACCCCAAAACCAACAACCTTGACAACTTATATCAGAATGGCCTAAGTAAATCAGAGTTTATGATAAAACAGACATTTTTAAAGATTCATCTTAACTGTTAATCAACTTTTTTCTAAATTCCAAATAAATAAAACTTTCAATTATTTGTATGTAATCATTTCTATTTTCAGCAACCATGTTTTAAATAATGTCAATACCAGCATGCTAATAATAAAAATATTTTTGTATGTCTGATTCTAAATTAAAAAGTAGTATCTTATTAAAAATTAATAGTTATTAGAAGGCTAACATTATTTGTATTAACTGTCACAACTTAAAAATGCTTTCAAAATATAGATGAAAACACAAATGATATACAACCTTCTACTGCAAAAAGTCAGGCCATTGAAACACTTATAAAATATGGAAATAAAAAGGAAAGGCTAAACCCCAAAAAACTAGCATTTTGCAAATTATATGTAAAATCTAGTCAAGTAATAGATGACACAGTCCAAGAGAAAAACTCCAAAAGCAAAAAAATGCTTTTGAAGAACTGAAAAATCTTCAGCAACACTATCTCAATACTATGTAGTAGGAGGGTAAAAAAAAAAAAAAACGAAAAAAAAAAAACCATAACCCACACAACAGAATAGGACATCCTAAAGTGAGCTTCCTTCTTCATTCCTAGGCTTGCTAGCAATCATAAACTTTGCTAAAGCTATTAACAATGGTAATTTCTTTTCTTGTTCTGGATCTTAAAGCAATCATATGCCACTACCAAAAAAAATAAAAATTCAGTAACTACAGATATCTAAGGTTTTCCAGACATCAATGTAACTCAGTAACTGCTCCACTATGCTATGAACTCTACAGCTTCAAGCTGGAAGTCAATCTAGGACAACCAATAGAAAGTGCACCTGTACAATTACTGCATTTCCTAATTCAGAAGGCCAAACTAGAGACAGATAAAGCCTGTGTGTACTCAGATCACCAAAACAGAAATCCAAAAGCCCATACATCTTTTGTAAATATTTCACATCTATATAATCATCAATTGCAATGAAAAACATAATTTATACAATTCAGAAACAGATACATTCCTTAATGTACATAAAACCTTATTCTAAATGAAATACAATTGCATATACAGAGCATCTAAAAACACTATGTACACAATAATTTGAAAATCTTTCACACAAGGAATAATCATCAAGAGTTAATAAAAATTATTTTTTTCTTTAAAAGTCATCTATCAACTAAACAGTACCACACACAGTAATTTAAAATATTCAATATGAACTCCATGCTACATTAAAAAAAATAATCTGCATCACAAGAAATAACCTGTATCATTTCAAGGAATGTAATCTTTTATTTACAAACTGCAGAAATCTACTATTTTTCAAGTGGTAGAAGAAATTATTTAGCTCTTTGCACTCTAAAATGAAAAGTAATGTACGCTGCTAGTAACTGATAACAATATAATTTATCCAAAACAGTCTACCTTCCTGCAGATGCATTTTCATTCAATGTTTGACCCCACTGAGCAGTAAACAAGTTTACATGTATCAACACATTTCAGTACTCCAAAAATTAAGCCAAGTTTCTGTAACTAGTCCTTTAGTACCGCAGTTCTGTGGCAATCAATGAAAATGGCTCTGACATACCTTGTTTATATACTTGGGATCCCTTCAAAGTTTAAGTCTTGCAGATGTAAAATAGTAATGAAATAACTACAAAACAGAATTAGCCTTAATTGATCACTGCACCAGACCAGTCAGGAATTACAAGTTCTTTCTGCTTTATTTTATAGCGTTTTAAGAGTAGGGCTATTTTTATTATTGCACACACTGAAAACCAAATATAATCCCACACTCAAAAATACTACTGCAACAGCTTGATAGCACTCACCGCAAGTAATACTGTTTTAGAGCGAAGGCAGCGTTAGAACAACTTCTGGGAAAGTTAAACTCCTCTACAATTTCTCCCCACTGATTCTTCTCTGATACCTGTCAAAAACAACACACAGGCCGAGATACACAACGTACACATAAACACGTCGTTGACAGCGAACATCACAAAAAAACCACAAGCTGCCATGAAGCAAATAGGTAAATATATAAAAAGAAATAAACACGAATGTATGCGGGATTTAGGACTATATATTTTACTGACAGTCGGTAGTATTTCCCCTTCGGCAATAACCCCGCTTCTCACCGGTATTTTATTTATTTTTTAATATATACTTTTTTTTCCCCGGTGGGTGGGGGGAGCACAACGACGGCCGGGGGTGGTGGTGGTGTCCTGCATTGTTTTGGGGTTTGTTTGTTTTTGTTTTTACTGCCTGGACAATAACCAATCGGGAGTCCCTCTGTCGCCCCCTTTTAAATCCTAACGCGGTCCGTTAAAAACCCAAAGAAGTTTAAAATAATGCAGGGAAGTCTTGGCGGGGGCGCCCCCTGGCCTCCGGGGCGCGGGGGCGCCGTCCCGGGGGGTCCCCCCAAGACAGATCCACAGACACAGAGAGGCCTTTCTTTTGAGGCCTACATTTCTGTCCCTAGCCTTGAAGCCTAAAGATGGCTATTTGATTACACACCGTCTTGGGTGCCCCTTTTGTTATTTTTCTCCGGGAAGGGCTCGGAGGGCAGCGCCCGGCCCCCCCCGGCTGCGAGGATCGTTTCCTAGCCCATGCTCCGTGCCGATTATCGATGTTAAACATGCCCGCTAATTTTGAGTTGCACTAAAACTGCACTCAGACTCTCTCCTCTCCGTCTCTCCCTCTGTGAGAGAGACACACACACACAGAGCTGCCACAAGCGAAAGAAACTGCCTCTCGCCGACCGGAGCTCCCTGCTTCCTCCTCGCCTTCTCCCGGGGAAGGGGGGCAGGGGCGAGGGGCTCCGGCGGAGGCGGGGGAGGCACAAGCGGGGTGTGCGCCGTACCCCCGGATCCCCCTTCATCGCTTCACCGACAAGGCCAAGCCACCAACCTGCCTGCCTGCTCGCTTCCTTGTTCCACCCCCCACCTCTGTCACCCCAAATTCTGCCAGCTTCCAGCCCCCC
>JAVJGJ010000057.1:52091446-52167472 GCA_035590215.1 Microhierax caerulescens | reverse complement strand
GGGCAGGAAGTCGCCCCGCATGGCAGGGCGGGGGGGCTGTTGGCTCAGCCCGGGGGGCGGCAAGAACCCCTCATTCCGAGACGTGAGGTATTTAAAACTACCCAAAGGAGAATACCGAACGCATTCCCAAAGAGGGGGTGCCCTGGAGAGGTTTCTCAGCAGGGGCCTGAGCTCTGGCCTACTCCATAAATATTTTTTTTCTTCTTTTCTCTTGGAGATACTACGGCCTGTACCAAAGTGCTTTAGGACTACTGTACGCAATCAAAGCCGCCTGTATATTTCTGCATATCGGTGGATGGAACATACAGCATAAAATTCACAAAGGAGGAAGGTCTTGGCCCTCACCCTGGATGGGCAGTAGCCAGCAGTGGCACTGCAGGCTGCTTTCCCTTCTGCCTGTAGTGTGTACGGTGGCTGTAAACACTTGTCTCCTGGCATGTTCTCCACACAGGGGAGCCCAGAAGACCTGCGTGCCAACCATGGCAGAGCCCGGTGGCTGCTTGGGGTAAATGGGAGCGAGAAAGGGCCCATGTGTTGAATGGTGCCTTCCATTGAACCTTGCTCCTCAGGTAAAGCAAGCAGCGACCCAGGTGGGCATCTGCCCTTCCCCGATATGCAAACAGCCACAGGTGAGTGCTTGCCCCAGTGTAAGAGACTCTGGAGGAACATTTGCCCCTCACAACCAATACACTGAAATCCAATGCCAGATCAGGCCTTTACTTCTTCTTCTTTTTTTTTTTTTTTTTTTTTTTTTTTAAGCAGAACTCCTAATTAAAGTCAGTAAGAAGCTGTTTTAAGATCAGTGGCACATTATGGCCCCAAATGAGCACTTCAAGAAGGAAAACTGTAATTCCTTTCTACTCCATGTACTAACTTACTTCAGAAAATAAAACTTTTTTTCTCCCTCAGAGATTTATTTTCCTTTTGACTCGAGGGCTGTTTCAGCTTTAACATGGCCATAGTAAGACGGTAAGATTTGCCCTGGGCTTACACTTTGGGCCAGGGAGAAATTCCCTCCGTTTCAAATTAATACTCTATATTGAAAGTCACCCTTTCTGCTTGGATGGAGTGGAGGTGTGTGGATTTCAGTGTAAGAAATGCATAGTGTCTTACTGTAGCATTAAGAGTCGTCGTCCCCCACGCCCCCTAAAAGCAGACCCGCAGCGGATCCTGGTCTGCGGCTCCTGTCTGTGACACTCGAGTTTCTGCTATTTCAGTAACAGTATGCATAAGACTCCCAAAGCCAGGATAATATGAATGAGAGAGGTTGAAAACAAGCCATTGAGGGTCTAAATCACTCTTTCAGACATACACAGCTAAACCTTCTTTCGCAGGAGGGCGGTGGTTTTTAGTCGTGCCTTAAAATTCCTTAAAAGCAGGGGGTCTCCCGTCCGCGAGGGGCGGTCGACAGGGGTGAGTCACTTTCCTCGCCCGGGTGCTCTGTGGAAGGGGAGTGGGAGGCAGAGGGGAGGACAGCCAAATTGCGTAGTAGGGCTAGGTGGGTTTCCATGCTAAGCACAGCAATTGCGCACGGTCCCTTACGTAACTGTCAGCTGGGGATTCCCTAGACGGGGTCACTTTATTCAACCATTACACAGACCCCGGCCGCCGCTCCGGCGCGCCTGGGCTGCCGTTGCCGCCGCTACTGAGGCTGCGGCTGTAGCTAGCGCGGCGACTCCTCACAAAATGGCGGCGCCCATGGAAGAGGCAGCCCCATTTTGTGCCCGGCAGAGCCTGTCAACAAAACGCCGACTTGGCCAAGGCTGAGGAACAGAAGGCGGCGGCTCGTTCGTGTTACAGAGAGCGGAGGGAGGAGAGCGAAGGATTTCACCGCCCTCCCGCCGCCGAGAGGAGACTTTCTATCAAGTGTGCGCGTTGGGGGAGGGAGAAGAGGGAGGTGAAGGGGGACGCGAGCAGCGAGCGAGTCAGAGGCTGCGTTATCCCAGTGCGGAGCTGCCGGAGCTGCGGCGCGGGGGAGGGGAAGGCGAGCGCAGGCCGCCTTGGCGCTGCCTGCGCCGGCCTCGCCGCTCTCCGGGGCCCGGGCCCGGGTCTCCGAGGGCTTCGGAGGCGGAGACCGGGGGGGGCGGCCGGCAGCGCGGGGCTGGGCGGGCCGCGGCGGGCGCGGGAGCCCGGAGCTGCCCAGGCGAGAGGCGCTGCTTCCCGCTCTCGCCCTCCCGCGCAGCCCGGCGGACGGGACCGTGCCTGTCGGATTCCGGCGAACCTGTAATGAAGGACAGGACGATCTAGCTCCTTATGTAGCTAACTAGGTCACTGTCAGCACTTAATTACTGTTTGTTTCATTTTAGTGCGTGCCTTATGAATAAACCGGCTATTAGGCTGATGCTTCAAGTAACACTATCCAGCACCAAGGTACAAAATGTCTGTATTGGACTCTGATCTTGTGATGCCAGCTTGATGATAATTACTGTTTTACATTAACTATGTCTTGGTTCTTACAGCTTCATTATTCAGCTTATAGCTGAAATAGTTGGAGATCCTCTATGATAAGGTTGTGAAGCTGATACTAATGTTACACCACCGGTTTTGGTCTGGGTTTTTTTTTTTGTTGTTGTTGGGGTTTTTTATATTGACAAGGGCACCCCCCTATTTTGAGATAGAAGAGTTTTTTTCTGATTTATCTGTTTTAATATGCATGCATTTTAATGGCATTCAATAAAGGTGATGACCTATTTCTGGTAGAAGTGATAATTTTTAAAGGTACCAAAATTACGCTGATATCTAAGAATTACAAAATACCTTTTGTTGCATATTAAAGAGTCAAAAGATTAAATGTAGGGGAAAAGGGGAAAAATCTTGCTATTTAGAAGATAATCTTTTTATTGATATCTGTGTAGGTACCTATCAGTGCAATCTTAATTCATTTAAACTGTAAAATAAAACCTATTATGTGCTATTATAAATTTCTTATAAAAGTTATATACAGTGGATTTCGGTGTGTAAATGTGTGCATAACGGTGCAGATGCAGTAACTGAATTGTCATTATTCAGTAGTGGTTGGGTGGTTTTTTTGAGTTTGTGTTGGTGGTGCTTTTTTAAGTATAACTGTGCTAAGTGAATCTTCTGTTCTAATGGCTGTATCCTGTATCGCAGTTTCAAACCTTTTTCCTTGAATCTTTAATATGAAATTTTGTCCGTATTACCTATCTGCCAAACTCCTGCCATCCTGAGAGCAGGCCACAATTGCTCTTGTCAGTGTGCCACTAACTTCATTTACTTTCTGGTGGGGTGAAATATTCTTGCTTATTTCCATTTTCATGTCTGCTTGTGCTGCTCTTGATTTGTGGCAACATTACATTTTGATTAGAGTAACTAGTATCACTAGCTCTATGCTACTTACATTAAACAGTAAACTGTAAATTCTTAGAAACTGAAGTTAGTGTATTTTATTTGTGTGTATGAGCCTGTGTGTATGTGTTTTTAGAAGATGCAGCCTATTAGGTGGACTAGACAATACAGTAAATTCAGTTAAGACTGCAGACAGTAGCATATAATATAGGTACAGTCTGAAAATAAACACGAGAGTTACAGGATGAGTATCTGGTGGAGGAGAAAGGGTCAGAAAACCAGTGGCAAATTTCAGTGACATTCATATCAACCATTTTTAATAAAAAGTGTTAAAGTATTGGATTTAACTGCCTGTGTTAAGCTAAAGACTTCACTGTTTGCATAGCTTGCTGTGACAAATATACACTTCAACAAGGGGCATTTACCTACCAAGGTATTAGTCCTACACCTCCTTACTGAATATTTTAAAATTCTTTATTACATTTTAGTGTTCTAGCTTCTTTTAAAGTTGCTGCTAGTTTGTATAGACTAAGTGGCTAGTCTTCAGTGGTACAGTATTAAATCATAAATTAAATCATAAAGGTCTTATGTATGAAATTAAATGCTGAGTAGTACAGCAAAGGTGGGAAAGCAGATGTACAGTATTACAGGCTACTTCTGCACACTCGTACAGGATTTCCATTACAGTTAGTGGTACTCAGCTATCCCAGTAGGCTTGGCTTAGATATTCTTTAAAAAAAACCCACATTTTTATGTTGAAAAGAGCCAACTTCTTAAGTTGTTTATTTCAATGAATTACAGCACTTCCCTTCTAAATCTAATGTGTTGTGTGCCTTCCTCATTTCAACTTTTATTTTTTAACTACTTGGGAAATAAAAAAGGAAAAATGGCCTACATAAACATTGTTGTAAATACTCAAGTAAATTGATGAAATATTTAAAAATGTTACCTGTAATTAGTGTAACTTTCTAATACTTGCTGTTCTTCACAGAGGTCCACCTCGTGGAATCAATGAATTTTATGATCATCTAAACTCTAAATTAAAAACACTTCAGAGTTGAGGGGTTTTCAGTTGTGCAATGAAGTGTGAAACACAAAGCAGGAAAACCCTAAATGCAACTGAAGGAGAAGTAAAAATAAATATGTAAATGCACTCCCACTTGATTTCAAAACTGCAGTGCTTTTGAAATCATAATTCTTTTGTGGGTCCTGACTTGTGTCCTGAACACTTGAGGTTGGCAATACTAAACCAGTAAATTTAGAAAGATTATCAAATTCATGTCCTTTTCTTACAGGCAAAAAATACGTGCTGCATTTCTTAAGGTTTCATACCTTTAATGCAGATTAGGGCCTTAATGGTGGCAAACGTTTTGAGGTTCTAAGAAGCATTGGTCTGCAACACGGAAGTCACAGATGTCCTGACAGCAAATGAGTGCAATTGTTTTAAAAAGAAAAAAATATATTGGCACTTAGTAAATTACCTGTCTCAAAGTGCCTCTTGTGTTTGTGTGATTTGGTGGATGGTGCACTTCCTCTGCCACTATAGCTGTACATGTTCCCTGAAGAAGCCTAGTGTGATTCATGTTTCTGGTTGGATGTGTGAAAGTTTGATTGAGATGCAAAACTGAGAGAGTTCTGAGTGTTAAAAAGGAACCATGCTCAGAAATACGGAAACGATCAAGTTAAGCATGGCTCAAACTTTAAGGCTTTTTGTTGAGTAAGAATGCTGGTATTACACACCGGTGGGGAGGGTCTAGTTAACTTAAAGCAAAATAATCCTGGTAACTTCATCATGTTATGAGTCTAAGTGGTGAAATGCTACTAGTAAGAGACTTCTCAGTATTTCAGATTTGCCAGCAATATTTGCTTGTCACGTAGCACTGTCTCATCTTCATATTTTCACCAATTCAAATAGCAGTCAACGGTAGCTAAAAATATGTAGAAATTTCTCTGAGTAAGCGGTTGCCTTAGTTAACTTTTATATAGGCATAAATGAAAAGGGAAGTAGTTTGTGCAACTGTGAATGTGTGGACAGACAGTACATGTGACAATTTATACATTTCAATATAATACATGCTGCAGAAACTTTTCTGAAAACTTTAGTACATGAAAGAAATAGACTAAATAACATTTAAACTAACTAATTACTGAAATTGTCCAAGCAAATCAAGCACTTAAAAGCAGTGAAAACACATCAATACCCACTGATGTACTTCTGAAGGAGCAAATTTGTTGTTGTTTAATTACAATTCTGTCTATCTGTTGGTGATCTACTTAATATGGATTTGGTCTTACAGAGCGCAGATAGATGAGCAACATTGCAGCGAATGCTATTGTGTTGCCCAGATAAAAGGAAGTTTATCTATTTTCAGACTAACAGAAAATAAAATCTCAAATTTACTGCGTTGGTCAGATGCTGATGGAAACCTACATTGGAAATCGCACTTAAAACATTGGACTTAAACTGTTTAACTAGAGTAGAGTCTGATATAACTGAAAAAAAGCTAGTGAGAAACAGTTTTTGCGATTGTTTACATATAAAGGATTATCAAATGTAGTCGAGTTTTGGTTCTGGTTACTTGCAGTAACATGATAGCATTTGAAGCCCTTAGAGGAATCTATGACTCTGTTAATCTCCAGATACTATAAAAAAGTTTGTTAGGCTGATCTGCAAACTATTTCTGAATTTTGAATCTTAACATAAGATCTGTCATACCCAGAATTTTGTTGCAAACAGAGGATAACCAAAGTTGCTTAGGAAAGAGTAGAAATAGCATATATATGCTCCTGTATCTTCCATCAATTCTTGATCTTGGGGCTTCCAGAACTGCCAAGGATCACTGTTTGAGAGCAGCTGATGCACAGTGTTGGGATAGTGTCTGGCTATGAGCTGAGATGTACCTAACACTGTTTAGAGCAAGTATAGTCCCCTAAGCCCTTACCAAGAGGCAAAAAAAAAGTACAGCCTGTGGATGTTTGGGGTAGGAGTGTTAAAACATGTTACGCAAACTGGTCTGTTTAGCCTTGTGCTTATCTAGCTTGTGTGCAGAGTGGGGAAGCTGCAGGCCGGGGAAAGGTCTCTTCCCTCTATGAGACTCCCTTGCATGGGTTGAAGAACAGTACTGAACCTGGAAGAATTTCTGCAGCCCTGCTGAAGAAGGGAAAAGATGAAAGAAAATGTGGGTTCAAGCAATGGATGAGGAAAACTTGATAATTTTGGGTGGGGCAACCCCCTCTCTAGGGGGCTTCCAGCAGCGTCACAGGAAACTTCAACTTCAGATATAAGTATCTCCTTAGATGCAGTTACCGTACAGTTTGTTTCAATCTTTTGCTGATTCAGGAATATTTAGTACTGCAGCTATTCACACTTGGTTTGTAATCTTAAGGCTTTCTTTATCATTGTATTTTATTTCACTTTCTTAACACAAACTTCTAGTGCCTTAAGTCACGTGCTGCACAGGGGACTGCTTGTAGTGAGTTCTCCAGTGTAAACAGCAGTGCCCTGAGTTTACAGTATGGTCTCTAGGAATGAAACTCCTCCCTCTCTCATTTCACCCTTCATCAAGTTACTCTAGTGTTAATTTACAAAATCAAAATAGATAATCTTTTTTTTATGCTACAAGTTTAGCTAGATTTATAAGACAATAAAAGTAAACTAAGCCTGTCTGTGAATGAAACCCTTAAGAATATTGTGCTCAATCTGTTACCTCTGTTTTAAAAAGTGTGGGCTCATTCTTCACTTTGCTTTAGGAAAATGAAATAATGTCATAGTTTTTCCTTCGAGGGGCTGCCAAGTTATTTACAGAGCTGCCGTGGTGTTCCTTTGGAATTAGTTGTGCTTAGCACTTAAGAAAATGGAGTTGTGTGCCCTTAATCCAGGTGTTGGTGTCATGTTTGCAGTACTGTACAGAAATCATAGTACACATTTGACAGTGCAAGTTTCCCCATGTTGCTTAAGCATTGTGCTAAGGAATCCTCCTTTTGCCAAAATATGATAATGAAGCTTTCAAAGATGTTTTTTAAGGTTCTTTTTTAAAAAATTTGGATAAGTAGCTGCAATCAAGTTCATATTGGGATCAATTTACTTATTTATAAAAGAAAATATATAGGCATTCACTTTTTTTTTCATCTGCCGTTCTTGACCTTAAATAAAAATCTAATAGCTTGTCTGCAACTGAACATTAAAGTTACACATAATTACATACAACCATTAACATATAAACATAAAAATTAAGGTTGAAAAATCCAGCGCTCATTACTTGAGAGTCTTCCATCTGTGTGACATCATGCATGTGTGTGATGATATTCCTTAATTATATGATCACTTCTTTTAATGCATGGTTTTCAGTTTGAGGTAGATACTGCTTACTAAATGAAAAAAAAAAAAAAAAAGGTTATGCCTGTGTATCTGCATGATGTTTAAATGTTTATCTGTATTCAGATTTATTTTTTTCATACAGGCTTTTCTAGAGTAATCATTAGGACAGTGTCTGAATGCTCATACTAATGATATCCCAAAATTATGAACTAGTGGTGTTACCATCACTATAATGCTGAGAAAGCTAAGGCACAGAGGAATTCAATACAGGAATGCTGCTAATTTGGGGTGTGCTTTATTTAATTAAAGCACAGTTTCAATGGATATAATTTGCAGGTTATTTGAGAGTAGAGATAGTTCAGCAATAGGAGGGCTACCTAGAACTTTAGAGCTGTGTTAAATTCAGTCATAGGCTTTTTCGTGGACTTGTGTGTACATGTTGTGGTCCTCTCTGCATTTTTAGGGCTTTCTTTGTGCAAGATCATTGTGCTGCTCTGTTCTTTGAAACATTTGCAGTGCTCAGAAGGTGCAGTCAAGAAGGCTGTACACATACGGTAGATACTGTTTGGTACTTCTGCATTTAGTTTCCAGAGGCTCGAATTCGGAACTCAGAAAATGAGAAGCACTTCATTAGAGGACACCAGTTCGATGCAAGAAACCCGTTGCTCAGTGTAAATGCTTGATAAAGACAGAAATAGAAGTGGGATATACCCAACAGGATGCATTTGCTGTAGCCTCCCCACGTCACCCACCCCTCCCCTCCCTCCGAGGCTTGCCGCTGGCTCTCTCCGCTGGCCTGGGTGCCAGGAGGGGGAGCACGGAGCACAGGGAGCCCCAACCTTAACTGCAGCCCCCGCTGCTGCCTCGGGTACGAGTGACAGCAAGCACCAACCTGCAGCATTGCTGATGCCACAGAATTTTCAGAAAACCCGTCTTCTAGCTCTTAATATTATTTTTTTATTATTATTTTTTGCTGTGCATTTGCAGCTTGAGATTCAAAAGCTTATTGCTTTATCATGATGTTGAATAGGAAAACTGCCCAAAAGGCATGTCCCTGTTTCAAAGTCTACTCTCCCACTAAATTTCAAATTCTCTCTTCAAAGTAAAGGCCTTTTCAAGTACGTTAAGAGGGCTTTTTCTGTACTTGAGTAAAAACGGGAGTTTTTTCCTTTCCCAGTTTAATACTTAACATTCTTGCTGAAAATTTCTTCTGAAAACATCAGCTTGAGGCAGACACCTGGCCCAAAAAACTTCATCCCAAGTAGTTTTAAGTGCAGAAAGAACTGCATATTTTTGGTTGTTTCTTCTTATAAGGTATCTCGGAACCTGAAGTCCTGTTGAAATTCAATCCTGAAAACATACCCTAGTAGCTATTTGGCTCTATTTTCATTTATAGTCACTATATGCAGTGTATCTGTATGCTGGGTTCCAATACGGGAAGTCAGCTATCCTGTAATATGCTCAGCTCATGCCAGTGTAATGCTAATTATTCATAATAGCACTGTCCAATACAGAGTCAGTATATGAAAGGAAGCCAGCAAGTGCTGTACTTGCAATTCATGTAGTAAAACATTACTTATGGTGGTGATTTTGGTGCTGCCTTCCTTAAATGGGTTTAGGGCACCGAGTAGCTGAAGCAATTGCCTTGTGTTAGGCACGTTAACTGAGCCTTGGGTAGTATGTGAAGTGTATCCCTTTGGCAGGCAGAGCTGTGATCACCACACCACATTCAGTCCCAACTGTTGTTAGAGGATCACAGTCCAAGACTGGAACAGTTTTGTCAGCTAGCTGGACGTCTTGAGGGAATTCCCAAAGGATTACTTAGTTTGCTAATCTCTGCTCAAGGGATTCTGGTGGCTTCGTTGCTAACAAAGGCTTGACCTAGTAAGTTTTGCCCGCTTTTTTAGGGTTTTGGGTTTTGTTATTGTTTAATTTTTAAGAGAGGACTGCCTAATGAATGGCTAGCGAGCATAATGTTAAGAGCTTTTTTGTCTTCATTGTGGTATTATTGGCTTCAGTTAGATGTGAGAACTATATAGAAGAGCTTTA
This sequence comes from Microhierax caerulescens, assembly GCA_035590215.1. Taxonomy (NCBI): domain Eukaryota; kingdom Metazoa; phylum Chordata; class Aves; order Falconiformes; family Falconidae; genus Microhierax; species Microhierax caerulescens. Next base: position 52,157,799 of record JAVJGJ010000057.1, on the reverse strand, counting down.
CACAGCTGCTTGCTTTATTTGTCCTTAACCTGTTCCCAATCCCATCCTCACAGAACGTTTGGGACGTTTCTTTAGCAACATAATTAGAATACAGAGTGCTACTCCGTAGTCACATGCCTCTTATTTGGGGACGCACCACCTACCCCCCTCCAAAACAAAACAAAAAAAAAACCCTATGGTTGAGGGAGAGGGAAGGGTTTTTATATGATCTTCATAAGCACGGTTACTGTAGAATTGAGAGTTTTATGGCTTGAAGTCAATAATATTTTTTAATTTTTAAAAGTCTTCATTAAATACTCCACTAAGTATGTGGATGTTATACTGAGCATTTGTTATAATGAAGGGTCTACTTTTTGATGCTCTTCTAGTACCAGGGAAGGTGCAGAAAAGAGAAAACTTGGTTTTTGTCTATTCTTGCTGGTTTCAATGGCACGTTGCACTTCCTAGGTATAGAAGTCAGTGACCCTGACCCCTGTCTGCCTGCAAGTGATTCAGTGCCAGCTGGAGAGAAACAGGCATTTTTTGAACATATCATCGGAGCAGCTTCAGTATTCTTCAACATCTTTTTGTGGAAAGTGAGGGTTTTTTTTGATGGAAAAATTGGCAGGATTTTAGGTGGCCTTTTAGGTAGCCCAACAGAACTTCCCCTGCCTTGGTAGATGACAAAACTCTACCACAAAACATATGTTGTGCAGCCACTGGCTTTCTAAAAAGTTGTCAGGCACACTTCAACACCACAGCTCTCCAGGTGTCTTGAAAATGGGTTGTCCTGCCTGATAAAGGAGTTTCTCTTAAGCTTCCCCTTTGTCCAGTGCCACAGCAGAGTACTGCTCATTGGATGTTAGGCACAAATTCAAATATAAGCGAAAGCAAAGCCACCATATTTTGTGCCAAACTGATTTTGGGTTTATCTGTTATTGCCTTAGTAAAGCTTGCTGATCTTAAATAGGGAGTAGCAATAAATATTAAACCCCACAACTAGGGTTTAAGGCAAATGAAGTTATGGGAAATTTAACATTTGGAAAGAAAGCAATAAATAGGCAGGTGCGTGAGCCTGGGTGTGGCAGGAGGAAAGACCACTGCTGACCAGCTATCTGGAACGGCACATTTCGAGTGCAGCTATCAAATGCAGTACCGTACCAGCCTTGCCAAGCGCGCAGTTCTTTGAGCTGGTGCCCTCCATGTATCAGTAAAAAAACAGGAGCTCTTCAAGTCACAGTTCCTGTAGCTTCTTCCAGGACCTGAACTCAAGTATCTAGAAGGGGTTTGTGTCCATCTGTGTGTTGGAACTGGAGTCCAGGACTTGTGCGGTGTTTCCCAGAAGGTGTTGGTTCATCTCTAAAAACCAGAGTGTTAGTATTCTGTGTAATGTCTTATGGATAATGAAAGTAGTCAGGACTTAAGTACTGATAAATTTTTCTCTTTATCAGTCTTCACTCCTGTCAGAATTAATTGGACAAAGCTGCTGCCAATTCACTAGTCAAAGACAGTAAGTAAAAATACTTGCAAAGAAACTTACCAGTTGTGTTCATATTCTGCAGCAGTGTTGCCAATTAATTTTGGTAAGGGTTTGCTACTTTAAAATCTTGATATCTAAAAAATTACTTTTCAGCATTTTTGTAGAGGTGGAAGAAGTAGATTGCTAATATGAAAATACAATCTTTTGTCTGAATACAAGAAACAAGTTACAGTTCAGATGTAAATACATTTATAGTGTTTGATTCCAGAATTTAGCCATCCTAAGCATTCTTCCTCATATTCTGTGATGCACCACTTAGACAAGAAATAAGGGGGGTGTGGAGAGGAGATGGGAGAATTGCAAGCAGCTGATACTTGCGTTCTTCCTTTGTGCATCAGTCATTTCAAAGTACACTGCGATTTCTGTACAACTTAGCAGTGGTTTGCATGTTATATTGTTTTAAAAACATTTTATACTTTGCAGTGGTTATTTAACTTACAGACCTGAACAATAAAGTTTTGTTGTTTGAACTTTTGCCTGCCTAATTGTAATGAAAGGAGAAGTATGAGCTATGCAAACAGATTTTATTGAAGTATAAAACCAGAGCCAGCAATTTACACAATCTACAGAGATGACATGTCATTACCACAAAGTAGCTACTACAGGAAGTAGCTTTTGAATTGTGTGCCAGATTTTGTCTTAAGACTCTGCTTACCCCAATACATAAAATTATTTGGGGACAAAATATTTCTTGTGCTTTAAGAGCCCCTTAAATCATTGGAGAAGGAAGATCTAACAGACAACTCTTAGCTCTTTCATTGGACAAGTTTTGATGTAAAAGCTCAAATCTCCTTCAAAATACAGAATCTAATATAACTTAGGAGGCAGCTGTTTCAGGGGATCACCTCTGAGTCATGAGCATGCGTGTGCATAGTATCTGTATCTCCTCTTGGCCAGTGGGTCTCATGGTGCTGTTTCATTCTAGGAACAACTGAGATTTTGGGCAAATCCCTGGTGCTGAAAACCTGCAGGTAAATCATTTACATAATGATAGCTATATTTTACATATATATATATATATATATATAATGATTACTAACCTAATACAGTAGTTGATTTGCCAAGCTAGTAGCTTATGAACTGGTAGCAGTCTGACTAGCTAGTTTCTGAACAGCAGTAATAGCTTCATCCTGTAGCAGAGTGGCTTTTTACAGTTATGCACTAAATATTCAAACTGATGCCAAGTTCTGGAACCACTACTGCTAGTGGTTAAGTAACAGCAAGTTGTTCCACAATCAGTTAAATATAGCTTAAACTGGCTGCTTCCAAACAGAAGCAGCCATCTTCATCCTCTTCTTTCTTCCTCTGGGCATTAGCATTCACACAGCTGTACTGCAATCTACGTAAAGATTAATTCAGCTGAAAATTTACAGGACAAAAAAGTTACCTTTTAAAGGGACTTGTTACCTAAGAAGAATCGCTATGTTAAGGGCAGTGTCAGTTCAAGAGAAGGTAGAGGTAAGCATCAGGGAAAGGCAGGGCTCCCTCTTCCTTTATTCCACTTTCAAAGGCTCTGGCATCCACACCATTCAGATAGCAGCAGCGGGACAAAGCATCATCCCTCTTGTTCACAGTGATGAGAGAGTGCAAGAAACTGGAAGCCAAGGCAACTAGTGCTGCTACCAGGTCCATGTTGCTGTTTAAAAGGGTAATGAAGTGGTGGGTCTTCTGAAAAATATTTCCTCTAGTTTGCTTAGCCCAGTTGCCACAAGCATTTTGAAGGGGGTACACCTGGCTGCATAGTTAACTGTGCTCTTTATTTCTTTTTCAGGGCAGGTGGGGTACAACTGTCATCTTGTGGTATTTGCAAGAAAACAGGAATAGAAAACTTTCATTTTACCTGCAGCTTGTCCATGTGGGATAGACACAGGCAATATAGAAATTAGTTAGAAAAAGCAGTTTGGCTGATAACAACCCTGTTATGTATTCCTTCTGTTGCCTACTTTAAGCCTGTGTGCACCAAAATCTTGCACTGCATCCAAAGACATACGTTTGGAGTCTGCGGGCCTTGGGAATGGAAAGAAGCTCCATAAAGAGCCATGTTTGCTGGATATTTTCAAGACAGATTTGGAAACAATTTTATCTCCTTCAATCATGAAGAATCTAAGAAGGGAGCTTTGGGACCATGACACATCTATATTTAGATTTTCTATACCTATATACTTTTTCCCCCCTTTATTTTTCTGTAGACAAATTTTAAGGTAAATGCATATATGAAATAAATTCCACATCTAAAGTAGTGCAAATATGGGATATTGCTAGAATGACTATGCTTCCTACATGTCTTCGTGTAGATGGGAGAGGCAGAAGACATTTAGTACCACTGGCTTTATTTTGGTAAGGTTAATGTTTCCAGTCAACATTAAAACTGAATGCTGAAGTACTGCCTTGTCTGTCCTTGAATCTCCAAACTGCTGCCCCACCCCCCGGTAGACCCATTGGTTTTCATTTCTGGTAAATCTCATCCATTTTAGCTTTCTTTCCAGGTCCCACTTCCTCTGCCTCCTCTCTGCAACACTGGTGCTGGAGCTGCAGCACATCAATCTGGAGATTCATCCCCCCTTAAGTACAGAGGGAAGAATGAAATTGCAAATAATCCCAAATTATAATTTTATTTTATAAACAGCGAAGTTAAGTAACTGAAAAATAAGAACAGAAACAAAAAATAAGAACAAACAAAAAATAACAACTTTTAACTGTTGATTTTCAATTAGAAACCTCCCCTTTCCCATGTCAATCATATCGAACTGATGCTATGCTTTAGAAAAGCAAGGGGAGAGGTAGCTCTTCCGGCTCACCCTGGAAGTTTCCCCGTTCCAGTGATGGAAGGGGGTTGGGCTGGAGCCCAGAATAATGCAGCATCATTAGCCTCACCACCTCTTCTGTCTTGCTTCAACAATCAGGGGCTTCGCTTCTGTAGATTAACCCAATGTCTTATCATGTGTTACAGTCCCAGTACAGTTATGACCCTTGAATTGCTTGAAAGCCTTGGGATGCTCCAGAAGGACAAATCAAATGCCTCTACATATGAAGTAAGAAGAAATGTCATGCAGTTTAGACCTTGGGATAGACTCAGTTTAGTCAAAGTGAAATAAGTTCATGTTCCTCAAAAACCTTTTTTCTCACAATAAGACATAAAAAATAATCTAATTATATGAGCTAGAGCAGAGGATATAGAAAGTTGGGAATGAAAATGAAGAAATAAAATATTTTTCTTTCTTTTTAAAAATAAAAATTTCAGATTTTAACTACAAAGTCCATACTCTTCCAGCCCAGCTGTTGTACTTCTCACACAATTGAGAAACACTATATAAAGCACTTGGTGCTACAATAAAATTTCTCTTTCGTGTGACTGCAGTTTCCTTCTAAACCAGCTCCTGGTTCAGCATTTCATATAAAATCAAAGGATAATTGCCCTGGAACAGGAACTACAAAACTCAGGATTAAGTGGGACCACTCAGTCTAGTGAAAAATTTTGTGCAAAAGAGGGCCTAGGAGCTTTTTTAAGCAGAGGTTCTACTGTCTGCAGGTGCCTATTTTACTTAGGATTTATAGCCTACAATGCTATCCTGACTGGTGTTTATGTCTTTTCATTTAAAATATGATGAGGAATCCTCTTCAAGAGCAAGAGTTGTCATCCTGCTTCTTCAAATACATTAGCTGGGAAATTACAGTCTTCACTGAAGAAAAGCTAGGTTCTGTTTTAAGAGATAGCCCACATGTGTATTCACCTTGTAGGATGTATGCAGGTCCTATTACTCAAGGTCAGAGACTTTTTTCCCCTTTTGTGTATGATATGAAGCACGGAGCACCCCACACAAGTTTCTTTCAGGGACAGTGCTGAGGTGCAGTGGCCTGCTACAGTGAATTTCAGACAGGTAGTGAGTTGTTTTCTGTTTATCAGAAACTCGGGATGCGTATGTGCTTCTACAAGTCTTCTCCAAAGACTACTCAGCGTGACTTACAAAGGGTGGATCCTATCACCTGTGCAAACCGGGAGCCTCAACTGCCTTAAAAGGTGATGTATTTCTGATAAATGTTCAATCCGTCATTATTTTAGAACAAGAGGAGATAAGGAACTAGAACAGCAGAATTACGGATGTGGAAGGTGGTGGAGACAGTAAATTCAGAAGTCTATGGCCACATTAAATACTCAGGAGCTGTGAAATAGCAAAAACCTTCATTACTGAATCAATACGAGGCCATCCTCCTAACAAGCTAGGAAGTCCTCCCTCAAGGCAGCAGCTCTAACCCTTACTATATCAAGACTTCTTGGGCACGTGAGATTAGCAAGGAAGCTCACTGGCAAGTGAAATACAGTGACAGGGATCTCCAGCACTTTCACCTAGTAAAAGCCTACATAGAATCATAGAGTCGTGGAATCGTTTAGGTTGGAAAAGATCTTTAAGATGAAGTGACTGCAAGCATGCTACATTTCTCATCTTTGGCAATGATGAATCTTGGAGTACTATGTGTTTTTTGAACAGTAGTGAGTGGATAGGACTCAAGACGGATAGGACCGCTCTGCTTATCCCTGTAGCTAGCACCAAACACCCTGAGAATGTCCCCTTAGTTTCCTTGTCTACTCCTAGCCTTCTTAGAGGTGACAAAGGTAGCACCTGTCACAACAGACCTTGGCACTACAACGTTTCTAAACCCCTCACACTTACATCACATTTTTCCTCAGGATGTGTTACAAGCCCTTTGCATTAGGGCCACGGTATTCCTCAGCACTACAGCTATCTTAAAGGAGCCTTCTCCCTGAGATTCCTTGTGGCAGGTGATAAGGATATTCAGATCTTTAAGGCCAAGTGAGGTTTCTCCTGTCAAGGCAGTAAAAGTGCAACTCCTTATTCTAGGGAACACAAGGTTCTTGACTCATGTCAGCACTTGAAGCACAGATTAGGTGCAAAAAAAAAAAAATATCCAGTGCCAATTTCTTGGCACAGGTGATTGGTGAGTCCGCTAGGGGAGGTGCACTGCTGGACCTTTACTCATGAACAAACTGGCTGGGTGTGTGGAGATTGAGGACAGCTTTGGCTGCAACCCTGAGATTGTATAGTTTAAAATCCTGAGATAAATGAGCAAAACAAACAGTAAAATTGCCAGCCTTGACTTCTGGAGGGCAAAATTCAGGTTGTTCAGGGATCTGCTGGGTAGCATTACATGTGAGACAATTTGTTGCCCCTGGGATAGCTAGCTGACCTTCAAGAACAACCTCCTCAAAACACAGAATTGGTCCATTCCAAATCACAGAAAGATGAGCAGATGTGGTACAAGGCAAGTATGGATGAGCAGGACTCTCTTGACTGACCTCAAATACAAAATAGAAGTATGCAGTAGGTCCAGGACTACTGGATGGAATATAGAGACATTGCCCAAGTCTGCAGAGAGGGAATTAGGAAAGCCAAAGCTCAGTTGGTGTTGCAACTGCAAAGGATGTGAATGGCGACAAAAACGGCTTTAGTAAGGTTACTGGCAACAAAAAGGCAGCCTATGGAAAATGTGGGCCAAGTACTGTATGTGGCAGGGGGACCTACTGACAAAAGGTGAATGAAAAAAGGTGAAGCGTTCAGTGCCTATTCAGCTTCTAATTGTTTTTTTATTATTATTATTTTTTATTGGTAAGATTTACTCTCAGTCCTGAGGCTAATAGTAGAGTCTGAGGGTGTGAAGCAGTAGCCACAGTAGAGAAAGACTGAGTGCTTAAGCCAGTTGGGTGTACCAAAGTTCGTGGAAGCAGGGGAATGCATCCAAGGGTGCTGAGGAAGCGAACCCATGTCACTGTGAGTCTGCTGCCCATTGACTTTGACAGATTATGGTGACTGGGGAGGTCCCCGATGGACAGAAGAAAAAGGCAAATGTCATACTTGTCTTCAAGAAGGCTGGGGAAAAGGATCTAGGGAACTACAAGCTAAGCAGTCTGACAGCAGTCTCGTGGAAGATTTTTCCTCCTGGAAACTATTTCTGAGCTCAGGAAGTGTAAGAAGGTGGTTAGAAATAGCAGCATGAATTTACCGGGGTGAACTGATTGGTTGATCTTGGTAAGATGACTGGTTCTGTGGGCAAGGGAAGAGTAGTGAATATTGTTTAACTTGACTTTAGCAAAGCTTTTCCCAAGGTCTTTGATAGTATCCTACCAGACAAAATGGTGAGATGTGGACAGCATAAGCAGATGACAAGGTGGATGGAAAACTGGCTGAACTACCAGGCTAAACAGCTTGTGACTGGCAGTATAAAGTCCATCTGACAGCTGGTCGCTAGTGGCAGTCCCCCTCAGGGACGGGTTCTGGGGCCAGTGGGGTGTGATGTCTTCACTGTTAATGATCTGGACTATGGGAGAGAGTGCACTATCACCAAATTTATGGATGATACCAGCCTGCAGGGGAGCCAGTTGATACGCTGGAGGGCAGGGCTGTTATTCAGAGGGACCAGGACTGACTGGAGGAATGGGTTGCCAGGAGCCTCAGCAAGCCCAGCAAAGGTGAGAAGTCCTGTGTTGGGCATGGAATAACCCCCTGCACTTGCACATACTGAAGGTCAACTGACCAGACAGCAGCTTTGCAGAAAGGGACCTGGAGTCCGGGTAGACACTTTGAGTGTGAGTTGGCAGTTGGGGCAAACAAGGTCAACCTCATCCTGGTTTATATCAGCAAGATGTAATCAACATGTCCAGGGAATTAATTATTCCCCTCTATTTGGTACTTCTGAGACTGCTTCTGGAGTACTGGGTTTGGCTGCCCAGCACAAGACATTGACATACTGTTGTGAATGCAGCAGAGTGTCACTAAGGTCACACAGGCTGGAGGACAAGCATATGAGGAGAGTGTGGTGTGGTGAATATAGACAAGAGGTTCAGACTCTTCTTGGAGGTGTATGGTGGTAGGGGAACTGCTAATTGACACAAATTGCTAACAGGAGTTCTGCATGTAAGGAAAAAATACTTTCACTGTTAGGATCGTCAGATGGTGGAATGGGATTTCAATATATATTGTGGAATCTCTGTCAAAACCTGTCTGAGCAACATACTTTAGTTGGAGCTGCTTTGAATAAGAAGTTGAATTAGCTGACCTCCAGGGATCACTTCTAACCTGTCCATCGGAGGGGTGAGGCAGAGACCAGCAGATGACAACAGTTTTGCCACTGCAGATCTGCTAGAACCCCTGTTGCCCTCAGAGAGCTTGAATGTCAAAGGTGAGGCACCTACACATTTCAATACTGAAAGATAGCAGCTGAGTTAGGTTTTGAGGGCTGTAACTTTCAATATAGAACCCTAAAATCTGTCTGAATCTCTTCTGAATCTGTCTCTTAATACTGAACTTTGAAAAGCATGGAACTATTTTCAAAGAGCACATGCTTCTCTACTGAAGGCATGAAAGACTTAAGAGGATAATTAATCAGGATTGCTTTGAGGGACATTTTCCTTCCTATTGTCCTAAGATGAGATTGGAGACAGTAGAAAGTGGCAGATGTTTTGGAGTAGCTTTGTTTTTCTCAGGGCTCTAAATTGTTGTTTTCCCATGTGGGTTTCTTATCTGCTTAATAGATAATGCATACTTACTTGTCTGTAGATGTCTAGTGTACATGACTGCAATTGGCACCGTTTTGGAGTTAGATCGTAGTTGTCTTCTAACTGGTGTTAACTCCCATTTCCAAACACTCTGCTTAACTTCAGCATTAGCAAAACTATGAGAACGTGATGTTGTTGCGCTCACAGTGTTGTGCAGGGCTGTATATGGAACTATGTGTTACAAGAAAAATTGTATAAAATGAAAAGCTGACTTACATTAGTCTCTTTCTGTTAAAAAGTATGCACATTCTAAACAGTACTTGGAAAAAAATGTCATTTATCTCCTTATGACTGTGATCAAATTCTATACATTTTATAAGAAACAATATGAACCTACTTTATGTCTCACTAAAAATTTAATGTATGTGATACATATTTTAATGGAATATGTGCCTTTTCCTTCTTCTGGTGTAATCATTCACAGCTTTGCAAAATTGATTGGGATCTCTGATTTGGCAGCAGCTTCCACAGGTATAGGTAACAGGAAAAATACAAGGGAGTGAATAATGGTAACCCTTTTCTTAAAGAAAAACATCCAGCATGTTTTTAACCTTTGATAACTAGAAAGTATTGTATTTTGTCTTAAACCTAGCATTTCTTCATTAGTTGGATAATGCCTCTCTCTATGTGACAAAATAGTTAGAATATAAACCTTCCTGTCCTTTCCTCAGTAGTTAACAAATCCACACACTGGCTTATATTTTATTAGAAATACGGGGAAGGGGAATGGGGAATGGGGAAAGGAAAAAAAAAATCAGCTTTCAACACTTCAATTAGATTATATCATGCTTAGTAAGAAGAATTATGTGGCTGTTCAGTTTTGTTTTAGAAGAGGTTCTATGATCTAAACCCCATAACATATCCAGTGCATATATTAATAGCATCACTCACATGCTGGTCACAAGAATATGCTTCTACAAAAAAAGTTGTAACTAATGACTGTCTTTCCCCTTAGTTAAGAAAATAATTTCTATTTAAATAACTTCAAAATGTCAGTATCTGCATCTTTTTATAAGAAATAGTTTAAAGCCTATGATATAATCTGAAAACTATCAAACATACAATCTTCCTAACGTACCAGGACTTTGATTACATAAAAATACTTTGTTGGTTCATGGTGAATATTCATAAATGGTGTATCTATATCTGGTATGTATATGCACAGTATAAAACATCATTGTAAAAAAAATAGCTCTATACTTACAGAAGATTTAAAAACCCAAAAAATTCCTTTCTTCCTCTTCTTTTTTTATTTTTAATTAATGCCTGGTTTGAGCATATTATCTCAATATAATTTCTACTGTGGTGGTGTCTCTGTAGGATCATCAATAGTTCCTCTACAATGAGAACTGGAAGATAGTCTATATTAGCTACTAGTTTACTTGATCATGTCCTGGAATATCCCTAGCCTTCAGTCAAACTCATTGAATTTCTCTCCTGTTTTAGAGTGGGTAGAGGCTGCTGATAGGCCTGGAGTCATAGTCAATGGGGATTTAGTCAAAACAGTCAATATTGTCCAGAAAGTGAGTCATCTCATTTTAAAGCAGGGATCTACTTTTAGTCAGATGAATCACTCTCAAGACTCCATTGATGCAGATGTGCCAAACTGGATGAGATGGATCCCACCCTTACATTCCCTAGATGTTTCTGCTCACTTGAGAGTGAATTGAAGCACTTAAAAAAGACGTTTGTAGTGCAGTTTGCATTGCAGTTGCAGTTGTGACAACTGCTGTCTCAGCCTTGCTGAGTTAGCTGTAAGTCACCAGCTTGGCATTGCCAGCTGCGTGTGTGGACTCTGCTGTGCATGAACTCTTCGTGGTTCATGCGTGAGTCGCTGGTGCATTCAGCGTTCAAATGTGTTAAGTTCCTTTGGTGTTCTTACTAAAAACTGACCTTTACTAAAGCTTGCTTTTTATATAGCTCCAGAAGTTTTAAATTAAGATGTCTGACAGATTCTAAAAGCGTTCTTCTGAGTGTTGCAAGAACTGTACAAAATCCGTATCAGGTACAGGTTCTGACTGAACATCATGATATAATGCATGCCAAATTCCCTCTGTGAATTTGTTTACTGGCATGTGAACAGAGAAACAGCCTCATCTTCTTGTTCTGGACCTCCTACCACTATGCCCCTTCTCAGGAACAATGAGAAACATGGGAAGATTGTGTCAAAGCTGCAAGTATGCTTTAGATGAAGGAGAGAGAAGAAGGACAAGTCTGATGGATCCACGTATACAGCAAAGCAGGAAATGACCCTGAACTTCTAAGGCCTTCTGCTTATTCCATGTTGTTTTGTCCAAGCGCTGTGCCCTTTTTTATCCCTGTCCCCCATCTCAACTGGGTTGTCTTAATGCCCCATTCCCTGTCTTCCCTAGCAGGTTGCTGGCAGGTAGGGGAGAATGATGAAAGAGTGGATGGCCCAGAGCAGTGGGCAGCAGTTTGTAGGTCCTTATAGCAACCCCCAGTGCCATGTTTCATCGCAGCTGGGGTAGCCCTTAAAGGTTTTACCTTGCAGATTGGAAATGTGCCATGAGCACGCAGAGGCGGTATGAGCATATTTCCTTCACTGACTCTTGTTTGTTTTGCATGAATGAAGAACAGAGGAAGAAATTAGCAGAGGCATGAAATGTAAGGAATTGGTAGTCTCTATTTTTTTTGTTAATCATCTCTGTAGTAGCATGACATCTGGATGAGAACTACTTTTTCCTTCTGAGTTGTGTTGACAGGACATGATAGGGATGCTTCCACCCCCACTTACTCCAAGGCTGAAATCCTTGCATGGTTACTTGTCCCTCTGCTCTGCATCCCTCTATGTAGTTCTGGATGACTTTTGCCTGGAGGATGTCACAGCCCAGCTCAAGGTGTGGAGGCTTCCTTAGCAGTGTGGGAGGAGAAGTGGGAGTGGATTTTGCAGAAACCTCTGATCAGGAAGCTGCCTGAGCAAGCTGGTGGGGAATGGCTGCATTCCCGGGGAGTTTCCTAATTGCTGTACCCAGGGTCGTGCTGGAGAGCATATCGTGGCCAGTGCCAAACGCTTGCCTTCAGCTGCCTTTGCCCAAGCACTTGGCCATGGGGTCATGCTTGTTTGGCTTGCAGGTGAGGCAGGGAGGGATCCTCCTGTTATGGGAATCTCATTCAGGCTTAAGGGACAAAGCAGGTTTCAATCCCTGTCAAAACAGTAAGACTAGGATTCCTTGCATTATGGCAAAAGTTTAGCTTCATAGGGATGTAAGTATTCAGTACCAGCAGTTGCCTCACTGGAGAGGGTGAAGCTCTGCAGTGCCTTTGAACCTTCCAAGAACTGGTGCTAAATAACAAAATTATCAGGTATGTCTGCATTGTGCCTAAAATAACAGGCTAAAGCAGGTTTTACACTTGCAGGGATATTTTTTCACTATGTGAATTCAGTAATCTGGTTTTGCACCTGTAAGAAGCCGATGAGCTACTTGGCTTTTCCCTGGCCTTTAACTAATTGGGATTTGAAAAATGTTGTTGTACAATGTCTTTAACATGGGGTTTATAGTAAATAAACAGTACATCCTGTTTACATAGTGACATCCAATAAAACACAAATATTGATGATTTGTCTCACATCTTATTTAGTTGTATTATATGCACTCAATATATTCATTAAAACAATTTGTTACTGCAAAACCTCACAGGTTCTTTGTCCACAGTCTTGTCTACTTTAGGTATTTGTCCTGTTCCCAGAAATAGATTTGAAAGCTAGAAAAAATGGCAGGGAATGTGAGCTTGCATATTCTTTGCTGACTATATCTTTATGGAATTAATTTTATGAAGACAGCGGTTTGCTTACACCGAGTAAATAGTTTTATGGGTAGAACAGAACTGTTATATACATAGAAAAAAAGGCATGCAAAGTGCCAGTGTTTGAAAAGTAAAGCAAAATTCAAATAGGAGAGGTGTCATAAATTTTAAATAGTGTAACTGCCAATAGTATGTCCACCTTCAAATCAAGATGACAAAACACAGATTACGGCAGGTATTACTGCAAGAGGGTACTGTGGTGTTTGTTAGGCATGCGACCAGAGTAGATAACCTAGCAGTTTGCTCTACCTCTAGACACTTTGACTACCTGTCCAACCAAGATCTATAAAAAGAAGAAAATTCTCACAGCAAACAAGCTCTGCCTTACTGTGCTTTATGTGGAGAAACCACACTTATGCTAGCTGGACTTGACGGGACAGCTGATAACAGTAGAATGCTGTTCTCACATGGCCGGCTTCATTTTTGGTGAGACATGAAGTTTCTGACAATGAATAAATCTTGGAGCTCAGATGCTTTTTCTACCTTTTTCTACCAACTGTGTATTCATCTGCCCCAAACTTTCCAGCTTTTGTCAGTCTGCTCTAATACCTGTCCCTGTCCCTGTGTCTTGTTCCAATTCTCCTCAAATAGGCAACGCTAATTTAATTTCTCAGGTTGTTCATCTGGGCCTGAATCTCTTCCTTTAGTAACACCTTGTCCTAGGAGCTTAAGGTTCCAGTCTTCTTGCCAATCACTTCCAGTTCCTCTGGTAACATCCTAGTCCTTATTTCTGTTCTTACCTAGCCAAACCAAGCTGATTCTCTCTTTGCTCCCTATAGTATCTATCTCTTTCCACTTGCCCCATCCTCTAGCCTGTCTTAGCAGTCTCTCTGGTCTTGCCCCATCTTATTTGTCACTGCTTGATCTGTAGAAAATCTCTTCATTCATGAGATTTTATGCCTATCCTTTTTTGTCTCCTTTCCCCTACCCTTCACTGATCACATTTGGGACTGTACTTCAAGTGTCTAATTCTGCTAAAGAAAGAAAGGGAGGCCATGTTAATCACCTAATGTTGGATAGTTGTTGATGGTAGGAGTAGCCTCCAAAATTCCTCTATAATCACTAGGAAAAAAAAGTAGACTCCTTTGAAGAGGTGGTTCTTAATAACAAAGACAGCTCCTTGAAGTAGACAGTATAAATACCCCTCAGAATCAGATTTATCAGAGTAACTATAAGCAAATATGACACTTCTTCAGTAGACTGAGGCAGCTTCTTAATGCTGGTGTACTGCTGAAGTTTCATGGCATTTTTCCTGAAATCTCCAGTATTCAACTTAACCTGAAATACCAAACACATCTACAAATAGTGATTGTATAAAATGTTGTCTGCTAGAGAAGTTTTTCAAATTAATGTGAATACAAATATCTCTGCCCTCTTACTTATTTATGACCAAAATCCTAGAGTCACAATTGTAACTCCTTGCAGTGGAATTGGTATCATCATTAGTGACATAATTAGTAGTCCTCCAGGAATGAATAGATTGACCTTGTGTCTCACATACTGAATATCCTACGTAATCCTTGGGTGACTCCACCTAAATAAGATGGAATTTAGTTGTGGAATCACTGTGAAAATTAAATAAGTGACAGCAGGTTGAATTTCAGGATCCTGCTCTCAAAACCATGGATCTTTTTTCTCTTGGGAAAAGAGTGAAGCAGTTATATGAGGGAGGACAGAAAAGAAGAAAGAAAGGAAGTAGACGTGTTCTCACCTGCATGTCTCATTTAAAACTTTAATATGTTTTAATTAAGTAGGAGATCTAAAATCAATATAGAAAGAGAGTATGTAATAAGACATGGGTTATGTAGCTCACAACAGTAGTAGGGAAGCTATTTAGCCTGCTCTCTTAAAGCAGTAGGGCTTATGAAATCACGCTGTCTGTATCAGCCCAACCCCTGAAAATAGCATTTGGCCAGGTTCAACCATGCACCACAAGTAGAGGTCTTGCAGCCACTAAGTTTCTGAGGTTGTTTAGAATAGCTGGTGAGGTGGGCTTATGGTGGGGGCTGTTCTGTCAGAGTCAACAGAACTAGCTGTAAAATCACAGTCTAATTCTGAATCAGCTATTAAAAACTGCACCAGCTGTGCTTGGCCCTGCTGTGTCCTCCTGCTTCTTCTTACTCTTCTTACTCCGTCTGCTCCAGCTGTCATCCAGAGGCTTGTACCTGGGCATCTTCCCTGGTCTTGTTTTGATGAGTTTGGCAGATAAACACCACTGAGGGAAAGGCTTCATATGAGTTTCTCTCTTACTAGACAACAAAAAAATCATGGAAGTAGTAGGATGTAAGAAAACTTGAATCAGAGTTTCTGCCTTCCTAGGTGTTCAGGCTTAAGACACAAATCCAAAAGGAAAGCAAGTTTCCTTAGATTGTTTTTGGCGGAACTGTTTTAATTAATCTAACTTTCAACTTTGGTTTCTGTATTGGGTCTGGCTGAGCCCCAGAGTCCCCCCCCAGCGCTGTGCTTGCACTGGTAGCTGGAAGGAGTTGACAACACCCCAGTGCTTTGGCTGCTGCTGAGCAGCTCGCACAGCATCAGGGCTGTCTCTGCAACATCCCCCCTCACCAGCAGGCTGGGGGTGGGCAAGGTCTTGGGAGGGGACACGGCCAGGGCACCTGAGCCAAACTGGCCAAAGGGCTATTCCATACCATATGACGTCTGCTCAGCGATAAAAGCTAAGAGAGAGGAGGAGGAAGGGAGAGCATTTGTTATTTATGATATTTGTCTTCTGGAGCAACTTCTATGTGTACTGAAGTCCTGCTTCCTGGGAAGTGGCCGAACATTGACTGCTGATGGGAAGTAGAGAATAGCATCTTTTGTTTTCCTTTGCTTCTGCATGCCTGACTTTTGCTATTGCTTCATTTAACAGCCTTTATCTTGACCCACAAGGGGTTTTTTTTCATCTTATTTTCACTCCCCTTGTTCTGCTGAAGAGGAGAGTGATAGAACAGCTTGGTGGGCACCTGGTATCCAGCCAAGGTCAACTCACCAGAGTTCCCAGCAGAACAATTACTATGCATTAGAATGAAAATTTTGGTATCCTTCTTCTGGGAGATGATCAGCTTCATTATTTATATAATCAGATGAAATCTGGAACTATAAAATCTTAATTTCATACTGAATTAGAATACCATGTCCAGTTTTAGAGACCAGACTTGAAGAAAAAAGAGAGTCAGCTGGAGACAGTCCAGAGGAGAGTGACAAGAAAGATCAAACTGTAGAAATTATAACCTAAAAGAAAAGATTGAATAAATTATGTTAGTTTAGTCTGACACAGAAAAGATAGAGTGAAGACATTATAACACAAGAGGTTGCTCCAAAGAGGAGAACAATCTATTTCCCTTGCCTATGTTTGATATCACAAGAAGTAATAGGCTTAAATTACAGCAAGTAAGATTTATTTTAGAAATTACAGAAAACTTTAGTAGTGAGGATAGGGAACAGATTGCTTGGCAAGCTTGTGGAGTTTCCATCTCCATTGGAGATCTGTACAATCAGAGTACTTGAATAACTGCTTCCTGCAGGCAGGAAGATGGATTAGGTGTCTTCTGGAAGTTCCTTCTAGTTCTACTGTATATTTTACTCTAGTAGTAAAACTCTAGTTTAAAAGATGGGCTTCATGTATTCTTCTTATGTTACTTCATTCTTGTCTTCAAGCAGTGCTAAAATCCTTCTGTAGAAAAAAAGAGTAAACAATGCTATTACTCCAATGATCTTGTAATGAAAAATGGAAATACATCTTGGAATAAAGTACTTTTTGATATACCTTCATTTAGGTAATTGCGCAGAAGTACTTGGAAAGTTGGCTGTAATAGGGGAAAAACATATAATGTGATAAAATTCATTTGTTTAAAATTACTTTTTCGGCACCTGTTACTGTTGTACTGAATGATATCACTGTAGATCCCTCATATGGGAACTTCAGAAATCAATTGAATAAAATTGCCCTAATTGCATTCAGAATACTAAATACAGTTTTAGTTTTTTGTATTATCATTCCTTCTATTTCAAAGATTTCATTTAACTGGAAATATTAGAAGTAGCACTTTATTTCTCAAAAATTGTATGGATCATGTGAAATCCATTAAAAAACTAAAGGATTTCAGAGTTAACTTTAAAAGTCCCCATTACTTTCTTTGTGGTTGAATCCTCCAGAATAAAATGGTTGGGCTGAGGAGACTGACTGACAACTTGTAAATCAAGACTCTCAAACACGTGCTCCTGACACGGAGTTTTGAATCTATTTATTTGTTTAATTCTGGGCAGTCTTTAATGTTCACAGTTTATGTTATAAGTTGAATGCAGTTTGTTTGCATTGCCTGTAATATGACCGTGGCGTAGCACTTCTACTGCATTTTGTCACAGAAATTTGACTCAGCTGTTCCATTTCTTGAATATTTGATTTTTAAGTAGTTTAGTCTGTTCAGTTGTGGAAGGTCTTCTTTGGGCAAAACCAAGAGCAGAGAATTTGGTTTAAATTCAGGGCAGCAATGCCCAACTCAAGGCACCTTGCCAGCTACCTGGATCCTCTTTGCCCTTTAGCTGCTTTAGACCTGTCGATTTCAGTACAGGTTACTGTTATCTGAAGTTAACTTTGAATGAAATTGGTCAGCTATTCGAAGGAGTCTGGCCTCAGTAATATAGGCAGCTCTGTCCATAGAAGTTATTGGCAAGATGCTCTGCCTTCTCAAAACCATGTAGCTTCTACTGTTTGAAGATGATTGCTTAAAGCGAGCTCATAGAACCTTGCCACTAGTGGTTTTCAAAATGTGACCCACAGCAAATTCCTGGAATGTGTTAAAACACTGAACGTTAACAAGACAAAAGTTCACAGTTGTCCAAAAAAAGAGGAAAACCATCCCAGCCCACTGGGAGTCTCTGCAGCATTCAGCAGCTTGTTCATCTGGTTAAATTCCTCATGGCTCTAACTCTTAAAAACATGTGTTCACATGAAAACCACAAGTTTAAGAAACAGTCAAATTTTTAATTGAGAAGCTGAAAAAATAATTGCAAGAAGCAAGAATCTTCACAGACTTTTGTTATATAACCACTACCTCTATTCTGGGCATCATGTTCTCTAATGGAGATCAGGCACATGTTCAAAGTGGTTTTACAGGTACATTTCCTTACATTCAATAGACACAATGGATTTTGAACAGTTTCATAGCAACGGATGGTTCGTGATGGCCATTAACCCAGATAAGTGAGTATCAGTTTGGTGCATCCTTAATGGTCCATAATGGTCTGTGGATAAAAAATTCTTTCTCTTCACCTGTTCCTAAGAGGTATTGGTGGGTTGTTTTTTTTTTTTTTTGGGGGGGGGGAATTTGCGTTTTTTTTTCCTAGACTTAGTTTTACAAAGCAAGTTCATGTGAATTTTCACATTCAAGAAAAAAACCCATACCCAACAGCTTTATGGTAAGAGTGTTTACCACAAAAAAGATACAAGTTTCTCTGGAACATGGTAGCCATAGTATATCCTAGCAGGTAATCAAAACTTTTAAAAGTTAAATATATACCTTGACAGCAGCTCACCAGACATTCCTAAATAGTAGAGATTTTTAAATGAGTGTTGCTATACCTGCTAAAATTCAAGAAAGGCAGTTTTGCATTCTGTTTATAATATTAAATTCCTTATGAGGTTGGGACACGTCATGTCTCTTCTGCGAGACAAAATACTGCTAATGCCGTGGTAAAGGAGGAAATCACCTTGATATCTGATGGACGGAGGTGGCACAAAGCCCTGGGAAGAACAGAACCCAAGGACTCTGGGAAGCGCAGAGCGGGGATGTAAAGATTGATGCTGGGGTGCTGTGTCCTCCTGAGCTGTGGGTGTCGTGGCGCCAGAGCAGCTGCATCAGCCGAGAGTCCTGGTGGAGGCATGGTGCTTGCTGTGGGAGGAAGACAGTACATTTTGGAGGAGATTACACCACCTCTCAGAGTGCCATAAGTTTGGCATAAGTTACTCACTGCCCCCACTCACAAAGACCATTGTGTTAGTACAGTTTGTACTCCAGGGCTTGTGATTTACTTACCCCACACGTGTCTTCAGTGACGTAGCTATGTAGGAAGACTTTTGCAGCACGTGTGTGGGCTTAGTTCTGTCCCTGAGACTCTACTAGGGTTTACCATATAGTAACATAAAACTGTGTTTTAAAAATAATGCTTTAATAGACTGTGGTGTGCTACATGATATCTCAGACTGATTATATGTGATGCATATTTGCATGAACCTTAATGAGACTTACAAAAGTAAGAGGCAAATTTTAGAGAAAATTGAATTAAATGGCTTAATTGTCCATAGTTGAAGACTTTAAATTTTAATCAAGTCTTGAATCTGAGACTAATAACTCTTCTACTAGATGTTTAAAATGTCTAGATTTTAAACCCTAATATCTATAATCTAATGTGCATTATCACCAATGTATATTTGTATAGCAGTAATTCCTAGAAGTACGAACATTAAAATGACAAATTTCAAAAGCCAGCATTGACCTTTCCCGAACCTCTGGGTTGGGTTTTGTTGTGTGTTTTTGCCCAGCTGTACCCAAAGTGGTATCCTGCGCTGCTGCAAGCCCAGTCGCCCCTGTGCAGAAGTCTGTAAGACACCCGTGTTGAATTGCATTGGTGCAGTTCTTGTTCCCAATGATGGGACAGTGCAGCACCAATCCTCCTCTTGCTTAATGTGCGGGACGGGCAGAACCATGTTTGGTTCTTTGCTATCTGCCTGCTATGCAATCTTTACATAAAAAGAAAAACAAACAAACAAACCATGGAAGAGGTGGCTTTGGATTCCAGTCTGTTATTCCCCATGCCCATGGTCACAATGCCTTCTCACCTCAGTGATATTCAGGACTTCATAAATATCATACATTTGTGGATTTCATCCTTTCCTTCAGTTTGGGGTTTCTTTTCCACCTGGCTCACACAGTTCTGGGGGACTTTGCATTAGACTGAGCAGACCATTTATGGGCAGTGAAACTGGTAAGTCCCAGATCCTTTCAGGTAGTTCCCACCACACTTCTAAGCTCTTTCTCACACGGGGTTCATCTCACAGATATTCCACACCAGGTATCTTCTAACACATAGGTTTATCTAGTTGTTTAAGAATGCATGTGTCGGTGTGTGGCCATGTGTGGCTGGGGTTAATTAATTTTTTTTCTCTTCTCCTTACTGGTAACCATCCATATCTGTTCATGGCACACAGCAGGTTTTGATAATGGCCATCATGTATGTGAAAATGAGCTGGGCTTTTAAGAAGCCTGCCTATACTAGACATTTTGTTGGTTGTCATGAGGTGATGAGGGATTGTCTTGGCCTAGCAACAGGTATTTGTATTTGTTAATTGGTAAGAAGACAATAAAACCTTCTAAAAGTTAGTTTGTTGGGTTTATATATCTATAGAGTATCATGAGAATGCTTCAGTGATAAGCAGTAATAAAGTTTTAATAAGACATTTTGATTAGGCAGTTTTGACTACAGTTTTAATAACTTTAGTGAAGTCATCATAATTCTAAAATAATTTAATGAGTTTGTTGTGACCTTAAGACATTACTGATATAGAATTATGTGAAAATAAATGAAATTATGTTTGACTAGTGAAATAAGATATTCTGGAAGTGCTATAAGCTAAACAGTATGCTTAAGAGACAATTCTTCAGACCTTTTCCCAGGATGACACCTTTACTTTCTGTGGATCAACTTCTCCTGTCAGGGTAAAGATGCTGTGTGTATAGTGGGGATAAGAAACCTCTAGCAGTGCTTTGATTTCAGTCTACTTTTGGAGTTATTTTTAGTATGTCTAGTCACCTGTGAGACTAGCAAAGGTAGTAAGTGTCCATTAAACTTCATCCAATCTCAGCTGAATCTGGTGGTCAAAAGTCTTCAATATCTCTGAGACTTCCACTTTTCTGTTAGATTTGGTTGAAATTGTCCAAGAGGTTGAAAAACTACCAGGGAAAGTGGGGTATTAGTTGAGTGCATGGATAATGAGCCTGCCTAAACCTCATTTCCTTAGGATATCTTACAACGAAGTGAACAATCTGCTCAATGGGGGCATCTTCAATATTTAGCAGCATAGATGTTTGGTTTCAGTTGTTAATCTTACTGCCAGTTTATGGAGTAAAAAAAAAATCAGTTTCCTTAACAAAAAATACTAATCAGTTTCTATCACGCTTTGCTTTTCCTTTGGAAAACATGTAAGAGTTAAACTGAATATATTCTACCTCGAGTTAGCTGTAGTTAGCATTTCTGATCAGAACATCCAGTTCTTTCTTCTCTCTTTCCTTTTAAAATTATGTTTTTATTTCAACCACTTTCTACCAGCAGGCAAAGCTGCTGTTACACTCTACCCAGCTGTGAAATCAATATGATTTTCATTACAAAGATAACAGAAACTCTCTTAGAAAGACTATGAATTGCCAAAGGTCAAATAACAGTCAGTGGCAGAACTTAGAATTTAGATATACTAATTAAAAAACCTCGTGGTATAAATATATTAATGAAATGCACCCTGAGAAATGTTTGCATTTAAGATGGCAACAATCTTAAACTATTACATTGTTTCTTTAATTACTGTAGTTCATGTAAGTCACATCAAAATGTGATGCGTTCTTTCATTTATGATTGTTTCTTATAAAATAGGTATTAGCTTTTGTTTCTGTTTTCAAATCACAATTATTTGAGCTTGATTAGATTAGAAAGTGTAGCAGTCACAGAAGAGAGAACATATCTAGTAAGATTTCTGTCATATTGGACTCTAAAAATTACACATAAACGGAATGAATGGGTGCATCGGTTATTTCTGTGATGTATGACTTCATTAACAACAAGAGGAAGTGCAGAGTCAAACTGAAAGCAGCACTTGAGTCTTTCAGCCAGAGCAGCCAGTTCTATTTAAATTAAAATCAGCATTTTAAAATAAATGTTATTACTCTTCCTAAGATCATCTTTGATCTCTTCTTATTAAACCTTAATTTTCCCAGCAGTTAAGTTACATCTGCCTTATTATGGATGAAAATAACAGGAAATCAATTATTTTGTTACTTGTATTTGGTTGACATTCCTCTTTCCCATCTCTTATTTTTATTTAAATTCTGTCTTTTCCACCCCGTATGCTAAAACAGTAAACTCAGATTGCCAAATATTGTGGATTTTAATAGAAAAAGTTCTTCACCTTACAGCTGAAGGGTTTTTACGTTATTGTGCTCCCTCTGCTGGATAGTGCCTATTAATTTTTTATTCCCCGAGCTGTTCTGCTATCCGTGTTCCATAAACAAGCAATCACCCTGCCTTAATGAAAAGAGGTATAAAAAGTGGGAATGCTTCATTTTGGTCTCAGATGACATGGAAGGTGACAGTTGTAGGCTAGGAAAAATCCTGTCGTCTGGCAGCTCAGAGCAGTTGAAAGCCTTTAGTGGAATTTGAGGAACAATTATTTGCTCTCTCTTGGACTAAACCAGATGGACACTAAATAACCTTCTTTCATTTGTATAGCTCAGAGAGAATGATGTTGATTCTTATACTGTGCTAAGTACGACAGTATCCTCAGATGTCCCAGTAAAGTTATTAGTTTCAGTCTTAGTGGTGTGACTCTCATAACATTTCATCTTTTGTCCGCTCCTACAGAGTTGCTGCTGGGTCAGCGTTTGCTCAGCGGAGAAAGCAAATGTGCTCTCGTGCTTGCCCCACAGCAAGGTGGTGATGGCTCAGTCCTTTCCCATCTCCACTGCAGCGAGTCAAAAAGGAGGAAGAGCAATACTCCAGTTTTGTTTCTGGAAGTTATTTTGGTCTTCATGGCCTTTGGCTTCACGGGGTGTTTTGTTTGGGCTTGCACTCCTGCTCACCTCTCCCACTGCTGTCACATGGCGAGCCTGGCTTTGTCCTGCTTTCCTCCCTTCTCTTCCTCCCTCCCTCCCTCCCAGCATAGTTGATCCTATCCCACAGCTCTCTCTCAGGTGGCCCTGGGGCCTTCAGCGCAGGGGGCCACCCAGGCCCCTCCATGGGGCACTGCCTGGACCAGGCAGCCCCTGGGTTCCACAACCTCCCAGCTGTTCTCTCTGTGCTGGTTGACCTAATCGGCCCTGTGCGAAGGGGATGGAAGTTCAACATCCACTTCAGGTGCAGGTGGTTTGCCCATCTGAGCTGCTTCTTCCTTGATTTTATGCCGTGGTTTTGCCAGGGAAGTTGGATACCTTTGCAATTTCCTTCAAATTTAATGTGACATTATAAATGCTGCTGCATATTAGTAACGTTGAACTGGTAGTTACCGTTCAACTTGGCTAGGTTGCACTTAGAGATTAGCTCTCCCATATTTCTATATAGATCAGACTGGTAGCATATTCCTGGAAAGAAATAAAAAATTACCAGTTGTTGGGGGACAGTAACTTATTTTATAGAAATGGTAACTATTGACTCCTGGTTTAACTAGGAGACTCATTTTGGAAGAGGCATTACGGACAAATTCCGGTTAAGAATTTTTTTCTGAGGTCAGTTTTAAATTTCAGTTTCTGGATATATAAAATAATACTAAAAGTCTTTGATTTTCCCAGACAGTCCTACAGTGAAATAATCAGTATAATTACCTTCTTTGTGACCCTCTCTAATACGCAAAAACTACTTCCATGTGCGTGCACACTTCTTTTAGAAAGAAGTTGCTTTTAAAACCATTGCTGATAGAACAACTGGTTAAAAGAATAAAGTTCCAGATCCTGTAACCTTCAGTTCCTCCTGTTCAGAAGAAAAGACATGTTTAATACATTTTGCTTTTGCTAAAATAATAAAAGCTTGTGTTGTTGAACCAATATCACTCCTTAATTTATTGAGGCCTAAACAAAATCAGCATCGCTGTTAGCGGGACAGTTTGTCCTAGGGTGAATCCCCTCCATCGAACCACGCTGGGCTGATGACGGTTCTGCTGATGGTGGGGCTGGGCTGGGGCTGCAGCAGGGACTCTCCGTGGAGGTGTTTCCAGGATCAGGCTGAAAATCATTTGCCTCAGATGCCTATTGAGTTATAGCAACTGAAACACTTGACAGTGCTTGTCTCAGCAAGAGCACACACCATATGCTTTGGGAGCATTCCCAAGCAGAATATTATTCTCCTAGCACCCTGGCAAGCTCATTAATACTCCCATTATCACGTTCAGTGGGACTAATCCAGCAGCCCCTGAAGTTGGTGAGGAGATTCGAGTTGTCTTTAGGATGCTTTCAATAAAACCTGAGATGAAGTTTGCATAATTTAAGTCACACCGGTGGAATTATTTTCTAAAGTTATTAATGTTAGCTTATTTGTTTCTTTATTCCAAGCTACCTGTTTTCCTCCATCTTATGAAGAGCAGGGACGTGAAATGGAAAAAGGAATATGGTTTTATAGTAGGATTTGTGTTTGTGGACATTACTGCTATTTTCCTAAGTTTTTCCAAAGAAGGACTGGAACAAGCTTGCATCGGCACTCCATATAGTACTAATACAAATGCAACTTTGTATGTTGATCAGGTCTTTTCTCCAAACACGTGATCAGTTCATGGAAAGAACTGTGGAAATGTTATAGTTTATGTGGATAAAGAAGTACCAGTTTAAACTTCTCAGTCAATTCTGATTATTGCTTTCTGGTCACACAACAAATTTAATAGAAGAATAATCTTTCACAAAATAACTTACTATATGTAAGAAAAGAAGAATTGGGCTTTGCAAAAAAGAAATCCCCCCTCAGATCCTGGTGTTTTTCCAGACTGTATTTCTTTATATGTTGAAAAATTTTCTTTTCATTCCCATTCATTTTAACAGAAGATTTTAATTTTTCTTTTGGGAAAAAGAAGAAAAAGAATACGGTATGTGGGAGTGAGGAAGAACGAAGCTACAAACTAAACAGACAAAAGATACTATTTCAAATAAGTATATTTATGGTAGTAGGAGGAAAACCTTGATCAAACAAAAAGAAAAGACTGGAGAGGACCTACTCTGGATTCCACTGATGTGGTAACAGCTGTTACTATAGTACCCGGCTTTTTAAATTAAATATTAATATAAATAAATAAATAAAAGACTGAGTAAAGTGAAATGTGTGTTCTGTCTTCCTAAAGCTTTTTTTCTTTTTTTTTTTTTTTTTCCCCAGCATCTGGAGTAGCAGAATCAACACCCTTTTATTCAATTAGTAGTATTAAATAACAACATCAGCTGACGGGAAATAAGAAAGTTCCTATGGCAACTAAAAATAAGCACAGGAGGAAAAACGCATCAAATGCTGTCAGCAGACAGCATAAAAGGCAGCTGTATGGAGATAATAGAACAAGAACATACACAGAAATCCTACTGGTAAACATAACGCATTTCATAGCTTTTACCGGTAGTTTTTTTGTTTTGTTGGTTTTTTTCCCACAAATGGGACCATGACACCCTGGTTACAGTATCTACTTATCAATATCTCAAATTGTTTTGCTGAGATAGGCTTCTGATTTACAGCCTGTGAAACACAGGGACAGAGCCCTGCATCTTCAGGAGAGCAGCTGTGTCCCCTCAGATTTGTACGCTGTTTGAAAAGCCTTTGGGTGCTTCAAATCTTGTGCACGGCTGCCACTTTCTCTCAAGGTTACTCTTTGGTCCTTGCACACAGAATGTTTGATAAAAGTTTTTGATAGAAGCAGAAGTGCAAAATGTCTAGTAGAAATGTGCCTTGTAGAAGAAATAGGGCAGTACACATCATGCAGACACTACTTAAATGCGCAGCTGTGTTCATATAAAGTTATACTGAGCTTGAGAAGGTGTAGATGATAAAATCCCTGGTGGAGGGGAAACCTGAGTGTGCAGCTGCAGTGCTGAGGCTACAGCTGGGCCACTTGTGAGCTGCTCCTTTCATCTCTGTGGGAGAACTCGTTTTGAAGACAATTTAACTCTTGAAATCCCTGGTTTATCTGCTTTTCCTACCTATCTGATCTTCCCAGCTTCACCTGTCTCATAAAAAGCAAACCCACCACCCCCTCCTTCCCCCACCAGACCTGTGCAGGGCAGAGAGAGCTGGGCCGTTTCCCCTCTGCTCTCTGTGCTCCAAAGTTGTTGACACTGCAGACCCATCTAGGCTCCCGCATCCTGAGATGCTGCTGTTCTCGCAGTAAAACTTCTGAGCAGTGCTGCCTCTCCACCCAGGACCCTGCTGGAGAGGCTGTGCTCACCAGGGCTTGCTGGGGAGACAAACCCACTGTCAGTGTCTTGGCCAGCTCAGGAAGCTTGGTTTCTGAGTGGGAGAACATTCAGCCCTGCAGATAACAATGAGATTTTATTTCTGCCTGGTTAATTCCATCCTGTTAAGTGATAAAAGTGAGTTTATTAATGTCAACTCTGACATTATGAGGCAGTGTGGCAGCATGCCAAAGCAGGACCAAAAGCAGTTGCTGGGAGAAATGTGGTCGGACTGCCCTGATACCAGTAGGGGCTTTTATCTTTGCTTAGGACTTTTGTAATTTCTGATTTTTTACGTGTCTGTGCTGATTGTTGACCCAAATTTTGAATTCACCACTCCAATTGTAAAAGGCAACTCCCTTGTTCCAAGGACAACTTCATTTTCAGTCCAAATATTACACAACTGAGAGGACCACCTGGGGCAAGAAGCCCACTCCTCAGCTATGGTGGGCAACTATAACATGTAGTTGCTTCCCAAAGATTAATTTGGTGTGTTCCTGTATGTATTGATTTATATATCCTTCCCACTCCTGTTGTGCCATGCTTACATGATAGTGTATCACAGATGTAACTCGTCATTAAGTGACTCAGGCTGCAAGTCGACACATGTAACCACAGGCATGTGGCGTATGAATAGATACCAGCTGCTGATACTGTTAGAGCTTACTCTGCAGTTCGGGTATGTACAGGCTGGTGTGAACAATATCCTGCCCCTGTGTGGACTATACTTGCACTGCCTGCAAGTCACCACACGCACAGCTCCAGAGAAAATTTAGGAACCGATCGTTGGGTAGTCCACAGCAAAGCATCAGAAACTAGGTGATAGAGTCACTCAAAGGGAACCACTTTCTCAAACTGGCTGACAAGAGCAAGCGTAAACATGTTGTGTTTTGCTCTGACTTAATTAGCACAGCAAAGAAATTAGCTGTCTTCTGATTGAGTAAAGGTGTATACTACACAGAAGTACTCCAGCAAACAAAATGCTTCTGAAATTATCTGAACCAGGATACCACTGTAAAGGGAAATTGCACATTATATTGTAACAGAAATTCAGGGGATGGCAGCTGAGTGTTGGCAATTACCTCCGGATCCATAACAAACTCATTCTCATTCGTGTCTCGGCTACTGGTGCAGAGCAGCCTGCATCCGTGGGAGCTGCAGGTCTTGCGTTAGGGAACATTTGGTCTCAGAGCTGTGAGTTCCCGGTAGTGGTGTTTGGGCAGGTACAGCCCAGAGCATGAGGCAAGCACAACTCGTTCTGTCCTTCCCTCCTGTCCATGAGTACCCTGCGCTCTTCAACAGCTAGAGGAATTTATTGACCGCTTCCCTGGTGCTGCTACAGAGCTGGGTAATTACAGTGATTACAATGATTAGATTACAATGCAGTTTTTCCTACTGTGCTTGTGAAATGCTGCAGCTCATCCCACCTTTTATTCATGGCAGATGGTAGATTTGCAGTGTATGAATGGGTACTGCAAGAGTAACACACACACCACCCCAGCTAGGATATATTCTTCACCTTGTGTGAACTAGCAGGGCAGTAAAATAGACAGCACGTCTACTTTGTGTGAGTCAGACTTGTCATTTAATTTACCTTTTCATATTCAGGAACTCTGATAACCGAGTTGAAAATAACAACAACATATGACAAGCAAACAGAGCATCAGTGACCTCACAATTTTTGTTCCTCGGTTGAACAGATATTCTTGATTTGCTAAAGAACCTTAAGATAAATATTAAGAAAGAAATAGAAGGAACTAAATCTATAGTTTGAATGTTTGTACCAAACAAGGTCTAAAGAAAATACTGGGATTAAATTTTTTAAGGTGGGTTTTGTTTTGTGTAGGAAATGTCAATGTAGCTCTTAAAAAATTAGTGTAGTTGTAACACAGAATGAACTAAGGCATTGTACCTAACACCTCTAAGACCGATACTAAAGCCTGCTTTTAGTGGCTGGGAACATGACTACTGAAATGCTGGCTGCTCAAAATGCCAAAATCTATGGAGGTTTAGATTTTAAACATATCTGCAAAGAAAAAAAAACCCAACAAAACCAAACTAACCTAACAGGTTTTGTTTGAAAAATGTGCTTCAAACAATGAAAATGCTCAAAGAATTTCAGAACTCTTGTTTGTGGAAGGGATAAA
This sequence comes from Microhierax caerulescens, assembly GCA_035590215.1. Taxonomy (NCBI): domain Eukaryota; kingdom Metazoa; phylum Chordata; class Aves; order Falconiformes; family Falconidae; genus Microhierax; species Microhierax caerulescens. The sequence continues at coordinate 52,129,563 of JAVJGJ010000057.1, read as the reverse complement.
TGAAAGGTCATTCTTCTCTCCTGTGACATTTGTCATCTTTTGCTCTAATGAAGTCCAGCTCCATTGAACCTGGTGAACTTTTGACAAAAGTATTTGGCTTACAGTGATGCAAAAATTTCTCCTCCTCCTCTAGCAACAGCAACTTTTTCAGCAAGTGCAACTCACTCAGATTAGTTGATCCAACACTGACTGCCAGGTAGACCCAGAAGGTGACAGGGAGCTTGCGTTGATCACCACTATTTCAGCAGTCAGTTGAGTCAGTTGTTGAAACTATGTCTGGAGGAGGCAGAGGCACTCACGCAGGGACTGAAGCTCAGGTAGCTCCTGCTGATCAAGTATGTGAACAAACTCCTAAAAGAGAAACACTTTTCAGCTGGAGCGAAGAAGCGAAAATGGAAAAAAGAAGGAGAAAATGGGAGTGCCTTTGCAATATTCATGTGCAGTGTAACGGACTTTTCCTTTATAGAGTGTCCAGTATTCTGCTAAGAACTTTATGATAACAGATCTCTCGTTTAGTGGATCACTTGCAGATTATGATCAACAATTCCCTTTGCTTCACTGATTTCACATTTCAATGGATGTGTATGTATACAGGTTGCATTGGTTGGTTGTGGATAATATATACAACACTTTATGGGACTTTGTAAGCACTCAGAACAAAAACTTCAGAAACAAAATAAAACTGGCCAGCGTACGTACAAGAACTTAGTCTAACTCTGTATGGGAGAACTCTAAGAAACGGAAAGAAATTCTGAAATCAGTGGGTCAAATGTTCTGTTGGTATAGCTGTCTTATTCTGTTGGAAAGAACTTTTCTCATTGAAAACAAATGTAAAATTTAAAATGAAGCTGTTTCTCAGCTAATGTTGAGTAGGCTCTTTCATGTGCTTATTCCTCAGGGATGCAAAACATTCTTGGCTACTATTGAAATGAAAGACAAAATTGTTTAGTACCTTGCAAGACTGAGCCACCAGTAATCAAAGCTGATTGCATATTCTTGGGACCTCGGGCAATGTGGTATTGCTGTCTCCTGAGTGACCTGCTATATTTAATAAATATAGTCATCTCACTGGAAACTCATTGCACATGTTCAACCTGAAAATAATTAGAAATATTTTGTTTTATTAATAAACTAAAAATATTAAATCATTGCACCTTCAAAATTGAGAGTATATTTCTTTTCACTTTGAATACCTAGCTTTTTCCTTGTTTAGTATGTTTCTGTTTCTTCAGCAAGTGTAATTTTGAAGAGGAAGATAAATATATGACCAATGCATTAAAATCAATCATGATAGCAAATTTAATATCCAAAAGTTCTTCAGATATTCTGGGAAAAAATCTGATGACAAAATGCAGTGCAATGGTTAGCACTCATTTGCTGTACTGAAGTCAGAAATATGCTGTAGCTTAATTTTCCTCATGATTATAAATGGCTCTTGACTGTACCGGCAAGTCCAAACTATACCTCAGCTTTTGAGATAACCGGGTTATCTTGCACATGCAGCTTAAAACGTATGTGGCAGAAGGGTATATGACATGCATAAGTCACTGTCCAGAGCCCGGTGCAGTGCATAAATATCATTTGCATAGCACAGAACATATTTATAATTTCATGCTAATGTATGATAAGGACATTTTTCAAAAAGGCTAGCAGAAGTGTTTCAAATCTTCTTATTGTAAGTTACAGGATTAATTTAATAAATGTGGGCTCCAAATCCCTGCTCCAAGTTCAGGCCCTTCAAGACTAGGCACGCAGGGCTTCCTAGAGCCCGGGAATCTCCTGATGACAAAGGACACGTGACAGAGGGGAAGCTGCCAGAAGCCTCCTTTTTATTGAAGGCTGTGGTCGTAGGAAAGATGAAAACCTTCAGAGCTTGCATCCATCATCAGTTGCTGATGTTTTGAGCTGAGGAATGAGGACTCCAAGGGTGCCAGCTTGCCTAGCGAGAGGCGTGAACTGGAGGAGAGGAGCTAGGAAGCTCTCAGCAGAGCAGTGCAGTCCCTCAGATGGGACAGGTCCCTTGGGCTACCCCTCCACTGCTAAATGGAGTGCGACCAGAGAGGCTCCTCGGCCCTTTGGCCACCAGGCACAGGCTGCCGATGTGTGCCCTACACAGCCCTTGGTCTGCGTCTCTTCCAGATGCCCCGTGACCCTAGCTCAGAGCTGGGTTGCATTTGCTTTTTGTGGTGTGGAAGTGTCTGATGCTGTTGCAGTGGCGTGAAGCTGAAGGTACACCCCAGGTTCCCCGGGCCATGGTGCAGGGCAGGTGGGATGCTCGTGGGTGCGGAGTCTGCTGCGACAGCGATGGGGGCCATGTCAGCTGGAGGCAGGGCTGGGGGGCACTGGAAAAATTAAATAGTGTGGAAGATCTCCAGCCTGGTACCTTGGCCCTCTTACTTACCAGGCAGGAGACTCTAAACCAAAGTGACTGCCTCAAGTAAAGGTTTAGCCTGATATTTTTTTCAGCTGTTACCCTGTGTTCATGGAAAACCGGCTGTTAAAGAGGACTGCTTTGTGAAATGGCATCAAAGAAGGATTTGTACTGTTTGTCATTGGGTTGTATTTCAGTGCTAAATCACATCAACCCTAGAAAGATGTCAGGAAAAAATGGAAAACATGTCACTGCTGTCATCCCAAGTTTTGTTTACATTTCTTTACATTAAAGCTCTGATTTCTGTAGGAGTTTTGAGGTTGAGCTTGTTCTTGTCTCTTCTAGGTTTCTGCAATGTATTGTTAGGCACTAAGTGAGATCTCGGTGTTACTTGTAGTATGTTTACATGTTGTAAAATCATATGGTCTAAATGATGCTCCTAGGAAAGCGTATCAGCACTTAAATCCATAAGATTATAGTTTTCAGTTTAGCTATCCTGCATTTTGTTATTATTCGCATGTGTTAACATTATGCATTAAAAAAAGAATGTTAAAAGGACACAAAGCTTTTAAAGTCAAGCAGTAAAACATAATACCATTTATTTCTGGCTTTAATCTTTGCAATTTTAACTAGCTTCCTTTGGGTTTGTGCATTGTGATCAGTCTTTAATTAAGAGAACACATACTATTTTTTTGTCCTTGCTGATGGCCCTCTTCTGCTGAAACTTTAAAGTCAGACACCTGGCATGGAAACATGCTTCATATAGATGGCTCGTTAATGAACTCAGTATTTGATTTTATCCTTGTGTTCGCCAAGCATCCAATGCCTTATTCGTTTCACATTGTGCAAACCTGCTGTAATGCAGAATTATTTGTTTCCTTACGACCATTTCTTTCCTGTCCATCATTAGCATAACCCAGCTGTTTCACAAGCAGTAATGAACTTATTGCCATACTCCTGTGCTGCAGCAAAGAGTATTATTAGTCCAATTTTTCAGATAATAAGCTGAAGCGGAGAAGCATGAATAATAACTTTAAATACAAATTTTGGACACCGAGTAAGAAAACAATGGACAACTATTCCTCAGACTTTATTAGTTCACAGTACAGCCCCCCCGCCCCCCGGCCCCAATGTCAGGTGTGGGTGTGAGAGCCCCGTGCTCCTGCATGACGAATGCAGCCCCCTGCTGCAGCGGGGCGCGCAGCTAAGGGGCTGCCAGTGGCCACGGAAGGGTAATGTTGCGGGGAATGGCTTTGCGAGGTTAGCTAGGTAAAACAGCTTGAAAGGGGACTGATGCCTTTCCGTTTCCAACTGCAGGGAGAAGTTCAATTGGCACAGCCACCTTGTGTAACCTCTACCTTGGTTTTGTGTCTGGCTCCTGGGCTGGTGCATCTGGGAAGAGCTACTGCAGGGAAAGTCTTGTCTTTGCCTCCTTTATCCTAGGATCAGAAAGAAAATAGGCTTAGCATGTACAGAATCCTTGGAAACGCTATTTATCAACTGCTACTGAGTGTATGCAATCAGATATTCTCTCAATTATTTATAGCTTGGCTATGTTTGGGCATTATACCCCTCCACACACGTAGATGCACAACAAAAGGCTTATCCATCACACAAAGACTATTCAATGCCAAATTTCACTTCCTTGCTTCAAGTCATCATACTGCCAGAAATTATTGACAAAACTGTTGTAGTAATCACTGGTAAATAGTATGATTGGCAAATAATACATTATGTGCTGACTTTATTATTGGAAACAACTGGACAATTTATGCTGACACTCTTTTGGAAAACAGACATGGAAAATTTCAGCCCCAACAGTTAAATTCTGGAAGAGTTTTGAACGACGGAAATGAACGGTTTCTAATGGGAAGGGTTTGGCAGCATTAGCTACAAAGAGCCTTAGCCATTCAATCTGCGATTGCTTTTCTGGAATTTTGAACTGCAAATCACCTCTACTCCTAATTCTCCCCAGAGTCACAGTCCCTGGTAAGACAGCCTGTTTTTTTACATGGGACACGGGAGTGGAGAGCTTGAGAAGGTCTAGTCTGTAGTATTTATACGAAGACTGCACTGCTAGAAGCATATATGGAAGTGTATGAGGATAAAATAAAAAGTAGAAATGAGCTTTATGTACAATGTACACAATGCATGTAATGAAATGTTTCAGTTTATTCATCTCTCTGGAATGAGTAGGAATAGTATTATCTCTTATTTGCATAGCTGATAACTTCCAGTTGCAGAATCAATGTAAGGTGTTTACAGTAGCAGTTTTGTTTTGGTTTAGTTTTAGTTATGTGAATTTGATGTGAGAAAGATGCAGACTGTAGTACCATATTAACATGAGTCTTGTCCACAAATGAAACAATCAGTATGTAACTGTTAGGGCAAATAAGTTAGAGAGAGAGTACAGGGGGAGTATTGTGTGATTATGTTACAAATGCTGTTTCTTTGACCCTGCTTAAAGAAATCCCAAGTGCAACAATGCCATAACTTATTTTATAAACTTATAATTCTGGTAGCATATACTTAGAAAAAAAAGCCAAAGGACCTAATCTTTGAAGATTCTTCAGCTTCAGGTAAAGACAATTCTTTGCAGGATCCATGTGGAACTCCTTTAACAGCATGGTGTTAAAATGTGCTCATTTTTACATCTTTGGGAATTGTCAGTCATTTTGTACTTGTTTATTTCACAGTCAGATTCCAACTGCAACCTGCTGCTAGGAAACCTGGTCATAAAAGTTGGAAAATACAGCATGGAAGATATTATTATATACTGAGGCATCATCAGAATAGTTGGTGTGTGTATTTGGGAGGAGGTGAGGGAGAGCAGCAGCAAGGAGGTCTTTTTTATTTCACTTGCTAGGCATGACCCAGCAAACTTCTTGTGACTGGGAAGATTATGCCAGCACGTTGCAGAAAACAAGTTTTCACTATAGCACATTAATTCCCTGACTGCATATGTCGGGGGGGACAAAAAAGCTGGATTGTTATGATTGTTAATACAGAATTGATTGGACATGACAGAACTATAAGAGTCAACACCCAGAGGCATGTTTTACCAATGTGGTGGTAAAGTTATTCATATTTAAGACGTGAGGGTTCTGGCTAAGAAGTTTATCCTAACTAAAAGAACAGTCCTTTTGACTAGGAGCTAGCAGTCTGGGTTTTTTTCCCCCTTCCCACCACTGATGGACGGCGATGCGGGGTGTGCCTCAAAATACAGGCTCCACCAACGGCCACCCCTCCACATTCTCACCTTATTTACTGCGTGAGTCCTTAGAGCTGCGGCAGCTAGCAAGCTACTGAAGGAGTCCATCCCTGCTGGAGATGGATACCTGACTTCGTTAACATTAGAATTACTGGGTTTCCTCACCTCTCTCTTTTTTTTTTTCTTTCTATTATTTTTTTCCCCCCTGACACAGTCTACAGGCTGGGTCTCTGCAATCACTTGGCAGAATGCGGAGGAGCAGAGGGGGTGATGCTGTCCAAATGTTTTCTCCCTGTAATCATGGTTATTAAAGCTCCTGCCTGACCTGTCCTAAATTGTACCTGTGTTACTACGCACTTGGATTCCCCAGCTCTCTGACACCAACCTGCGACCCCAAAATTAGATGATAACAAGGTTCTTAGGATAATGAGGAAGTCACTTGCATATTAAAAAAAAATCTCATTTCCCCCCCATCTTCTCTTCAGTTCTAAGCCTTTTAGAGGTCTTTGCACTGTATTTCAGTAATTTTTAAGAATTCAAGCAGCTTTTTTAACCCAAAGGAGCGACTTTTTAAGATACCTATTTTTCTTAGCAAGACCACATTAACTCTGAAGAAAATGTATTGCCTGGAATTTATAATGTAATATTATTTCTCTGAGTCATCATCATGAGTCCACATTAGTTTATTATCACTTACGTTCAGCCCCAACACATTATCTGAATGATGTTGGGTAGCCTCTATATCTGAACATTGAAGTCTTACAAATGGTAGCTGGTACTCTGATTTAGAACTTGAACGGGCAAAATGGTCTTTATAATGAGTATTTTTTTATTAAAAGTGATAAAATCTTAGGCAAGGCATTAAAGCAAGATTGGGACAATAGAAGCACAAACTGAAAGACTGTGAGAAACAAATGTATTTCACTTTGTCTTGGAACACCCATAACTGTACTGGATGACATCTGCCTGGATGTGAGTTTCTTTGCTAACACCATGTCCGCACCAGCAGAATGAACCAAAGGGCCTGAAGATCTGCCCCAGCTTTTGCAGGGCCATGAGGTGCCCATCTATTCTTCTTGTCCTGCTGCCTTCACAAAAACCAAGGGCCTGGAGGAGAGCCAGCTCCACCACTTGCAGTTTCTACCTGAGGTGCCAGCAAGTCACTGGCTGGCTATAGCTTTTGTTGGGCTGAGCTCAACAGGAGATGCGTGTTCCCTCAGAATCACTCATTTTAGCCACTGAGTGGTTGTTTCCTTTTCATAGTTGTCTACCCCACTGCTTCTGTCATCGTGTCCTATGTTGCTTAAGGCACTGCTGCTGCTGCTGGACTAGTGCTGTTGTGTGGTTACATGTACCACTAACTACATAACATCATCTACTCAGACAACGTGGAAATGGGTGTATTTCAGATTTGCAGATATTATCACATATGATTAAAAGATTTTTAAACTCAAGGTACAACCCATAAACAACAGTTTATGTTCATACTTACCAACATAAAAAAGCCATCCTTTTTTTCTATAAACTTGAGGTCTCAATTTAAAATGAACACACTTGTCTTTAAAAATGCTGTTTACGTTCATGGCAATGACAGCCTGTTCTAAGGCCTAAATTTACTCTGATTATTCTCAGATGTTAATGAGCTCAAAAGCACTTTTTTCCAATGGGAAAATTATTTTCTGTATCACTGTGGCCAACCGGAGTTAAATAATTTTGTCCAATATTATGTATCACTTTGTATAAGTCTCCAGAATTGTTCAAAAGAGGTTTACTAATTTTTTTTTTTTTAATTTTTTTTTTTTTTTTTTTTAACTTTGGAGCTTTTTCAGTTTCTGCTTTATGGAGGAAGCTCCAGTGGAATTTTTAGTTGTGAGATGCAAACATGATTTCTTCATCATCTAAAGCTGAGAGACTGAGTTAAAAAAGCAGGGAAAAGTTTCTGTCTTCCAGTTTACAAACAAATCCCCAAACAGGCAAGAAAAACATCAGCTGAATCTAAAAGTTAAAGACTATCTGGACACATTTACAAAGATATTCTTGCATGTATAGCTGCTTTCCAGAACTGCCTCGGCATCTTACTGGCACTGATTTTGACAGAGACGAAGCAGCTGGCCTACTGCAGTGATTCTGAAATCCCAGAAGGTAATGAACTTCTTTATTAGGCACCATATACCTTTGGAAATCAGGCCCATGGTGACTAGAAGCAATCTGTCAGTTCACTATCTATAATTAATATTTCTTTTGTATAATAAACTGGTTTTAAATACAAAGCATAGCTTAAAAGCTTAATTTTTTTCCCCCCTGTGTAAACAATAGATAAAAGGTCATTTATTTTACATGCAGAAACAATTTTAACAAGCTCTTTTTGTGCATTCTTAGAATTTTAGCTCTAACTTCCATCTGAATACTGCTCCTGAAAAATTCAGGACAAAAACTATCACCAGAAAATGCACCCATCACTACTATCCGACATAAATATATATGTACAACTTACCAGCTGAATAAGGGTGTGTATGTAGGACAGAAGAAAAAGATGCGAAGAGGTATTGTAAAAAATACCAAGTTTAGCATAACTATTGCAAAAGTTGCAAATGATCATGCCAATTCAATTTTACTCAGGGAACAGCTAAGTGGTCTGCTATGCCCGTGCCCCTCCAAGAGCCGGCGGGGCAATGCAGAGTGCAGCCCCAGCAGCGTCTGAGCCCAGCTGTGCACCCAGCAAACTGGGGCGCCACCAGTTGCACCCCCCTTGGCACGGGGAACACAGGCTGCCATGGGGAAGGGTCTGGGTGGTTTGTTCTCTGCCTGTCCAGTGACACACGCCTCTTCTCAACTGCCTGATTAACACAAAGGTGACTGGTAGAATGCCACGCTTTGTGAAATGGGTGAAATGAGGCTTGAAATAAGTCAGGCGAATGGCTTGACTCAGTGAAGTGCAGACCTCCACCTGTCACATAGCACCTAGGTTCATCTTAGGGACGTTAGGGAAGGGTAGAGCTGGGATCTGCTTGTAATGGAAATACCATTAAAGTCCTGCTGGTCATGTGCAGTGATGCTGGGTGCTTATCTGACTTGCAGAAAGCATGACAGATGGTCCCCTCACCTAGAGAGGGGTGGCAGCTCTTCAGGGAACAGCACAGCATGTGGCACATGCACCCAGGGCATGATCTTTGATGCGGGAGCAATGCCAACTGTGTCTCATCAGGATGAAGGTGGGGCCTGAGAGGGTTAATTAAACAACATGGGTCACTGTGGTGCGGTAGGACCGACCATGATCGCCTCAAAATGCCCGGTCTGTAGCTGTGCTGGTGGCTGAGGACCCAGTTCCAGCCCCGTGTGACTGCTATGTATCACTGTCACAGGGAAACCTTCCTCTGAGTGAGAGACATGAACGCTTGCTGGGGTGCAAAGGTGGTTAGTGCAGCGCCGTCTCCCACCAAATCCCTGTCTCTTGTCACCTCCTCCCTCCTGCCAGCATCCTGGTGCTGCTTCCAACACATTCCTGGAGCCTCCTCCAAGTCCTTGCCTGGTGCTTGCTGAAACCACTGGAATTATTCCTGCTGACTTCAAGAGTCTTTTTCTTCTCCAAGTGTGTATCCAAGGCTGTAGCCTCTGAATCTGATTCCATCTACTACGCTGCATCTTTTTTTTTTAAAGGGATGGGGTGGAAAAGACCCTATATCCTGCATGAAAACCCAAAGGGCTGTAAAGAATTATTCTCTTTGCCAGGTCATGCCCTGATTTCACTCAGTCTTAAAATCAGCCTTTCTCACACTTCTCCTCTATCAGCTCTGCTACGTTTTGGAAAAAGAGATTACTGGCTTCCCCGATGTAGCAGAGGCTGTTTATACCAAATATGTTTAACACAAAAATGTTTCCATGCATGTGACACAATTTGTACACGCACAGGCTGTAGTACACATGGGTGTGTTGAATATTTGGCCAGTTTTCACTTTTTAGCTTCAAAAGGAACTTCCTTGTCAGTAAATCACATGGGACTTTTTCAGTACTTTATTCTTAGTGACATCTTTTTGGGGGGCACAGAAAGGTAAAAATCAGGAGACATTTACTATTTATACAAATATTCCATGCTTATTGCTCATAAGGAGCCATTTAAAATGACAAATCACTATTCTATAAATCAGATATAGACAGATAACTTGCTGGATTCCTTCCAAGATACACTGAGACATGCACCAAAATATCAGAGTGTAATTACTTTCATTATGTATTCCAATTAATCTGAAAACAACTGAGACTGTAAGGATGGCATCCTGCTAATTTTTACTGACATAAACCCCAATATTATTTATAGAATTGGTTGTCCTCTGTTTACTTGATTAAAATATGGAGTAATCAGGCATTGCTTTTCTAGAAATAGTTCTTGAGTATGGTAATTTGCCATCTTCTAAAATTTTCTTTATTTAGCCAAAACCCAAGTGCATGTTTTAATTGTGACAATATTTTAATTTTATATCTGTTTTAGAACCAATGATTTAACTAAAAAGGTTCCTAAACTAAAAGACCATTTTTAACGTCTATCTGGAAATCTCTTGTATGAACCCATATTCTACTTTTGATATTCCCAAGGTGTTCTGTTGTTTGACCACAGCCCTTTTCCAATAAGCATAAGCAATTATTTTAAGTTGAAAATTATTTTGATAATGAATTCATCTTCACCTTTGACATTGCTTCAGTGTGGGGAAAGGTTATACAGCCGTTGTGGGCATATAACTGTTTCTGACTATTGATATAGTGAAAAACCCTAAAACTCTGCTGCAGACAGAAACTGCATAGATAACAGAAACATTAACACCCGAGAAAGAGGGAAGGGCAGGAGCTGCTTCCAGAAGGGGCAGTTAGTCCCGGTGTAGATGAGCTCAGGGATCGTGCTGGTATAGATTAAAACCAGCCCAGTGGGCACGTATTGGCTTGGCGTGTTTAGAGTGGACAATAAGGAAGGGACTAATGGTTGCTAGCAGATGTTTTAGGATAACAGAAACTGTATAACAGAGACTGCTAATGTATGCAAGAACTTCAGGTAACTGCCCAAGAAGGTGAAAAATACATCTTGAAGAGGTGTCAGAGGGAGGAGATTCTGAATGGTCAGAAACCTTACGTATATGCATGACCTTGTATAATAAATATCGGGCTGCTGGTTGAAACGGTGTGCAAGTTAGGAGGAGCGATCCCCCTTGCACCCAGTACCACAATAAACATACCTGCTTTATAACTCTCCTCGAGTTGTAGAGTTTGATTCTGCACGTCACTATCTTGTCAGTAATTTAAACATTTTTCTTTGTCTTTCAAAAACAATGATTTATCTGCCTTCATTATTTGTTTCAAAACATCTTTCCTTTTCCTTTAAAATAGAGATTCGTTTTTGCCTATCGGGAGTTCTCCATAAAGGGAAAAGAAAAAAAAAAAAGAATTTAAAATGTTGTAAGACATTAAAAACACTAGCTAGTTAAATACTATTATATAGCATATTTTAATAAAAATCCTTTAGCACTCATAAAGGATTGGGAAGTTAAAGGAAAAAAAAAGCTAGATAACAGCCTGGAAAGGCAGTTTGGGTTGTGGGTGAATGGAGGAGAAATTATTGCAAAACCTCAGCCCTGGGGTTTGAAGCACCCTGAGTGTCTTGCTGGCTATCAGTGTCACCTGCCCAGCCTCAGGAGAACCTGGGGGCAGGAGGTGGCCTTTTGTTATTTCCCTTTTTTCTGGCCTTAGGCAACAAGATATATTTGTAGATTAATTAGAGAGAGAGCAAGTTGCCCATGCAATGGATGAGCGTACCATGAGTGCACAGTCCAGGGCTTTCTCCCAACTCCTGCTGCTATACTGGTCTGAAAGTTCCCCATCCCATGCTGTGAGGGTGCCCTAGCTTCGCCCCCCGGGTTCTGTCCCTGGTGGCTGGGCCAGCCAGTGCACCCCCTCCTTTTCTCAAAGAGCTCTTCTGGCAGGCCAGCATCCCAGCCTCTCCCACTGTTACTGTAGGCACACCATTCTGCGTGTACCAGCCAAAGTTTCAAAACAGCTCCAGTATCAGTTTCCTGTACATCTCCGTTTTATAGATCAGTGAACTTGAATTACATTTTCCATATGGTGATGGTTCAGATGTTGGGGTTTTTTTTGTGCTAATAATCATGGTGGAGGCAGCAAGTTAAAGAGTGAGGCATCCCTGCTCTGATGCCTTGTGGTGTAAACAAGATGCCGATGTTCAGATCTGACCAAGAACTCTTCTCCACCCTTGGGGCAGGTCAGCAGGTGCAGACTTGCATGGTCGTTGAACACAGCGTATGGGCTCGTGATGGCCCTGCTTTGGCGGGCTGGTTCTTCCTGGACAAGTACTGCCTGCACAGAGAAGACCACTGAAGACAAGGATGTGTTGCCTTGGTAAGCAACAGCAGGCCCCCGAGCTCTGTACGAAGATAGGGAGAATATTGCTTTTGCCCACTCCTAATCCCACAGCTTCCCAAATGCTGAATTAATTATGTTTGTAAGCCTGTCTTCCTCATTCAGTTAAAGTCTTCTCTTCTGACCTTGTTTCTCTCTCTTGGCCCCTTCTTCATTGGCACCATGCTCCATTCAGGGCTTAATTACTCCACCATATTTTGTGTTCTCTAGTTTGAAGCCACTACTTTTTGTTTTGTCATATTCTGGTAATGCGAATAATCCCCTTCCTTTGAAGGTATTTATATTCTATGATCTTGTCTCCTCTGAGCCTTCCCTTTGGCAGACTGTAGTAACCAAATTTCTTCTGCCTAACCTAACTCATTAAATATGTTTTAATGTTATTTTCTCTGTGTGTGTTTTCTGTAGTTTCATGGCATTTCCAAGCTGTGACCCAAAAGGAGGTCCCAGTGCGCTAACCCAAATAAAACACTCTGTAGCCCACATTACTTTTACAAAATAACAGCGTACAATCACTCATCCCTCCGGAACTTCTTCTCAACTCTTAACATGAAGGAAAGTATCAAGGAAAAGGGATATCCATTGACTGAGCAAAAATCTGTGGGTTTAAAATCTTTGGCCATTCTAAAGCCTCTAAGGCTATGATTCACCGTGAAGGCAGTACTGAGACTGGGTTACAGTTAAGAGTCCTTTTGGCTGAGCCTGATCTAAACTGCAGTAGCTGAATGCATTGATTCTAGTGACGTTTTTCATGGCTTACACAGACTAATTTAAAGCCTTCATCTTTCATACGTAAATCTATTTTTCCAGATGTAAGGTAGATGGGAAGTCTTGTGATTAGCTTTGGTGAGGCTACATTAGAGAAGATAACAACCAGAATTGCTGAGGCTCCCTCATGTCCTGGATCCTACTCAGCAAGGGACTGTGTAATAATTTACAAAATGACTTAATTGAAGAAGTTATGGAAGTACAATGATCAGAAAATTTACAGTGGTTTCTCATGTACAAAGTTAAGTCAGCAAGCACTCATGCCTCAGCTGGTTTTCCTCCATCATCTGGTCTGTGCTATTTATTTTTAGACCCTGATGGTTTAATCAGCGCCATGCGGACTGGAGGCTCCACATACCTGGAGCTTATGGAGGGCTACAACTGCAAGTTGCAAGAGCCTCGTGGCAACAACTGCCATTCAGCCCTGTGCAATCTGGTTATTCATTAAAGGCAGATATTTCTAATCACCCAACATTTTAAATCCCTCTTGGTCTGAGAGATCTCACATCCACTGATCATGCCTCCAAAAATAAAAGAATAAAACCTGTGCAGAAAAATACCTCACATGTTTAGTGAGTATCTCTGGAAAAATAAACATAAACTTAAAATTATGATTTTTTCTAGAATCTTTGTTTATCTCAGGACATTTTCAGTACAACACCTCCTTCTTTCGTTTTAATGTAGTAAGTGATAATTGCACCCCTTGGGTACATCTCAGCTGATGCTTAAACCACATCTAGAGCTGTTTTCATATTACAAGGAAAAACTGTTTGAAATGAGAGGCTACAAGTGCTTTAATACCAGGACCACAAAATGAGCTATCAATAAAACTCCTTTATCATTTAAGAAAGTTAAGTGGTATGGAGATTTATTAAGTACCAGATATAATTTCAATGGTGCACAAAATACCACAGCCCCATTCTGTTACATTAAAAACAAAGGAGAAAATATTAAAATAATGAATTTTATGCATTCAGAATCTATAAATCCCAGATAATAGCTCTGGTCTTGACATGGCAGTGCACAAAAGATCTACTTTGCGCCACAGAATTTCCCCAAAACTCACCGGTACTAATAATGCTTAATGACTTCAGCGGAACTAGATTTTCTCCCTAAGAAAGCTGCTTTCTCCTGCTGTCATTGCAAAGGAAGTCCAAACCAAACAACATAATTAAAATGATGTTATGCTTTCTAGCACAGATGATGCTCTATTTTGTAGTCTTGTCCATAGCAGGTAAGCAGTGTGGATCTTGCCTAGTACTTGCAGTAGAGACCATCTGGGAGTCCCAAAAGGTGCGGAAGGCATAGTACAAGAAGTCACGGCTAACCATCTGACAAGCAGGAAGCCACAGTAGACAAACTGAAAAAAAAACCATTTGGCTGTAACACAGGACCTCAGGGGACAAGTGAGGAAAAGATGAAGGGAACACAGCACGCCATGTTTGCAAAATGATCCTCTTCCAACCTGGCTCTCCTGTCATAAAGCAATCCAGGCTGTCCACAAGTGCCCCATAGGCTTTGTGCAGGCTTGTGCACAAGGATGTGTTCAGTGTGAAGAAGGTACTCTAAAATATAGATACCAATAATCATTCTCAGTCTCTATGTTCTAAAATTACAGGCATTTCTAACTGAGCAGAGTTGAAATATTCTTTACATACTAGTCTAAATAAATTCAGATTTACTATGGAAAAATGTACAGTAGCTTTTCCTTATGTACAAGACCCCCATGGATTCCAAGACAATGGGATCAAATTCCACAGCAGTGATGTTCTAATTTCAAGACAACTTTAATTTGTGAGAACATCTTGCAATAATCTTCCTTCCCATCCTCCTTCTGGCCCAAGAAGAATCCTGTGCAACCAAAGTCTGCAGTTAAATGTATTTGTTGACATAACATTCGTTAATGCTTTTTCCACCATCCTTCAGTTTGAAGACAGTTTATTCTTAAGACTTCTGTGCTGCCTGGCTTCAATTCCCAATCCTGCACAAAAGACATACTGCACAAAAGCAGGTATTTATTTCTGTCAAACACTACGTGGCACAGTAGAGAAGGGAAAACTGTGGAGTTGTAGGTCTGCGAGGTTGAGGAGCACAGAGTTGCAGCTCTGCAGACCACATGTCCAAGATGTCCTGAGTCAAAATGCATCTTTGTGCTGTGGATGAAAGAGTGAGACAGCCATCCTTGAGCTTGCCAAGACGAGAGGTCAGTGCAGAAGGTGGCTGAGCAGAGTTGCTGTCTGGAATCTGGAAGCTGTAGGCTGCATTTCCCCATGGTGCTAACCTGGGGCTCACACACTAGCAGGCAGCTGGGCACTGCCTGGCACCACCCTGCAGTCCCAGCTCGGGTTGTCCCCAGGGAGGAAACATCTCAGCTTTTTACAGCTAGTTTGTGCTTCTGAGGTTTTCTGTTTTGCTAGGGGGTCCCCAACCATTATATTAAAGAATAAAAAACCCCACCCTAAACCACAATTAAGATTATATATATAATTTCACAGCAAACATTAGGCTTTGGTACGCTGAATTACCAGGAGATTTGTGGATTCTTGCAACTCATTTCTTATGCAAGAAGGTGGAAACCTGCATGTATCTGATGTCAGCCTGTTGCTTGGTGCAACAGGAAAACAATTGAAAGTGTTCCTGGTCACAAATCTCAAGAACACAAAGAACAATGCCAACAATCTGCATCTGTGATGCAACAGCCCATTATCATCTGCTTGCTAAATAATTATATGTTTTAGAAACTGATCCCATGCATACAGTTCTAGGAGTATGAAAGGAAGGAAACAAAACAGGTATGGTATGAAATGTGTGCTGTGCAGCCTTCTGAGAAGTGATGAAAATGTAAAAAACAAATACATTTTTTTATCCCGTGAATTCCAATTCTTAAAAGCTGTCTGAGAAAAATATCTACTGTTAGCTGCCCTATAAAGAAAAATGGGAAAGGGGCAGCTGAAATATATGAAAGGAACAATAGCCTATAAACTAATTGCTCTTATTTCCATATAATTCAAAAAGATAAAATTGCCTGAGCAATATAGCAGGAGTAATTTACTGTG
Source organism: Microhierax caerulescens (assembly GCA_035590215.1). Classification (NCBI taxonomy): domain Eukaryota; kingdom Metazoa; phylum Chordata; class Aves; order Falconiformes; family Falconidae; genus Microhierax; species Microhierax caerulescens. The sequence continues at coordinate 52,113,740 of JAVJGJ010000057.1, read as the reverse complement.
AATAACCCAAGTCTTACATGTTTCCCTATTCAAGAAAAACTTGTGCAGGACACTTGAAACGGTAAGCTCATGTGTGCATTCCTTGCCAGGCTGAGCTTTGCCATTTAGAGATGGTATGTAGCTCTCAAGCCTGCGCAGGGGCAGTTCTCATCCACAGAAGCGCCCTTCCCCTGCACAGGGCTCAGGTCCCTCACACACGCTCTTTTTGTACTATCAAGAACTCCTGCTGTCTGCAGAAGCCTCCTGGAGAGGGTCTTTGTGGTTCATAGTGTCTGACTGTATGTTGTAACTGTCTCCCCACAGGCGGGGTGCATGGGGTGGCTGAGAAGCCAAAGGTTCACGGTGCCAGAGCTGCACTCAGTACCGGCCCATCAACCTGAATCGCTGGATCTCTGCCTTGTCTTACAAAAGCAGAGGACAGCATCTCCTGCCTTAGCAGGAGACTCCAATAACAGGGAACACTGCTGTAACTGGAAGTAGCAATTAAACTCAATACTGGCAGTGCTACATAGCAGGATTTCAAGTTTAATAGCTCAAAAGCTAGGAGAGTAAAAGTAATCATCATTCACACAAAAGCAGACTTCAAAATGTATTTCTTTGAAAAACTAAAGCAATTAATCTAAAATCACCAGGATAGAAAAAATAATTAAATCTATAGCACTGAGTGAAGTGATGTATTGTCACTACTATCATAGTATGATAGGCTCATAGGATAATTCAGGCTGAAGAGGACCTCAGGAGGTCACTTGTCCAACCTCCTGCTCGAAGCGGGGTCACCTCTGAGCCCAGACCAGGCTGCTCAGGGATTTATCCAATTGGGTCCTGAAACCTTCCAGGAATTAAGACTTCACAGCCTCTCTGGGCAGCCTCTTCCACTGCCTGATGGGGAAAAAGTATTTCCCTTCAGCTGATCTGAATGCCTCTTTCAGTTTGTGTCTGTTGTCTCTTGTTCTCCTGCCACGTACCACTGTGAAGAACCCAAGTCCATCTTCTTGATGACTTCCCCACAGGTACTGGGGGCCTGCTGTTGGGTCCCCCATAAAGCTTCCTCTCTTCCAGGCTGACTAAGCTGGTTCCCTCAACCTCTCCTCACAGGGCAGGTGCTCCAGCCCCCACTCAGCCTGGGGGCCTTTGCTGAACTCACTTCAGTTTGTCCATGTTGTTCTTGACTCAGTATCTAGATGTGGTCTAACATGTGCTGAGAAATGGGTGATAATCCCTTCCCGCAATCTACTGGCTAATGCAGCCCACGAGTGTTCCCAGTCACCCTCTTCTCCTTCATGTACCCAGAAGTGTACTCCGTGAGGACTCGTTGAGTGGTTTTCTGAGGGAACAAAGTGAGGCTGACCAGCTTGCAGTTCTCTGAGTTGACCTTTGTGCCTTTTTGATGATGAATGAAACACTTGCCTTTTTACAGTTGTTGAGGACCCCACAGTCATCTCCATGACCTTCCAAAGATAATAGAAAGCAGCCTCGCAAGGGCATCATCAGCCCATTCTCCCAGTAACCATGGTTGTAACCCATCTGGTCCTGTGGACTTGTATGGTGATCTCATAAGTAATCCCTGACTTGACTCTCAGCTACTGCTGGCAGTTCTTCCCTTTGAACCCTAAGAGACCTTGTAACTAAGGACTACAGCAAAGAAGACACTGAGAACCTCACCCTTACTTGTGTTTGCTGTCACAATTCACTAACCCAGGCAACAATGAGCCCTCATTTTCCTTGTTCAGCCTTTTATCATTGATGTAGTGTCTGAAGCTCTTCTTGTTGCCCTTGACATCCATTGCAAGTCTCCATTTGAGCTGAGCTTTGGGTTTCTGGGTATCACCGCCTGGGCAATATTTCTAAACTACTCCTTTGTAGTCTGTCCTTCTTCCACCTCCTATAGGCTGCTTTTCTGCATTAGAGCTCTGCCATGAGCCAAACCAGCCCCTGTTGCACACACCTGTCTTCCTGAATATCAAGATTGGCCTGGCCTGTGCCTGAAGGGTGCTTAAAAGCTTGCCAGCTCTTCTCAGCATCTTTCAGAGCTGCCTCATGGGATCTCATCTACCAATTCCCTGAAAAAGCAGCAGTCTGCTTGCCTGGAGTCCAGGGCCTGTGCTACACTCCTTCCTCTTTCTCCACAGGATCTTGGACCCCACTATTGAGTGGTTACTACAACCATGGATACTACCAGCTATCCTGTCCCCAACCAGCTCGTCCTTGTCAGTGAGCAGCAGATGCTGGGGGTCGTTACCCTCCTTGGTCCACACAGTACATCTATCAAGAAGTTCTCCTTTGTTCCAAAGTGACGCATTAGAAATAGGAGTTAAAATGATAAAAATATGAGCAAGGTTTACAAGTTAACATTCAATAAACCGTCCTCTGTATTTCAAGCCATCTCTGAGTTTGATCACAATCCTATTTTATGTATTAGGGGAAGACAGAAAAAAGAAAAGTAGTTTTTTATGTCAAAGGAACAGAGTGGAAGGAATAGAGCAGAAGAATGGACCATTTTAAACTCTGGCTTACTGCATGAGATTTTCAGCTGTTGAAAGGTCAGAAAGAACCTCAAAAGATCCATGGATTTTTTACTGGAATGTGAGAACAACCAATTAGGTCAAATTACATTTGTGTCACATAATGCTGAATCTAACAGTGATCAATATAGGATGCCTAGGGTTTGAGTATTAGAAATAAAAGAATACAGATGAAGGATGCTGTTGTGTGGAATGCCATCTGGTACCCCAGGACATCTTCAGAAGTCATTGGGTTTGGACTGTTGGGGCGGCAGATTGCACCTAAACAGTCTTGGTAATCCCATCCTTTACAAACTCATTTAACTTTCTTCAGAGCTCATTTATAACTTTGGTATCAATAAATTACACAATTAAATTGTTTGTTATGTTGGGAAAAGGCTTCCTTTTGTTTGTCTTAAACATACAGCCGAGGCTGTCCCCTAGCTCCTGTGTGACAGTAAACAATGGGAAACAGTGAACAACAATTCCCCATCCACTGTACAGGGTTCTCATAGATCCCCACCAAAGCAACTCTTGAGTGTTTTCTTTCCTGATGAATTTCCCTTGGGATACATTTCATATGTCCACTTGTCTCTTATCCCCTTCCCATGTGTCTCTCCCACAAACACCAGTTTGAGAGCTGTTTACAAAACAGTCCACAGATCTCTTGGCAGACTCTTCAGCAAAACACAGTCTCTAGCCAAAGTCTGTGTTTTGGAAACTGTGTTTCTTTAGTAAGTATAGTTTCATTTTTATTTCATTATCTCCATTTGCTAAATGTGGTTAGCTAGCATTTTACAACAGCTATATTTCATCAGTTGGAAAGATAGGAGGGACTCTGTTGCTGCATTTGGAAATGGAAGCGGGAGAAAGATGTCAGGAATGGCCTTCACCAAGGTCTTTGAAGTTTTCTGTATGCAGAGGGCTCCCCACATCCTGTGTCTAGGCAACTGCCCTGTGGAGGTCATCCCTGACGCTCAGGAATTCAGGTGGGAGGCTTTGGAGGAGGATTTAGAGATTGTCAGGGAGAGGCAGGACAGGGGTGCCTGAGTGTTTAGCCCCAGCACAAAGCACTTGCTGGCATTTGCACCCTGGGCTGTGGGCATCCTACAAGAGCAGTGCCCTGGTCACCGTCATGGTTGCCTCATGCTCTCAGGAGATGGGTTTGTGCCTCTAGTGTCACCACCCTTTGTCTCCACATGCAACGTGGGGCAGGGAGCAGTACCTTTGCCATGCCAGCATCAGGGCACAACTCTTCCTCTGCAGTGGGGCCCCTGCAGAGCAAAAGGCTGTCTTAATATATTACCCTTGGTGCAGTCAGTGGGATTTTGGGCATTTTTTCCTTGCCTTTAATGACCTTAGGAGCAACAGTCATATAAATCAGTGCCAGAAAATTATTTCTGGCCATGAAGGTAGAATTTCAGCACACAACAGATGACAGGGGTGATGAAGCAGCATGTCACAGGCCAACTCCCCCCACAACTCCTTGCACTGGTGTGTGAGGCTTTACAAGTCAATATGTGGCACAGCACCTCCTTTCTTTTTCCTTGTGGACTTGGTCAAGGTGCATTTTACCGTTTTCTTAGCAAGCCAGGCCCACTAATAATTTTAATTCTCAGGGGAGGACTTACTTTGGGGGCAACTCTTCTGGTTATTCAGTTCACAGCATTCAGTTCAGAGCCACGTGTGTTTTCCCTTACAAACCGAACGCCTTCCCCTGCCTTTCATCCTTTCTCCCATAAACACAAACCCCACCAACCAAAACCATTATTCTAAATGTAGCTGGGACAGGACAATGTCTTGTCTTTTTATTACAGCGGCCAATAACGATGATAAAAATTAAAAAAGGAGAGAAAAAGAAGGAAAGGCTATTGATTCTTTCCTTGGTGACGTTTGGTTTTAGTCTAGGCTTTGGAAGACGTAGAGAATTTTCCTCAAGACTATTGCATTTTATGTCTACCTAATTTATTTCTCAGTTTTGAGTTTGAGCAGAAGTCTTGGCTGTAAGATACGTTTGTAGTTTGGGAATGGAGAAAACTGGTAGGGAACTGCCTCATATAGCCCTTGAATTTTCAGTTTAAAGAGTCATACACTGTTTTAGACTTTTTTCTATGTAATTTACTTTACTACGCTACATAGAAAAAAGGTCTAAAACAGTGTGTGTTTTCTCTTCCACAAATAAAGCCTTTTGTTTTCTAGCAGCTCTGTTGCTGTAGCACACCACGCAGTCAGATAGTTCTTTTTCCTTCACATCACAGTAAAAGAGTAACCTGAAGGTACTTACCAAATTTGATGGGCATTTCCTTTGGCAGCAGTGTCAATATTTTGAAGACTTTTCGCTTTCTTTTGGTTTAACCACGTAGCGCATTGGTTTAGTTTTCTTTAGTACCATAATGCGCTAGACCTTTTCCTCTTATCTATCCAGACTTCTCTACTAATGGCTGCAAGCCTTAGTTGTGTACAGTTAAAAAGAGAAAACCATAAAGCGTTAGTTTTGCAAGTGCAGATAACATACAGGAGATAACAGCATTTACCTGTGACTTTCTCCAGCATAGCCTCTTACAGAGTATACTGAAAATATGCAGACAGGCAATCTGTGTAAGGTTTCTGTGAGTGCTCTGGACAATATTTCTGACCAGATACTCAGCTGATTTAAGTTGGCATTAGCGTGTAGACTACACTTTTAAATTATTTCAGTTATGTGCACTGAACTCGTGTTTATCTCAAATTTAAACAACGTTTAAATATGGCCAGAGATCACAAGCTCTTCTAACCAAGAGCCCATTTATTCCTACTTGAGTGGTAGAAATTTTAAAACTGGTTTAAACAGCTATGCAGCTAGATGTTTTCCACTGGGCAAACTGAAAATCCTGGTTCAGAAATGCTTCCAGCATATGTTTAGTCTCTTTGATGCTCTGTAGAAAGAACTAAAATGGTACATAAAAGTTGTAGAAGTTTTCAGGAAAAAAAAATAGATATCCCTATTTATTCCAGGGAACTCGTATGGGGAAAAAAAGGAGAATTAGATTTATAATAAATGTTCATGTGAACCATTAAATTACAAACTTACCAGTGAAAGAAACTGACAGATATTTGAAATGTGCTTTCCATAGGCAGGATTTCAAATTATGATACTTTATTTCAGAATTTATCAGTTCGGAGTTAAAATTTCTGTGTATCATAAATAAAATGCGCTGATACTCCTAAATATGATTCTATTTTAACTACATTATGATGAATACTGGTAGGAATACCCTGGGTATTGTGAAATTTTTTCTCTATAGATGTCTGTATTCATATTGTAATGTATCATCAGGTTAAATTCAGTTAAATCCTATTTCAGATCTCTACAGATACTCTTATTTTTGTTTATGATTAAAAAATATTGATGGTTCCTCTTTTCAATTTTTTTTTTAATTGGATTTGTATACCTTGGTTCATAGTACGTCTTAATCTGACACCAAGTTTATAAATCATTAAATAGAAGCAAATAATGTACACATTTCTTTTATATATTCTCTAATTGCAGTTACTTTATACTATCTAAATTACACATGCTATTATTTTTTTCTTCAAGATATGCATACCATTTAGCTTCCCTGTGTTTAGTTTTAATTAGCAAGTAACTATTACAGATTTATTGCTTCACTCCTCTGTTTTTGGTGAGGGTATTTTCCTCTCCAAACCAGGCTCATCCATTTTTCCATGTGTAGCTGTAGATAGACCTCTACTACTGGAGAAACTGGAAAAGTTGTGGTGTTCTCATTCATCAGTGGTCTTGGTGGGCATACTTTATTTTAATAGGACTTGTAGGAAATGCAGATACAATTCAATAGGAAACATTCAGTTTAGGATTTAGACTTCCAGTTAGACCTTGAAAGGGTTTGAAGAAACTACAATATTTCATCAAAGTGCTTGAAGTTCTTATTTCCTAAAGCATGAGGAAAAAAAAATAATATTTTATTAAATAAGCTTTTAACCAAAAAGATTTAGATCATCCAGCATGACTCTTTGAACAAAGGAGAGGCCAAAACTAAAAAAAGATGCAGAGACTTTGTGCTCGGTGTTCCCATGGAAGGGCTGGGCAAATTCCTGTCTCTGTGATGAACATTTCAGCGTCAGCTGTGGCACGGTGGGATCCAGGGGGAAGCAGAGCCACCACAGCCAGTGCCACCACCATGGCTGTCCTGCTGCTTGCTGTCCCCCTGCCCAGCCTCTGCTCTCGCTCCTGCTCTGGGAACAAGTACTAGAAGGTCCATAAAGAAAACTTTAAGAAAAGAAAAAAAAAAAAGAAGAAAAAAAAAAAAAGAAAAAAGAAAAGAACTTGTGCCTCTTTCCAGCAAGAAGGATTACTTCTGCATTTCTCCAGACTCTGCAGAGGTTGTGGTTAAAATACCCTGTTTAACCCCACATTAGTACAGGTCTGTTGAATATTGAGTTGGCTCTTTTATTGTCTTTCAAGCAGGACAGAATATAATCTGATGCAGTTCTAGGTGGTTGCAACATCTGGAAACACATCTGCTTTCTTTCCTGCATGTAGCTGTTGTCTGTCTGTTGCGAAGGGCACGGAGGAAGATTTGTACTACTGTTTTTCTTCTGCCGTGTTTCATAGTCTTATCTGTGTTTGGAAGGTCTCCAACATGGAAACCGCTAATTCACAATTTTCTGTTGCACATTATTGGATCTGCAGTTTTGGCAGTTCTTAAGAATCAATCTTTGATCAGCAGCTTAGATATTTTCCCAAATGCCTTTATTTAGACTTAAAAATATTACGTATTTATATAATGTATGCTATATATTAAACACAATTAAATTTTGCAAGGTTTTTCTGAGGTTGCTTGCTGTGAAAGGATCACAGTTCTGATCAATCTGTTAGATCTACAGGTGTTTCAGTGTTTCCTGCCCTCTGTCACAGTTTGCTGTTTTGTTGTGCATTATGAGGACCCTTTTAAACTTTGTCCCCTAAATGATGCCCCAGACGATTACTCACTGGCCTTGTGCTAAAGGCAGCTCTGGATAATCTACCTACTGCAAGGGAACATGCTTCCTGGAATTCCAGTCGACAGCCCAGCAAGTATGCTGTCTTTCTACTTAGACACTATGCTGCTCGAAGTTTCAAAAATGTTTAAGAAAACACATGTTTATTTGACTTACCTTCTATTACGCACAGGGTTTCTCCAAGCTGTATGTTTCTCTCAGCTCTCCGAATCCTTCACTCTGCAGAGCCTCTCTCGACAGCCCCCTGCCTCTCCAGCTGCATGTTGCATGGTGTGCAATGACCCTTCCTTCAGCTTTTCATTTCTTCTCTCACCTATAGTTTCCCCCAAAGGTTGCCTTTGAACATCTTCCTTCTGCTGTTCCCACCCACACACCACCTCCTGGAGCTGGCTGCAGTGCAGAACAGTGTTTCACGGCGTTCACTACTGTTGTCAACAAGCCTGTGATGACAAGGCGGTTCTGAGACTTAAATTGTCTTCCTTCCTTTTATGTTGGTAGAATTACAAAAAAGAGTGAATAAGCAAGCATTGTCTGCACACCACTCCTGATTTTACTGACCTTACATGTCTCTTCTCTATATAATGAGTCTTGCTGATTTGATTTTCCCCCGTTCAGAAGGTGTTCCAACCTTTGGACCATCCCCATTGTCTTTCGCCTACACCTGTACCATTTCTACGATGATTTTTCAAATTATGGGACCTGAAGTGTTGCCAGTAAGACAGGGTAAATTCACACCACCTACACAATGCCATCATTTTATTTCTGGTTTTGTTTTTATTCCTTTCCTATATACTGACACAGTCTACAGGCATGGTCTCTGCAATCACTTGGCAGAGCACAAGGGAGCAGAGGGGGTGATGCTGTCCAAATGTTTTCTCCCTATGATCATGGTTAATAAAGCTCTTGCCTGACCTGTCCTAAATTATACTTGTGTTATTATGCACTTGGAGTCCACTGTTCTCTGACATTTGACAAAGCCATGTATCTTTTCTGGCTGCTGTTAACAGTGAACTGAGAGCTTCCCACAGACCTACCAGCAATGACTCCTAGTTCTCTTTCCTGAGCAGTAATAGCCAATTTAAAATCCATTAAGTTATATATGTCTAGTTAAGGTTGTTTCCCTTCATATTCATTACTTTACATTTATTGACATTGAATTTTGTCTGTTATTTTACTGCCTGCATACTTAGAGCATGTTCATCAGACTAAATGTAGATGAATGGGCCCTGAGCCACTCACCGTGTGATCCTGTTATAAGCAGCAGAAAGTGGCATCTCTGGGGCTGTGATTCCTCCAGTTCTAACATATATATCACATACAGACCAGGGGAACCAAGCCTTAAAAGTGCCTGTTTCTCTCCACTGAATACGAAAGGACCCTCAGGTGACTCTTGCTTTCTCTAACAGCTCTCCATTCTAGACATCCGTGGTTAGGTAAGATGAATCCCATGTGCATCATATAGCGAGCTGTCTATGTCACATTACAGCCAGCTTTTTTTTTTTTTATTGCCCTAAACTATTTTGTATCATCAACAAACTCTGCCATGCTGCTATTCACTTTTCACGGATGATTTATGGGTAAATGGAGCACACAGCTTCATAGACGGTGGTGAGACTACTCTGAAAATCTCACTTTTTTTTTTTTTTTTTAATGACCTTTTGTTCCTACCCTTTCTTTTTGACTACAAGAGCGCCTTTATTTAAAAACCTTTTGGGAGGGACCTTGTCAAAACCTTTTTGGAAACATGAGTATGTTGCATCAACAGCACTACTGCAGTCTGTGCTCTCACTGACCATTCCAAGGAGCTCAGTGGATTTATGAGGTAAGATTTTTTCCCTACAGAAGTCACAGTATTTTTTTCTCTATTGTGTCATCTTTGCCCAGTGTCTCTTAGTTCTACATTTTATGCTAAGTTTTCCAAGTCAGTGTTTCTGAGTCAGAATTACCGGTCTGTAGATCTCTGGAACTTTTCTAATTTTCTTTTCCAAAACTGGGTTCACATCTGCTTTTTGATTTCCTTAGCATCTTTTCAGCGCTGGGTTGTGCACGGCAGTTAGAAGTTCTTTTGCAGTCCTTTGCAATCCTGGGGAAATACCATATGGTCCTGCTGATTCATTACTACCTATTTTATTGATCTGTCCTAAATCTTCCCCTACTATATTTGAGCTGCTCCTATTTGTTCTCACCAGGAAGGCCCGTGCAGTGGGAATCTCCCGGAGATCCTCTTTCGTGGTTACTTAGCTTTTTCTTAGTCCACTTAGCTTTTCTCTTTCTGGAAGCCCTGTGGGCCTTATTGATTACCCTTAGTATTACTGTGAGCAGGCTGCCAGCTCACAGCGTGTTTGAGAAAGGTTTGACTACTTTTGATTTCTGTAGCTGGTTGTCTCTCTAAAATGTTTTTCTGACCTGCCTCCTTATGATTTTACCTTTTGCTTACCAGAACTTATTCTTTACCCACCTCTAGCTATTTGTCCTGTATGTTGTTTATATCAATCAATTATTTTTCTTTCTTTTTTTGTTGTAAAACCCCCAATATTCTGTTCATAGAGGATAAGTGAAGCAATGACCTGCATTAGGCACATATTATTTCCTGACTATTATGGCGAAGAGGTAGATCACCTGTTTCTGTTCACAATCTATACTTTTGGTAATGAGAAAGAATTTCCATTAGCCTGAGATGACTGAATGTGGGCAGCAGAGGTATTTGTGCTCTGGTGCCCTTCCTTTCCATGCCATTTTTAGACCACACTCTGCTCCGTTAAAAAAAGAAGAAACATCTTCCATTTTTAAATTAATTGAGTTAATACTGTTCTCACATGATAGGAGCTTCCTCAGAGGAAGGTAAATAACATAATTAGCAAAACATAATTAAGAAAGTGGTGCTGAAGGACCAAGTTGTTGGCCAGATGCTTTCCTCAGTACAGCTGGGAAACCCATGGGGCTGTGGGTGACGTGGGTGTTTCCCTGACACCAAGGGCCAAAATCTGCCCTTAGAGAGCACAGCGATGCAGCATGAGAGGCAAGGTCTGTCCTTTGGCTAGGCTTGTGGAAAAGACAGAATTTGGGAAAAAAAGCTCCTGGGGCTGAATATTTGGCCCTTGAAATTCAACACATACTACAATTTGATTTTATAAGCACTGGATCTTTTGATCAAAAGAAGTATACACAAAAGGCATCATTTATGTTCTTTGTTTCAAAAGTTAGTTTTTCATCACATATTCATTTGTAATATTCAATGTTTTTAATTTGTACTTTGATATTTATTTGGAGATATGAGCCCAACTGAAGTGACATGTAGCCTACCAATGCAGTCCACACCCTCAAATTTTTTATCTTAATGAACCCCCTAATCTCTGGGAGGTTTTTATAGAGGGAATCACAACTAATTTAGAATAATAACCGTATCTGAAAGTTTGGACCTTTGTGTCTGACAGGTCATAAAGTGAAAAATTAGCAGTTATCCAATAAATTACTACCAATGAATTGTTGTCCTTGATCTATTAATTATCACAGGAACAGAAGAATTGCTGTATTTTAACAAACCACTAGCCTGGTGAGTCTATTAAAATTTGTTGCACAGTGGCTGATACTGTATGTTTCAAAGAAATATTCAACAAATCCTCTGAAAATATTAAATATTAACCCACCCACAGGAACAGTTCTTAACTCCTGGCAGCTAGGGCCTGATTTATGGCACCAAGCATGGCAAAAGAAATCCTAAATGCTTTCTCACATCTTTTCCAAAAATAACCCCTCTGAGTAACTGAAGGACCAACGCATGGGTGCCACCTGCACATTGTGGTTTTGGTTTTTGTTTTATTTTTAAAAGAAGACTTAATAGCATTTCAAGTATTTACTTGGTATCTTCAGAAAAAGGACAATTGTATTTATCTCTGTAACAGATACTGGAAAGGCAGTAGAAAAGGGAATTTTCCCACACTGTTCTATGGGGACAAGTTAACCACAGCATTAACAAAGGGAATGAAATATATCTTACCTCCTCATTTTGGCTTCTCAAACTCCAGCCCTTGTTCCATCAGAGCACAAGAGTGTTTAATAATACAGTTACCTTCTCAGTGCCGCTAACTGGATTAAGATCAACAACTAATTTTACATACAGGAATGTAATTTTCCAATTGCTAAGCACTATTACCTTTCAGTCACTGCTATGTAGAGTCATTTTTGTTAATGGATCAAAATCTCTGGGGATTTTTTTGTTGCTTGTGACCTTTTTCCTCATATGTTTCAATTCTCACCTGGGTATATAATACCAGTGATACTGTAAACTCTAATAATTTGGTCATGCAGAGTGCATCTTTAGGTGTTTGAATACTCTAAGTATGGTTTTCCTGATGTTCATTGACTAACACGTGGTTCAAGATTTTATTTAGTGGCCTATGCCTATGATTGTTTCTATAAATACATATTTGGACATGGATTGAATTCATTTGGCAACACTACTTAGGCATGGATGACTGATGGACCATTACAAGTCATTGACTGTGGAGAAGCTTAATCAGACAAATTTCTCATTAACCTGAAACTGATTTTCCTCTTCATTACTGAAAGCCAGATAATTTTAATTTTCACTGTGAAGTTCAGGAATTAGTTATCTTATTGTGAAATAAGTTTATATACATATTGAGTGTGTGTGTAGTTTCTATGAGACGTTTATAAAATAAGGGATATATTGCACAAAAACATTTTGTAGTGCTCTGCAATCAGAAAGAAAACCCCAGTGTGCGTAAATGAACAGAAGACTGTTTTTTTCCAATACACAAACACATGAAAATGCTTTTCAGAGACTTCTTTTGTCAGCTGATGACCTTGATGGCTTTTTCTTTTCCAGAATTTTTCTATTTTCTGTGTTCTTGGGTTTGTTTTTTTACTCTGCCCATTTTTTTTTCATTGTTTTATGTTACTGTTTCATTTTCCTTGAGCTGCTTCCTTTCTTAAAAATACTTGATTTTCCATTCCCTTCAGTGGTGGTCCTCATATTATTTTGTCTAGTCTCTTCCCAGTCTTACACACAACCTTAGCTAGTAATCTTGCAGGTGGCACATTCTTGCCTCCTAGTAGTGTATTTATGTTTTTAAAACAGATCTGATTATTGTGAGCTTTATTTCTCAGACCAGTAGGTAAAATCCTATTTATTTATCATATTTGGCAAACATGCTATGCCAATATTCCATGGTGAGTAGTATGTAGGTAGCAGGTCAACTCATTCCTTGTGTCGTGCAAAAATGAAATAGTTATTTACATATTTTTTTTAATTCATAACAGTGTGCTACATGTATGCCTCCCTCTACATGTGGGAGAGGGAACAAGACTAAATGAGTCCACGGTGTCCTCTTTCTTTGCAGTTGTTGGGCTTCCCCTAAGATTCATGTTGTAGAGAAAGCTGGAAGTAGTAGAATCTCTAGCACATCCTACATGCATATGGAGATGTCAGACTGTAACTAAATACTCAAAATCTTGTCTTCACTGGTAGCTGACCCTGGCAGAATCTTAAGTCTCTAGGCACCTATATTTTTGCCAGTAAAGTCCTTAATTTCTTGAACGACAGTTTGGGAATGTGACCAACACTGTCTCATTGCTGAAGGAAACTATGTGTTCTCAGATATCCACTAAATGTGATCATTTCTTCACTGATCAATGTTTCATATCAAGTAACTGAATAATCATGAGAGCAGAAACCAGAATGTAGTCCTCTTCCACTCCTACTCCAAGTGACCAAATTAGAGACTATTTTTCTGGCTTGCTAACCCAACAGAAATGCGATCGTTTCATAAAATCAGGAACAATTTCCTGGGAGAAACTGGGAGAGTGCCATCCATTTATATGCCGGTAGCCACAACGAGATCTAGGTTAAAATTGCCTTGTGCAGAGAAGAGTGGCCAAGGCTCCAACAGACCTGGCTGGGTGTCCTCACTGCTCCTAGAAAGCCAGGAAAGAGAAGGTCACATCAGCAGCTTCTTGGGGCTGAGGGAGAAGAGGCTTTCACCCCCAGCCCTTTAGTGCCAGCTGAGTGGGACGGTTCCCCATTCCTTCTGGTACTTTCCTAGATCCTACTCAGAGGCATGTGGATGTCTCCCCTTATTTAACAGGCAGCCTAGGTACATAATCCAGGGCTTGTTATTTCTGTAGGTGCCAAGATCTTGGATTCATACCACGTAACAGTGAACCTAAATTACTGCCTGGAGCTCTCCATGGACTTCAGAGGAGCTCAGCAAGATTTTTCTTCCTGGTTAAGGTTCCCAAAGTTAGTGGGATGAAGCCAGCCAAAAGTGCCAAAAGTTCAGAATTGCAACACTTGATATTGCAACATCTAAAGCCTTTTGTGGACTGATCTGCTGGGGAAATTCTGGTTAGGTAAACGCAGTGGTGTTTTACAATTGACTTTAATGGCCCTGGAAGTCATTTAAAGAATTCTGTACAAAAGCTAATGCTGCTACTCTAGAAGTAGGCATTAACTGCCTTTGCTCTGATAATATTGAGGGATCAAAGCCATTCCTCCTAGGTCTTGCTGTAATGAAAGATGGGTTTTAACCGTTCTTTAAAAGCAGTGAATCTTTTCAATTCTTTTTCTCCTAAAAGCTCTTTCTATCAGATGTATTTCGATAGAGTTAGAATCATGTCCCTGTTTTCTTACTAAATGTTCCTATTTATATGTTAAAAAACCTGGCAGGTTTGCAAGTACTGAAAAAAAATCTCAAGGGGACAGCATTTTTTAAATGGAATGGGATTTAAAGTGAGAATTCATGAATATCCCTTTGGCTGGGTATGACTGCAAATCTTACAGATTTGTGACACGCTCTTATTCAGCAGAGTCCAGCTGGGAACTGGCAGGTTGTGCCTGTGTAGCCCTTTGCTCTCTGCATTGGTAGAGAAGGAGGTCAGCTCTTGAGCCCAGCTCATCCTGGCCCCGTGGTGGGGAAGGATGTGGGTGCTCTGGTGCAGGTAGGAGAGGGGGCTGGTGCTTGCATGGTGGCTGTGGTTACAGCTGGGGAGGAGGCTATCTGCAGGGGTTCATAAAACCTGGATCACTTTCATGAAACTGGGCTACTGTCAGCGTTTTGGTTTGGTTCTTCATAAAGATCTTGGAAACCTTTCTGAGCTCAGCACTAGCACACATATCACTAGATGTCTGGTTTAAGTCTTGCTGGTTACTTCTTTTTTAATGTTGACTCTACAGGTATCTTGAGAATATAAATCACCATATTACACCATGCGTCCTTAATGCAGGAAGCAATTATAACTACTAAGCTGAAAACATCTGCCTGAGGGAAGATCTTGGTAGGCTCAGAGTGTGAAGGTGTTGCTGTGAGATAGACCAGTGATGGGTTGTTCCAGCACTGCCCTGTTATGTGCTTATGTTCCAGCACTGCCCTGCTCAGCTTACTTCATCTGATCATGCTTCCATCTTACTTTTTTTCTACAGTACCTGCAAGAATGGATGGAAAGGGCCCCAGGAGCTGAGAAGGGCTGGGAGAGCTACTGTCAGATGCCATGGGATTAGTTAAAGCACTGCAAGCGTTATAGGCTGGTAGAAAGGATGGCACCACCCAAGATACTGGTCCACATTTGTATGCCTGATTGAAAATCACTAAAGCCTGAGAACACAGGCAAAGATAAGTCATTATTATACTTAACAGGAGGTCAGTTGTATTGCATCAGGTTTCCTTTATGTTATGGAGTAGTTGACAAAGCAGAGTCTTGCCACACCAATAGGCATAATCTAAAAACCTGGAAATACTTCTGTATAAAGATGGAGGGACCGCAGCTGCTTGATTCAGAAAGCAGATAAAAATGTAAATGTATAAATAGAGTCAATACAGAGTGGAAGATGCACAAAATAATAAATGTACAGAAAATCAAGGTCTCCTACTTATTCTTGAACATAATGCCAAAACAAGGCAATTTGAAATGGAAGTGAAAAGCAGCATATCCTGAGTGGTGTATTATTAATTTATGGTATTGATTGATGCATCAAAATGATGGATTTAGTAAAAATAACAACAAGGAAACATCTCTGTATGGAGAATGAGAAGATCCAAACCCTGTTACACAGCACTGGATGACACAAGCCACATGAACAAAAGGCAGGCCCCTAAATAATTGCTAGTACATTTCTTTTCCCTTCCTTTTGGCAGTGGTCTGAACAGAAGTCTGAGATGGCCAGATCATTTCTTTGGTCAGGTGTTGCAATGCTGTACCAACAGGTTTAGGCATGATTTTGCTAAAGTACTCAATACAGCTTGCGTATATCCATATTTTCAGCTAAAATATGTTTGATGTGCTTTGAATTGCACACACTATGGACAACCTGTTGTCAGCAACAGTTGCTTTTCACAGCCTAAGCAATACTGAGGAAAGTGAATTTGGCAAGAAACTTAACAGGAGTACACTCATTCCTGAGGTAACTCCACTGACCTCGCTAGAGCTGCTCCAGAGTTCAATCTAGCCTTGACCTGTTTTTCTGTGGTTCGCAAGTCGTGTGCTCGAGAACTGTTTTTCCTTCTGCTGTTCCATCCATCTTTGTTCAAAGTAATAACAAGAGAATTAGAAAGGGTTCAGGAAAGGGTGACAAACATGATTGGAGCAGAGGAAAACTCTCATATCAAGGGAGATTGATAAAGTTGGAGTTGTTTCCCTTAGAGATGAGAAAAATAAAAAGGAGACATAAAATGGAGACAAAATAGTAAATAGTCTAGAAGGACTCGTTCACACCCCTCTTGTGATCTGCTAAAGGACCTTTAGAGGTCCATGACAACATAATCAAATTAAGCTGCTGCTACCTGCCTCTCCCTGCCAGCTGGCTGCACAGTCAGGCTTCTCTGCCCTGTGCCTCTTCTGCCTTTTGGGGTATAAAGGCTGAAAACCATTAGTATAGGGAAGGTAAGGCAGGGGCAGCTGTTGTCCCTGTTTCCCACCCGTGGAAATAGGGATAGACACAGAAAGTCAGAGAATATTTCAAGCCAGAGGAAAGAGAGATACTTTTCCACATAATACACAACATCTATGGAGCCAGGCAATAAATAATATTTGAAGACTGTGCTTTATTACAAGACTTTGCCGGGTTATAAGAGTTGCTGGTAAAGCTGGGTGCGGCTGTGCATGCTGGGGGAGGCTGCACGCTGCTTTCTCCATCCTGTGAGCGAGGCTGGGTGCCCAGGTGGGTGGTGGTAAGTAGAGGGCTCCTGCCCTCCCAGCCTGTTGCTGTAAGTCTGCCCCTTGTTACTGCTAACAGGTGTGCTAGCATGTTTACAGCAGCTCACAGCAATGGGGGCTTAGAAGGAATCATAATGTGGCACATACATTATGCCACCTCTGCTTACTGCAGGGGATCTCATATCTAATGCCAGCTGTCTGCTGTCGGGGTGAGCTGGACAAGGTAGGATGGACCATGGCCGCAGTTCCTGTGCTTCTGGGTCTGCATCTGCCAGCGTCAGGGCCATGGGGCCACCCAGAGTCTGTAACAATTAATTTCTTCCCCAGTAGGGAAATAGCTCCTACCTTGACTCCAAAACCAGCTATGTGTTGTCCCAAAGAGAAGGTTTTGCAAATAATTTCATTTTAGAGAGGGATCAGTGCTTTTAAAATGGGTCCTTCTGTGCTGTTTCAAACTCCATGCTTTCTTCATTACATCTTGTTCCTATGGCTCAAAAGATGACCTAGTACCTTTTTGGATCAGTTAAGGACCAATGTAACACCAAAGTCATCAAAGTTTGAAAGCCATAAATGGAAACAGGCAAAAATAACATGGCATATATTGAACATGTATATGCGTACATCATGTATCTGTCATATGATGTCTCCTTCTCTGGAGACATTCAAAACGTGCTTGGATGCAATTCTGTGCAATGTGCTCTGCATGAACCTGCTTTAGAAGGGCAGTGGACTAGATAGTCTCCAGAGGCCCCTTCCAACCCTGACCATTCTATGATTCTGTGATGCTTAGGGAAAAGCAAGGCTGGGGTGTCTGAGGCTTCAGTCACACTGGGGACTTAGCTGCCTGAGTCAAGCCATTGTCCTGCGTCATCTGAGCCATGAGAGTAGACCTAGAGTGTGTACATACCCCATGGTCAGTGTGGAAAGCAGTAGTATCTCACAGAGGATGAAAGTGGGTCAGAGCAAACTCGATTTCTCATGCATTTGCAGTAGACTGGCAGCAGAAACATGTAATCAGTTACCATGGTTCAGTTGGTGTTTGGTAACTCTGAGGGTGATGGTGAGATATCGTGAGACTAAGTCCTAAAAACATGCTACCTCATGCCTCTCTATTTTATAGGAAACAACCATCATAACAATCTCTGAGGACTCACTCAAATGAGTTCCCTAAGCAGTCGATGAAGCACTGTATTTTCTCAGTAAATTCAATTTCACGTCAGTGTACTTCATTCAATGAATTTTTTTTTTGCTGCATGACTTCAGCAGCAGTGAGGTTGAAGAGTGCCACATCCTTGCCTTTTGCTCGGTGGTTTGCTTACAGTACACCTCATTTGTAACCCAGCAAGCTCCAGAGATGGTAAAAATACATCTCTTGTGCCTGGGCTGGGTGCTCTGGCTGGTCCCATACGGCTCAGCAAACACCCGCAGGGGTGGCTGCAGGGAGAAAAGAGGTCATTTGGGAAAAGGGAAGAACCGAGGCAGGTGCCAGGGCATCAGGACCTGCTTGCAGGGACCAAGTTCTGGACACGGTAGTGGACTGCGACTCCCAGCCTGCTGGTAGATCTGAACCTCTGGGGCTTTTCTCTTTAACTTCCCTTTCTTCCTTAGGGAGTCTTTGAATTCCAGGAGTTTATTATTGTCTTAATATGAAGGGATTTACATTGATCATTCTTGTTAACAGCTGATAATGGGAAATTTGTTCTCTTGAATCTCTTGTGTTTTGAAGTACCATTTAGTTTTCAAAGCAAACTCAAATTTGTAAGCATTCATGGGAAGAAAAAAACTACCAGGCAACCTCTGCACTGCCTAGCTGATTTTATACAGCCTTCTCTAGTTAGCTTAAATAAATTATTCTTAGTTTAAGCATGTAGCATAGAGCCCTAGACTCAGAGCTTTACGGTGCTTATCACTTCAAACACGGTATGGTATCAACAATCTCCCTCTAAAAAAAACAGATTGTAGGTGTGCAAGTGACTCTCTTTTTTCCTTCTGCAGAGTCTTTACTTTTAATATCAAAAGGCTCGGCTGCAGCAATTCCCCCAGCTGCTTCAGCCTGACTCCAGTGATGGCTGAGGCTGCAGGTGAGCTCCCCACAAAAACCGGGGAACCTCCCATGTTCAAAGAAAAGCAGCTGGAGTTGGATGGGATGCATTCTGCAGACATGTTTCCTTTCATTATTTTTAAAATCGTCTTTACCATATTATTTTTCCATATTTCTGTTCTATATTTCTTCTCATTTTTCTGGCCCAATTAATGTCATTTCACTTGAAATGGTTTGTACAGTCATTAGAGGGAATCTGGGGAGAGATAGCAGCTGTAAAGTAGATGCTGGGATGTTTTATCTGATAGCCCTCTGTGACTGCCTGTCTTTGTGCTCTCAGAGGCCTTTGTACACACTAACCTGACTTAGGTAAGTTTATCTAAGGAATTTAGGCAGTAATACAGATCTCAGTTTATGGGGGCTTGGGTGGATTTGGGATGCTTATGTGAAAATTGAGTATATATGCGGACAAAAATAATAGTGGAATAGAAGACTATGTAAAGCAATTGCCTAACACCCAGACAAAAATAACAGGTTTGTGTAACCTAATACGCATAGGATGAGCTTTCTGATGACTCCGTGCAGGAATGCTTGTTTAGGCCCCAAATATCAGGTTGCCATTTTTTTTCAATTTTGAATGTATCTGAAGAAGTGAAAGATTTGTAAAGTCAAGTGTAAAAATAATAGTGTTGTACAACAATTGCAATATTTTTTCAGATGAGCTGAAATTTAGTGTTAATGTTTCATTTCTTTTTAAAGCTATGATTAAGAATATATAAGTTTTTCCATCCTAATCTCTGGCTCACAAGTATTGAGCTGATGTGTTGCATATTTGTTCTTTTCTAGACTTTCACTTGCTTTTTAGAATGACTAAAAACTTCTCAAGGAGTCTTCAGTAGGAAAATTATAGAAAACATGGCATTATCATCTGAACATATTGTGACATCTTCCCAACTTGAAAGACTCCTAAGTCATGCTTCAAAATATGGTTGCAAAAGTTAATTTATAAAGATATCTGGCAAATTATTCTAATAATGGCATTAGAAAACTTCCCTGCATTGCTGCAAGTGAAGAGAGACAGCTATTTAGCACTCCTGTCATACCAGTCAATCTCTAGAAATATGTTTGGCCAAAACAAAAGAAGGAAGACAAGTCTAACAATCTGTATTTGTTTTTTATTAACATTCTAAGTGTGTTGCCTTTTCATGTTAATAGGGTTTTAATGATTTTGCATGGGAGAACGTCCTTTTTAAAGAAAGAGGGAACAGCTGATAAGTTCAAATATAGGAAAAATAATCTAACGTAACTTGTGTAGCATGGCAGCATATTGAAATTTATAATGTAACTTGTACTGCCTCAGTTGTGAAATGCCCTCATCTTTATTCCATTCCATACAGTTTAGTACTCAGCTGAAAGACTGTTGCTAATAACTGTTTATCTTTAATACCTTCACTAACAGCATTATTTTGCAGCCTATTTTCAACACAGGCTGCATTTTAGAAATAGGCCTTATATTACACCACATCGCAACGTCCTCTATCCCAGAGGGCAGAAATAAACAGCTTAAATAATTTCATTATTGCCTTTGTGAATGTTTATATGGGCAACTCTGAGACTTGTAGCTGGTTGGATGACAGGGATAGATTGCTGAAGTGTGGGCAGGCAGCTGTGTCTGATCGCTATTGATGGCAGCAGTGGGGTTTTCGTCACGTACCCCCCTGCAGCTGCCAGCAGGACCTGCCCCACTGTCATTAGCACGGTGCCATTTGGAAACGTGTCGATGGTTGACATCAGGTTTGCTTCTGACGTATAGGCAGCTCTGGACTTTATTAAAGCAGCCTTCCACTTGAGCTAAAGGGAAGAAGGATTGAGGGCGGGGGGAGGGGGGGGCGGCTAGTTTCACTAAAAAGGAAGCACCTCAAATCAGAAGCGCGATAGATAAATGAGTACAGAAAAAAATAATTCAGTTGCTGCCTTGCTCCCGTTCACCCTGTCTTTTGAAAGCACAGTGGAACTCCATGGTGCACCTGTAGATGAAGAGCAGAGAGGTGTGTGACTTACAGGCTTTGCCTTACACGAAGAGGACCTGCTCTTCTAATCCATCAGACAGGTAGATTGCATTGCGTTTAGCTACTAAAAGGTGGATATTGGAGGAAACAGTCAATTAAATTACCATTTACTAGTCGTAGAGAGGTGTTTCTGAAGAAATAGATCACAAAAGTGTGAAAGAACAGCCAGGTCTTTCATCGGCTTCTGGTTTTGAGTTTGGAAAAAAAACCAGCAGTGCCTGTCTCTGGATGAGTCACACAGCTTAGGGTAAGTCCCTTTAAAATTTTCTTACTTATTCCTGCACAGACGAGAGAGACATGCACGCTACACGTGTGTGCGTTACGTGCCAGTGGCATCCTGGGTGCTGCAGGGGACCTTTCCACAACGGAACCCCCCAGATGCCTCCTGGTAAGCGGGGTCAGGGCCCAGGGCAGAGGGAAGGCTGCCTCCGCCTCAGGACAGCCTGCAGCAAGCGCATGTGCTCTCAGCCGCCCCTTCACCAGCCCTGGAAATAAAGTGGGGTTGGGGTTATCCACTCCTTAATCCTATTTTTGTTTTTGCCGGTGTTTTGGATCCCAGCACAGGCCGGGCGAGGCGCCGGGGCCAAGGCACGGCTCGTGGCGCAGGCCTGCCGCCTCCATGCCAAGGGGTGCAGACCCAGAGCACCCCAGCCTTCACACCTGCCCTCTCTCTCCCTGGCCCCTTCAGGGACTGCTTAGCTCATTAGCACGGCAGATGACTAATCAAGCGGTGGCATTGTCTGCTTTTCCAACTGTAGGGAAAAAACCAAACCAATTTGGATTCTGGTCTGGGGTCTCAACCTCGGGTCTCTTCTGAGGTTGTGCAGGTGAAGCTGCGCTGTGGAGCTGGTGGTTGTTGCAGGTGAGGGTGTTGTGTGGGGCCAGGGCTGCCTGTCTCTCAGGACTCAGGAAGAAATGCCACCTTCTCAAGAGAAAAAAAGTCAGTTTTTCTTTTTCTGATTTCTTCCACTTTTCTCTCACTGACAGGTTTCTGCTTGAGGTTTCCCTTTTGATGAACTGATATTTTTTGACTGATATTTTTTCCTCAAGAACAATAGGTGGTGTTGAAAAATTCCCAGCCAGCTGTATCCAGGACAATTGCAAAACCTCCTGGTCCTGTTAGTGCAGCTTGTGGTTAGAAAACCAGCTTGCAAACATGGCCCTTGGGACTGGAACAAGCTTTCAGAAATGGTTTTGGGGTGTCGCAGGTATGGTGGGTCAGCAGAGAAAGGGAAGCCCAAGGGCAGGAGGTCATCTGTGATGCCATACGGGGCTCCCACTGTCTGCCAGGGGAAGTGGGAGGGGGCTGTGGTGGGCGCCTGTCTCAGGGTGGGAGCGGGGAAGGGCAGTGACCAAAGGGTGACTTCCAGCACTGGGACTTGTGGCTCTGATCCTGCTGGCCATAAGCTGGTGATGATGAGTCTGAAGGATGAGTTTGGAGTATTGGACCTTAAGTTTGTAAAAAAAAAAAAAAAAAAAAAAAAAAATAGAAAGCTTGGCTTTGGATTGTCATA